>CM073000.1:169517629-170717629 GCA_037038555.1 Rhynchonycteris naso
CAAACATGAACAGGTATCAGCACGTGACCAAGTGAACCTTCCCCAAGTACCAAAACCTACTGGGGTCATTCCAATGGTCTCCCTCAAAGGAAGCAGAATAAACAAACTTTTGTGCAAGTGAGAATTAAATTTGCCTTTCAATGTCACAATAGCAAAGTTCTCACAGCCCGATGTCTCTCGGGAGCCTTCCCAAGGGGTGACTATTCACCTTGGTAAGCAGTTCAGTAAACATATGTTAAATTAAATGAAACAAAAAACCAAGACAGTAGTGGCATTCAAAAGTCTGTTTTCTGGGTATATGGACACTGAACTTGGTATTGAGAAATCTTAAATAGTTGTCTAGCTTGGGTGAAGATCATTAAGGCACTGCTGGTACCGAAGATGTCCTAGTTTCTCACAAGTGCTAAGGCCCAAACAGCTTCGACCACACTTCTCAAATCACAGCTTGTGATCCCACCCTCTTTCATCTTCCAGTGACATTGGCATTAATGCGCTCCTTCTAAGAGTTCTGCAGTCTCTTTCTTTCAAGAATTATGGCCCTTGACTGTGTAAATTGTACACTAGTTACACTTCATAACAAAAGTGAATTATGTCGTTTAAGGAAGGGCATTACCATGAACAGCAAAACCAGGCTCCAAAGTTATCGTTCTTATTGATTCATATGTGAAACGCAAAATGGGAATAAGTTTGGAAACACTCTGACTCAGGTATAAGGAAAGCTGGTGGTTGAACAGGAAGATCTTCGTCTTAATGATGAAGTTCACAAAGAGCAGTTACAAACTTACTTGCATATCAGCTTCTCTCATGGAATCCTCCTAACAATGTGATTTAAGAAGCATAACTCTGCTCTTTTTCTTCAACAAGGACACAGCAACAGGGGTCTTTGGAAGCCCTTGACAGGCAAGACCATCACCCCTGGGGTCGAGCTTGGTGTCACCATCAAGAACGTCAAAGCAGAAATCTAATACAAGGGTGGCCGGCATGACCAGCAGGGTCAGATTCTGTGGATAAACAGCAGAAAATGACCAGACTCTGTCAGACAACAAGATCCAGAAAGACACCACGCTGCAGTGGGTGCTCCACCTGAGGCACAGTATCACTGACCCTCCCGACCACCGACTCACCTGGAAATACCACTGTTACAAGATGACTGAGTGGTGTTCCCATCTGCAAACCCCTGCTGTCAGGTGTGACCGTGCCAATAGCCTACACCCCAAGAATTTCCATTAAGGCCCTTCCTCTGCCTCCTTCCCCTGCAGGGCTGCGTCCACCCGAATCCTGTAGCACCGGGGCCTCAAACAGGTCCTCCTTTACTTGAAAAAAAAAAGGAGGAGTTGAGAGAGAAAGGAAGGAAGAGAGAAGTGGGGTGGGAGAGGAACAGCAGCAACACAATCCCCATGTTACAGGGGAAGAAACTGCAGCTCAGGGAGGTCAGAGAAGCTGCCAAAACAACACAGTAAGTAACAGAATCAGGATCCCAACCTGCTCATCTCCGAAACTCCTTTAATTTCTACTATGCCACATTAAAGATCAGTTTCTCCACGCCCTTTATTTAGACCTCCAGTCTTGGTCCACCCAAGGAGAATTGCCCACATGGTTCCTGAGACTCTCCCCAAATTCTAGATGAGCTTCTTCCGTGGTACCTGCAAGACTTTCTTGCAGACTTTGTGTGCGTGTCTGATGGACTGAATGTACTTGAAGACAGGTGCCTTGCCCTGCTCATCTTTGAATTCCTGGCACCTACTATAATACCTCCCACAGGTGCATATTTATTGTAAGATAAAACTAATGCTGCCTAATAAATGTATTTAAGGATAATCAAATGCTCACATAAAGAAATGCAAATTAAAGCAACAAGGACATTTTCTTTTTTGAGCTACCAGACTGGTCAATAGGAGAACATTTTTATAACATTGAGTGTTTTCTAGGATGGGAGGGAAAAAAAAAGACTCTCATATTTCGTTGGTTGGGATAATAATTAGTATAATTTTGGACAGCTTTTGGAAATATCCACCAAAATTTTAAGTCTTAAGTCTTCTTCCAGTCATTTGTCCTTCAGATATATCCCCTAAAGAGTACAAATATAAGTAGATAAAATGTGTATCACAGTACTGTTTGAAATTGGGAAAAATAAAAACCTCCTTGATATCCTTAATAGAAAACTTTAAATTGTCTTATATATTCGTATGTCAGAATACTATGTATCTGAATATGGTGCAGCCAACTGTTAAAAAACAAAACCAAACCATTTTGCCTGACCAGGCGGTTGTGCAGTGGATAGAGCATCAGCCAGTTCGAAACCCTGAGGTCGCCTGCTTAAGCACTGGCTTATCTGGCTTGAGTGCAGGTTGTGCGGGCTCACCAGCCTGAGCATAGGGCTGCTGGCTTCAGCGTGGGATCATAGACATGGTCCCATGGTCGCTGGCTTGAGTAAGGGGTCACTTGCTCTGCTGTAGCCCCCCCCCATCAAGGCACATATAAGAAAGCAATCAATGAACAACTAAGGTGCTGCAACAAAGCAATGATACTTCTCATCTCTCTCTCTTCCTGCCTGTCTCTGTCTGTCCCTCTCTGTCTCTCTGGCTAAAAAAAATAAAAATAAATTCTGTGTTCTAAAATGGAAAAATATTGCTATGTGTGGAAATCTCTAAAAAAGTTGTACAAGATACTGAGCAGTGGCTGCCTCTGGGGATTGAGGGCAAATCGGGGGTTGTATAGGGAAACTCTTTCTTTATATGTTACATTCATCAACATATGAATGATTTTACACCGATGGTGTATTATTTTGATAACAATTACACATGAAATTCAATTAATGACATTCATTTTAAAGTCTGTAAACTGTCCAGCTCAGTAAATGTCCATTCCTTACGCCAGTGGCCTACAACATTTTAAGAGGAAGTGTGGTTGGTGTCCAGACAGAACACCACAAGACTTCCAGAGAAATTATGAGTTTTGTTGTCAGAAAAGTGTTAAATTGTGTTCTGATATTTTCCTCTCCTATGAAATAATATAAATAAAAATAAAACAGTTTTGTTGGCAGATCCACTATTTATATGAACTTGTGAAAATTATACCTATCAAGCTTCTTGTTTCATTATCTACAAAATACGCAAAATACACCTACCTCATTGGAAAACTAGGAGGATCAGTGCATACTAAGCATGAAACATAGAACTTAGCACCTGGCACATGGTAGGCCCCTAATAATAGATTCCTTTTTCTCCCACTGCCAGTTCACTATTTGTTACCCTTCTTCCTACAAGCAGCACTTGGAGACTGAAAAACGGAAAATCTAACAAGTTGATTTTGCTACTGATAGTGGAGTACAGAAAAGATCTGGAATATCTCATCTGGAGAGCGCAGAAACAATAGGTTATAAAAGTCCTTGGGTTCCCAGTGGATTTCACTGTTTCCAGGAATGTAAATAAAGCCTGTTTGCTCTCTAGCTGAGAACGTAAAGTGTAACAAATCATTCTAAACCAGGGTGACCAACTCCTCCTGGTTTGGCATGGAAAGGTCTGCATTGCAGGAACCCCCCACTGCTCCCTGAGTCCCAGGTAAACCAAAAAGGTTGGTCACCCTACAACTTCGGTGACTGCTGATACTACTGTCCTCTCCCCACAAACCCAATTCCACCTGGGCTAATTCTGACCCTCGTAAGGCACTGTTCTCAGAAGTCATGCTGGCCGGCCCAGCCAGGCCCAGTGAGACACTATCCTGCCAGACAGTCTTTCCCAGCACCTCGGGGAATGGCTTTTCTGAAGCCACGCAGGGTGCCCAGGGCCTTATTTGCATGTGAATGCGCTTTCAGGCACAGTGGGTCTTGGAGCTCTGGGAACAAACGGGAAGGTTTGTGTTCGCTGCTGAATGCGGGCCATTCTTCCTGCTTTGCATTGCTATCTGTCACCGCAAATGGTGAGGGTTAGACAAACAGTTCCCTGAACTGTTTAAAGGAAAACTGCCCCTGCCCAAACAAGACATTTGGATTTTCTCATCCCAGGGATAATGATAAAGAGAATAGACTTTGGCCTCTGAGTCCAAATCCAGTGCCTATTGAAAGATTGAAAGTGAATTCACTTTTCCTTAAAAGTGGCCACCAAATTAAATGAAGAAAAGGCTTTGTTTAGGTTTGGGTCTGTTTTTCAGCTCCTCACAAGCCTTGCTTCAATGCATTCGGCCTGTCTAGGTCAGCAACAAGAAAGTGCCTCACTCCACAATTGCTTTTCTGGCTAAATGCTGGCCCCCCGCATGTCCCACTGCAAACATCAGTCGGCATTCAAAACAGACAATTGATTCTTTGAAAATCAACTGGAAAGCTAGCATTCCTGTGCCTCCAGTGGGGAGCAGGGAGGGGGCAGGAAGACAAGAGCAACTTCTAGGCTATTAAAACATCCATCACAGACTCCTTTGCTAGAATAGGCACCTCCCAGAAAAGCCAAGAGCCAAGGCAGGGTAGAAACAATGACTTGTTCTGGATTGGGCAGCATCTCTAACAACTCTGGCTCCTGCACTCCAAGCCCCAGGTGGGTGGAAATGAAGTGTCCTTTGCGTCAACGGGTTTTTCACGACTCTCCTTTCTTCCTGTGTTGACTAGGAATTTTCTCTGCCACCAAGCAAGAGTGATGTTTTACTTAAAGACACTGCATTTTGTGAAGCAGACAGCCTGTTATTACTTAGCGGCCACAGTACACTGTGGATGCAGCCTGTTGTTTTTATTAAAGGGGTTGTCAGGATCTATAATTCACACATCATTAACTGCTTCATTAAGACAGCAGCCCCGTGGGCCCTAAACTTGTAGCAGTTTGAAGGCCAAGCAAGGAAAACACTCTCCTTGCCTGAGCCAGGAGGCAGCCCCCCACCCCACCCCCCCACCCTGACCAGTGGGAGTGTTCCAAAAAGTGCTGTTTTCTAGGAAAAAAGCTTTTTCAAACTCTGGCACATCAATGTGTAAAACATATTCACTTAAAACGGATTTAAGTTAAAAGCATTACTTTGCAATGAGCTGCGCAATGCCACATCATCCATCAAAACCAATGTGTAGTTACTGAAGCGTTTTCGCATGCCGTAGCCTTTCCACTGGAACGGGAAGCAAGACCATGACACACACAGAAGGGAAAACATCTGAAAATCTGTATATGGTCCATGACGTTGGTCTTCCCCTAACATGAATTTTTCTAAGCATCATTTACATAAACAATGGAGCCAAATCCTGTTTTCCTTCAAAGTGCATGCTTGTTTGTTTCTTTTTTTCAGCAACAGTCTACAGATTTTGAAATGCAATAGCAGGGGCTCTGGTTTCCCAGTGAAATCATACCATGGGTCTGTTTCCTCCAAATAAATGTGCCATATGAAACCAGCCGCAGGCCAGGCTCAGATCAAACTGAGAAATAACTCAAGACCTCTTTGGACGAGCCAGCCAACACAGCTGATATATAGACCACAGTTTTTCAAACTCAGCCCTAATGGTTTGTTCAGACCCTCCCCGCTTGGTTCTATGTATTGGACTTCCTCTGAAGTTTGTGTTTGAAGAAGGAACTCTGGGACGAAAATAAGTGGGAAACACTGTGATGGGACTAAATTTTTTGATCCTGTCAAAACCTTCCTGTCCTTATTGCCATTTTCCTCAGAGACCTGCTTGATAACTGGCTAAGAAAACTCCACTATAACAGATCTGACAGGTAAGAGGTAAAAACAGAATATACTTTCTGGATAACATTTGCGTTTTCGTTTAAGTCTTTAACCTCCTAACCAAAAAGACTTAAATGCAAACTTCAGGTTACATGGCAGGGCTACTTGGCAAGAGAGTTTTGCACAGGAAAGGGAGATGGAAGGCGTCTGCACCGAGCTTAAAGTCATACCTTAGCCCCTGCCTAAACGATGGTTGTCCAAGTGTGGTGCTCAGACCAGCCTCACTTGGCAATTTGTTAAAAATGCAAATTTTCACCTGACCTGTGGTGGTGCAGTGGGTAAAGCATTGACCTGGGATGCTGAGGTCGCTGGTTCAAAACCCCGACCTTGCCGAGTCAAGGCACATATGGGAATTGATGCTTCCTCCTCCTCTTCCCCCCTTTCTCTCTCTCTCTCTCTCTCTCTCCTCTCTCTAAAATGAACACATTTTTAAAAAATTAAAAAAAGAAGACATGTCTTTTAAAAAAAAGTGGAAAAATGTTCAGGCCTCATCCCAGACCCACTAAATCAGAAATTCTGAGAGTGGGGCTCGGTGTTTTAACCAGCCTTCCAGGGGGGTTTGATGCATGCAAGTTTGAGAACCACTGACCTTGACTAGTGTTCTGAATTGCATTGCTAGAAGCAGAGCCTGTGAGGGGGCTCTTATGGAAGCAGTGTATTAAGGACATGCTCTTGGGAGCCGTTTGTCAGAAAGGGGGTGGAGCAAGACCAGGAAGGGGGAAGAGCCAGGCAAGCATGTGGGCACAGGGCAAGGCCAGCCATGGCAGGACTCACAGGAAGAGGGCTCCAGAACAAACCACACAGCAGCAGTCTCACCCCTTAATGCCAGGGGGCAATCTTTGTTGTAGCCTTTTCTCAGTCAATGGCTGTGGGAGAAGGGGAGTTCCCTGGGGAGTGAGAAGCTGATTTTTCATTAGCAGCCAACAATCACACTAGCTGAGAGATGGGGGATTTGGGTGAGACACCAGAAGTCTCCTCGTATTGCTCCCAATGTATAAAGTCAGCTTCAAAAACAGATAGGTTTCGCCACCTTTACTGTGGACCAGCTGGAGAAGAACTCGCGACTTGCTCTCAGGACCCAAGACAATACCAGGCATGCAAATGTGAAGCAGGAAAGATCCTGAACTCCAGCCTACCCTGAATAGGCACCAGAAACCTCATTCACCTCTGTCCTCCTCAAATAATATTAATAGTAAAACAAAGTTGGTGTTAGAACATGAAGGCAGTAGCCTCTAGAATACGTCAAAGAACTTCTAGTTCCCCAAACCCACAAGGTGGGTTTTGGATGTCCCAGAACTATTTCTTCTTTTCTAAATAAGAGCACCCTGATTTTCATTGAGGTGCATGTGCTTTCCCCAACTTGTGCTGGTCTTTGAAACTGAGAAGCACGTGTCTGTCTTCTGCTAGACAAGGTGCGGGCTTGTGGCTCGAGCTGGGTTGACTGGTTGCTTTTCTTGAAATTAAAATCTTGATCAGAGTGACACAATTGCCTGTGGTCAGAGTACATTCCATAGCAGTGACCAACTCCTGAAGAAACCCTTCCTCAGTCCCTGCTACCAACGCCCCCAGAAGGACTTTCTGAGTGGGATGATTCTTAATTCTTTTAGCTTTTTCTGACCCCATATTCTGCCAATAAATTCTCTTTTGCTTGCAACCAAAGAATCAGCCAACATTGGTTCTCAAGTTCCTTGAACTCAAGGGTCCATTTCAAAAATGTTTAGGTTTTTTATTGCTATTAAATCTTGTTCCTGTTATTATTGCTGTATAACAAAACACTCTAAAACTTATTGGTGCACGATAGCTATTTTAATATATTCCAAGATTTTACGTGTCAGGACACAGCAGGAATGGTTTGTATCTGCTCCAAAATGTCTGGGACCTCAGCTTGGAAATATCAAATGCCTGTGGGAGGTGGAGGGGTCACTTCAGAGTTGAAGGCTAGAATCATCTAGAGGTATATTCTCTCATGTGCCGGACAACTGAACTTGGATGACTCAGAGGCTTAACTCAGCAGGGCCATGACCTGAGCACCTGCTTACATAAGGCCTTTCTACTGGCCTGGGCTTTCTCACGGCATGGCAGCCTCAGGGCAGTTGAACTTCTTACACAGTGGTTCAGGACCCCACCGCAAAAATCTTAGCCAACAAAATGGAAACTGATTACCTTTTATGGTAATCACAGTTCTAACTTTGATGCAGTCTAATGATTACAAATAAGCCACAGGTCTAGTACAGATTCAAAGGAATAGGATACAGGTCCGACCTCTTGATGGGGCAGAGCCAAAGAATTTGTTCACCCACTTTAAAACAGCTATCAAAACATACAGTAAAGTACAGAAACTCCAGTAATCATAAGTGCACACTAGATAAAGTTTTACACATGTACCCACACACACACCATTTTCAGAACAATCCTCTGTACCCTAGAATTTTGTCTCAGGTCCCTTCCCATAGTCATCTCAAGGGGCAATCATTGTTCTGACTTCTAGGGCCATCAATTATTTTTGCCTGTTCCCAACTCCATTAAAACTGAATCATACGGTTTACTCTTTGGCTTTGTCTTCCCTTGGCTCAACATATTATCTGTGAGATTCATCCACGATGTTATATGTATCAGCAGTGGTGTTTTGTTTTGTTTTTTCTTTTTTAGCAAGAGAGAGACAGAGACAGGAAGGGAGAGATGAGAAGCATCAACTCGTAGTTGCATCACTTGAGATGTTCATTGATTGCTTCTCATATATGACTTGAATGGCGGGGAGAGCTCAAGTTGAGCCAGTGACCTTTAGGCTCAAGCCAGTGACCATGGGGTCATGTCTATGACCCCACTCTCAAGCCAGCAACCCTGCACTCAAGCTGGTGAGCCTGCTCTCAAGCCAATTAGTCCATGATAAAGCCAGCGGTGTTGGGGTTGAGAACCTGGGACATCAGCCTCCCAGGTTGATACATTATTCTCTGCACCAGCACTGGTCAGGCAGCAGTTTGTTCATTTTTATTTCTATGCAGCATTCCATTACATGACTGCTTCACAGTTTATTTATACATTCTCTTGTTGATGGACATTTGAACTGTTTCCAGTTTGGGGCAGTTGTAAATAAAGCTATGATTTCTTTTTTTTCTTTTTCTTTCTTTCTTTTTTTTTTTACAGGGACAGAAAGAGAGTCAGAGAAAGGGATAGACAGGGACAGACAGACAGGAATGGGGAGAGGTGAGAAGCATCAATCATTAGTTTTTCATTGCTGTTACAATACCTTAGTTGTTCATTGATTGCTTTCTCACATGTGCCTTGACCGCGGGCCTTCAGCAGACCAAGCAACGCCTTGCTCGAGCCAGCGACCTTGGGTCCAAGCTGGCGAGCTTTTGCTCAACCCAGATGGGCCCGCGCTCAAGCTGGCGAGCTCGGGGTCTCGAACCTGGGTCTTCCGCATCCCAGTCCGACGCTCTATCCACTGCGCCACCACCTGGTTAGCCTAAAGCTATGATTTCTATTAGACTGTTTTAATAACAAAAATGTTAATAAACCCCTGCCATGATCTAGTAGATATTGATTTTAAAAGTATATAATGCTAAAACACAACTTTAAAACCTACTCACACTTTTAAAGGAATTTCCATTAATATTTTCTAAAAACATATACATGCATTTTAAAAACAAGACATATGAACATGCCATTATTCTTCCTACTAAGAACTCTTAATAGCACAAGGATTCATGAACCCCTTTGCAACAACCTGTGCTCCCCAACCCTACAGTTAGGGGGGTATGGCTCTCAGGACAGGAATAACTACTATACAAGATTCAACTCTGGGCTCTTTTCAATAAGATGTGTGCTAAATTTTAGATATCTTTCTTCATTGCTGCAGAGTCACGGACTATAACAATCACACCAAAAAGCAGGGTTTATAATCACCATTCTCCTGTTACACTTTCTTGCCTCCCACTGTTTTTGATCCCGGTGGGACATGTAAGCCCAGGCTCTTCTCTACCAAGTAGATTTGTACATGGTAAAAATGGTTATTTCTGTAATTTCAGTAACAAGGTTGGCTTTCATTTTGAATTAAATTTGAACTTAATTCATCTGAGTTAAAGCAAACCAAGATCAGGCATAAGCAAGAATCCATGTTGGAATTGTTTTTTCAGAATGACCTTCCAGTTTTCAGAAATGCTCTGAGTCACACCACCACATTTCTCACTGCTTACTCTCCTGTCAAGGTCGGTTTTGACTGAACACTGGAGCTGAAGTTGAATTTTGGGGGCTTACTTCATCTCTCTGACGTTGTCCCACCCTTCCATTTCTCACGGCCTTCCAGGCTTTCATCCTTGAGGTGGGTTGTTTGGAGACACTCAGCTTTCACCAAGAGATTTAAAAAAAAAAAAAAAAACCCATGGAAACCATCCCTCGTCACACCATCTCAGGTTTTGCTTTATCACGGTTATAATCACTCTTGGTCTTGCAGGGAGATAGGAGGAAAACTGTGTGGAATGTTTGATGGGATTGCATACAAAGAATGCAAAGTAAAATGGATGACGTTGTATTGTACACTTTGATATTAACCTCGGAGGGCCAGGAAGAACTTGATTGATGCTATGCCAAAGATCCACTTGAATGGCATGAACTCATTCATTTTTGTTTGCTGACAATGAGAATACCACGTTGGTTAGCACAAAGTCAGTCTCTGGGTACATGTATTGTAAATAGTGATATTATACAGTCTTCGGAGGTGAGATGTGAAAAACCTTTATCAATTATTTTTAAAGTAAATATAGTTAAGTTTTAAAGTCCCCCCCTCTTCAGCTCCTATTGGCATGTGTAGATAACTGATACAGCTGTCTCTTTCTCTTTAATCATTTTGTGGTTGGTCAATATTATGATAGTCTCCAGGGAAACCATTACTCTAAATACATGTTTTTCAAGTCTTAGTGATTTCTTGAGGGATGGCTTTGGGGATGGGGCTCTAATCAGGAAAAAATATCTTTTGCTAGTAAAATACAGATAACAACTTCACTTTTGCTCCTTTGTATACAGGCCACAAATGATGACAGAGTCTTGCTGTAATTCATCAAAATATACACACTACAAAATTGCAACTGATGCCAAGATGTCATTAACCTTCATTTACAAACAATGATGACATTCCCCTCTCCCTAAATCACCTCAAGTCATTCTACTTAATTTTCATGAGTAGGCCCTTCATCTTCCACTGATACACTTGTTATGCAAGTCCTGACAAGAGGAGATTACTGAAAATCTCTTTGTTTTTCTTTTAAAGAACCTCCTCGATGATTATTATAGGTGCTCATCAAAAAATCAAGTATGAGAACATTGTAATATTTGCCACTATAAAAGACTCATAGAAAGAGGCTGAGCTACTGCCCAATTCTCCACCTGCCCCCCAACCACCACCACCACACACACACACGTGTGAACGTGCATGCGCACACACGCGCGCGCGCGCACACACACACACACACAACCTTACCAACTGTCCACAGTCTGAACCTAGAAATATCATTCTTCCAAGGAAGAGACTTAAGCCTAACAACATAAGTTATACAGTTTTTTAAAAAGTGAAAAAGTTTCCCTCTTTACCTGGGAGGAATAGCCCAGAGCATGTTAATTCTGTTTTCTGAAACAACATCAATTCACCCATTTTGGTGTAGGAAACCAGTGGTTGGACAATTTTGCAGAGTGTGAAAATGTGACTTGATATCCCATACTATCAGCTGGTAGCCCTGGGCTTATTTGCTGCTCCCTTGATGCCTGCACAAAATATACAGTTATGTTGATTTTGAATTATTTTTCAAGATGTTTAGCAATTGCACAAAGATACTTGATTATACAAAAGCTATTCCAAAAACTATAAATAATGAAATAACATTTTTGCCTTGTACCAAGAAGGTAGAGATTACCTGAGGCTAGTTTGCACATTTCAAGAAGATTTCTAGATCTTGATACCTCAAACGTTTATTCTTTCCATAGGCCTATTTTTATACTTATTTCAATATAACTTTACACCGCTTTGAAGGGGTCTGTAAGAAACATAATATTAAGCAGAAAATAGGAATATCTCTCTTTTTATCTTATGTATTAGACTTACTAACTAAAAAGCTCCTTAGACATCTTGAAGTTTGAATTTTAATATATGCATTTTTATGTCAAACAAAGACTTTAGCCTAATGTTATATTCAAAATGAGTTCTCCACATGAAGAACAATTTGATTGTGTGGATGCTGGTTCTGACATGTCTAAGACCAGATGGTATTTAGACCTTTCCTGCCTCTTTGCCAAACTTCCTTACCTTATCTAGTTATTTTGCAAATTCTTCACAACCCAGCATATATAGCCATAGGGAGAATGAATGGGTCACTAGCAATCTTCAACCAGTGCATAAAAAACTATTTTAGTGACTTGGGAAAATGCTCTTCAAATAATGTTAATCAATGCTATCAGGATGTAAAACTATTTCCTGGCAAGTGTGTTCATTTACAAACCAGTCCAATTTCCACCCTGTTGTACTGCCCCACAAAAACCCAGAGAAAAAGCTCCGAACTCTGATTGCTAAGGGACCATCAATGAATGGCTCAAGATTGGAATCTGACCATAAAGGGGTGCCAATTATACTTCCTCTCTCACTGGAATTTTTTTCTACTTCCTCTCTAAATTTTTATTATTAAATTTACGTAAGTGAAATCATTCTTTTTACTCTACAATTCTATAAGTTTTGACAAATGACAAATGCATAGATTATGTCACTATTGCTACAGTCAGGCTACAGAACATTTTCATCATCCTCACTACCCTGAAAAAAGTCCCCATGATACTAATTTGTAGCAAAAAAAAAAATGTCTTCACCTCTAACTCCTTGTAACCACGAATTTGTTCTACATTCCTGTGGTTTTGCCTTTCAGAGAATGCTATATAAATGGGATCATATAGGTCTGACCTGTGGTGGCGCAGTGGATAAACATCAACCTGGAATGCTGAGGTCACTGGTTCGAAACCCTGAGTTTGCCCAGTCAAGGCACATATGGGAACTGATGCTTTCTGCTCCTCCCTCCTTCTCTCTCTCTCTTTCCCCTCTCTTGAAAATGGATTTTAAAAAAATGGCATGTCACCTTTGGAATATGGCTTATTTTGCTTAGCATAATATATTTGAGATTTATTCATTTTTTTGCATATATCAATATTTCCTTCCATTTTTATTACTAAGTAAATTCCATTGTATGGATGTACCACAATTTGTTTAAGCATTTCCAGTTGAGGGACATTTTGGGTGTTTCCAGTTTGGGGAATTATGAATAAAGCTGTTATAAAACAATGGTTTCCAACCACCAATCCGTGGACTGGATGGAGATTGAAAAACACTGCTATAAACATTTTTGTACAGCTATTTTATTTCACTTGGGTAAATACCTAGAAGTGGTATTTTTGAATTATATGCGAAGTATACAGTGTGTCCGTAAAGTCATGGTGCACTTTTGACCGGTCACGGGTAAAAAAAGACTGCTACCTTTGATAGTTCTTTTAACCGTTTTAGTAGGTAATGATATTTCCTTGTGGTTTTGACTCACATTTCCCTGCTAATTAATAATGCAAAGCAAGTGTTTTTCATCTGCTTATGTTGTTTGGTAGTGACTTTAAAACTTTTGCCTATATTTTAATTATGGGGTTTTTTTTTAATTGAGTTTTGAGAATTTTTTTTCTATTTGGCATCATACCTGAGTATTCTTTGCCTAACTCAAGTTTACAAAGATTTTTCTACTATGGGTTCTTCTAAAAGTTTCTTATTTTACCTTTAGATCTATGATCCATATCTAATTAATTTATACAAAAGGTATCTTATTGGAATTTGAACTAAGAGACCCAGAAGCAAGTTGTTGGTGAAGGACTTCTAAATAAATGATTCCGATGTGAATTTGGGGATGGCTGCAATGCTGTACCAAGCAGAGGCTTACTAAGCAAAAAGCAGCAGAAATGAGAAGGAGGGTAACCTCTGAGAGGCAGTGAGTATAACCTAGCATCTTGAATCTCACATTCCCTGAGTCCTAGCTCTTCTGTCTGGTCTGTGGATGTCTTTGACATTGTCGTTAGGATCCCTAAATGATCCCTTACCCAGCTGCCTGAGTTAGCCTCAGTGGGTTTCTGATATTTGCCAACAGATGAACTTTGACAGAAACAACTCTATACCCATTATGATTATCTTAACTGAGTGTGTGTTTGTGCACACATGTGCCTGTGTATGCATGCATGTGTGTGTGAGAGAGAGTGACCCTAAGTAATATAACTCAAGTATATGGAGAAAAATAATGTAATTTCTTCCTTTTTTCTCATGTTCAATTCCACCTCTCTAGCACCCAGATGCCATTGGCTGAGAAAACATTAACCGTCTTGTCATATTTAACATTTAGTCTGATCTTATAAACTAAATTCCTTCACAAAGTACAATTGGAAGATATGCTAATCTCTCAGATCCCCTCTGACTTGCTCTGCTTCTCTGCAAAAAGTACAACAGATTATAAGGCCATGAAGGGAGGGAGGCTCACTGACCTTGTGGCAGACGAGACAGATTCTTCCAGATCTTTGGCTTTCCGTGCCGTAGGAGCAATGGCCTCACTAACTGGATGCCACTAGCCCCAGTGCCATTGAAAGCACACATCTAGGGCTGATGGAGCTGGACCTGGTCTCTCCCGGCTTAAACAGCCTGGAGCTCTAGACCCCGCTCAGGCCTTATGATTTCCTCAAGTCCAGCTCTCGATGTCAGCTCTACGTCTTCTGCGACAGAGGCGCCTTGCGCCACCACTGTGGTAACATCTTGTGACAACCTCTACGTTTACTCCAAGCTACTTCTGGGTCCTGCTTCGTCATGTTGGAACCAAGGACAGCTCCAAAGAGAGAACCATTAGGTTCTCTCTATCTGCCTGATCTTGATGTACAAACCACATTTGTTTTGCAGTAGATGTACTTCCCTCCTCTCAGACCCCCAAATGGACATCGGAAGGGGAAGGTGAGCAAGAACCCTGCTGCTGTTGGCCCCACTTTTCTAACTCACCTCTGGACACACATCTGATCACTTCTGTCTCACTTCTCTCTCCTCCTAGTCATTCTTTCTTTCCCCTAATAGCCTAGGGCAAGAAGAAAGTCATATTTTTCTTCTGTGGCCCTCCATTGAGAAACTCCTTACGATCTAGGCCATTAAGTGTAGATTTTGATATACTAAAGTGAGGAGACAAAGCAATATCCTCGTTTTTGAGACCACTGACTTGCTGCAAAATTCTAGTTTTGAATGTCAAAAGTTTTGTATTACCTCACTTTTCCCATCTGCATTCATGGCAGGTGGATAGGTGGATGCCTCAGGCAGAGTAGGAAAGGGTCAAGTGCTTCCGAAAGCAAAAGAAACCACATCAAATCATGCAGAACTATTACCACCACCACATCCCTTTATAGCAACACACACACACACACACACACACACACACACACACACAACCATGCTCACACACAGTCTAAACAAACTGGTCCTACTTATTTACAATTTAAAACCCATTTCAGCAGATTTCTGAAACTACATATCCACTCCCACTGAGGCCTTAAAATATTATATCTTCATAGAAAGTATCTTAAGTATCTTGAAGATGAGACAAAGGGAGGATTATATTCCATGACATATAAGGAAACATCCTTCACTTTTTCCTCATCCACCGATCTCCCAGTGTTGGCAGGATGGTGACTCCCCTATATTTCCCATTCTCCTCAAATTTTAGTCAATGCTGTGTTGTTTCAGAACTCTCCTCTCACTCTCACACCCCGTCGTCAGTACCCAGTGGCCCAGAGTGCAATCCAGTGTGCACAGTCTCCCACTAACATAAGAAGCACAGTAAGGGCCTGGGGCCAATCATGGTGTGTCTTCTTTGGACACACACACACACAAATGAGTAAAAATACATGAGTAAATACACATATAGAAAATTCCTAAGGAAAACACATCAAATTATTGATGTGGTCAAATCTGGATGTTAGGGCTATAACTGATTATTTTTCTTCTTTACACCTCTTGAATATTTCATAAAATACAATGCTGTACATTTATTCCTTCCATAATAAGAAAAAAATCAAAGATTTCTGAAATTCAGCTCAAGTCTTACTTCCTCCAAGAAACCTGCTCTATTAACCAACCACCCCATCTGAATCCTTAGTAGTGAAATTAATTGATTAAACTTTCAACTGATATTTATCGAGACTAGCTATATGGCCATTTGTGTACCGGGCATGTGGATGCAGTGAGAAACTAGAAAAGATATTCAGAACATTTAGCAATCTGCATGGCCCATAGAACAACTACACAGAATGCCCTCGGGTCAAAGTGCTAGAATGTAGGAACCTGTTTCGAGGCTCCCCCCCCCCCACCTCTCATTGCTGGGTCTGTTGGAAAAGTTGGGGCATCTGGGGCAGAAGGGACACTCTGAGGTCATTCACCAACCAGAACAGGAGTATTTCAACATTCTAACAACTGAACAGTTGTACCAACCTGCCGGCTGTATTTCAGCACTGATCCCGTGTTCTCCATTTATAGCGAGGTAATAATAACACAGGGTGGTCACTGTGACAGAAGAACAAGTAAAGGAGGTGTAGCAACCTGACATCTGAGTTAGCAACCCCTGCTTCCAGCTCCCAGCTCCGTGTAAGTAGCTCTATCACAGTCCTACTGTAGCATAATCATTGCTTTACTTACCTGTCTCTTCCCACCAGATGCCAAGAATCTTAACAGCAATGAACATGTATTATTTATTCAAGTGCTTACCTGGCACCAAGCCTGGCACCTGCGAGATACTCAATAAACTTTTATGGAATAAATGAATAAACTTTGAAGGTTATGACTCCCCACCTTAAGAAAACAGTGCTGCTGAATGGTGTCTTCGGAAGAATAACAAAGAATTCTGGATTAGAAACATTTGCTAAGATACAACTGCACGATTGGACACTAGCTTAGGAATGAGAAATGGTGCTGAGAGATGGTGCATCTGAAGGTCATGAGGATAGCAGAGAGAGAATCGAATCGGGAAGAAGTCAGGGGGAGTGAGAAAGTGGACACAAAGCAAAGAGACTGCTCACTGTAGTGCGCAGAACCACTCTCCATGTCAAAGCCACAGCCGGGGTCCAGGGGCAGACCATGCTGGAACGCACACCTGTTCCAAAGAACAGGTGAAGGTGAGTTTTAAATTCTTAGTATCATGTTGAAGTCCAGAGATACTAAGCTGTGTGGAGTGAAAGCAGACCTGGACACAAGCAGGGAGCCCAGCAGCTTTAGTCCTGAGCATCCCGCACGGCCCAAAGCAGTTGTTCGTCCAAAGCCTCTGAACTGCCCGTGTGTGTCCTGCTCCCTGGAACCCAAGGGAGGAGCACCCGCATGAAAATGGATGGAAACTGGCAGATTCCATGACTGAAGCCGTCCCACTAAGGTACTGACATTTCTAAGTGTTTATGTAAGAACTGTCCTTGGAAAGCCCTTCTCTTCTGATTTCCAATGTGGGTGGCTATGCTCCATTGAGAAGGCAAACACTGTGATCAAGCCTGAACTACAAGCTCCCTGAAGTGAGCTGAAGCCAGTCAATGGACCACTCCTGGGAGCCCCCCAGCACCCACATGAGCATTTGCATCAGGGCACTCTAAAGTTCCAAAAGAAATGCAACATTTTTGTTTCTTATGAGGGGTGGGAAAAACCAAAAAACACCTGTCACGTCACCAAATCCAGTATCATCTTACTGTCAAAGTCACCAAATCCAGTGAACTGGGCACTCCCATGTTATTTTAATTAATAGATCTCATTCCCAAAAGCATTTGCAGTAGAAAAAAATAAGACTCTGTATTAAAAAAATGATCAAACAGTAAGACACAGTGGGGAAGCACCTCCTCCACATTCTCCTTAATAGCTTCCGCAAGCTTCCCTCTCCCGACTCTCATCCTCTCTCTGGACTCTTCTGTCCTCTGATCTCCTTCATCCTAAATATAAGCATCCCTGAGACTTCTGAATTTTGGACCGAGTATCTGTAAAGTGAGCTCTCGGCCACCTTTTTCTCAGGTTGCAATAAGAAGTAGATGCCCAGATGCATGTGGCTCTCCCACAAGGTACAGGATGCAGAGTGGAAGTCTGATCAATGCCACCACCTCCCTCTGCTGTTCCTTTTCCTCCCCATATTTCAAGGAAGTGAGAGGTTCCTTTCTCCAGTATTCATCTTTACACTGAATGAAGACTTACATTTCTGGGTTGGCTTTTCATATGAGTCCAAAACTAATTTAGCTGCCTTCAGCAAAAATTGAACATCACTCTTCAAACCCACATTTCAATGAGAATACAAAAATCTCACCACAAATCATCTCACTTGGCAGGGCCCCGTTTGTCCAAGGCCTCAAAGTCAAGTCTTAATTCATTTTTCTCTTTCCTTTGTGCTTTTCCAAGTCCTGCTGGTTACATTTGGCATATGGTGGACGAATCTTTGCATCTCCCTCATATTAACTTAGATCTCTTCCTCTCTCTATGACCATTGCATGCTCTCGCGGGCTTCTCATTTCCTATACCTGAATGCCAGGCCCACCTTGCTCACACCCAGAGGCAGAATGACGGCATCTCAAGGGCCAGGACTGTCTCCTTTCTGCCAATAACTTCAAATCCCAAGCCAGCTTTTACGTCTGTACTCTCCCAATCAATCCTGTGCAATCTCCCATGTCCCTAAATTTGACCCAGACTCTGTGGATCTAATGCTTAATTGCACAACCAAGATTCAGCTTACACTCTGTCTCTGGGATCACCCTCCCTCTACTTGCCTGTCAATCCAAAACATGTATGTTCTTCAAGCACCAAATTCTCATGAAACTTTTGCAAGGCATCCACATCTCAGAAGAGCTTTCTTCGTCTCTGAATTCTCTGAAGATCATCTCCTGTCACGGTCACACGTGTTCATATGGCAACTGAGTCCTAGTCTCAAATCTCAGAATATAAAATATAAATACACATACATATATATCTTCTAAACCCAATTCTGGTTATTCTGTTTTACTTGTATTCCTCATAGTGCCCTGCACATGATACAGATAATAAACATTCAATAAACCCACATTGAACCTTTGAATCCGCTGCCTACTCCTATCTGGTCCAGACCATGATTAAATATAGTGTTTCTCAATGTGTAAGACCCGCTCCACCGCAGGTGTGTGAGACGAAATAGTTCACCAACACAGCATTAAATAACACTAACTCACATTGTCATATTTCCAATTCTCTCTCAGTTCTTCTAGGTAAATCGAGGAGAAATTTTTACTTTGGCACCAAATACCCTTCCCACCTCTCTAAAATAACATCTCCTTTGTGAGAAAGAAAAAAGAATAGGCCTCAAGCTCAGATTCTTTTTAGCCTTGAAGAGTCTAAAAACCATTATTTTGCTTTCTCAGTTTTTGTGCTGAGTCTCTTACTTATGGCAAATGATATCCTGTTTTCTTACCTAATATATCTATTTAAATAAAAAAGTAAACCGGCTTTTTTAAAGAAATTTTTAAAATTGAGCAAATTTTGGAAAGATATGGAAAACACTGCTCTAAGAGATACTCTTGCTAAAATTCTTTATTTCTGAGGTCTTGGTGATAACCTATGACCTGAGCTTGAACATAATACTGAGGAACAATTTTTTTTCATTTTCTGTTGCATGAGGTTTTAGAACTGTTTCTATATAATTCTGTATCGCTGATTCAAAACCTGAAATCCATTTTTGGTGCATGCTCTAGGTTTTAGGCAATTTAATTTCTTTTTGTTACAGTTAAAGACATGCATTGGCTTTTAAATTGGAGTTAAAGGGCAACGATTCTTGGATTGAACATAAACACAAGGCAATTAATGTTTTACAAACATCACTTTTACATAATTGTAGTTGTTTTTAAATGTAAAAAATTATTATCTGATAGAAACACCCTCTTATTTTGTTTTAAGATTGAATCATGGCTTCTTCGAGTAGATGTAAATGTAAGAATAGTCCTAACATCTTCTGTTATATATGTGGCTGTTACATACTTCAACATCAAAGGCGCAATATTTCATCATTTGTGACACGTGCATATATTGCCTAATTTCAAGTCCTCCTTGGCAATCAAGACAAGAATTGGGCTCCTCATATTGTGTCATAATTCTGAGGAAATAAATGCTTTGTGACTGGACAAAAGGAAAACACAAAGGAATGCCTTTTGGTATTCCCATGGTTTGACATGAACCTAAGGACCACAGCAGTGACTGTTATTTCTGTCTAATCCAAAGAAAGGGCATCAGCAAGAAAAAACGGCATATGATCGCATATCCTAATATTCCTTCAGCAATATGACCTATCCCAAACTCTGAGACACTCCCAGTTCCAGTTTTCACTCCCGGTTCCAGTTTTCAATGGTTTTCTTTCTTCTAAGGACAAAGAAAGTGAACATGGTGATCAAGTGTATTTTGCTAAGATGCATGAGGAAATGGTTGTAAAATCTGAAGGGCCTTCTGATGCCAAGCAGTCATTAACCCCTTAGCAGTTTTGCCAACCCGAATTGAATGACTTAGTAAGAGAGTTGGGCCTATCAAAGAAAGCAGCTGAGTTCTTAGCCTCCAGGCTTCAAGAAAAGAATGTACTTCAGCTAAAGTATCCCATTTCAGGAAGCATGAACAAATTTTTGTGGACTTTTTTTCTGAAGACAAACACTTTGTTTACTGTATTGATATCAGTAGTTTTCTCAGCCAGCTAGGTGTTACCACTTACAGTCCAACAGAGTGGTGTCTATTTCTTGACAGCTCTAAATGGAGTCTGAAATGTGTTCTCCTACACAATGATAATGTTTATCCAGCGGTTCCAATTGGTTATTCAACTCATCTGCGAGAAGATAATGACATAAAAATTGTTCTTCACTTTCTGAAGTATGAAGAGCATAACTGGATCATTTCTGTGGATTTTAAAATGGTAAGTTTCCTGCTAGGACAACAGAAAGGTTTCAAAAAGTATCCTTGCTTTTTGTGTTTGTGGGACAGCCAAGCTCAGGAGAAACACTGGACACAGAAGGAGTGGCTGAAATGTGAAATTCTGGAAGTAGGGATACAAAATATTGTGAATGAACCTGTAGTTAATTGAGACAGGATCATTTTCCCCCCACTTCACATCAGACTTGACTTAATGAAGCAGTTACTTCAGGCTTTGAATAGAGAAAATGAATGCTTTCAACATATTATTTCTGCTTTTCCTGCCTGCCTTGTCTTTCAAGAAGATAAGAGCAGGTGTATTGGATGGATCTCAGATTCGAACCCTCATATGTGACAAAGAATTTGCCAGGAAGATGAATAAGGAGGAGAAAGCAGCATGGCAGTCTTTTGTGGCAGTTACAAAGATCTTTCTTGGCAACAAAAAAGCAGAAAACTATAAAATTCTGGTTCCAAGATGTAGGGTGGTCAGCAATGGGGACGGTCATGTGAGGAACTCAGGCCCAGGGACTTTGACTGGGGCCGCCCACACAATCAAGCTTGCCAAAAGAAGCTTCCCAGGAATCCTTGGGAGAAGATTGACCATCTGTCAGCCAGTGAGATTTCACCATGTCATATTAGCTTGATGACACTAAAGTACCCCTAGGACCCCTTTAAATACCTCTCATACAGTCTAATTCACACGAATTCCATAGCTTCTGTCCCCGGGGCTAGGGAACATCATCGAGCAGGATGCGCGGTACTTAACAAAGCCTTTTATTATTCCACACTTTGTGGCTCTCAGGCCCCCTCTTCCTTCTTTCTTGGCGGGGAAAAATACCTTACACAAGGATGCTGTTGGCTTTCCGCGACATTGGGTGTAACATCAGTGTTAAGATTCACTTCCTGAACAGTCACTTTGATAAGTTTCCCGAAAATCTTGGAGCTGTTAGTGATGAGCAGGAAGAATGCTTTCATCAAGATCTGAAGATGATGGAAGAGCATTATCAGGGGCAATGGGAGAGAAATCTGATGGCAGACTACTGCTGGAGCATCAAATGAGATTGTCCTTAACAAGTACACAAATGCAAGAGCTACAAACGAAAATTTTTGCCTGAATAGAATTTAAATAAGTTTTGCACAAATTTTATGATTTAAATAAGTGTTTTAATATGTTCTATTTTAAAGTTGTAGACAAATTCTGATGCAATCTGTAAAGCCAGTAGTCGCGGCCACCATCACAGCCGCCTGGCCAGTGCAGGTTCGCATTTGATTTGGACAAATGGTAATGAAAGAACGGAGCCAAGAACTGGTGAGCCATTAGCTTTAATTGTAGCTTGCACCCGGTGGGCAAGCAAAAACACACACTGGGCTCCAAAACCCACTCATTCAGTGCTACTGACTTATCCAAGTTTCCTAGAATCAAAGGTTTCTAGCTCACCAGACTTATTCAACTCTGTTCCCCAACTCCTCCTGCACAAACTCTGCACAAACTGGCTTCTCACTCAGCACTCCCCCATCTTGGCTGCTTCTCCTCTCCTCCACGTGGCCTTCATCTGCTCTCCCCTCTAATGCTAACCTCAGGAACTGTAAGAAAGCAAGCTCCTGGTCTGCCCCACTTTATATTGTAGAAATCCAAACCTTTAATCCAATCTACAAACAAGAAAGTCTCTGATACGAAGTCACTTATCTGAGGCATAATGGGAGGATTCCTTATGAGAGTGCACCACCCCACATCATCCAATCAGTCAAGGGTGTGGGGAAAAGCTTATTCTTAAAACTAAGCCTTGGACTATAACGACCCTGCCTGCTTACAGCCTGCCCAGCCCCCCCCCCCACACACACACAATAATATAATTACGTCCATCCCAAGCATAAGGGCAACTAATATCACCTGGGTGGTGGGCTTCCATGTGGGCAGCACCATCTTTAACAAAGTGAGTATAATATATTTTATCTGCCCAACACAATCATATCGTTTAGTATATTAGTTTTTTTAATATATGTATGCATTAATGTTTTTTAATATTAATTAGTTTTTTAATATTAATTAGTTTTTTTAATATATGTATGCATATATGTATGCATATATGTATGACAGCTCTGGATCCTGATCTCCCCCAAGTAAAGACATTCAGTAATACAAGGGCCAGACCACACAACCCATTCTACACCCAACCAATATCGTCCAAAGACATGAACATGACTCCACATATCCAAGCTCGTTAGTATCTATTTATCTTGGAACTATGTAGAAAGTAGAGATGACAGCCACAATTTGGTGTTCTTAAATGTCTGAAGAAACTAATCTAAATTCCTGGTCTCAGGAATTCCTGGTCTCAGGAATTCCTGGGGAAATCAGACCAGGGAAATCACAGGACAGGAATGTATCTAAGAAACAATTGTACTGAAACTCCTTTGTTATCTATTAATATCAATTGCCAGACCCTCTATCAGCATGGGGATCAACAAGTGACCCTGATCTTTCAATTCTTACATTCTAGAAGAGATAAGAAAAAACAATAGATTCCTATTTATAGAGAAGCTGACTCTTATTTTTGTGGTAAACAAAATAGGGCTTTAAGTAAACCCTGTTGTCATTCAATAAGAATTCAGGAGAGATTGATTGTTGAGGTTAGAATTCCAAGAGATTTATTCTAAAAAGGACTTTAGGAGAAAAACTAACACATGTAGAATGAAAGACTTCCAAATGCTGGGAATGAGATCCACAAGGGCACAGGGTTATATATCCAGGAGTGAATGGAGAGGATCATGGCAATGAGACTAGGAAGGAAGTCATCCAAACTGTCTTCAGGTCACGATTATAGGAGCTCACACACAATACACAAATCATTTAAACCAGGGTTCCCCAAACTTTTTACACAGGAGGCCAGTTCACCATCCCGCAGACCGTTGGAGGGCCGGACTATAAAAAAAACTATGAACAAATTCCTATGCACACTGCACATATCTTATTTTAAAGTAAAAAAACAAAACGGGAACAAATACAATATTTAAAATAAAGAACAAGTAAATTTACATCAACAAACTGACCAGTATTTCAATAGGAACTATGGGTGAGGATGCATCCTGTGCTCCTCTCACTGACCACCAATGAAAGAGGTGCCCCTTCCGGAAGTGCGGCGGGGACTGGATAAATGGCCTCAGGGGGCCACATGTGACCCATGGATCGTAGTTTGGGACCCCTGATTTAAACAGTAGCACAAGAAGTTGATTTTATTTAATACATTTATCTAATATGTACAGATATTTCAAAATTGGTACAGACTGAATTCTTTAAACCAACCTTTCAGACTGCATTAGGGAAAAACTCTAGGTGGTCTCTAAGAATAAGGCCAATAGAAACCATGGTCGTAATCCTGAATGGTCTTCCAAAAACCTGGGTAACCCCACTGGTATTGACAAACCAGCCAGGACAAAAGTGAACTGTCACCAGCTACTTTGATGGTTTGCATTTTATATTTTCAATAAAAGCTATGTCCTCACGACTTTTGGAAAATATATTTACTTACCACATGTGAAGATGTTAGGGATAAACCAAAATTGTTTTTAAAATAAGGCCATGGAAACCTTTGTTACCAATAAAGTTGCATTACAATAAATTCTAAATTTGGACTATTGTACTCACATATTGTCCGGTAGTTGCCTCTGGGTTGGGTAGTGAAACCCTCCCTGGCCCTGAGCTTTCTGATAGTTGTTAATTTTGCTCAAACCGCACACACCCAAATTCTCAAAACTATCTGTCCCCAAGGCTGTTCCATGAACTGCATGCCCCACCAAACCGGTCGACCGTTACCATCCTCCCCCCTCTGCAGATATAAAAAACCCAAAAACCCTCCACGGGCGCGCCTTCACAGACTCACATCCCAGGGTCGGTGAACTCGCCCGGAGTCCTCCCAGTAAAGCCTGACTTTTGCTCATTTGGCTGTTTCGGCTCTTCATTCGTTCATCGGCGGCACCCGGCAATCTTTCACATATCACCTGTAAAGCCAGTAGCTGTGGCCACCATCACAGCCGCCTGGCCCGTGCAGGTTCACATTAGATTCGGACAGTCGGTAATGAAACAACAAAGCCAAAAACTGGTAAGCCATCAGCTTAATTCTAGCTAGCACTGGACGGGCAAGTAAAAACACACACTGGGCTCCAAACCCCACTCATTTAGTGCTCACACAGCTACTGACTTATCCGAGTTTCCTAGAATCAAAGATTTCTAGCTCACCAGCCTTATTCACCTCTGTTTCCCATCTCCTTCTCTCTGCACAAACTGGCTTCTGCTTTAGCACTCCACCATCTTGGCTGCCTCTCCTTTCCTCCACGTGGCCTTAATCTGCTCTCCTCCCTGCTCTCTGCCTAGAACATAATCCCTCTTCTAATGCAAGCTCCCAGTCTGCCCCACTTTATAGTGTAGAAATCCAAACCTTTAATCCAATCTACAAACAAGGAAGTCTCTGATACAAAGTCACTTATCTGAGGCATAATGGGAGGATTCCTTATGAGAGTGCACCACCCCACATCATCCAATCAGTCAAGGGTGTGGGGAAAAGCTTACTCTTAAAACTAAGCCTTTTAACCCGGCCTGCCCACAGCCTGTCCCCCAACACACATTAATATCAACAGACTCGCACGTGGGCAGCGCCATATTTAACAAAGTGAGCATAATATATTTTTCTGCCCAACATTACCCATATTATAAAATTAAGTACCTATTAATAGTAATAAAGACAAGAAAGAGTTAAATTGGCAGTTGCTTATATGACATAAGTATATTCTAAAGTCCTTAATTGTGCACTATATTTTGAGTTTCTTCTAAGTAAAGTCAAAATCACCATGCCAAAGTTTCAAGCTTTCAAGATCTGATTCAGCAAATATCGCTTCAATGAGGCTGTTCTAGATTTTCCAAGTTGATGCTAAAAGAAGTTTATAGTGATATTTATGGCAAGCTAGGCAACCAGGCAACAGAGAAATCTAGGTAAACCCAGGATTATAACCAACCAAGGCAGTCTTCATCTTTCTTAATGTATATGGAGACACGTTTAAACAATGTTGTGATGTTCAGATTTCATAATAGCTGATTTTGCAGGAGAGGTTACCTTGAAGATCCTGTTGCCTAAAAAAGCTGGGACCCATCTCAGTTTCCTAGTCTGTCCAGGTTCAAGCATCCTAGCTAGTGGGAGACAGACCAGCTACATGACTTTGAGCAAAGTTCTTAGCCTTTCTGAACTTCCTTAGGAAGGAATACCGCTGACTATACCCACCTTACAGGGTTCTTTGGAGGAGAAGAGGACACACTGTGTGAATGAAGCCTGTAGCAGTGCCTGGCACAGAGGACGGGCTCAAAAAACACAAGCTGCCGTGATCAGTGTCATTTACAACAGCTGCCTTGCCTTAGCAGGGTTCAATGGCCCAGGCTCCACCAGCCAGTAAGGGGCAGAGTTGAGGTCTGCCTCAGGTTTCCTGAGTTTTCACCCCGTGCTAGTTCCACTTAACCGCAGCTGCCCCTGGTGCTCCAGCCCGTTTTCAAGCTCACATGTGTAAGAGGTTGATTAACGTGGTAATCCCCACAGCTTCTGCTCAGCCTGATATCCACTTTGCAGAGAAGCCACAGAAACTGCACGTGATGTCAGATGAAATCGCATTTGAACGGGGTCTTTCAGCCACTCAGAGAAATTCCTCTTGTGCTCCGTTCGTTTAATTATGACACAGTGAAACAGGCTCTGAGAAATTTCAAACCTGGGAACATTTGCCCAGAGAGACACGCAGGCCCTGGCCGTCGCTCTTAATCACATTCCTCAGTCAGGTGTCAAGCAGCACACAGGCACCAGCACACAAGCAGGTTTTGTTTAGAATACCTCCAAGAGCCAGCCAAGTGGCAAATGTGGACATCTGTGCAAGACTGTGGCTGTCCTGTTTTTTCAGTCTAATCTGTCAAGATAACCATTTCCCCATTCTCTTAAACAAACACAGACTTCCTTGTTTAAACACTATAACAGTTCTAACAGAACACACAGCTTTTAATCATTCTGTGTTAAGTACACTGGCAAGAGTCTGAGAAAAGAATCAAAACATCTTAAATGTAAACTGGCTGATTTTGCTGCTTTGCAAATCCTGGGAAACCGGAGAGAGAAACCTGAAATCCCAGTTAAAATGAATATGGCGTTGGAGGAGAAACTATAGTGAGTTTTTAAATAATAATGGAATTAATAATGCAATTGTGAACCCAGTTCAGCTTCTAAAGAAAAAAAGAATCGGATCATGTTTTATTTTTTCTTCTGTGAAAAGCTTTAAGTTTGGCACAGTGAAGTTCATTACTCCGATTGTTTTGTGTATGTTTATAAAGGCAACGGTAATGTCTGAGCCACACGCTGGCCTCCGGAAAGCTATTGGGAAGACAGCAAGGTCACTTCACCACGGAGTTAACTCCCTCTTGAAAGCCCTTTAATATAAAGCTCCGTCACAGCATGGTGCACATTCTTTTTCATTGATGAGGCCTTCTGGGTCATTTCCTAATATTTGAGAATAGAAATGTGAAGGGTGGGGAAACGTTCACATTCACAGTGGAATGAGCAGGAATATTGACAGTGTGGAAGTTTGGAATGTGCTTCTTCAGCCCAGCTACTTTTGTTTTATTATTTAATTTTAATTTTTCCATTAATTTAAGGGGTCAGGGGAGGAAGAGAGAGAAAAGCATCAATTTGTTGTTTCATTTAGTTGTGTGCTCATGGATTGCTTCTCACAGGTGCCCTGAGCAGGATGGAACCCATGACCAGGATGACACTCTATCTACTGAGCAACCTGGCCAGAGCCCAGTCTGGCTACTCTTGATTTCACTTGCAAAATATCCAAACTCACCTTGAAATGTAAAGAAGTTAAAACTTACATAAAACCCTGATGTTTCCTACTTAGAGAAAAATGAAGGTTGAATAATCCAAATTCTACATTGTCCATGCTTGAGATGGTTCAAGTACAGGCTTTGTGATCTGACCATTCTGGTTCAACAACTTAGTCATGTGACTTTAGGTAAGTTAATAAACCTCTCTGAGCCTTAGATTCTTTATCTGTGACATGGGGATAAAAAGATCTTCCAGAGGCTTATGAAGATTAAAGAGAGATGTCTGTAATGGTAAGTGCTTATGAAAGTTAGCAATTATTAAGCAAAGTATCCACTAACACCTACAAAATTAGAAAACAATTTAACATCAAACTACTAAACCCATTTAAGAGATACAGTGCTCTGACTGTCACTCATGTGCACAATTCCTTATTTAAAAAAAATGAAAGTGGTCAGAATTTACATAGTTGTTATAATCATCCCAACACAGCTGTCTGGGCCTCATTTCCTGGACACAGGTGAGACCCCAATGTGTAAGCTTGGGCATGTGGTCACCTTATCGACTGAGATCCAACCCATAGATGGCTGGAGGACACTAGTAGGTGAAGATTGGCTTTCCAGTCAAATCTTCCACTTGAATGACGAAGTCAGTCTTGATGAGAACAGTGGCAGCAAAGACAAGCAAAAGCTGAATGGCGTTATTTGATCATAATGGAAACATTCTGGACTTAGAAGCAACAGTTGGATGCCTGTGCTGAGGGGACAGAAAACTAGGCCAACAGAGCTGAAAATTCTGGTTCTCCTTGGAGCCCTGGTTGTGTGGTAAATGAGATTATTTCCAATCATTCTTTATGTTTTTTTATAAATCCTCACAACAAATACCCTAATTGAAGTTACCTTTCAACATAATTATCTGTGATGATTTGGGAGGTACCTAAACATCTCAAAACAGAATTAACATCATTTACCATATGAGCAAAGATATATAGTTACCTCCTCATGAGATTTTATACCTGTATATTGATACCTGCTACTAAATGGTAGATGACAGTAATTAGGGTCTCCTAAGTTCAACCTATATACTTTAATTAAGCAAGTATTTATTAATACTATATGTAGGACATATTGATAAATATTGTGAACAATTAGCAAATGAATATATTTTCCTGTCCTCAAAAATATTACAACTTCATGGGATGTGACAAGTTCACAGTACTATCAGATAGAATATGATAAATGCTTTAAGAGAAAAGCAAAACATTTCCCATGGTCTAGGTAACTATGTGAGGTGACAGATGTGTTAATTAGCTTGAATATGCTAAACATTTCATCATGTCTTTGAATATCAAATCATCACATTGTATACCTTCAGTATATGAAATTTTTTTTAGGTGAGAGGAGGGGGACATAGTGAGGCAGACTCCCACATGTGCCCTGAACTGGGATCTGCTTGGTAACCCCATCTGGGGGCCAGTGCTCAAGTACCAACCTATTTTTAGCACCTGAGGCTGATGCACTCTAATAGTGCTATCCTCAGAACCAGCGGGGGGGGGGGCACTCTCAAACCAATCAAGCCACTGGTACAAGAGGGGAAGAGGAAGAGAAAGGGAGAGGGTGGGGGAGGGGAGAAGCAGATGGCTGCTTCTCCTGTGTGCCCTGACCAGAAATTGAACCCAGGACATCCATACACCAAACCAACACTCTATCCATAGAACCACTGGCCAGGGCCCAATATATGCAATTTTTATTTGTCAGTTATACCTCCCTAAAGCTGGTTAAAAAAAAAAAAAGGCAAAAATGTATCGGAATAAAGTAAATCATTGGCTGAAATATTTTTTGATTTTTTGTTTTGTTTGGTTTTTGTATTTTTTTGAAGTGAGAAGCAGGAAGGCAGAGAGACAAACCGGGATCCACCCAGCATGCCCACCAGGGGGCAATGCTCTGCCCATTTGGGGTGTTGCTCCGTTGCAAAGGGAGCCATTCTAGCGTCTGAGGCAGAGGCCATAGAGCCATCCAACTTTGCTCCAATGGAGCCTTGGCTGCAGGAGGGGAAGAGAGAGACAGAGAGAAAGGAGAGTGGGAAGGGTGGAGAAGCAAATGGGTGCTTCTCCTGTGTGCCCTGACCACGAATCAAACCTGGAACTTTCACGTGCTGGGCCAATGCTCTACAGCTGAGCTAGCTGGCCAGGGCCTGAAATAAATTTCTTAAAGTAACAACAACAACAACAACAACAGAAGTTTAAATGTGGTGCAGAATAAATTGGAATAAATTATGGCTTTGGGAGGAGAAGCATGCCCCAAATCGGGGAAGAGTGGATAAGGGCACCTTGAATCCTGAATATAATTTTGATAAGATGTCAAAGGCTTGGTGGAGGCAGGCTAGAATGTGAGCAAGCCCAGTGAAGGCTACTTGGGGAACAGCAAGTATCACTGATTGACTGGCATGTAGAGAAGTTGTAATAAGAGATAAGGATGGAAGGAAGTTTAGGGCCAGGGAGTGAAGGCCTCAAAATGTCAGGATAAAGAATTCAGAATTTATGTTGTAAGTGATGAAAGCCAGAGAGGTTTTCTGAGCAGGAAATGATAATCAGCTGAGTCGGAATCTGACACATGCTTCCACACTTGAATAACCTTCCTGTAAAAATTTGTCTTTATCAAAATATCTTTATGAATAAAACAGCACATACCTACAAAACGTGATTAAGCAATAGAAATACAATGAAGACTAAGGATTTAAGTAGTATAACATCTAGGCATAATGTGGTCTGCAATTTACCTTATCAGAGAAAGATGTCAATTTTCTCTCCTAATAATCACTTGAAGCTGATTTCCTGAAACTAATATTCTTTTCTTCACACACAGAGCATAGAGACTAGTATATTTGTCTGCTTCTTTGCTGAGGCTGAAGATAGAGTAGACACAAAAGTGTGAGCTAAACCGCACTGAAATGAAATTTCTCATTCATAATCATTGCAGTGTATGTTGGCACAGCTAGGAAACTAATTTGGCATGTGTATTGAGAGTCTTGGAATGTTCATATCCATTGATCCGATGTACTCATCTCTGGGTCATTAAGCCTAAGGACATTTTTTTAAATAAAAAAGTGGTGTGAATTACTATGATTATTATCATGTTACTTATACTTGTGAAAGAAAATAAACAGCCTGACCAGGCAGTGGCGCAGTGGATAGAGTGTCACACTGGGATGCGGAAGACCCAGGTTCGAGACCCCGAGCTCGCCAACTTGAGCACTGGCCCATCTCGCCTGAGCAAAAGCTCGCCAGCTTGGACCCAAGGTCGCTGGCTCCAGCAAGGGGTTGCTCACTCTGCTGAAGGCCCGCGGTCAAGGCACATATGAGAAAGCAATCAATGAACAACTATGGTGTCGCAATGGCAATGAAAAACTAATGATTGATGCTTCTCACCTCTCTCCGTTCCTGTCTGTCTGTCCCTATCTATCCCTCTCCTCTCTCTGACTCTCTGTCCCTGTAAAAAATAAATAAAGAAATAAAGCTTTTTAAAAAAATAAATAAATAAACGTTAATTTTAAAAAACCCAGGAGGAAGTCTTAAGTAAAGGATGAACCATGTACCACTTCTTTTTAACTATTATACAGCTATTTTAAATCAAAATAATGAAGGCTGTGCAGAAACATGCAACAATGTTTCTAGGGTAATTGTTAAAAAAAAAAAAAAAGACCCAAAGCATATACCACAATTACAAGTTATTTTTTTTAATTCATATAAAATTCACTGATGACAATAGATTAAAAAACATTTGTGTTGGGATAATTTTATTGAAGAGGATGTGTTTTTTCCCTCTATTTTGTCTTCTAAAGTGTTTGTATATTGTTATTATGATTAAATAATTAAGAAAAAAAAAGATTTAAAAAGGTCTCTAAAAGGAAGCTAGCATTCTCTCTGAAGACAGCATGAAGCAAGAAGCAAATGGCCCTGAGTGGTTTCTTTCCTGATCAATCCCATGGGGGCTCTGAGTGCTGTGGCCAAAGCCACATAGCACAGAATGAAAAATGAGTTCACAGTGAGTCTGTCCTCTTCGGCTTCTGTGTGATGGTACAATAATGAGAAAATAGGGAAAGGGAAGAAGGGTGTATGTATAACATTTCATTGGGTTGAAGTTCTAATACACAGATCATCAAACATACTCTATATTTATTTTCACACACTTATAGAGAGTGTGGTTTCCTTCTTCTCTTCCCTTAGCAATAAGAAAAAGGCAGTTCAGGAATAGAATTCTGTGGCTAAAAATCACTGCTCACCAGCTGACATTAGCACCATATACTTAGAAACTGAGCTATTTCATTTTCTTTTTGAATAAATGATTTCTGATCATAACTGAGTCCATAATAAAGGCCTTCTTAAATGTCTGTGAGTAGCATAATAGAATGTGTTTGTAATTGTTGGCTATAGATAGACAAAGTACTAGCTCTGCATTTCTCAGAATAATCTTATCTAAAGAACTTTCTATAATTCTACAATATGGACAGCAACCAAAAGAATAGGAAAATAAAGCATCATCATATAAAATGTAGCAAATAAAATGATTAATTCCCAAGGATTTAAATATCATTCAATAATGTGCTGCTTGGATTAAAACAGTATTAAAGGAAGGGCTGACTCAAAGACAATTACTACTATTAAATGAAAGTTTTGCTTTGAGGACACTTAATATTTATAGAATATTTTTACCATTAATTTAAATGAGACAACATTGAACTAGCTTGCTACCACGTAGGCTGTATAAGACAGAAACCAACATTTTTCTCTGAACCCATATTAATGTTTAACTTCTTCCCATTGGAGGTGGCTGTTTGGACCTGGTTTTGAGTGCTGGAGTTGCTTTCTGGGCATACAAACCTCGTTTAACTCTGCTCTTCCTGACTATCGTGACCAAGTACACGGGAAGAATGCAGAGTCTGGGCGGTATTTCACACTTCATTCCGAGGAGGAGGCAAAAGTTAAAAATGAGGAAAATGAAGCAGACAACCATGTATGGCCGAGGGGAAAAAAAAAGGCTTGCTATTCTGCAGAGGCGGATCCCTCCGACACACACAGAAGAAAGGCCTGTGAATGAGATCATGTCAACTTCCTCTGCTTACAAAGCAATGCCGGCCTTCTTGCCTTTCGGTAAAACAAATCACCCATGCACCAGAGTTCAAGGCTGCATTGTAAAATGTTTCCGAAGTCCTGGTGACAGCACAGTGACAGAGGTCCGAGGGACAGGCCTACGCCAGCTTTATTCCAGGTCTGGGCTCAGGGCCCTACAAGAATTCAGAGTCCACTTTCTGCATGTTGATGAAATCTGAACCTCTCATTCTCCACTAGTCAATGGGCCTCTGGAAACATGTGCTATGAATGGGCTTGGATTTGGAAGGAGAGCACTTGTGTGAGTCTCAGTGTGGTGCTGGGCGGGCTTTAGACTTAGTAATAAATTTGCAAATGTTACAGAGACCTGATCCTGGCTGTTGATAGAGCCAGTACTTGTAAAGGATGGCACTCAATAAAGTTATTTCACAGATGAACTATAAGTCAGAGTTTTCTAAGTTATATTTTAAGCCAAGGATTAATACACTCAATTTCTTTTATGATTTTTTTTCTCACTAAATTATGTTTGCTCTCCAGGAGTGATTCTAGTTAGGTAATATGACATCAATTCCCAGAGAAGACATTAATTCACAGTAGACTGAAAGCCTCAAAGTCATAATATTTTATATAAAAACAAGGTTCCTATAATCTAATTCTGAATATTACCCAATTGTTTTACGGGTAAATTGGCTTCAAAGTTACTGAACATTAAACAAAGGGCAAAATATTGCTGTGGTAATTTTGTATTAAAATCAGATGTGCATAAATGTCTTCATTTTTGAGGGTTTTCTTTTTTCTTTTGGTTGTGTTGCATATGTGTTTTTAAAAGTCTCTGTGAAAAAAAACAAAACTTTGAAAAGATGCGTAGCTGAACATGAGACAGTGGCCATCCCTACCAAGGTATAAGTTATTGGTGTGGTATTAGGGCATGGCTCCAACAACACTCCCGCCACCTCAAAGTGAGGTTCCCATGAGGTCAGGTATCTCTACAGACTGTTAACGGTATTCTTCAGATTTTCAGAAACAAAGAGATCTCACTCCAGGCAACTTGACAGTACAGCAGATGCTCTGTTAACAGACCCCCGCATAGCGAAATTCCCAGACTCGCTGATCTTTTCAGCCTGAAATTTGACCACTGCACACAGACAGAATGTCTGAGCCCCTCTGCTCCCATCACTTACTCCCATTGCCCGGAGTACGTTGTGTTTGCTCCGGAACCTGTTTATACAAACTGTCTTTGTTATTATGATTATATAATAAATATACTTACTATTTAAAACTTCAGCATGTCCTGACCAGGCAGTGGCACAGTGGATAGAGCGTCGGACTGGGCTGTGGAGAACCCAGGTTCGAGACCCCGAGGTCACCAGCTCAATCGCGGGCTCATGTGGTTTGAGCAAAACTCACCAGCTTGTTGGACCCAAGGTCGCTGGCTCCAGCAAGGGGTTGCTTGGTCTGCTGAAGGCCCGCGGTCAAAGCACATGTGAGAAAGCAATCAATGAACAACTAAGGTGTCGCAACAAAAAACTGATGACTGATGCTTCTCATCTCTCTCCATTCCTGTCTGTCTGTCCCTGTATATCCCTCTCTCTGACTCTCTCTCTGTCCCTGTAAAAAAAAATAATAATAAAATAAATAAATAAATAAAACTTCAGCATGGTAACTTTCCTCTGGGGAGGAAGAAGAGGCAAGGGCAACAGAAAGCTCAAGAAGTTTGATGGTGAAGAGACGGAAGGAAGACAGCATTATGCCCGAGAGAGTAAACTGGTGGAGAAATTCAGATTATTATTATCTTTTTTTAATATAATGAAGGCTTGAGCTGACCATATCTAGGTGAGAAGGAAAGGCAGCAGTAACAATACAGAGCTGGCAATACAAACCAAAAGAAGTAAGGGCCCCAAGGAGGTAGAAGGTTGCGGAGCAAGAGTAAAAATGGGAGAACTTGGCAAAAAGGAAGTTTTTAACTACTGAATTGAAGAAAGAGAGAGGGTCAAAAAGATGGAGGAAACTGAAAGAGGTCACCTCCCCTAGCCTCCATCCTCTTGATCAAGTCTTCCACGTAGCTGCAGGTCAATGGTTAGTGATTAAGAGTGTCTCACATCATCTGTAGGTGCAATCACGAAGGATACGCTGGGAACTGGAGCTGACTGATGCATGACATGTAGGAGGCGTACTTACCGAATGAGACAACTGATCAGTAAGTACCTTCAGTGAGACGAGCACTCGATGCTGCATTTAGGAAATACAACAAAAATATTGTGTGCCCATTTTCTTTCAACCCAGGTAAACATTCCATAGACAATCATGGCATCTGGTAAAACCAAGAAAAGATTGAATTAATACTTTCTGAATTTCTCTGCCTGCTGCCAGTCACAGCTGGCTAGAGCAGCCCCCTAAATGCTTGTGATGGGGTATTGGCCTATGAAATAGCTCAGTCTCTCTGGGAATCACTTTTCTGAATACTTTGTCCTTATTCTCAGGGCATTGCCCTGAACTATTCCGCACACAGATTTTCTGCAGCTGTGGTTGGTATTGCTAAACAAAGCCCCATAGCCCTGGCCGGGTAGCTCCGTTGGTTGGAGAATCGTGTCGACATGCAAAGGTTGCTGTTTCACCCCCTGGTAAGGGCACATACAGAAACAATTCGACGTTCCTGTCTCTCTCTTTAAAATCAATCAATAAATAAGAATAAAAAATAAATAAATGAAGCCCCATCCTGCTACTCAGGTCTCTGCTTCTCACAAAGCAAAGCTGTGTGTTGATAGGGCGGACAATCCCCTGTTCACCCAGCTAGAGAGGTTCCCCCCCACAGGCCTGCCTTACCTGTTCACAGCCACTTAAAAGGGTGCCAGATTTAAACGTGACGCAGTCGCACTGGCTTTTTCTTTTTAGAAATGTTGAGCAGCTGAGGCATGGATAAGTTAAATGTGATAGGAATCAGCCTTCACTGGGTTATTTCAGTCTTATGCTAGAGCATTCCAACTGCATTGAGTAACCATGTAAGTTGAGAGAGACAGTCTCTGTTTCTGGTGCACGTGAACACTTGTCCACACTGGTCTTTCCAACAGGCAGAAAGTAATTTCACTGTAGGATTTGAAGGGGGTACGTTCCAGGGCCTCACTGTCCCAAGATATCTCCACTGGGAAGTTGCCCAAGTCCCAGATAGACCAGTTCATCCAGCCCATTCCTGCCAAGGAGGCCACTAGTTTTATAACTCAATATTAGGATGAACATAACCCCAAGAGAGGAAATAAGCATTATTATTTTATAAATTGGTGTGTCCAAATCGTCAGCCTGCCCAGAGCAGTGAAGGACAGAGAGTCTAGGGCAGCAACTAGTCTGGACTCCAGACAGGCCTGCATGAGAAGTTATCCTGGGGGAAGGGCCTGACTAGCCAGCCTGGTCCTCTGGAGCAACACAGAAATAATCACATGGGACAAGTGGGAAAGCACTTCCTTAGCACCCCAAGGGACCTTGAAGGTTTGTAGATCAGGCCCATTCCAGAAGAAACATATTTAATAAGGTCACCTGGGTGTAGCCACCATTCTGTTATACAAGTGAAATTCCAGCCCAGGGACACCCAGCCCTTCCCCTGGGCTTTATTCTCTGCTTTGGTTTAGACAGAGCGAGGCTATAATATAAAGGAGATTAGAACAGTAGGTAAACAATACGACCAGGTGGTACTTCAGATTTCTTCTCACCTTGAGCTTCTGTGATTCTGTAAAACATGACTGAAAGTGTGGGGACTGAAGTTGAGGATTTCAGAAGTGTTTGGTTAGATGAAGACTCTCTTGTAATAAAGACTTTGACTTTTCAAATAAAATCTCGGCTTCATTTTTTGTTTGTTTGTTTTGTCTATTTCTAGAATGATTTCAAGCATAGAAAAGTCAGAGGTCTATAAATATATTTCATTTAGCAATTGAGATCCTGGCTACCTCATGTAATTCTTGATGTTATTTGGAGGCAGCAGAGGAAATGGAAAAGAGAATAATGTTTATTAAACAACTATTATGCACTTTGTAATTCATGATCTTATTTCTCTTTAATATCCACTTTGTTTTGTTATCCACACCTGATAGATGAGAGAAATGATACCCACTGAGGTTAAATAACTTGCTCAACTTCATACAACCAAAGGGCACAAATTCAAGATCCAATCAGAGTGTTTATGGTACCAATCTCCTGAATTTCCTGTCACTCTTACTATGCATTATGGCCTGTCTCACACTTTGAGCCATAATATAGACACTTTTTGATGGATTCCATCAAATGTCTCCACATTCAATGCTGAAAGGCATATGAGTTTGAAATATAGCAACTATAACCCAAGCACATTTCTGATCCAAGGACTGTCCTTGCTAATTAACCTTTTATCAAATAAGAAAAATTTTATGCCCATTCTAGTCATAGAAATAGTTCCAATTGATTGGAACATGGTAAATCACTAAAGCACTTTAAGTAACAAATATTAAAATACAATACTGTGTGTTTTACAATACATGTTAAGGCAAATATTCAAAAGCAAATATGCAATGGCATTGTTTAGGAAAGAACTTGATACTCTAAAATATGCCTAATAATCCTGCAAAACAGACCAAATAGGATGCTTGAAAAAATATTAATTCTAGAGGTTATAATTCTTGTTCAAGTCATCATTGCAGATCTTTTCCTTTTTTACTCTAATGTTTGATTTAAATCTTCACCAGAATCGTAAATAGATTCCCTTGAAATATGGTGAAAGACTTCCTAGCAATTAGCGGTATCTATATATTTTTAAATCATATTCTCTGATCAGAGCAAACTAAGTAGGCCATGCCTTTCCTTAAATTAGAGTGAGAGAAAAAGAAAAGCAGATTTTTACCTCCCATGTAATTTGAAATTATTTCTAATAAATCTATAGGAAAAGTTAATCTCCATGAAGCTATCTGGCAATATTTTCCACAAGGTTTGAATCCTACACACAGGCTTCTCCAGCTCTATGATTCTTCCTGAGAGAAAAATCAAGTAGAGATTATTAGTTATTTGAAGTTTTAACCGCTCCTCTGCAGGAACTTCTAAGAGTTCTGACCATGCTTTAGTTCTTGGAATATATCCTACTCTGGAACCTCGCAGACCATCAGTTTTTTTACCCTGTGGTTGTGGCATTCACAGTGGACCACACAGTGTGCCACACTGGGGGTGTACAGCTCTATGTAGCCTTTTATTAATAACCTCAATATGATGAATGATTAGATTATAACAGTAATAAAGCACAGAATTCATTGACTTTCCATTGTCTCCTCTGAAGTATAAGGAACTATACTACTTCACATGCTAGATTAAACCACCTATTGGCAATATGCATTAGGCCCGTGGACTCTGTAAACATTCAGACAAGAGAAGAGGGGAACTTAGTTCCCATAGCTGTTGGTGCTTTTCAGTTATTATCCAACCTTTTCTGCAAAGATAGGTTCCAGATGAATCCCAGAGTTGGGAAAATCATGCCAAATACTTCAACATTCTGAACACACTTTAAAGTAACTGCTGCTGTCCTATAACAATTTTTGACTTAGTATCTTGGGAAATTCTTTTCTATGAATATATACCTGATTTTATAATAGACATCAATAGGGAGATGGGATTTGCTTTGCAGAAATTCACTTTATAGCCAAATTTGCTAGCATGCATCTATTTCATAAACTGAGAGATGAATTTATTTATGTTCATATCTATCATCTCCATATCTGTCTGCCTCTCTGGGGCTTCCTTCATGCAGAATCTGACAGGAGAAAATTGAGTCAGAGGAGAATGTGGTTAATTCAACAGATATGATAGAACTCAGGGAGAGCTCAACATTTATAACCATCTTGCAGACACTTTCTAATAGAGTCTGTCACTTAATTGCCTTCCCTCTCCCAATTCTTTCACCCTAAAAAATAAAACTACCTAATGAAGAAAGCATTATTCTCACTGTGTTGTTCTCATCCCATTGTACAAATCAGAAGACAAAGGTTCAGTGATGCTATATGATTTCCCTGAAATCACAAAGTTAATAGATGTGGCCAATAATCTTAAGGCGAAAATTCTTTCATATCTTTTAACTCTAATTGTCACGTCTTTCTTCACTAAACCGGAATGTCTTACTTGCTCGGTCTGACAATATAGTGATCATTTTTCTTTTCTTTTCTCTTTATACTTTCATATGCCTTTTTCCTTATTAAATTTTTTTGCCCTTCTTTAGAAAATGAGCAAAAATATAGTATAATGAGTTCCAAATCTTTAAAATCAAGGTAGTTTTCTTTAATTGTCTCTAAACTCTCTGATTTGAAATAAGATACCAACCAAGCTTTATTTCAGGTCAGAGCAGTCTTCAAGCCAAGGTGTACAACTAAGACTTGGGGGGTGGGGCGGGGGGGTAAGAAGGGAACCTTCTGGACAATCCAGATGGAATCTTTAAGTAGGACTCAGAGAGACATCTCCTCCTGAGAGGTAGGAAGGAGACCTGAAGCAGCAGAGTCATTTATTTGAGCTTCAGCTTATTCACTTTCCTAACTAATCAATAATTGTTATAATTAAAATTGATAGCTGCAAATAACATGACCGAGGGCTGCTGCCAGAGTACTGATTGTGTCTTTGGCTTGGAAAGATAGGCAGCAGTGCGGAGGACTTATTTTCCAATTTGCTTTTAGCTGTGTGCAAATTGCTCTCGCTGTACGCAGCTGATGTAGACCTTGCCTGGAGGTGCGCTAGATTAATTGGGAGCCACACATTCATTGCTCACAGAATGGACTCTGTAATTGGCGAAATTTGTTAGTGCCAGTTAAAAAAAAAAAACTATATAGTTCTGCTTTTAGCTGTCCTTTCATTACTCTTTCTGTGAAAGGGGACAGGAAACAATTAGAACCCATCTGACGATTAAGATGGGCATTTTTATCTAAGGGCCAAAAGAAACGTACCTACAGTCAATATTTTACACAAGCAAACATTAGTGGGAATATGGTATTGATTGTTCTCAAAAGCTGAAAAGGCACTTGGGCATATGTAAGAATTTTTCCCTCTTTGTTGTGACTGAACCTTAGATAAGAGAATCTACTTTGTTAGAACTGTGAGCAGATTTTTCAAAAATGATTCTTTGTTCTCTCTCCTAACTCTGAGTTAAATAGAACAAGCTCTCTTTTTTACTTAATGCCAAATGAAATAAGAAAACTTACGAGGCCACAGTTGGGTGCCCTCCAGTTAGTCCTGTGTCCTCTATTCTCCTCCTTGAGTCCCAGGGAACATCAGGGCCATCCACACAGCCTAGGAAAATAGCATGTGAAGCTCAATGAACATAGAGTCATTTGGGGCAGGAAGCTTCTTTTTTTTTTTTTTTTTTTAAGGAGCAAAAGCTGGTAGGCCAAGAACAAAATATAAGCTATATTACATATAAGCTATATTACATGCTAGAACAGAGGTTCTTAACCTGGGTTCTATGGAACCCTAGGGGTTCAATGAGTGGGTCTCAGGGGTTTGGAGAAGCCTCTGCCGCGGAGGCCAGAATAAAGTAATACCGTAATTTGTTGTGACTTCATGCATTTTGTTGGTGTTGTTCTTTGAGCAAGGTGATGTTCATGCACGGCTCATTTTGTGCACCAGTAAAGAACATACACATATGTCTTGAATTTGGAAAAAAACATCGTATTTTATTTATCACTAAAGAAGGGTTCGGTGAATGAGCATATGAAACTGGTGGGTTCGGTACCTCAAAAAAGGTTAAGAACCACTGTGCTAGAATAACAAAGAGTTGCCTTCTTAGCTATTATGACAGATGATTCCTAGAATTAATGGGGTGATCACATTGTAAGGTACAAAACTGTTGAATCACTATATTATATACCCGGAACTAATATAACTAATATTGTATACCAACTGTACTTAAATTTTTAAAAAAGCATCTTATGTCAACAGACTTAAATATGCAAAATGGTAAATTACATCCTTTAAATGAGTCTTGGTATATTGCTGTGCACACCAAGTTGTACAGAGGCTATTCCTACACATATTCAAAAACCATATGTATACACAGAGTAGAGATGTCAGTCAGCCAAGCGTCTTTGTCACTCGGGTGACAAACTCCTAACTCAAACTCACCTAAGCAAAAAGCAAACAAGTGGAAGACTGGAGGAGGGGTGTTTATTGGTTCTGATAACTGAAAAGGACAGGAGGAGACTGCTTCTGACACCACTGGGTTCAGGGGCTCCAGAAGTATCATGACTGTGTCCCCCCACCTTTTGGCTCCACCCTATTTCCCATTAGCTTCATATTCAGGAAAGCCCTCAGTGTATGGAGGCCCCATCGGACCCAGTTTTACATTCTACCTGTTCAGCAACTCCACTAAAAAGGAGGTGTTTCTTCCCTAGCGGGCCAGAGGGCAGGGTATGTGATCATCCTCCCCTGAGTCCTGGACTGACAGTGAGGAGAGGGGGTCCCCCAAAGGAACACTGAGGTTAGTCACTTACCAAAGAAGAAGAAATGGATGCCAGATAGGAACAACAAATAACCACACTACTAAGAAAAGAAGTTATAGTAAACTATTAGTATTCTTGGTAATACTTCTTTAACGTCATTCATTTGTATCTTTGAGATTTAATTAAAATGAAAGATCTTTTTTCTCCAGAAAAATGAATTATTATGACCATGTCATACAAAAAGTGGCCTGCTGTTTTAGGAGGGTTGGGACATCCCCGGAGCCTAGCTGACAGCATGGAAACTAGGAAATCTTTCTGAATAAAAATATACACTTTTAGAAGAATCTGCATCTCATTTCTAAGAGCACCAATTTTAGGCTTTCTTTTCCTTTAATTCTTTTCTTTTTCTTTCCCCCACAAGCAATTCTATTTGCGAAGAATTTCCCCTCATACAGCTATTTTTTATCCTTGTTGTGGATGAATGAACTCTGCGAATCCAAACTGTGCCAAATGACTATTTTGTCCAAATGATAGATTGTCAAGGACCAACCTTTCAGTGGGATGACTAACACACTGGCCACAAGACTGATGTCTGCCTTTCTTTATTTGGCGCAAGAAAATGAGTGTTCTGGGTAAGGCTGTATGTAGTGAGTCTAATTTAGGGACTCAGCATGAAAAGACCCAGACTGCCAAAAATAAGGACCCTCTTTGATCTTCTGATTTCACATAGGGCTAGATGTGACTACTAAGGAGGGAAAATTGTACCTAATATAGCAAACTTTTTCATGGTTAGGTCAAAAAGATAAGTTGTTGAAACATTAAAGTGACTCCCCAAAACAAAATACATCATAAAGTTTTCCTTGGAAATGTAAATTTAAGAACTTAAGTTAAAATCATTTACACAATTAAGAAATAAAAGTTAACTGCACCTCAGGGAAAGAATAGACACTCTTAGCAAAAAAAAAAAAAAGGTTCCATCCAGAACAGTCTACCCAGCCAGAAAGAAGTCTGATCTGGGCCTGACCTGTGGTGACGCAGTGAATAAAGCATTGACCTGGAAGGCTGAGGTCGCTGTTTCGAAACCCTCAGCTTGCCTGGTCAAGGCACGTATGGGAGTCAATGCTTTCTGCTCCTCCCTTCTTTTCTCTCTCTTTCCTCTCTCAAAAGTGAATAAGTAAAATCGATAATAAATAAATACAAGAAGTCTTATCTGTGTTTGCAAGATGGGATCTTAGAACCTGCTAGGACTAAAAATCAAAGACAGAGGAAGAAAGAAAGAGGGACAGGGAAGGGAGCAGGACTCCAGTTCTCACTTTCAGATTTTAGAAAGTGAAGAGTTTAAAGGAAAATTCAGAAAAAAAACCTACCCACTATCATAATGTTCAAGTTGTGTTGAACATTTTGTCATTGAAGCTAAAAGAAATTGTTGTATTTCAGGATCCTTCCTTCCTTCCTTCCTTCCTTCCTTCCTTCCTTCCTTCCTTCCTTCCTTCCTTCCTTCCTTTTTACAGGGACAGAGGGAGGGATAGATGGGAACAGCCAGACAGGAACGAAAAGAGATGAGAAGAATCAATCATTAGTTTTTCATTGCCGTTGCAACACCATAGTTGTTCATTGATTGCTTTCTCACATGTGCCTTGACCATGGGCCTTCAGCAGACCGAGCAACCCCTTGCTGGAGCCAGCGACCTTGGGTCCAAGCTAGCGAGCTTTTCCTCAAGCCAGATGGGCCCGCACTCAAGTGGCGAGCTCAGGGTCTCGAACCTGGGTCTTCCGCATCCCAATCCAATGCTCTATCCACTGTGCCACCACCTGGTCAGGTTCAGGACCATTCTTTTTCTTTCTTTTTTTTAATTTATCAAGTCCTGCAGCTATAGAATAAAAATGAAGTTAATGGTAGGACAGGATAAGGAAACTGAAAGCAGAAAAACTGAGTATTAACAAAGAACCAAGGGCAATATTAAAGGTACAAATTTGAAAATATATAATTAATTTCATATACATACATAAAGAAGTATCTAGAAGAATATACACAAAACAATGAACCATAATAATTAATTACGAGTTGGAAGCAGAATAAAAAAACTTTTATTTCTTCTTTTCTGTTTAATTCTTAATACTTATTTAGTTACATATGATTTGTGCAATAAAAAAATATATAATAGAAATAAATGTCTAAATTATGAGACTAAGGATTTCCAGTATAAAAAAAAAGTGACAATTTGGTCCCGAATTTCTCTTCTTTTCCTGGAAATTGTATTAAGCAACCAGGACTATGAAAAATTTTTGTTTGTTTTCTTTAACAACTTGGATACCAAGAATTCTGTGGTCACTAGTATTATTAATGCTGCCTCAAACAGCTGAGACCAAGCAGAGCCCAGGAAGAAGCAACAGAGAGCAGGTCGGAAGGGCTGAAATGGCCCAAGCTGGCCGCAGATTCCAACAAGCACAGCCCAAGTACCCTGAGAATGAAAGGGATGCACTAGGAAGTAAAAGACAAAAGAAGGAGATGCTCCAGAGCTGAGGTTTGATAAAGCTGAGATCACACTCTGAGGTTCAGTGAGGAAGAGGAAGTGTGATTGCACGACCCAGAGATGACACATTGAAACAAAACGTCTTTAAGGCAGCAGAGGAAAGAAGCTTGAGTCATAAAGCCTAGTGTTTCATCTTGCCTGACTTCCCCCCTCTAACAAAATATGCTATAAATAAGTGGTCCAGGACAATCTAACCCAATAAATCCTGCAAAACAGAATTAGCACAAAGCTATAAACAAACATTAAAGCATCAACGTTTCACAACAGATTTAAAACACACTCAGAAAAATACTGCCATAAAGTAGATAAAATTTTTCATTCCAAATTTTACTGGGATCGTTTTAAAAATAATAATAAAACAGTTATCTCCACAAAGGAAGACTACAAAATAAAACTATATAAGAACACAGAGCAGAGGAGATTAAACACAGAAAGGGGGTGAGGTGTAAAATATGTGCTGGCAGAACTTAGGAAAGAAATACAAATAAGAAAATTAATCTTTTTTATTTTCATTTAGTGAGAGGAGGGGATACAGAGATAGACTCCTGCATGCACCTGGACTGGGATCCACCTGGCAAGCCCACTAGGAGGTGATGCTCTGCCCATCTGTGACATTTCTCCATTGCTCAGCAACCGAGCTTTTAGTGCCTGAGGTGGAGGCCATTGAGCCATCCTCAGTCCCCAGGGAAAACTTGCTCCAATCAAGCTATGGCTGCAGGAGAAGAAAAGAGAGAGGCAAGGGGGAAGGGTGGAGAAGCAGATGGGTGCTTTTCCTGTGTGCCCTGACCGGAAATCAAACCCAGGAGATCCAGACACTAGGTTGACACTCTACCACTAAGTCAATCAGCCAGAGCCAGAAATTAATTATTTTTTTTAATGGGAGGAAAAAAAGGGTACATAGAAACAGCAGAAAAACCAAAAAGGAATATTAAAGATGGAAATGAAATAAGCTAATAAGATGAACTAGAAATAAAGAAAAATTTTTAAAGAATTAAGAAGATAATAATAACTTCAAAAAAGACAAAAATTTATCTAGTAGATATAAAAATCAAAGGTTATCCAACACAGACATAACTGGAATCCTCAAAAAGGGAAAAGTAAACAGAGCAAGTATTTTTAAATAACCAGTAATAAAACTGTTCTGGAAAAAATGAAGAATTGTATCTACATATTTAAAAGGCATATCATGTATCAAGGAAAATTAAAGCAGAAGAACCAATATCGAGACATCTGCTAATAAAACTATGAGGCTTTTAAGTTTTAAAAAAATCCTTTGGATTACTAGGCACAAAGATTGTATCATTTACAATTTTTTAAATATAGAAAATATTTTTATGTTTTTGAAAAATAACTTTTTTTTTTTTTTAGGTGAGAGGAGGAGAGATAGTGAAGCAGATTCCCATATGCACCCTGACTCGCATTCGCCTAGCAACCCTGTCTGGGACTGATGTTCAAGTAACAAGCTATTTTTAGCACCTGAGACTTATGCGTTCAGACCAACCGAGCTATCCTCAGCATCTGAGGCCATGCTTGAACCAATTGAGCCACTCACTGGCTGCAGGAGGGGAAGAGGAAAAGAAGGGGGAAGAGGTGTGGAAAGCAGATGGTCGTTTTTTCTGTGTGCCTTGACTGGGAAAAGAACCTGGGACGTCCATACTCAGAGCCAATGCTCCATCCACTGAGCCACTGGGCAGGGCCTTGAAAAATAACTTTAAAATATTGAGAGGATAAAGTAGGAGCTAGAAAATAGGTGAGGACAAAAGAAAGTTAATATTGACAAAACAAGTGGTGGAAGCAAGGAACTTAATTAGCATTACAAAGGTGACTAAAAGATAATACTAAAGTTGAAGGGGGGAGAGTATAGGAAGAAAGAATAGAACAGAAGCTCATTTTATCACTGATGATAGTAATTGGTTATTATATAATGTAGCCTCCACAAACGGAAGCCTTAGTATGAAGTAGTTTTTGTATGAAGAAGTTATACCTTCATATAATACAAAGTTATATACAAAATATTTTTACAAAATGCAAAATATTTGAACAAAAATACAAACCTTCCCAAATACCACAAGAATTACAATGTTAAAATGAGCAAAAAGAAAAGGTAACATAAAACATGACAAGCCTGACCAGGCAGTGGCACAGTGGGTAGAACATTGGACTGGGATGGGGAGGACCCAGGTTCAAGACTCCGAGGACTCCAGCTTGAGTGTGGGCTCCTCTGGTTTGAGCCCAAGGTCGCTGGCTTGAGCAAGTGGTCACTCAGTCTGTTGTACCCCCCCCCCCGTCAAGGCACATGTGAGAAAGCAATCAATGAACAACTAAGGTGCCGCAACGAAGAATTGATGCTTCTCATCTCTCTCCCTTCCTGTCTGTCCTTATTTGTCCCTTGCTCTGACTCTCTCTGTCACACACACACACACACACACAATTATGACAAGACAAAAAATAAATATATTCATAGCCATAAATAAAAATGAAGTAAACTTCACTGTTAAAAGAAATAGATTATCAGATTAGATTTCATACAGAAACTAGTCTTTATTCTCCATAAGAGGGATACATCTAAAACAGATAATTCAGAAAGCTTGAAGTGAAAGGATGGGTAAAGGCAAAATTTTCAAAATGCAGTTTTGCCTCTCCTGACAAAATATATTGAATATATACATAGAAGTTTATGTGGTAGAAATATAATTGTTTTCCTTTCAGAGATATCATAAGCATGTTCATAGCCATTGGTCTCATTAGTTATTGCCTGTACCTAAATGCTAAGTAGAAAAACTAAAAAATGAAGCCTTTCTGTTACTCTGGGCATTAACTAACCTTAACTCCTCCTCACGAAATTCACTTCTTGCCACGTATGTCCTCCGTCTCCAGAGGTTCTACACTACCTATTTCAAAATGGCAGCTATAATGAAGATGAGTTCTCCTTCCTCCTAACTGTCCTTCACAACTGAGTTTCTTAAAATGATAAAACTATTATTTCAAAATGAGATCAAACCTCAATTGAAAGAACTTTGTATAAACTTCTTTGCAATCAATCTGTTCTATTTTTAACTCTAAGATATTAAGTGCAGCGGGAGGGTACTTAACCTGTTATTAATAAAGACATTTATTTGTTTGCTATTCCATTTGAGCACTTTCTTCATTAAGCCTGTACAAATATGTATATGATGTTATGCTAAAACAACATGCGATCCACAAATAATGAAGGACATACTTTGTATAATGAAATTCAAAGCAGTTACCATCAATCACTATGAAAGATTTGATAACTAGCTAATAAACATTCTCCTTGAATCTAATACCTGCATTTTTAAAATTAATTAGAGGTGAATTAAGCAGACATAGTGAAGAGATAGCAAGAAAAATAAAAGATAGACACAGAGACAAATATAAGATCACATATTCTTGGTGAGAGAAATGACAGTTTATTTTTAAAGTGGTTCATGCCTATCATTTAAAAAAAAAAGTTCACCATTATATTAATAAAAATAAAAGCTCTCCCTCCTCTAGATCACTTCTCCACACTTCCCCGTTCATCATAACTAACCATGGATAACAATTTGAGAGGCTTACTTCCCAGGTTTTCTATCCAAATACGAATACACTGCACAAATATGCACACATTTACACACACACACACACACACACACACACACACACACACACACACCACCCAGGCAGATACATTTGTTTATAAATATGTTCTCATTTATTCACAGAAATGAGATTGTACTCTTATACTCTATACATACTATCCAGTAAATTCATTTGTTAACAATATGTTGTGGCCACCACAGCATGTGAATTATAAAGGCTAATTTTATCCTTTTCAAAGCAGTTGACTGTGGCTCCACCATTACTAGACCACACTGATGGTGTTTTAGCTTTCGGTTGTTTAAAATGATTCAGTGAACATTTTTGTATGGTGTCTTTGTGCAACCGAGAGAGATTGGCTGTAGGCAAAATTCCTAAAAAGAGAATAATGTGCGTTTATATTTTTGGCAAACAGTGCCAAATTTGCCTCTAACATATTTCTCACTAACACTGTCGTACTTTGACCCTCACCCTCATCAGCATTTAACCCACTGTCCTTTTAATTCACTATTTGACCATCTTTTCATATTTCTATCAGTCATTGTGCTCCTCTTCCATTAACTAGTTCTTTATATCCTTTGTCTTTTTTATGGTCAATGCTCTTTAAAAATAATATGAGTATAAAAATTGGCCCTTTGCCTGAGGTATATTTTACAACTATTTCCCCCACTTTCTTGCTGTTTAACTTTATTTATGATGCCACTCCCTAAATGAAACTTTGACTTGTTTAATATAATCAAATTATTTATCATTTTCCTTATGGTTTCTAAATTTGATGCTGTGTACAGATGTATCAGTCCCACTCCAAGAATATAAATAAATTATCAATGATTTCTTGTTGTACTATAATACTTTCACTAAATATTTGATTCTTCTAGAAATTATTTTGTTTTTAAGGATTTATGTTGGAGTCCAGGTTATATTTTTTCCATGTGGCTAATTAGTGTGTCAAGGTATATAAGGTATATATAAGGTAAAAAAGTACCACGTTTGCTGGTCAAGCAATGTTTCATTACAAATAAAGATAAAATTACTTTTATGTTTTCATGTATTAATTTTACTTTTCAGAAATATTAATAGTCATCCAAAGAAATTTCGTAAGTCTTATATGCTTTTTAAGAAACATATTCTTCAATTTAAAAATAAGCAACTGTAAGTTCTGTGTTATAGGAATACGAGAAAGAAATAATCCCCAAATTTCTTTTAACAAAATAAGTTCCTCAAAAAGTGAAACCAATCATATTCCACAAGAACATTTTAAATAAATTTTTTCAGTAGATCTTAAATTAACATTTTAGGGCAGTGGTTCTTAACCTTTTTTGAGGTACCGAACCCACCAGTTTCATATGCGCATTCACCGAACCCTTCTTTAGTGATAAATAAAATATGATTTCTTTTTCCAAACTCAAGACATAGGTATATGTTTTTTTACTGGTGCACAAAATGAGTCATGCATGAACATCACCTTGCTCAAAGAACAAAACCAACAAAGTGCATGAACTCACAACAAATTACGGTATTACTTTATTCTGGCCTCCGCGGCAGAGGCTTCTCTGAACCCCTGAGACCCACTCATCGAACCCCTAGGGTTCCATAGAACCCAGGATAAGAACCACTGTTTTAGGGTTATATACAATTGAAATTGCTGTACCCTTCTGCTTTATAAACAAACACTACCACACTTTTATCAATATAGCAAATATGTTAGTATTCTGCACCAACTAACTCAAATCACAGGAATGGGATAATTAAAGTATATAATATAGTATCACTCAAAATTCATTCAAACGGGCAAAAACAATATGTAAGGAATGACTGAAATAGGATATTTTGAGAAAGCAAGTCAAGCTTATCGTGAAGATTGAATGATTAGTCAAAAGCAGTGGTGCCTCTCAATCTTTTTCCTTTTTTATTTAGGTGGGAGGAGGGGAGAAAGTGAGACAGACTCCCTCATGCACCCTGACCAGGATGTACCTGGAAACCCCATCTTGGGTCAGTGTTCTAGTATCAAGCTATTTTTAGCACCTGAGGCCAACACTCAGACCAACCAAGCTATCTTCAGTGTCCAGGGCCACACTCGAACCAATCAAGACACTGGCTGTGGGAGAGGAAGAGGGAGAGAAGGGGAAGAGGGAGGGAGAGATAAGCAGATGGTCACTTCTCCCGTGTGCCCTGACTGAGAATCGAACCCAGGACATCCATATGCCAGGCCAATGCTCTATCCACTGACCCACCAGCCAGGGTCTCAATCTTAAAGATACTACTTTATCTCCTTCTACCTTGCAAACTTCTCCCATTAAACTTTCTTCCAGAGCTGGCTGTATCTGTTCTCTAGGATGACTCCTATCCATCATGCTCAGTATCCCTCCACATCCTGGGTGGCTCCTGCCCATTCTTGTGCCCTTGCCAACATGATAAAATCAAAATAGCTGGCAGGCAAACAAGTGAAATTGATATCGATTGTCGTCTCCCCCCAAAAAAAACCATTTCCCATATTCTCTTTACCTTCTAAACTATATCCCTCTACAAAGAATCTGCTGGCACCAGCGTTTCTAATTTTTCTTACCTCCTGCCTTTCCTAAAATTTTCCTAACACGCATAATAGAGTTTTAGGCTCATCTAAACAGGCAGCTTCTTGATCCCCTTCCGAATAAAAATAAAGTCCTAACAACAGTATACAAGACACTAATAGCGTGTTGCCTCTCGACCCCAAAGCACACATCCATCTCTTGGATGTCATACAATGTGCATCTGACACATTGAGAATATTCAGTTCTGGCACAAAAGACAAGAAGACAAACAAGACTGATGCAAATAATTAGCTGTGTTAAGCATAGATCAGGAGTCCCCAAACTTTCTACACAGGGGTCCAGTTCACTGTCCCTCAGATCGTTGGAGGGCCAGACTATAAAAAAAAACTATGAACAAATCCCTATGTTCACTGCACATATCTTATTTTAAAGTAAAAAAAACAAAACGGGAACAAATACAGTATTTAAAATAAAGAACAGGTAAATTTAAATCAACAAACTGACCAGTATTTCAATGGGAACCATGGGTGCGGATGCATCCTGTGCTCCTCTCACTGACCACCAATGAAAGAGGTGCCCCTTCTGGAAGTGCGGCAGGGGGAGGATAAATGGCCTCAGGGGGCTGCATGTGACCTGCGGGCTGTAGTTTGGGGACCCTTGGCATAGATAATTAAATTATTTACCTAGGAGATACGGTAAGATAAAGCAAGGACAGCATACATGTGTGAACCTAAATAGAAAGGAATGGGAGAACCAAGGAAATACTAAATATCCACGATCACTAGATATAAATGAGACACATGAAACACTGAATATTCATTATTTACTAAATATACATTAGGACATGGAGCCCTTGATATCCACTGGGTCTTACTTCAGCCACTCTCCTTAGTCACTCTCCTGCAAAGCCCCAACTGCTGTCTGGCCGGGACATTCAACTAAAGCCATAGCTACCCATCAGGCTAATGCTACACCTTTTTGGCCAAGCGTGAGCTGACATCTCATTTCTGGTCCTTATAACCTCAGCCTCAGTAGGAAATGCTGATGCAACACAGAGAAAAACAAAACAAGCAAACGTGTAACAGAATTCAAGTGGCATGGCCCTTCAATCTACTTGTATCCCAGCCTAAATCTGTTAATCCATTCCATTTCTTTCCACTGGCTTCAAATGCTATGTTTTAGTTTAAATGGCTTCAATAAACTGTGTGATTTGTACACCTCAAACCTGTGAGCTTTCTGTCTTGACTATGGGATAGCTTCCCTGGCTGTGGACCTGGAGGCTACCACTGCCAGGCTGTGTCCACACACGCCTTATTTGCCGTCGTACTCCTTACTTGTGCTTCAGCCATGCTGTTGCCCACGCTCTCCCTTAAATACAGTCGTGCCTTGAGATACGAACTGACCAACTTTTTAAGATATGAGCTGCGACTCGGTCCGTATTTTTGTTAAAGATCTGAGTGAAATTTGAGATACGAGTCGTGATTTGGGAAGCTGCTGCTAGTTGGCGCATTGGCACATGGGTCCAGTATTGGCAATTTAATATATGAGTTGACTGACTTACGAGATCGGTTACAGAATGAAATAAATTCATATTTCAAGGTACCACTGTATTCCAAGCACATTAATACCTCGGGACCTCTGCACTCTTCTTCCCTCTGCCTGAAACATTATTCCTCCAGACATCTACAGGATTTGCTCCTTCATTTCATGTGGGTGTCTCTTCTCTGAACCCCCTATATAAACTTATGCAATTTTTCAACAATAATTCTCCAATTCTCCAATACCTACTGGGTGTCCTCCAATTCAAATCATTTCTGACACTACCTGGAGTTAGCACAGACACCAAAGATTAAGGGTTCAGTCCTACATTTCTGGTCATCTCCTCCCAGTAGACTATAAACTCTGTGAGGGCAGGGTTTAATCTCTTTTCTTTACTGTTCGATCTCCAGCATCCAGAACAGCTTTTAGCCTGAAGCAGGCACTCAAGGCTGGCAGACTGAGTGAATGTCATGTCAAGATACAGTAGGGATGCCATTAACTCACCTCCTGTCTTTGAGAATCTGCCTTTAGAGGTGACAGTCCTGGGTTCTGGCTATCTGATTCTGCCCCAGCTCTCCCAAGTCTGGCCAGCTACATTCAGTCATTATAGAGAAAAAAAATCCATTTCCCCTAGCATAGAAATTTGAAATGGGAATCAAAATGCTGAGTCAGTTAAATGATGGTGAAAAATGGGACAGAATGACATCCATAGCAATCCCAAGCTACCTTTAATAACAGGAACAGGGGAACTAGAAAGACTTAGAAACAGAAGCAGGAGAATGGGGCAGTAGCACCAAAAGAAGCAGGGATAAGAGATTATGTGACACTCAAAAGAGATTTAGGGGTTTTCTACATACCGTCACCATGACTTGCCAATTCCCTGCCCATCCTTGGATATCATGGGATTGACTTGTAAGCTTTTAATCAGTTGGTTTGAATGGGATTCTGTTTCTGGCCATAAATGTTCCTTGGACACAAAGCTTAGATGGCAGAGGTAAAGGGCTGCCCAAAAGAAGCCAAACCTAGGTGCCACCTTAGTAATCTGTCCCCATCACTGAGCCCCACGTTCATTCTAAACTGCAGTACCCTGCTGGCTCCCTGGACTCAAGCTGGGCCACTTTGCTCCTCTCTCCTGAGAAATTGGAATTAGAAATGTTAGACAGGACTGCCAGTCAAGGCAGTCTATGTATTTGTGTGTTTCTAGAATCAGACAGTGAGCAAAGAAAGACTGAGGCAGGAGGAGAGAGAAGAGGCTGTGATAAGAGAGAGGGAGAGAGGAAGAAAGGGGAAGGGAGGAGAGTGAGAGGAAGAGGAGAGAAAAAGAGAGCCTGAAGACCTCTCAGGGCCCAGTGCCAGCCTTTCTGAAACTTTTCCGAGCTTTCCACGCTTGTTCCCATAAAGTCTCTCTGCTTTGCACAAAATCTGCCTATTTTGCTTAAGTTAGTTTGAATAGGCTTCTGTTATTCACAACTCAGAGCCACTGGACGGAGGCACAGGGCTCTAGCACATGGAAGTACACAGTGGAGCCTGTGAGGAGTGGGTAGAAGCCTCAGAGGCCCGCAGTCACTTACAGGAAATGGGACAAAGTTAGGGATACTGGACCTTCTGGGAGGGTATCTCATCCACATTTAGCACCGATTCTTCAGTTTGTATTATTGGATGTGAAACGGAAGTCCCTTTATCTGACCTTGGCAACGCCGCTTGGTCACCCATGTGCCCTCAGCATGCTTCACCCACATGTAACAGGAACATATCTGGGCCCCTTGAACGTGGAGTTTCTGGAAGCCACACTGCTCGGCCTGAAGACTCAAGATAGAAACCATGTGCAGGCTGGCCGCTCAGAGGTAGCGGGGCCCCTTCCCGCAGCTGCGTGGCGTTTTTATGCCTCTGACTCTGCCGTACACTAGGATGCTTGGCAGAATCCAGGCAAGGAGCTGAAATAAGTCACCAAAGCTTTCCACCTCGGGGCACATCTGCCACTCCCCAGTGGCCCGCTATGGTTGAGCTCACCATGTCATGGTCAGAGGGCCTCCCGGAGCTGCCCTCTGGGGGCCCCCCTCAGACTCATCCCTCTTCAGCTCTTGCTTAGAGGCAGCCCTGATGGGAGACAGCCTGGTCACCAATTGCTGTCATAAAATCTACCTTTTACTGTCTGTCTCTCTGTATCTTATCACTGAGGGGAGGATGGGGGTTTGGAGTTGGCCGGAGCACAGGCACCCGGGGATTTCTGAGGCTGAGCACATCAGGCCTGACGGCTTGTGCGCTTTGGTCCCAGAGTCCCTGGGAGTGTACATCAGCTCCTCCCCATCAACAGCAGCAGGTCTCAGCCCTCTGCTTGCTCAGCTCTGAGGCCTCTGGGGGAGCCGTAGAGGGCTGGGCTGGTGCACTCTGCCCCATACTCTGGGCACTCGGTCCCTAGGAAACACCTGCCCTTAGCAGGCACTCAGGAAATGCTTCCTGAACAAATCTGGTCTCTTTAAAAAATCCTTTTTTGGAAGGAATTTAACCCCACCCACTGAACTTTCCATCATCCCCGGAAGCCTTCCCCTTAGTCCTGTACACACTGGAACCCAGGACAGGCTGATGGAGGGGCAGGGCATTGGGCTATTCCTTTATCTTCTTCCCCACCCACTGCTCTGATCTCCGAGTGGAGAGCAAAAGCAAAGAGGATTATAGTCCCCACCCCCAAACTCCCGGGGTCACTGCTTACTGTCCCCTTCCAGTAACAGCAGGGTTGCTTTCAGAGAGAAATCCAGGCTCTTCCTCAACTTCAGGCTTTCTATAGCTCCAGGTCAACGACCCTGAACTACAGCCTGGTTTCCCTCTCTCTCCTTCAATAGAGCACGTCGCCAAGCTAATTCTGCCCAAACACGGGTCTCTAGGGAGAATCAGTTACTGTGCAGGGGGCTCTCTGAGTTCTAGGGGCAAATGGCCGTCTGCCTCCTACCCATACACCTCCAGGTATGCAGACCTGCCCCTCAGGGGAAGCGCAGAGCACACAGAGAGAATGCCCCAAGTCCCACGGCCTTGAGGTTTATTCTCCAACAAGACATCCCGCCCCTTCTTCCTCCTAACAGAACCCTGGTTCTAGACCATGATCCCCCTTCCACTTACGATCCAGGGGCCGTCTCACCTCCCTTAGTCTGTAGGAGTTGTGGCCACAGTTCTTCCTCTCGTCCATGATGGTTCAGGGGTGGGATGCACCCTGGTCTGGCCTAAAAGACATGAGGGGATGTCTGCCAGGTGTCTGAGAAAGCTTTCTTCCCCCCTGACAGAGACACACACAAACACTGAGCCCTGTCCCCTGGACATTAATGTCTCTGGGTAGGGCTCCTAGAATGTCTGTGGCCATAACATGAGGGATAAAGAGGAAGACACAGTGGAGAGCATCACAAAGAAGCAGAACCAGCAGCATGGAGGGGCTGAGTCTGGAATCCACACTGCTTTCAGCTTCATGGCATGGAACACCTTTCCTTGTGGCTTAAGGCGCTTTACCTCATGGCTTCTGTTTCATGCAGCTGAAAACACTGAGCTCTACAACAGCTCTGAGGAGGAGACCCTCCCTCTCCAAGCCCATCAATGCCGAAAGGCTGTCCTTGCTGTGCTAGGGACTGTGCCGGTCTCCGCCCCACATCTGCCAGTCACCACCTGAGGAACAGAGCCTAGAGAAATGGGACTCTAATCTAGGAGGATGGGCTGAACCCCCTTCCCAGGAGAGTGACAGGAAGGTAAGACCAACTTCTCGTTCTAACCTAAACTCCTTTAATGATTGCATGAGGCTCAAGGTACTTTGAGCCACTGTCCCCTAACCCCATATTAGGAAGACATTTTTAATTAAGTAGCATATCCTGTTCCCAGTACATACTATCCAGAACAAAGTCATCTCAGAGACAAAAAAAAAACAAAAAACAAACAAACACGAAAAACAAAACAAAACAAAAACTAGGCTATTCTTTTTTTTGAGGTTTCCTTTATATTAAAATAAACAAGCAATGCTAATACAGGGTCACAGAAATTATAGCTTAAGTGTTTACATTTTGTAAATAAATATGTTTCATATATCCCCTTCCCCTTACTTCAGTGCACACAAAAAGAACTAGAAAAAAAATCTGGTTATAAAAAATGAGTTTAAAGTTGTAGTTTGAACTCCTTCCTCTGGGACAATAAACATAGCATCATTCCGAGAGAATTTGAAGTCCTAATTTGAACTCTTTGTCAGAACACAGGAACGATACGTGTTGGATGCCATTGCAGTCTCTTGCAGAATCACAAAAGTATCAGATTTCTCCGTTAGCCCCTGACACCCAAGCACTAGTTCCCACCTAGCCTAGCTCTTGTATTCTAAGCTCCAGGTTGTCAGATGTATGTGCTAGAGTACTAGAGGTGGCAAAGACCACTATGACAACCCCTCTCCCAAAAGCAAATCTTCCAGCAACTTCTGTCAGCAATGCACGGAGGACCCTCCAGGCCCTCAGTATCCTGAGTTTGGGTTGATGCCCAGATCCAGGCAAGATTACACAGGCTTTTGTCTGATAAAAAAGAAACACAAGTTTTACTTCCCTCATTTGCACCTGTTAGAGTAATAAATCCTTTCTCAAAGGAAAGCTGACTAGGTCTTGTTCATTCCCTTGAGAGTTTACAAAGCTCTTTCTGAAGCAGGATAGCGTAGGGGTTATGGAGCCTGCTCCTGTCACTTACAGAGCAGTGTGAACTCAGGGAAACTACTTTACCCCTGTGCCTCGCTTTTCTCAACTGTAAAATGGGAATAGTAACTGGATTGTTATGAGTTGTTATATGTGAAGTGTTCAGGAATAGGGTCTAGTGCATTATGACGACTATAAATGCTAGCTGCTATTATTATTGTGTGATTCCTACTAGCCAGGCAAAAAGGAAATTGTGTTGGGTGGTGTGGTAGACGGAGTAACAAAAGCCCATAGATGTCCGCTTCCTAGTCCCTCCAGCCTGTAAATATGTCAGGTTACCGGACAAAGGGAAACGGAGACTGCAGGTGGAATTAAGATTGTTAAACAGCCGAGCCCTAAATGAGATGATCCTGGATTATCTGGGTTGACCCAATTTAATCAGGGATCCTCTAAAGAGGGAGGCAGGGCGTGACCTGTGGTGGTACAGTGGATAAAGCGATGACCTGGGAACACTGAGGTCGCCAGTTCAAAACCCTGCACTGGTCTGGTCAAGGCACATATGGGAGTTGATACTTCCAGCTCCTCCCCCCTTTCTCTCTCTCTCTCTGTGTATTCTCTCTAAAATGAATAAATAAAGAGGGACGCAGGAATGTAATAGGGGCTGTGATGAGGAAGTAAAAAAAAAAGAAGAAAAACACCTCCATAAATCAGTACAAAGATGAGTCAATAAATGATGATTCTGGTTCCCCAATTCTGAGTAAAGGAATAAGGGCTATTTTAAAATATTGAAGGTAAATAAAATAATGGCTAAATTTCCTAATAGTGGGAGAATAGTGCCATGTTACATCTCCTGGCTTGAGAGGAGGGGATTCTGGTACTCTGACAGAGAAACATGAGGTGTGATTCCAGTCGTCCCGAACCCTTTCTCATGCTCGCAGAACAGGCTTCCCCCTGCACGCCAGCTCTGACCTATTTCCAGGAGCTGCCTGCAGAGCCAGGTTGTGAAGTCCTGCCCATGCCAAGCTGCAGAAAACTGCCATGATTAGCCATTTCCATTACACATTCAGATTGGATGGAAAAGGGGTTATCAGTGTGGCGACTGCTGGGGGATGGGCATGGGGAGAGGTGGAAGAGGGCATGGGAGTGTAAGGCCAGCGGCCGCTGCCATGGCCATGGCCATGCTGGTTTCCATGGATTTGGGCAGACAGTAAAGGAACTATGGAGGCAGAAGATGGTGGGCCATTCCATTTATTAAAATCTCGTAACAGCCGATGAACAAGAAGGCAGAGAAGACCGCCTCTGTCTCACTCAGGGCCCCCAAAGCCCTGACTCATTCTCTGGACTCTCCAGGACTCACAGACCCCCCTCAGCCTCAGCACCCCAGCCAAACAGGCTGGGACAAAATCTCAGGGCTCCCACACCTCTCAGCTCTTTCTCTCGTCTGCTCTCTCTCTAAATTCTCTCCGCCCTCCTCTGCCCAGCAAAACAGGCTGGTGATGAAAAATCCCCTTCTCCAGCAAATAATCGCCCCTCACAAGTAGAAAGGCAGTCCATAATTTGCAAACTGCCACCCTGAGGGCAAGCACCCACAGCCATCCATAGACTACACACCCATGGCACTGCCCCAATACAAGGGAGCAAGCTTAAAAAACATTTGTTTACCCAACAGGGAGCAATAAATGGTGATGGAAGGAGACTTGACTTGCAGTGGTGAACACACAATGTAGTGTACACAGAATGTGTTGTGAAATCGTGCTTGAGAGCTGTGTAATTTTGTTGACCAGTGTCATCCCAATAAATCCAATAAACAAGGGCGGGGGTTTCTATGGAAAGTAGTGATCTGATCATAAATTCCTAACTGGGCAGGTCATGGTGGGTAGTCATGTTCCACACACACAACTTCTTCAGTAAAAGGCTCATCTTTGCCTTAAGCAAGCCCTGTCCATTGTGTCTGTGCACCTGTTAACATACCTTTGAAATGCGTTTTCAGAAGTAACCACCTTCAAGAGAGCACACAATCTTGTTAACTATCCTGTAATCCAATCCCCGCCTTGCTTTCTCCCACCTCCATGTAACAACCTTCCTTACACTCCCTCCTTCCCTTCTTAATTTTAAATAGGTAAAAGCAGATGCAAAACTATGTTTTTCTGTAGCATTTGAGACCTTGCTCCTCAGCATACATCGACAGTTTGGCTCAAATAAACTTTTTTTTTTTTGGTGAAAAAGACAGGGAGATGGACAGATAGGGACAGACAGACAGGAAGGGAGAGAGATGAGAAGTATCAATTCTTTGCTGTGGCTCCTTAGTTGTTCATTGACTGCTTTCTCCTATGTGCCTTGATTGGGAGGTGGGGGCGTGGGGGCTCCAGCAGAGCAAGTGACCCCTTGCTCAAGCCAGCGGCCTTGGGCTCAAGCCAGTGATCATGGGGTCATGTCTATGATCCCACTCAAGCCAGTGATCCCGCACTCAAGCTGGTGAGCCCCTGCTCAAGCCAGCAACCTTGTGGTTTTGAACCTGAGTCCTCTGCGTCTCAGTATGACACTCTATCCACTGTGCCAAAATAAACATTCTCTACAGGTCTGGATGTTTCTTACACCCAACTCAGGTACAGAGTTTCGCTCCACCTACACCTCCTTGCCATTCTATGTAGAGCAGGATGACAACAGGCAGGCCCGGGTTAGGCCAGTCTGACCAGAACATAACCCAGGACTCTCAACCTGCACACACTCGTGAGCATTACCAGGGCCTGTGTTCGCGACGGTCCTGGAGATCATTCTGTGCTGAATCCCCACAGGTGTCTCATTTCCTTTCATTTTATTTTCAAATGTCTACATGAAAAAACAAGCTTCACTGAAATATATTGTTCATCTGAGAAGCTCCCCAGTTTACTCCTGCACATGAATCAAATGGCACTCCCTGCAAGAAGGAAATCCGAGTTCAATCCCAGCAGCTCACTTACTAAAACTCTTTCCAGGTTTTCCAGCATGAAAGCCTTCTTTAAAGGGAAAAATAAAATGCATTTTAGAGAGCTAGTGTGAGGATTTTTAACAATATATACAAAGCCTATCCTACTCATTGATGTGTTGAGATCTAAATTCAGCCCCCACCCCGACATGGTTTTTAGAATGAATTCATTTTCAACCAACAAACACTACTAATTATTATGTTAAACTCTGGATCATCCAATTCTCTTTAAAAAGTAGGTCTGGTCTAACTTTATCCATGTTGGTCAAGTGAACAACCCCACTATATTTTCATGGGATTATCTGGAGCCATTGGTGTCCTTTGTATCTTTTAAAACAATAAAGAACAAGGGATATAAGTCAAAGTCATTTATCTTTGGGACAGGGAACAGGCAGGAGATCTGAATTTCATGAATTTCATGACCCGTTGGTGGTCACAACTTGGAGCGGGGGGCGGGTTAGAAGTAGCAACTTGCATCTGGTGTATAGAGGCTGGCTAAACATCCCACAATACACACTTAACAGCTCACCGGCACCCCCATCGAAGAATTTTCAGGTTCAAAATGTCGATAGTGCAGAGGTTGGTAACCTCTGCTTTAAAGTGATTCTGTTAAGATTTTATTTTTTTAATCCATGACAAAGCACTGCTCATAGTGGGCTACACTTTGCTTTTTCTCCTAAAGTTAACTGAAAGCAAACAACATTTATGACTCAGGCTTCTGCAGGAAGCAGGGAATGGATGACTGTGGTTAGTGACAAAACAATAATAAATGGCTTTCCCTGTCCTGTCTCTTTTTCAGAGTCAGGGAGGGAACGAAATGACCAGTAATTATCATTTAAACTGCTGTTTTATTCTCTATCAATCAGAGCTATTCATTCTGGTTACTCTCAGACTCTTGGGCTGAAACCACACTAAATCAGGGTCACAGCCAGTGTGAATATAGAAGAGCAGCCTTTTCACTCTGCAACTGTTAATGACCTGGGTTGAACATCAATGGCAAGTTTCCATGAAGGAGCCATCAGAGACCCTAATCAAGGAACAAGCGGTTCTATATGGTGCCTATTACCTTGTTTTTAATATTCTGTATTCGATGGGACCACAGCTGTAAACAACTCTTCGGTCTCCTGTCTCCATGAAGTTAATTTGCACTGTGTCAGCACTGCAGGCTCTTTGCATATGTTCAGGATAAGCTGATATGAGCAGGCCTGCAATGAATAATGTTTAGTAAAATCAATAAACCCTATTATTAGTCGCTAAGGGGACTGATTTTATGTCTATAAAAGTAAAACAATTAGAACCATATTAATGGCAGATTCATCATAGTAATATAATGGAGCCAAACATGCTTGTCTTTTGGGAATCTTTAATTTACCATTCAGTACTGGCTATGTACTCAGCTAGAGAAATGGCACACATAATATAAACAAGCTCTGGCCTTTGGCAATTCATGTTGTCATCAGCAAAACAACACTGTAACAGTTAAGGGAAGAAACAAAACTTTCGTTTAGTGATTAATGCAAACCAGTCATGAATAATGTTCCAGTAAAAGCCTAGGGGGAAAGAGTATTCAAATTGCATTGTCCTTCTGGTCATATATCTCTCTGCATTTATCTATTAGCACTCTTGTTTATTACAGAAGCAGGGTTAAGCCTGGTCTGATACCCCTATTTATACCCTTTCTACATAGGCACCCACTAGAAGAGATTACAAGCCTGGTATATAATAAGCACACAACCAGTCATTCTGCAGCTGAATGGCAAGATTGCTTTCCATACAATTTTTCAAAATGCTTATTACTAACATCAGGAAAGTCATCAGGAACCCACAGTCTTGCCTAGCCACCAAGAGGAAAACGGTAATTCTGCTGGTGGAGGTGTACATTGACCTTAGTTCTGCAACTGTGTCTCAACAATTGAATTGATTGGTCAGTTCCAGAATTGGAGCAGCAGGTAGGCAACCACCAGACACACTTTCAACCATATTCTAAACAGAGGAAACATACTTGTTTAAATGGTATATGACCAACTGTGTCAAGTCCTCAAAGATATATCTCAATATGATGTAAGAACTGAAAAAAACTGATAACAAAGGAATGATGAAAGTATGTGAAATACTTTTTACGTGTAGCAATAAACACTATGACCAATATTAATAAATGACAACATGGATGAAGTTCAAAGGAAAAACAAACTGAAAACTGGAAGAAAGATTCTCCTACTGAAATTTTACTAAGAACATGGACCTGTCTGACCAGGCAGTGGCGCAGTGGATAGAGTGTCGAACTAGATGCGGAAGACCCAGGTTCGAGACCCCCAAGGTTGCCAGTTTGAGCACGGGCTCATCTGGCTTGAGCAAAAGCTCGCCAACTTGGACCCAAGGTCACTGGCTTGAGCTTGAGCAAGGGGTTACTCGGTCTGCTGAAGACCCGCGGTCAAGGCACATGTCAGAAAGCAATCAATGAACAACTATGGTGTCGCAATGGCAATGAAAAACTAATGATTGATGCTTCTCATCTCTCTTCGTTCCTGTCTGTCTGTCCCTATCTATCCCTCTCTCTGTCCCTGTAAAAGAAAAAAAAAAGAACATGGACCAGACCCATAAGGCACTCAGCAAATGCAGCGCTTCCTTTGTTTTTCCAGAAGCAGAGGAAGCATTTCTTTCTGATTGCAGAAATCTCTTCATTTGTGAAACACAAGCCTGTAAGTAAGGGAACTAAGCAAATTATAACAAGATAAATTTTGTGAACTTAAAGAACTTTTAAGAAAGCCAAGTGGTAAAACTGTCATTAGCAATTATAGTAAAATCATAAAAACTTACAGCTGGGGGAAGCACTGAAATCAACCAGTCCAAACACAGGGAGCACACTTCCACTGTAAGGCTTTTCTCTTGCTTCCCATCTTGCTGCAGTGCTTTGCCCCTAGATGTGTGTGTGCATGGACCACCTCCTCATCAGCTTTTGTGAGACTCACCGGGTCACTCCATTTACAGTTACAAACTCCCACTGTTACTCAGGCCCACTCCCGTGCTTTATTTTTCTCCATTGCATTTACTAAACCACCTAATATATAATTAAGTTTGCACTTAACATCAACAATAGGTGCTGTGATTTCAAGCAAAATGATGTATAAGAAAGCCGGTTTTACCACAGGTTAATTAGTAATAATAAATACAGAGTTTAGTTCTCGGGGTATCTAATGAACAATATAACAAGAAGAGGTGGAATGAAATGTTATTCAATGACCTGCTGTATTCTGCGTATTACTTATGTCTACCCCACCTACACAGAAAACGAAAACTATAAAGACAGAAATCTTTGTCTGCTTTGCTTCATGCTATACCCCAGCACCTGATAAGGCCTGACATAAAGTACGTGCGCAGTAAGTATTTATTGGAAGAAAGGGAGAGAGGGAGGGAAGGAAGAAGGAGGGAGAAAGTGAGGAAGCAGTTAATTCTGTACATTTGGTATGAAATATTCTAGTAAAACAATTTAATGACAAGTCAAATAAATGGCTAGCTGACTGACTTTTTAGACATTTTTTCTACTGTTCCTATGTCACAAGATATATGCCCATGAAATATCATTCCATGTCAAAGAAACCTGCATCTACCTATTTGCAGCAACATTACACTCTGTTTGCAGTAAATGCACAGACTGCATATTATCTTCTGAATCAAAGAAACTATTCGGTTGTTATACCTGTTTCATATAAGAAAAGTTAATATCTGTACACCATATCTTATGCACTAGACAGACACATTAGGGAACATTTGTTTGAAAATTAGAATCGCTATCAGCCCGCTGGCAATAACATGAGACAGACAAGAGGCCATTATAAAAAAAAAACTTTTTAATTCTGATTGCCAAATTATTTAAGGCAGGTATAAAAAAAGAAAGCATTCAATATACATTTTACATAAAATAAACTAGATTACAGCATAAAACAAGTAACCAGGCAATGGCGTTAAAAGTCTCTCTCTTCTAAAACTGGATAATTGTAAACATTAAAAAAAAAAAAAAAAAGGACTGCAGGACTATTCAAGTAATAGAACAATTACAGATGTCTCTGGTATGCAGGCTATTGGGTTATTTGCCATTCAAGGTTATCAAAAAATGACACCTTATTATTCACAGATGCTCATTATTTCCCCCATTTTAATCTTTACATTATGTACAACACAGTTTTTGTGGTACTGGCAACCCCATGCCTTCCAAAAGTATTTTTTTCCACAATACACAAGTACAAACAGTGACTACAGGAACATTTTACACTGATGCGTCTTCGACAGGAGCCACCAAATAGACATCTAAATTGTACCAAGTGTCATCATCACAGTTAGCCTTTCTGAGGGGCTTATGGGAAATATATGAAGGATATGCAAGGTTCAGGCACACCGATACATAACATTATTTATTTACAATTTAAAAGGAAAAAGAAAGAAATCAGCCTTTCGTGGCTAACACTTTCAACGTGACAAGTACATTTTTTATTTCCTTTACTGAGTAGTTTGCAACTTGGCAGCAGACCCTGTGTGTGCGAGCCTGGTTACTGATACAAAAAGTAAAGAATATATATATATATATGTATATATACATATATGTATACGTATATATATATAAAACAGAAGTTTAATTACAGCAACATTTGTTACTCTGTGATAAAATCTGTAATTTACAAAAATGAAATGACTGGTTTTTGCCTGCCATTAAGGCATTTCAAATTAACACCATGGAACTGATGTCTGTATAAAGCGCTTCCCCATGTGATCCAGTCACATGACAACGTACATTTCCAATCTTGTTATTCTCTGCAAAAGAAAAGACAATCTTTTTAGCATAGAGTTCTATTCATCTGACACGGAAAATACAAAAACCCTAAGACTGACAGGTTTATTTTAGTTCTACGCAATTCATGAAATTCAATTCCACAAAAAGGGAATGAACACGAGGGTAATGATATACATTGTGAAAATATATTATTTTCCTTTTTAAAACACTTGAGGGATAATTAAAAAATAAAAAACAAACATTACCTTCAGCATTATAAAGTAAATTTCTCCATTTGCGACTTTATTTTTAAACATAGCAACCCAAAGGGAGTCACAGCGAATTATTTTAACAGACCTACGAGGCTGACCTAGGCAACTTTCCAACTGTTTAAAAACTGATCGGTTAAATACTAACCTACATTACAGCTACACAAATGAAGTTATGGAATAGAAGCTGTATGTGAAGCACAGTGGCATAAAAGCACTTTCCTTACAAAAATATGAAACCCTCAGGACCTAAGTTTTGGTCTAAAACGCCTATACATGCTTCCTCCTACCCATTGAGATGTCTCTATCTAAACAACTGATTCAAAATGTAAAGAACAGTCACCTTCTTTGTGCAGGAAACATTCCTGATGCAGATGCCTGGGCAGCCACCTGCTGAGAGGCAACGAGGGCAGCAGAGGTCAAGCCTAATGGGGAAAAAATGCAGGGTTTCTGTGACGTTCAGAAAGACAAGAGTAAATACATGCCTGGTGGTGAAGGACTGCAGGCCCAAGAGCAGCAATATGTCTTTTCCTGAACACACACATGAAATGTGTTGTGCAGCAAGGACAGAGTACAAACCGCCTGGCCTAACCAATATCTCTCCCTTTATTGAATCCTCTGTGGTTCTCTTCATAGCTATTCAAAGAGAATATACCATTCCATCTGTCTGGCTCTGCATGGTGCTAAACAGTTTGCACGCACTGCTGAAGAGGAAGCTCAGGAGAAATAATAGGTACCAGGTTGCAACAGGAATCAAACGTCACAGTGAATTATAGAAGCGACACACTATTTGCTTAGAATATTTTTGTAGTAACTTTTATCACTTTAACATTTTCCCCAGTGATCGAACACAATGCATCCCATAGGTATGTGGAATCAGTGAACCAAACTCAGAAACAGTCTTAACTTCTACCACGCAAGAGAAAGGTGACCATTGGAGAATGTAATAGCTTCAAATGCCATTAAGTTGCCAAAAGAAAATTCTTTTTAATCCTACAAAAAAACAATTCTGGGGGGGGAAAAGGAAAAGGGTGTAGGGAAGATCACTCTTTTCTATGTCATTTATGTTCTCTAGTTGACACCAGGTAACAAGAGATGACTAAATAAAAATCACCTTTTCACATCTGTATAGCACGTCCCACAAGATGAATACAAACATATCTTGTATTCAGTCAGCAGAGTCAGAGGTTACTCAGCAAGCACTATGGGCTAAATTATGTCCTTCCAATATTCCTGGCTGGAAGTCATAACCCCCTATGTGACTTTATTTGGAGATAGGACCTATAAGGAAGTAATTAAGATTAAATGAGGTCCTAAGGGTGGGACCCTGATCCAATAGAATGTGTCCTTATAAGAAGAGACATCAGAGAGTAACACACTCTCCCTCTCCTTCTTTCTCCCAACCCCCCAAACACAGAGAAGAGGTCAGATGAGCACACAGCAAGATGGCAGCCACCTCCAACCCAGGAAGAGCTCCCACCAGAAACCAACCATGCTGGCTCCCTGATTTCAGAATCCTAGCCACCAGAACCATGAGAAGATAAATTCCTGTTGTTTAAAGCCATAGAGAATGTGGTATTTTGTTATGGCAGCCTGAACTAAGACAGCAAGATCCCAGCAGGTGACCTGTTGGTAGAGTCGGTGCCATGACCCATCTGCTGTGAGGTGACAGAGTTAAGACAAATGGTACATGCTCTACTAAAACACCACAAATTGTAGGCCCCCTCACATCAATTCTATGGCTTCTTAAAAAATGTTTCTGCCTCTTTACTGAAAGAGTCACAGCAGTGACTGAATTTTTCCTGAATTAGGAAGAATGTTAAGCCTGACCGTGTTACTTCTGGTACTTCCATGGGAAAAGAGCAACTTAAAAGGCTTGCAGAAATCAGGACAAGTAATTTCACCAAAGCCTCCTACCGTGCCTCCCTTTTCCCCACAATTTCTCTCAAGTAGTTCTCTGATCTTCGGATTGTTCTAGTCAGTGTCCCAGACACTAGCCGCCATCCTTGGTCTATGAGATAACAGTAAGCCACTGATAACATCAACTAGTGACAATTATTAAGTGGTGGCCATTTTGTGTCTCAATACAATACAAAAATGTGGAATAGCCTTAGTTTTGCCACTAGGAAATACTAGGAAGTACACATTAAAAACCCTCCCTGGAGCTAACGTTAACTCAAAGCTCAATATTTTTAAAACATGAAAGGCAGTTTGGGCAACGGTTTTTCCAAAGCAGAATGAAGAAAGGCACAATAACGATAGAGCTGCTGACCTTGAAAAGGGTCGTATTGACCGGGGATTAGTGGGTAACCCATGCCAACATGGGTGTGGTGGTGCGTATGCAGGTGCCGCTGGCCGAAGGGGGAGTGGCGATCCCTCTCCCTTTCTGCTTCCCGTTCCCGCTCAGCTGTAGCCTTCTCCACCGGCTACGACAGAAAGAAGAGACTACCATTAATCCTCTGAAAAATAATAGAAGGAGTATCACCTTTGTCCCTACAGCAATATGTGGTAATGATGAAAAAGTAAATACACAGATAAAATTATGCATTAGTTGAAGATCAATTTAAAAAATGCTTCAGTTCCCCTTGTGATTAAATCAACACTAACGAATTGGTCCACCCAAAAGAAGCATCAGTGTTTCTCCCAAATGACTGAAGAAGACTTCTCTACTCACTCATAACTGAAGGTTTAGAATCTACCCAATTTCTTCCCAGATACAATTTTTAAATATGGATCAAGGAAGAGAAGTAGTTGTAGAAATTTCTTCAAGATCAAGTTTTCTGATTACTCATTTACTTTGTTCACTTTTTGTGGGAGACCTTATCTCATAATTTTAAATGTGTCTGTTTAGTTACACTGAAAGACGTATCCTAACATTAGATGCCAGAATCAAGAACAGAAATCACTGCCCTGTGTCTCCCAAAGCATTCCAGAATCTCATTTCTGAACACTCAGAGGAGCTCTATTCTCCCAGATCATAGTTTCGTTAAGGATAATATATTTTTGATACATTTCTACCCACCAGTGCTTAATCACCCTTTCACCAAAATTCTTTTACTCACTTGAAAAAAATCTTTGCACTAGAAGTACTCACAGAAAAAGATTCACAAATAATCTTTCCTAGTGTTTTCTTTTTTTTTTTTTTTTTGGAGAGAGAGAGAGGGAGGGAGGAAAAGAAAAGAGAAGCATCAACTCATAGTTGCATTACTTTAGTTGTTCACTGATGGCTTCTCATATGTGCCTTGACCCCATGCTCAAGCCAGCAACCTTGGGGTCATATCTATGATCCCGTGCTCAAGCTGGCGACCCAGCACTCAAGCAGGATGAGCCCACACTCAATCCGACAACCTTGGGGTTTCAAACCTAGGTCCTCAGCTTATAGGGACACGAGGATGAATCAGGGCCAAAAAGGAGATGTAGCCACCACTCCTCAGCCATGTGTCTCACTCTGGTACACAAATGCATCAAAGTATCTTGTGTCTCAAATATTTTAAACCAGAAGTCAGTTCCTGTGAATTTAAATGTCCACCTAACAAGTACTCTCCTGGGAAAGGAAGGGAAGGGAAGGATTTTGCAACAAAAAAGCTTGTGATCACCTCACTCGCTTCAACAATTTTTTTTTTTCCCTCATGTGTGAAACCACCTTACTTTTGAACATTCCACTCTTTATGTATTAGGATAAAACAACACCGGAAAATCACAGCTGGGTTCCAAAACCATTTATATTTCAAGACTGCCCTCTAGCACTTCCCTATTCTCACCCAGAAACACAGTACTTTTAAATGACAACAGAAAGAGGCTTACAGCAGGAGACTTGCTGCGGTATTGGTTGGCGTGTTGCTGGAGCAAATCCAGTGCTTTAGATTCAGTGGTTGTTTTCGTGTTGATGCTAGGGCTGGTATTGACTTTCTCTGCCTCTTCTCTCCCTGACATCTTCCCATAAACAGGATAATGAAATCCTGGAGAGAGATAGGCCCCTGCAGATAAACAACAAATGCCACATCAAGTTATGAGCTACATCTTAAAAAAAAGAAATCATTTGGATTACATGAATTTGGGATAAGAGTCATAGATCTTAAAATAGGGGGTTACATTAAGAATGGGCTACATCACTGTTAAACTGTATCTACGTTCCCCAATTTTCTTCTCCCAGTTAATTCATCCTGATGAACGGAGGTTATAAACAGAATTGAGCGTACAGCCATTTCATACATTTATGTGTTCGCTTAAGTGAAAGGAATAGTAACTATAATGATTATGACAGTAAGTACTTAGAATATTTTCACAGGCGATAAAGTATCTGTCAGTCTAACAGCTAAAGCAGCCTATCAGAGACTATGAAAACAATAGCCGAGGACTCTTGACATTTCATCTTAAAGAAGAACTCTTATGTTAAATCAGTTTCATCTTTGGGATGTGAAGCAGCATAAAAACAAGCAAAACAAATGTCACTCTTGAAGTGTCTAATTTATCCTGAGTTTTTAATAGCTTAAGATTCTAACACAGCCTCTTCCCTCCAATATTGTTAGAACCGACAACACGTACCAGGGTAACTGTGCATTAGGACAGGAGAAACAGCCCGGTATGCAGGGTGGCTGGGGTCATACATCTGTGGATAAGGATAAGCATGCAAGTACTGTATGTAGGACTGATGCTGACTCATGGGTGAGGACACAGCCACTCTTGTTCCCCGAGAGTCCTTCCAGTTCACAGGAGTCTTCCGATCATCATTTTTCAGCTTGTTCTCCTCCATGGATTGAGAGTCAGGACGCTTGGTCTCTTTGGGCTCCTCTTTAATGCTGGTTAGTGATACAGGAAGGCTGGACACGCCACTCTCTTTATTGGGAGTTTTCCTGGGACTATCCTCTTTTAATTTTTTTTCTCTATCAAGGTCTTCTGATTTTTGCTGATCCAGGTATTTGGGCTGGTATACATAATGATGCCATGTCCTTGAATCTGGATCCTAGTTTTTTTAGAAAAAGTTGTTTTAAAATTTCAATTTTTAGAAAAAAAAATATTAATCATCATGACAGCACTATTACGACTACTTCTAATACTAAGTTAACATTTGTTCATGCACTGGCACTGCAAGGAGATTTACCTCCTCTACAGAATGATCATGTCTCAGGTAAGCATTGTTATTGATCATTGTTACAGAAGACACAACCAAAGCTTTTCAAGTTCCAAGTAACATCAGAGTCACACTGCTTCCCATGTGTGGGGATGGGCTTTAAATTTAGGTCTGCTACAAACCAGAGTTGGGCCCTAAATGTCATCTCTCTACATTAAATAACATCCTCAGATGTATTTTACCTAACTCTCATTTTCCTTTTAATATCTCACACAGGTAAAAATGATTTTTAAAACACTGACTCAAGCTAATAGTAGTAAATTTAAGTAATTACTATACCGAGTAATACCATTTAGAAGGAAAAACTCTTGGTTTCCTAACACATTTTCTTCATCTGCAGCTAAGGCTGAATATGTCTCATTATGTGCTAATATCTTTCTTTTTTAATTTAGAAATAGAATTTCATGGTTTGACACTAATCAATGAGTATATAGGTTTCAGGTAAACATTTCTATAGCTAATCTCTCTCTCTCTCTCTCTTTTTAAATTCATTTTAGAGAGGAGAGAGAGGGAAGAGGGTGAGGAAGCAGCAACACCCATAAATGCCTTGACCAGGCAAGCCCAGAGCTTTAAACCAGCAACCTCAGTGTTCCAGGTGGATGCTCTATCCACTGAACCACCACAGGTCAAGTCAATATAAATAATATCTTAATCAAAGCAAAATTTCAAATTGATAGCACACATTATGGCTTTTCTATTAGAAAACAAAGCCTTCTATAACCCCCCTGCTCCAAACTGTACAGTTCTGACACAGCCCTGTGAAGCTACAGCCTGAATCAGGCCTCCAGAATGGGGGAATTAAGATCCTAAATGGCCTTTGTGACCTCCATCCCATTTATAATATAAACCCATTGGGTATTCAGGTCCTCAGTGCACATTCAAAATTGGGCCTAAGGTCTTATGTTTGGGCCGAAATAAACATTTAGAAAGGATTTTGTTACTCTGATTCACCAAGAACATCTAAGCATGGGGTTGGGGTAGGGGATGCTGGGAAATTCCAAAATGAATACTCAAGGGACTGCAGGGAGTCAGGATGTCTGAACCATAACAGAAAGCGCTAGCACCCGTGCGGCTTCATAGGGACCGCTTTCCAGGTGTCTGCACACATAACCTCAGGCTGGCAGGGCTCTGGGATGACTGCCTGAGGCACATCTGCCCAGACCTTTCCCTCCTCACAGGCAATCAGCACTGGCTTCTGCTTCGGGGCACTTAACACAGGTGTAAAACAGAAAGCCAGGCATCTCAGACACCGTGTAAAAGACATCTGGGTCCCAAGGTTCACTAAAAAGTTGAGTGAGGAGTGACAATTTAGGAAGCCAGTTTTAATATTCCTAAAAGATGCCAACAGAAATTTGGAAATGTGGAAAAACAAGTATTTTAGAGTTCAGACTCTGAATCTCAGCATTAAGTCAGAAGAAAACTCAGGAGCCAAGTGGAAGAATTCCGACTCTGGACTCAGTAAGAAATTAAGCGACCATGCAGGACTCAGTAACGGAACACTAAAAGCACATGCTCACCGTTCTTTCTGGGAAACTATGAGCAATGTACATTTCAGAGGTACACAGTAACTCCAGAGACAGTCCTTGAAAATAGGTATTTTTCAAGAGAAGAGGAATCAACCCTAACGAACCCTTGGTTCATTTCCTGTGAAGACGCTCTAACCACAAAGCACAGACATGTACAAGTCTCAGACTGCTCTCTCCCTAAGGGGCCATGCTCCACAATCTTACTTGTTTAAATCTCGAGGTTGGGTCTACACCTGTCTGCTTCATAGAGTCCAGGACAGATTTCATTTCTACCGCCTCTTTAATAAGCTGGTGGTTTTCCATCTGCTTAGCTTTGAAGTTGTCGGCCTGCAGCTGCTGCTGATGAGCGGAGAGAAGCTGGGATTTACCTGTCTCGTCAGTTTTATTAGGCAACGACGGCCCTAGTTTAGAAGGGTTTTTGCTAGGCTCCGGAGTAGCGGGAGCTTTGGAGATTGTGGCTGATGGCATGTTTTTCTGTTTACTGTCCTCCTTGCCCAGCTCCTTCAAGGGGAGCTCATTTTTCCTTTCACAGTCTCCTCTCCCCGTTTGGGCCATTTTCTGCTCTGCCAGCCTCTGGTCCTCATAGTATTTCTCATACTGCTGTCTGTAGGCAGGGCTGGTGGCCATCAGAGACTTCTGGTCCATATAGAGCCCATAGGCATACTGGCCGTAATAAAGTGACTGAGCCAGGGCAGGGTGCCTCTGTGTGATCACCGATTGGTGTTGAGGCTGCAGGGAGGCGGAGGTATGGTCCACTCTCTTGGCATCTAGCTGCTCGGCCTTGTCTTTCTTCTCCGCATCTTCTTCAGATTCCTTCTTGATCTTCATGCCCTGTGCACTCCCACCATTCCCAGCGGCAGGGACGCCGACCTGCCCAGGGTGCATGTAACTTGGAGAATAATAAGGATCGTAGCCATGGTAATAGGGAGAATGGGACTCTTTCATCTGAGATGCCTGTGCTGTAGTTGAAGAATGCCCTTTTACAACACCATCCTTACTGGACATGATATCTGATGGGGAACTGGCTTTTGACCTCATGCCCTCCGACCGGCTGTCAGAACCACCATCATCGGCAGCATCAGATATGTCTGAGTAAGCGGGGCTGCTCGTCTTGGCTACAGAACTCTCTGTCCCGTTTTGTGCCAGCATGTGCAGTGGAGCCATTGGCGCCTGCCCGTTCACCAGCGTGTTGCATTCCATCCTCGAGGCACTCCCTATGGACGGGCTGGGGGCATTGTCTGTGAAGGTGTAAACCTTATCCGCCTCGGCTTTGATACTGGCCATTCGGCTCTCCTGAGACTCCGACAGCCCATTAGCCAGCCCTTCATTCTTGCTGAGATGGTCCTTTAAAAAATGCCCTGATAAATCTTTCCCAGCCCCCTTGGCATCCTCTAGTTTACCCAGCTTGGCATCCATTTTAGGGCTTCCTGTCTCTTTTCCTTCTTTGTCCTTGAGCTTCCGCTTCTCCTTTTTCTTCTTGTCTTTGAGCGACACGAGAGCTGGGTTCACGGTGACGGGCTCCCCCATAATTGTGGGCTTTGGTTGAATGGGTTTTAACGGAGGACTCTTTGGTGTGGCCTGAACAACCGTCGTGGTGAGGGAGGGCAATCCAGGTATTGTCCCGGTGGTGGTGCTTGTGAAGGCTGCAGTGGGGATCGCAATCAGCTGTGGGGGTGTTGGGGCCGGGGCCGGGGCAATGGGCCGGGCAGTTTTCAATTTGGAGAGGTTTTTATCCATTTTGCAATTGTTGGCTTTTTTGCCCTTTTCTTTATCCCCCAAATTTTTCTTGTCAATGAAGCCTTCTGCTTCCAGTTTGGGCATTTCGGCAGCCAAACTGCCATCAGCTGCTGAGCAACTGTCTAATGTGGCCGTCATGTTGGAGATGACCGGGAGGTTGTTCAGTTCGTTGTGAAGGCCCTTCTTTTTGCCAGCGTTTTTCCCAGCTTTCGATCCAATAACCGAACCAGGGCCATTGCTCATCAACTCCCTCTTTCCCTTAGGAGTACCAGGGGGGTTCCCCGAGCCTGGGGATGTTGGCGCCTTCACGTGGTCGTAAGCTGATACAGTTGTGCTTGGCTCACCACACTCGAGTGCCACATTACTCAGGGCCTCCTCGCAGTCCGAGATCTTGTCCTCACTGTCAGGTTCAAACTCCAGCTTGTTTTCTGGGTCTAAGTGTGCATGAGCCTGGTGATACCTCAGGCCGTTAATGTGCTTGTACTTTTTGTTGCAGTTTGGGTGGGGACAATCGATTAACACTGGAGAGGAACAGCCTGGGTCCAAAAAAGTAGTTTCTGGTTTCCCTTGCGGGGTGGTGGGAGTACTTCTAGAATTTGTGCGGACACGCTTCCCAGGCTTATTGTCCTCAGAGCTGGAGTTCAGGTCTAACTCCATTGGAGGCTTGTTTTTCCTTTTGTTGGTGGAAGAAGGGCTGGCTTTGATGTCCTCAGCAGCACAATTTGGGGGTGTCCTTCGTCCACTGGCGTTGAGGCTGCCCCGCCTCCCTTTCCCATTGGCACCCCCCCTGTTCTTGTTCTGCAGCCCTCTGGACTCCGTGAAGCCAGCCTCTGAGCCCGGGGCAGCTGCGGCGGACCGCGCTCGCTTCCCTCTGCCCCGGCCCCCTCGCATCTCTAGGTCGCTTGTCGGTGACTCGCAGAACCTAGAAAAGCAAATAACAAGCATCAAAATGAGCAGTCCCCTAAAAGCCAGGTGAAATCACAAGGCACACAATGCAGCAAAGAAGAGCCAACACCACAGAAGCTTGAGGGCTGGGACCAGATAAGGAAAAGACACTCTATTCTTCCACTGATGATTTCAACACTTGCAAAAGAACAGGCTACCAATGGCTTATATTCTCCCTCAGAAGACTAAAGAAAAACAGCTCGGGTAGCCAGCTTCAAATCCAGTCCAAATTCCCATTTTGAGATAAGAAGAAAACAAAGAAGCCAGAGAAAGGAGCAGAGAGTAGCGATCTCCTGGCAGAAAAGAAATCCAGCATCTGCATTTTACTGTGTTCAGCCCTGAATTGCTCATTTCCCTTATGCTTGGTTTCAATTACAGGCAGGTTTTTATGTATTATTCATCTCTCTATGTAGCTTCCTTACAAAGAGAGGATGGAGGAAGGAGAGGAGAAGGAAAGGAAGGACGAGAGAGAACAGAGCCTGAAATAAAAGGTCCTGTGCATACCTGGGAGGGGCCCAGTCGTGCTTGGTGCAGTCCAGTAGAGTCCCTACGTAAGTTTTGTTCCGCCACGTGACATTGACCACTAGGACACCTGCAGGAGTAGAGAATGAACGAGGACCACGGTTAGCAACTATTACTCTATTTCCAGCTCATTTATTATTATTAAATTTTTTTTTTTTACCAGCAAAGTTTTATTCTCATTTGCTTTCAAAAGCTGTGGTTTGCATTCTTCCTCTTTCTGGTTTCAGTGACCTCAAATGAAAACCCACAGGAAATGTGTGTGTATGTGTGTACTCCTGCCCATGCAGTACAAAAGGGTAAGGCTGTGTGTGAGTGTAATCAAGATACTGCTGACAGAAGGAAATGGTTTTTGCCATGTCCTGCTGTAAAATAGCAACATTCACCTCTTAATTTTTCTATTATTACACATAATTGCTTTCGTTTGGCAAGCAGCCAACAAAAACTAAATGCCAGTTACCAGTGCTTAAACCAGAAGGTGACTGAAAGGAATCAGTTTTGTTTCTAAATTCAACAATATAAGATAATGGTGATTGTTACTTAGAAAAAAATAAATGCGGATGCACAAATATAGGAATAGAGCAGGGAAGTGGGGGCTTTGAGTCTAGATAGCTGACAACTAGCTCCGATTTCTCGTTCCTAAGCTTCCCCCTCTTTGAGTTTGTGGGACAGGAATCAGCTTTGGTACAGTATCTGTTTCACTGTTTGGTCTTGTTTCATATTAAAGACTCCTAAAATAGCCCTCTTAAGAAAATAAATGTGCACAATAGGTTTGCCCTAGGGGTTATCTTTAGAATCAACTTTAGTAAGCATTTGCCACAGAGGATTAGAAAAAAAAATCTCAAACCAGCACACTTGTTTCCTGCAAGCCATTCTGCTTTTCCCAACTGCTCTGCAGACAGACAATTTAATTTAGCACTGCATCTGTGAATTATGAAACTCAAGTGCACTTAGTATACCAAATGTCACAGTGAAACAAAATACAACGTCCTCTATTTCACTAGAAGACAAGAACCATATTTTTTTAAATCATTATTTTAAAGCATATATTACAAGGACATACGTTTTGAGACGTACATAAAATATTAGGGTAAAGAAATGAAATGTTTAAGTAAGGCTTTGATTTTTTCTATACCTTCTCGCCTCTTTCTTGGAAACACCAAGAGACATACTCAGAGTCTATTTCTAGCTGGTTTGCTCACTTGCCTACTGCCATTTTGAATTTTACAGAAAATCTATATTGAACGCCTTTATGGTAAGGGACATCTCACAAGGTAAGACTCATTTCCTTGGGAGTGTTTTGACAGCAGGTGAAATATTTGAATGGCTGGGACTCAAGGACCGGGGAAAGATTTCTTTCAGAAGTCTCAGAAAAGAGATTTAAAAATTGTTTCCCATATGGTCTATGTTGCTTTTAGGTGACAGCTGAATTGACTCACTGCAGCAACAGTCTAGCAGGGGAGGAAAAAGCTAGCAACGAGGCAAAGCAAGCATTTCCTCATATCACGGCTGATTCCATTTTAATTTTCTCAAGAAAAAAAAATTTAAACATTGAGTATAAAAATTCACATTGGGATGAGAACCAATGATAATTAGGCATTTGGTCAAAATTTGCACAACACTGAACAATTGGAGGAAAAGATTCTTTATGAGCACATCCCTGCAGGAAAGGGAGGGGGTGGGAGAGGAGGTGAAAAGGGAAGACAGAGCTGGTTTTCTCATCATCTGCTCTCTGGGGCACTGTGTGTGGTGTCAAAGACCTTTGCAGCTGCTTAAAATTCTTTAGCATGTCAGCTATATTTACAGTGCAGGAATATATCTGTATTGCCAGAAGGTTACTGCATTTCAGCTTTAGATGCAACAGCCTGAATCGCTGCGTTCCAGAGTCCCTGATGTAGCACAAATGTATAATTAAAACTGCTTGAAAGGAAACATGAAAGAAACAACAAACCCTCCATTCTTGCAGTAATAAAATTAAAAACAGGAAAAGTCTGCACAGACACTTAACATTTGTCTGCAGTGAAAGGCTTTTGTTATTGCTTTTCCCCTAAGGGTTTCGCGGTTCCAGCGAATGGTGGCCGCGCATTGGCCAGCGCCTGCTGGGAACGCTCGTGTCTGATTGGCTGGGCCGAGGGCAGCCACGGGGAGCAGCAAGGCAGTGGCCACAGCGGATAAAGGAGCTCCGCGGAGGGAGGGAAGCTGTGGCCCCGGTGGCGGGCCGGCAGAAACGTGCTTGCCAAGCCCGGGCTCTCGGGGCCAGAGGCGGTTGCCAGCACGACCCCACGGGTGGCGGGCTGGACCGTGTGATGAAAGCTACGTCTGCGTGACCCTGCTGGTTGGTGTTCTACCATAACCCCCACTGCGCAGCTCCACGCAGACCACTAGCCTGCTTCCAAACCTGCAGAACCGAACTTCAGTTCTCCAAAAAGGACAAAGAGAAACGGGGTCAGCAAGAAGGCAGGGACCCTAAACAAGCAAATCCGTGGTCATCTGGGGTTACCGTTTAAAGCTGTCACAAAGACTAAACTCCAAGTGCAACTTCCATAATATTCAGATCGCCTGATACACAAGCAGACCTCGAATCAAAGTACAAATAACACTAGTATTAGCACTCCGTGGGGGGACAGAATCCTTAAAGTCCCTTTTTCAACTTCAAAGGCTTCAATAGGTCAGCTTTATTTTTCTAGAAGCCTTCTGTATTTAAAATGCTCAAAATAGTGCTCTGCTCCCAGGGAGATTTTGAACAGTCTCTATCACAGTGCTAATTAAATACGTGTGCTTGTGTCTATTTTTCTTTTTATGTACAGGCCACTTCACAATGCCTCAGAGTATTTATATCTGCCTAGAATTCACGGACAACTCTATACACGCACATGTTTACACAGCTAGATCTGCTGCTCCGGCTTGGAATGAAGACTTAAGGAAGCCTTCTCATAGACTACAAAGTGTATTGTTTCTTTGAAAGGAAGTCTATGTTTAGACAACATCCTATTGTGAGACGCCAAGGATCAAGGTGGTGTTTCAGCTCCAAAAATGTACACGGTTTACTGTTTTGCTGAAGTCTGTATATCTGCAATACTTTGTAACCCATGGTCTTATAAAGCAGACTCTTTTTGCTTCTTTAAAAGCATAAATGCCCCACATGAAAATTAGTCTTTTAAAAGTACAAATCTGCCTGACCTGTGGTGGCACAGTGAATAAAGTGTCGACCTGGGAACACTGAGGTCGCCAGTTTAAAACCCTGCACTGGTCTGGTCAAGGCACATATGGGAGTTGATGCTCCCAGCTCCTCCCCCCTTTCTCTTTCTCTCTCTCTCTCTCTCTCTCTCTCTCTCACTCTGTGTCTCCTCTCTAAAATGAGTAAAATAAAAAGAAATTTTTTAAAAAAGTACAAATCTGAATTTTAGAAATCTGGGCATCATTATGTTTCTGGCTCAATTTTTATATAAATTGTAAATAATGTACATTTATTCCAAAAAATATTTAATATTTCTTTTAATGCACATTTATTCTTTCAAATGTTCAGCCAATGAGGTAGGTGCCAGGGACAAACTATACAAGCCCTTTTGACCTTTGTATTCTCATGTATCTCAATGTCCAGCCGATGAGGTAGGCGCCAGGGACAATCTATACAAGCCCTTTTGACCTTTGTGTTCTCAAGTATCTATCTCCCTGTTCCCCTCAGGCACGGGGCGTGGTTTTTCTCAAAATTCTAAAAATGCCTGCCCTGTAACTTTTTATATTTGAAAAATATCTGATGAGTGTTACCAATAAAGTAAGAATACAGCTGAAGGGAGCAATGTCTGGTCTGAGTGTTCTCACCACACAAGATTGTCTTTTGTGTATTAAGGCTTTGTCTTAAGATACTGATGCAGAATCTAAGTGCTGCCCCTATAAAGCATATTACTACCTACCAAACACTTAGAACATCTGAGAACGCATGGTCTGTGTTCTATAACCTGAGCCCCTTCCCAATACAAGTCAAAGTGCCCTGAGCCCTCATAAGATTCCATACTCACACTGTTCTATTATTTCCTCTTGTCAAAATTAGCAGTTAGGTGGCCCTAGAGAGATAGGCCCATTAAGCATTTGTGGTACATCTAACAGGTATACACTAGGTACTTATTTGATGCTGTAGAATCAAATCATGTATGATTTGGCTAGAACTCCATCTAAATTCTATACTTCTAAGAGTCTGCAAAAATTTGTAACAGAATCAATACAGGCATACCCTCTAATACAGAACTGGAAGTATAGTCTGCATATTGCCTATACTTAGGGAGTAAGCCCCCCCTTAATCATCACAGTAAACTAGGTCCCAGGTGTGACTTTCATAATGCCTGCCCTTTCCACAGTCCCTGCTCAGACGGTGATCTTAGGGGACTAGGCCCCAGACCAGTAATCCTACCCCTGGCCTCACCTGACTGTTCCAGTAATGGGCTCCTGGAGCAGAGGCAACCAAATAGGGACTCATTATGGGAATCTGAATTAGTGACATGGAAGGCAACGTTAATAATAAGAGTAGAAACCTAAACGTCACAAGGAAGTAAAGGCTGAGAGGACTGTGCTGGGCCAAAGCCCGGAGGACAGATGCAATAGCTATGAGGTGAGAAGCCATCACTAACAGCACCGATGACTGCTCTCTAATTTTCCAGCCCTCTTGTGCTTACTAAAACCTGTCTGATTACAGTGGTCCTTGCTGTTTCTGATACTCTGGAGAGACAGTTCACCTGTCACCCACTTAGCCTTTCACCCAGGCAAGAACAATGACCATGTTGACATTCTCTTCATTTCCAGGTCTCACTATTTCCTCCTGCCCCAACAAGTTTACTTTTAACCCTCGTCACACATCACCTTCAATTCCCGTGAAGAAAACGTTAAAGCTGTCCTAGGTCAAATCCCCAAGGAAAGTTAGGTTACTAATGAACTGGGATCAAACGAAGACAAAGTCAAATGTTATCTATTCTCTGAGTCATTTTCAATCACACACAGACCATGCAGACCACCAGAAAACAGCCCTTCCTTGCTGGGTCCTCAGTGCCCTCCCTACGGTCTTCTCACCAACGAATGCTCACCAGAATCCATGCTTTCCTTTGGCTAGCCATTTCTCAGCTACCTTACTAGGTTGAGGTGGCCCTTGCCTCAGTTCTAAGAAAGGAAAGGTAATCAACTAAGATGAGCCACTTTCAGGCCTGGCCCATAAGAATCTCCCGTGCATGTTCTAATTTCTTCCCCTTTCTGCCTGACTGGGATGGTGATTACAGCAACCTCCAAGGCCCCAGGAGAGATGGCAACGTCTCCTTCATCTGGGACCTTGAATGACAATGAGGACTCTTACCCAACAGGACTTTGTCTATTAGGTGAGCAGCAAGTGAACTCTTACTGTATTTAAACAATATTGAGACTGTCTTACCGTAATCCACAGTCCCTTTAATATTTTATAACACTTGTACCACAGTACACCTATCTCTGCCAACTAGACTACACTCCCTGAAAACAAGAGCAGTGTCTACACCCACAGCACCTGTGAGCGCAGTGCCCAGCACCCAGAGAGAGTTCATTCAGCACTTAGAACTACTAGGTGGCGACTGAAGAGATTCTACCGAGAATTGAATCTTAAAGTCACTTTTTTTCACTGTTCCCATACTTTCTCAATACGTGTACTGTTCCACTAGCTTATAGATGATAGAAATTCTCTGTGGAGAGATTTGACTCCAAAGAGGTTACAAATATGGTTTATGAATTACTGTTTCTGGTATTTGTGAAGATGTTTCTTCAAGAACTGGGCAAATGGCTGATTTCCCAGTGGATCAGCATATCTGTTTGCATTACTGTTAAAAGATCGTTTCAGAGTCTTTCAAGTATCTCGTCCCTAGGACAGAAGTTCTTTGCCAAGCCTTGTAAATGCGGAATTTGGAATCAGACATAGTTGGGTTTTTTTTTAACTCTTATTCAGACTACCACATCTGGATGGACTTGGTGTGCACTCATGCAGAAAACAGAAACCCTACTCTAATAACAACGAAATATAACACATTTATACCACAATCCCTTTTTTTAAACGTTTACACATTTCTTTCCTTTTACATATTTTCTTGCCCCTAGTAGAAACACAACTGACAATAAAAATGCCACAATATGCTGGTTTCATGAGTACAAGATAAAGTTCATTTATTTTGGATATCATATTACCTTATCTTTTTATACAATGTGACTATATGGTACAAGGTATGATTTATCATCATTCCTTTGTACTGAACTCCCTCCAATAGTTTGCTCTTGTGGTTCTGTTGTATCCAACACTGGTCTCTTTTCAAAAGCTGAGTCTTGTTTAGTACACTTGTCCACTTTCCTGGCTTCAGAGCTTCCAACCTTCAGATTGGTCTTTCTTCAAAGGACAAAGCTGAGTTTATAATTACTTGGGGAAATTTTAAATTGACATCTAAGGTTGCCAATGAAATACCGGACAGCCAAAAAGCAGAGGGACTTTCCTAGTGCCTATGCCAAGCATATATGGAACACTTGGACAAGTAAAGTGACGTCACGTGACCAGAAAAAGCAGTATTTTTTTTTTTTTTAAGAGCTCTACTGCTGGGCCGACTGTTTGAAGAGTCACTTTAACCACATCCTGTAATCAAACCATCTGGAACACAGTGCTGCGATTAGTCACCCTGAACATTGGGCTTTATCTGAACAAACAGTGTATGGCAACGGAGCTTGGGAGATAGAGCAGCACTAACAAAGGGAAGTGTAATGAAACACTTTATGCCCTAGTGTGCCGCCACCCCAGCCATTAACCCCAGAGACACACTGCTCTGGTGTTAATGTACTACTTTATGAAAGCACAGTGAGCTTAAAGATTAAAGGACTGAAGGGCTAAAAATTGCTGGTTTGGATAGATGTTCTCTGTCGGCGGCTGGGGTATGTTGGCACCACTCTATCTACGTTAATTATAACCTCTCAGATGACAGTTCAGCATTCCTGTTAGGGTTTGGTGTATTCTTTCAGGACATTTAGAACAAGGTTTGTTTATGGGAGGATAGTTATGATTCTTTATTTGCCAGAGGTTAATCTGGACACCAAGACATTTCTTTTTTGGTTCGTCTAAGCCCTACCCATAAATAACAAGAAAAAAAGATAGCCTTAATCCATATAAATATACTAAACCAATACTAAAAAGCTGCTCTAACCTATGTGTTAATAGATGGTATTCTTTCTTACTCAAACTGTGCTCATCTTTTTCAAAAGTATATCTGATCATCAGATACAATTGATGGAAATCATTTTTTTAAAAAAATCTGAAAGGATTTTCCCCTCCTCATACACTGAATAAGCCCTAAACGAAAAAGAAAGAGAAAGAAAGGAAGAAAAAGAAAAAAAAAAAAACCATGGCTAAAGAAACCTTGTTTCCTCATGGGTCTTATGGTTTAATACACAAAAAGAACACAGAGCGACTTCCATCACTGTCACCTCCCTGCAGCCTTTGTTCTGAGGCCTGATGAGCTGTATTGATTTGGGAAAATCATTGAGCTTCTTGGAAAACTAGACTCTCGCTTATTCACTGCCATTTATTTCTTTCCCATGAAGACAGGTGGTCAATATCCAGTTGACTGGTCAGCTAAAAGAAATTCTTGCTGCTTTTCTTTTCTTGCTTCCCTAGTAACATTATCCTTTCCCACTTCTAGAAAATACAATGGCCTGTTAAGAAGTCTCAGAGGTAAGAAGAGGGAGCAGAAACCAGGCTTTTGTAAGGCACCCCCGGGAACAGTAATACGCTGTCCCGTACATTTGCATGGGAACCTGCGCCAAATATGTGGGTAGTGACGATATTTTCGCCGACCTAGCATTATACAAGTGTAGGCACTTAATAAAAACTTCGATAGCCTGAGATAGAACTTTAAAAAAAAAACCAAATCAAAACAAATCATTAGAGTTCCGTGTTTACTGCAGAAAGAGATGCTTTACTTCTTTTAGGTAATCAGTACATATGTTTGAGCAAGCTTCAGTTATAAGATGTCATAGATGTCAGTATGGACATTTTGAGAACAAAGAGCATAATAAAAAAAAGTCACATATAGATCTTCAGAAAGTAATTTTAAACATGAGCAGTAACGAAAAACATGTATTTTTAAGTTAGGCAGATAGATACATCCTAAAGCAACTGTCCTTGATGGCTTGAAGCTACTTTTGAAAAAAATATAGATATTGTGACCATTCACACTACAATTTGTAGCCCTTAGCGCTTAGGCAGTTCCTCTAATACAGTGTGTCGGTAAAGTCATGGTGCACTTTTGACAGGTCAAAAGTGCAGCATGACTTTACCGACACACTGTATTCTCTGCTAAGGCACCCAGGGTCCCCACTTGGGGATATGCAGGAGGACAGGTTTAAGGCGATAGTGTTGGGAGGGTGTGTATGTGGTGGTGATGGTGGGGAGAATGGGGGGTAAAAGGTAAGTCTGAGCTTGATTAAGCAAGGGCAGCAAGTCACAGACACTTAGCCAGGTGGCACCAAAGCCACCCCCTGAACCTCCAAGGGGACGCTCTTCAAGCTCCAGTCCATCAGCGCTCAGCCAGCACACGTGAGGTGATGTGCTCAAGTAAAAGATAGAAGGGGAGGGGAAGAGGCAGAAGGGAGAAAGAGGGACGAGGGAGACTAAACAGAAAAAATAGGGCGTCTTCTGAGACAGGCACCTGGAGCAATTTAAATGCATGAACTGAACATGCATATGTATGGAGTATATATATGTGTGTGTGTATACATTTGTAGAAAGAGGTTTCATTTCTTGACTTTGATTAAACTCTCCTAGAGGCTGGGTGGCACAGAGACAAGCAACATCAGCACTCTGATTTCCGGTGCAGAGTTCTAAGCCTGAATTTTCTTCAGCTTCTTTGCAGGTACACAGTTTTATCTGAAATATGATGAGTTTAGATGATTGGTTTCTAGTGCCAATAAGTTCTTCAAGCTCTCTCCATTTTATTTTTATTTGTTTGTTTTGTTTTAAGGCACAATTGCCTCATTAGAGTAGCAGAATGGTTTCTCATTCCCTCTTCCCCTTCTTCATGGGCCGACCAGAGTTCAATGCCAACTATAACAAAATTGACTGGCCTCACCCAATCCAGTCTCATAAACTTTAAGTATCAGCTCATTAGCAGATTCTTTTTTTTCCTGCCTTTAAATCCAAAAGCATCCAAAAGTTTAGTAAAGGTGTTTGATAAGTATTCACTCAATTAGCCATACTAATGACATTGTTATTACCTCTTACCATGTCGTTCCTTTAAGAATGTTATTTTAGGGGGCACCTATGTGCATGAGGCCGGACACAAAGCACGCAGGATCCCCAGAATGAGAGGGAAACAGCCGTTACGCACTCCCACGCTCAGACTCGCATGCCACTGAAGATAAGCAGCTGAAAGAATGTAGGCCTTTCACATCAGACTCTGTCATTTCCTGCACTTCATATTAATTACAGGATCTTCTATAGCTAGGATCTCCACAGTGCCGTTATTTTCGACTTGAAAAACAGGTAAGGAGAACAGGAAAACCAGGGGAAAAAACATTTAAGGCAAAAATCTCCTACTCTATGTCCCTTCTCCTAAAAGACAATACTCTAGGGCTAACAGGGGGAAGAGGTGTATAAAATACTGTACATTTGTAAAGTCATTTTAACGGCTACCTGCTGTGTCCCTACTTCCTGGTGCAGGTGGCAACCTGCTTCTCGCCCAATGCCTCCTCAACAACGGCAGGAGCGAAGGAGGGAGCAACGGGCAGGAAAGCAAAGTAATTATGCAGAAGAATGAAAGATGCAAAGGAAGTAATATGTAAGAATGAAAAGCCTCATATACTTTGGGGAAGGAAAAGGCTTGGAAAAGGGAACATGGAATATCCGCCCCCCTACATCTTTACCACCTAGTCTTCCTCACCAATCTATTGTAGATCAATCTAGGTGGGAGTTAGCAGTTTCAGGCTGCAGTGCTAGCAAACTGCTTGTCAAAACACGTGTTCCCGCACCTCTAGATTATAGGACTGTGTTTTAATTTCTCATCACCCTCAGTCTTCGAGATACAAGAGGACAGTGGGAACCAAATGACAATTATGCACACCTAAAAAAGCTGCTACTGATGCATGCACCTCCCTGCGACAGAAGAATCAGGCTTCATATAAAGGATGATGCTTTATTTAAAGTCAACGTGCTTATTTCCTTTTGTGCCAGCCCTGGGCCCTTTTCATGTCTAGCTCTACAGGGCCCAGGAGAGCACACATTCCTGCAGCTCTGCTGGCCACCAGCTGTGTCCCCGTAAATCACAAAACCTCTGAACAAGCCATTCTTTACAAAGGCCAACAGCATTTACTGGAGATGATCACTCTGCTATTATTCCACTTGCTGAAATTTAAAATAGCAATTTATGACAGCGGCTGAGAAACACAGAACTGCCTCTCTCTCTCTCTCTCTCTCTCGTGTGTGTGTGTGTGTGTGTGTGTGTGTAAGCAGGACGGCTCTGGGTGGATATGGCACACAAAGGGGTACATTTTGTGTGCCCCTAAAAGTCACCATCTTTGCAAATCTGAAAGGAAACAAGGACTGTGGATGTGGGAGAAACCTAAGTCAGAACCCTGACAATAAAAAGCAATGAAGTGAGTGAGGTTTATGTCCTTGGGAAACCTCCCTGTCTGTTCTCACCTGGCGGTGGCCTGGCCCTGCCGCAGCATGGGAGGCAGTTCACACACTCTGGGAGCGAAGCCACATAATTATGGCTCTGGTTCAGAATGTTATAAGGAAAGCTGAAGGAATTAACTCTAATCAAGCTCAGTCTGCAGTCAATTTTACTTTGAGGACTAGGGAGGAAGAATAAAAGATTGGTGATCAAATGGAGCCCCCTAAGCGCCTGGAAAGATGGCTCTGGAGACAGACTCACCTGGCTCAAAGCCCACTTTGTAGCTGCTTTACCTTGAACTAAACCTCTCTGAGCCCTGCTTTCCTCATCTATAAAATAGGGAGAGAGTATCAATATCAAATAAGGTGTGATCTATGTAAAGCGTTTAACATGGGCACTCGCACCAAAGAGTCACACAGCAAATGGACTTGGGCTTCCTCACCTTTAGAACTCCCCCATAAACCAGGTCACAAGCTGAGGAATGGGGCGGGGGGGGGGGGGGGGAGAGCCAAAATACCAAGAATTCCCCACTTTGAATTCCAGGCAGCAGCAAGCCCCCTGCATTCCTTCCAGGTAAAGCACCCACAGATATGAGCACCTGCACTAATTGTCCTGTATTCCTGGTGACCAGGCTAACTTCATGTGCCTTATCTTTCTTTTAGAATCTTAAGGGCTATAAATTTCAACATTAAGGGCTTTCTTTATTTCTATACCTAACACCAATTTTGCCCAATATAAAGTTGTCCTTTCTAACGTACCTATTGTGTAAGGCAAACATTTCCTCCTGTCACCACTCCATAATAAAGCCAACTGAGAAATGCAATTTCAAATCACTGAGGCCTCCTCTCTGGAGAGCTGTGGTAAGAAAACCTCAAGTCAAGTAAATCTTCAGGAACTGCGAGCTGAACTGATAGGAAAGGTGCCCGGTGCCTAGACAACAGATATGAGGCCCTGCAGCAAGGCTCTGGGGATGAAGATGAGGTTAATGCAAACTCATCTTTTGCAATTCGCATCTGAACAGACCAGTTTTCTTGACAATGGGTCAGAGGTGGGGATGAAGATGAGGTTAATGCAAACTCATCTTTTGCAATTCGCATCTGAACAGACCAGTTTTCTTGACAATGGGTCAGAGGCTGCCTTCCCACCCTCCCCCACCCCACATTCCAAAGTTCTTATCTTTCAGGGAAGGAAAAAAAAGCCCAACAGAGTTACAAGTATTTCAATAACGTGCTTAGAGACCAGCTCTTTCTGTAAACAAGCCTAATGAAGCATGACTAATAGTGCTCTCCTCAGCAGAGCAGAGGGAAAGGGCCTTTGTTAGCACTTACTGGAGCAAGTCCCCGTTTGGCTGCAGCAGAACAAAACCTAGCTGGTTATTGATTGACCAGCCTGGCTGGGTGTCATTGCTTTGCTGTCTATTTCTGTATACTGTGTGTATAATAAATACATGTGTTTCTGTAGACACAGAGACGTTCTACCCACAATCCCACATACAGCAACATACAGCCACCTAAGCTGACTCTTCCTTATGTACAGTGTGTCCCTAAAGTCATGGTGCACTTTTGACTGTGCGACTGGTCAAAAATGCACCATGACTTTACAGACACACTGTATTTTCTCTGCAAACCGGAGGAAGAAGTATTCCAGGCGTCTAAGTTGAAGCTCATTCCTCTCTGATACTCCTCTCTCTTCTAGTCCTTGATATTACCTAACATCTCTCTCCATGTTGTCAGCACCATGAACCTCAATTTCAGAGCCTGTAAACCGACTCTGCTCGTGGACACCTCATAGTTTTCAAAGTCGCCAGGATTTAACCTGATTGGCTTCTTACATTCTAGAAGCGATTCACTTGTTTTTTAATAAATTCAAAATTGCTGATGTTTCCTCTCCCCATTTCACCTTTCGATTCGGAAACTCCTGGAATTTGTTTCCACATGATAGCTGCTAAATATTCCATGACGACTTTAATTTTCTTTTTCAATTAAAGTTTGTGAAGTGCTGTTAAGACGCACCACAACGATGTTAGCCGGAAGATCTGAAGTTGACCCCTGGCTTCTTTTCTGGACTAGAATTTGAGTCAAAACTTGCTTTCTTAAGACTCTTTAAGCACAAATTTCCGTATAAATTATTGACTACACTTTGGCCTCATCTGAAACATTGGCCCCACAGGCTGATACGTTCTGACCCCAGGTGGTACATCAACCCTCTCAGAAGAGGCTGGAACATTAGTGCTTTGCACTGGGGACTAAGGCGTGAGAGCCAATCAATCAAGCTCTCTTGACAGCTTTTACAGCCTCTGAGCATTAGGCCCAGGTCAACCTCCAAGACTCCTATTGTTCACTTTATTCTCTTCTTCTCCAGTCTGATGAAGTTAGGGTTAAGTCCAAGGCTTCAGCGAGAAAGAAAGGCTATTGTTAGCAACTCAGTCTTTATTGACTCTGACCTGCAGGGCAGCCTGCTTGAAGTCTTTTCCAGAAAGTAATGCACTGTTAATTGCAGCTCGTCATCAGGGTGTGTTTTATACACCTCTTTTCATTGAGAGAAGACCTGACTCAACATTTCAACATCTTTCCAGGTTACACTGTAACACTCTCAAGAGTTCACACACACACACACACACACACACACACACACTCATATTCTGGACAAAAATCTGATTTGTACCCACTAGTCTCTGAATTGCTAAATCTAATACCAGTGCAAACAGAATGTCTGTCTGGACAATGCAAACTGGGGAGTTGGCCCATGGGAGCATTAAATATTTTTTTTCAAGGCAAATACTTGTAGGGATTAGTACATTGGGCAGGAAAATGCATGGTGGAGAAATGAGGAAGAAACCTATTATTTTCTTCTGTTGTCCTTTGCTTAAAATAAGGAAAGATCTTTTTCAGCTGACACTAGTAGCTATATTTGTGAGCAAACAGCAACCACCCGGATGGCCCCCGGGTGAAGAGTACAACGTTCCACTCAGGCTCTGATTGCTAAATTTGGCACTCTAAAGGCATCACAGAATTATTGGTCCAAAGGCTTTTCATTTTCTTTGAAAGAAAAAGTCAGGCAAATTATTATCTCTTCTTACTCAAACAGGCCTCTCGGGAGGAGGAGAAAGGCAGTGGCCTGAGCAGAAGTAAGCACCAGAGCGCCCAGGTTGTTTCTGGTTGCAGTGGGTGTCCAGTGTCCAGACCAGGCCAGCCACACCAAAAGCCCTCCCCCACCCCCACCACCCTCAAACATGCTGAAAGATTTGAGCAACAGGCTGAAATCTGAAAGATTCAAAGGTGAAATCACATGTTGACATTTTGGAAATTGAACTTTTTGCATTGCAGGAAAGGAAGCTCAGAAAACAAATGGCTTGGTTTTTGTTTGTTTTGTTTTGTTTTACTTAGCTTTTGATTTGAACCTTTTTTTTTTTTTTTAAAGAAAGTCAGAAAGAGAGAGATAGGAACATTGAACTGTGCCTGTATGTGCCCTGACCGGGGATTGAACTGGCAACCTCTTTGCTCTAATCTGGAAATTTTGAGCCACAAAATCCTTCAACATTTAGCTCTTCGCTATTTTATTTAGTATGTCCAAGTATATGAATTAATAATAAATGAATTAGTGCACTTTTCCAAACAAGTGAATAGAAAGTATTTTCAATTAAATTCTGCTCCTATGTGTGTGTTTGACAGTGTGCTGACCCCAAGATATGTGAATATAACCCTAGATTTGATAAGCTTTCCATAAAGGTGGCGGTTCTAAGAACAACCTGTGCTATCAGCCTTGATAAAGCTTCTTGGTGCAGCACGTCACGTTTTCTGACTCCATTCAATCCACCTGAGCTTTACTATTAAAGAAAGTTGGGATTTTAATGTATCCAAGAATGCAAAAAGCACATTAAACTCATAAATGTCATGGGTTATTAGGACCCAAATTTTTCTTGTAAATTATTTTTTTAAAAAAACACCTTAATGTGTCACCTGTTCTTATATAAAAGGACGTCCTTCAGTAGTCCTATTTCTTACAGCACAGAAATACAGTTATTGATCGACTTACGACCTATGCAACTTACGACCATTCGACTTTACAACCACAATCGCTAGCCACGACTGTCCGCGTCTGGAGCAGTTTTTGTATGCACCTGTATTTTGTAATTTTGTATATTTTGCAAATATTAAACCAGTTGTACTGGTAATGTAGTGTTTTACTTAAACCTGACGAATGTAAAAATAAGAAACAAAATGGTGTAGAGATGATACAAATGGCACAAAATGAACAAAGAAAATTATGATATATAACAATAATGAAATAAAATTATGATAAAATATGACTTAAAGATTTTTATAACATCATTTCACAGTATTGTACATATAGCCTGCTCAAGTTACAACCAAATCGTGTTACGACTGGTCTGTCGGAAGCAATCGTGGTCGTAAGTCGAGCACTAGCTGTTAAGTTAGGAAAAGATTCAAAGAAAGTCAACAAAAATATTTAAGTAGCTGCTATAGAGAGAGACTACACATTATAAGACTTGAGTCAATAAAGATGGAAGCCACGAGGGGCCAAAATAGATATCACAAAAATGTTTCCACTTGTGGGTAAAGTGAACTCAAGATTTGCTATGGAATCTTGGCAGTTTTGAATTTAGTTGAATTTGGGGTCTCCTTTTAAGCTTCAAAGAAGGCAATTCAAAACTAAAATAAGCATTATTTTATTTTACACAACAGGCATTTGTGTTGCGGTCTACAGGGGGTCAAGACAGAAAACAAATATAAGGAACACTGACTGAGATCTTTAACTATGTGTAGGTCACAAGCATATGTGTTTTTACATACATTATTCATTTCTCAGCACCTACATGCCAGCTTTTTTTATTATTTCTATTTTGTTGATGAGCACATTAACTCTAAGAAAGCTTGGACAACTGACTTACCCCACATTACAAAGTCAGAGATTTGACCACAATCAGTGACCACGCTCCTAAATGCATTATGTAAGTCTGCACAGATATAAGTTTATAAATAACACAATTTTGTGAAGGGGCTACAACTGTGAGGATGGGAAGCCACAAGGGCAGGGAAGGGCATCTCTGATGATCCATGGTGGCCCTGGTGGCATGTGCTATGCACAGTCCATATCTCCTCCAACTCTATGGCCAACATTGGAAGTTTAAAATTGACCATGGTGAAAATACCGTATGCACCACAGAAAACACTAGGAATCAGGGTTCTCCCACACACACATATACACACGCACACACCTAACACGGCAACTCCTACCCTAGAGCCAGTTATTAACTAAATACCAGCATATCAATGGCTATACACCTTAATTTGTTAAACTACTAGTCTTCTCACCCATAATGCGCCTTGTAGGAGAAAACAATGATCTAGGAAAAGCATGGAACCTGGAAACCTTTTATGTTTATATTTAAGTGCTTAGAAGGTATTCACAGTATAAAAGTGAGGGACTATTCTAGAATTTACTAGACTGCAGTTCCAACTAATTATGACTTTAGTTGTTGTTTCAAAAGAGACACAATTCCAATTCCAGATTTCTTTTGTTTAAGCACGCACATACAACCAGTCACCAAATCATGCCTGTTTGGACTCCCTACTGATTCCCAACTCTGTCCCCTTGTCCCCATCCATAACGACATACAAAGTCAGGCCTTGGTTCCACTTCCACTGTCACAGATGAACTCTAACCTGCCTCACACCTCAAAGTGCCTCTAAAGGTCCGAGTTCAAGTACACTGCACACTGAACTCCAGGAAGCCCTGAGACTGCGCGACTGCCCCTGTGGATGTTGCTGCCACAGGACTTACCGTGACATGCAGGATGCCTGCTTTTACCTGCCAACCTTTCATAGTAGACTAAGTACCATGTCTTTTAAACTGCCTGGCAAAGAGCAGGTGCTCAATAATTTTTTTAATTATTATTAAGTGAGAGGCAGGGAGGCAGAGATAGACTCCCACATGTGCCCCGACCGGGATCCACCCAATAAGCTCCCTACTAGGGGATGTTCTGCCCACCTAGGGCTGCTGCTCCATTGCTTGGTAACCGAGCTATTTTAGTGCCTGAGGCAAGGCCATGGAGCCATCCTCAGTGCCCTGGGCCAACGTGCTCAAACCATTCAAGCCATGGCTGCAAGAGGGAGAGGGGGAGAAGGTGGGAGAGAGGAAAAGGTGGCGAAGCAGCTGATAGCTTCTCCTGCGTGACCTGCCTGGAAACTGAAACCAGGACTTCCACACACTGGGCCAATGTCCTACCGCTGAGCCAACTGGCCAGGGCAATAATTTTTTTTTAAGCGATGTATCAGTCAGTGATGAACCACACATAGAACAGTGATGGTCCCTTAAGATTTTAACAGAGCTGAGAAATTCCTATCGCCCAGTGACATCACAACCATTGTAAGGTTGTAGCGCAAAGGTTGCAAAAATCAACAAGGCCGTGGTCAAGATGGCACACAGCTTTAACCTGGGTGTGCCTGAGGGTGACATTGAGGAGTTCCTGGAGGTGGCTCCCGAAGAACTGACTGATGAGGAGTTGTTGGAACTGGAGTAGGAACGCATAACTGAAGAAGAGGCAAGAAAAGAAAACTGCAGAAGAAAAAGCAAAAGAGCCCTAAAAAAGTTCACAGCGGAGGGTTTGGCAGAAGCTTTGGCAGACCTCAACAAGCTCCTTAAAAAACTTGAAAATATGCACTCTGACGCCAAAAAAGTTGAGGTCTATTAATGGTGCATTATCTACTTACAAGCAAATCTATGATTAAACAAAGAAAAAGCCAAGCAGGCCACAGTGGACATATTTCAGGCAGGTCCATCAGGAAGGATTCCAGGAGAAGGCACAGTTATTATGGGACATGACAGCCTCTAGTTCAGTGGTTCTTAACCTTTTTTGAGGTTCTGAACCCACCAATTTCATATGCGCATTCACCGAAATCTTCTTTAGTGATAAATAAAATATGATTTTTTTTTCCAAATTCAAGACATAGATATATTTTTTTTACTGGTGCACAAAATGAGCCGTGCATGAACATCACCTTGCTCAAAGAACAAAACCAACAAAGTGCATGAACTCACAACAAATTACGGTATTACTTTATTCTGGCCTCCGCGGCAGAGGCTTCTCCAAACCCCTGAGACCGACTCATCGAACCCCTAGGGTTTGATAGAACCCAGGTTAAAAACCACTGCTCTAGGTAGTCAAAATATACAAGTGAAAACTGTGGAGCTGAGAATTGTTCATGGCCTGACTCTGACACCTCCGCAGTACAGGTGCCCACATCAGTCAACTCTCTCCACTTTAAAAATAATTTCATAATACTATAGCTGAAAACAATTTGGTTTTCTGTATCTTCAATTTTTTGTTAGAAATTTTTGCAAAATAAGTACTCTTACAAGTTAAAGAAACCAGGAACCAACCATCCTCTGGGATTTCAAAAGCCATCTACTTTTATGGAACTGTTACAAAAGCAATTGATGAGGTACATTTGTTGCCCACCTGACGCAGAAGCTCTAAACACAGACCATAACCTGCCCAGCCACAGCAGAGCCGGACTGTTGGCCTCTCCCACTACTCCTTGCAATTTAATGAACAATCATATCCAACAAATCTCCTCCCGATCGCCTGCCTGTGGTTATTCTCCCAGACTGCGAGCCCCAAAGAGAGATCTGTCATTGCTTAAATAAATTTTACAGATGTAATAGATAAAGGCAATAAAGAAAACAGAGTTTTTCTAAAACAAAGCTGACCGAGCAGAAAGCTATCCCTCTGTAATGGCCACGTCCGTCTGTGCCTCCTTGGCTGCTTGTGTGCGCCAAAGGGAAACAGACGATGAAGGTTAGGAGGCATGAAATGACAGCCTTCTTTGCCTTTCAGGAAACATACGTTTTATTTGCCGAATGTCAATTTTAAAGCCATGGTTTTCAATCTGCATGTGTGATAACCCGAAATTGATTTCAAGGAGCTATAAAATGTTTTAACTTAGTGCTCAGCAATGCAAATCCTAGGTGACACATTCGTGCTTATTCATAGCAGAAAACTCGGGTCCAGTTCTGAGTGATGTTTTCCTGTGATCTCTGTTGGCACAGGTCGCTTCCCCAGCGTTTTGGTTAGCTTGCCACCGGAAGTGTGCTGGGACTGGAACTGGTCCTGGTGAGTGGTACACCTATTGGTAGCTAGCGTTCCTTTCCTGGAAGTGAGAACATTCATCACTTGTCCTCATCAAGTGACCCACAGCTTCTAATAGGGACAGCTGGTGCCAGCTGAAATACTGATTTTCTTTCCCCATGTGCTTTAGAATATAGCTCATGCCCTCCCAGTAACACAAATGGATCAGTTTCTTTAAATGTATTGGTTTTTAGACTATTTAGGGTCATGTACCTGGCCCCTAAAACAAGGGAAGGAGATAGAAAGAACATCACTTCAACTTTCTTGCTTTCGTAATATAGCAAAGGCACTTCTCCCCAGAACAGTGGTAACTCATTTGGACTAGTCTCTTCACAACTCAACTGATCAAAATACAAACTGGGTTTGCTGTGCGTGTTTTCATTTATTTTTAAGAAATTGTGGCATTTAATGTTTAATTCTGGTGAATTAAATTAGCCTGATTTTATGTTATGGCATCTTTTTAAGCAGAAACTTGGTAAATATGCATAAATCACACTTTGCGGCGGGGGGGGGGGGGGGGATTCTACAATGTATAACAAAAAAATACAAAAAAAAAATAATAAAAATTGCTGTTCTAAAAAAACACAGCCATAACAGCAACAATGTAAATGCCAGTAATCGACAGGTGAGTAAATATGGTCAATATAGATGCAGGAGATTACAATATCCATCCTTAATATGAATTAGCAATTCAACTGAAGGCAAAAATGAATTGCTTGAGTGCATAAGGATTTTCAGATCAACCTTTCCAGATAACTTCCATTTAGAATGTATTCACTAGCCCAGTCGCTATGTAAAAGAAAGACATTTACCTGTATGGGTTTCGGGATTGGAGAGGGAGCAATAAACATTTTTTATAAAGCCTTTACAGATGAAGCACTGTTCACAACTCAACCTCTTCCTGCCGTTCACACTCCATGTGACCTCAGGAAAAAGCTGCTGCTGACAAGCACTGAAACAGGGCTCCCAGGACAGTGCTGCTCACAGCTGATCCGGCCTGCCAGCCATGCATCCATCCCCGCCCCTCATGGCCACCCTTGTTGGAAAAAGTTGTGGTCAAGACAGCCTGATGTGGACCCTAGCTAGGTAGTCTAGTTGGTTGGAACATTGGCTTGAGATGCCAGGTTTGTGGGTTCAATCCCGTCAAGACATACGCACAACTCAACAAAAGAATGAGCGAACGAGTGGAACAGCAGATTGATGTTTCTCTCTCTCACTCTGTCCCATCCTCACCCTCCAAAATGACAGCCTGATGTGGTTTTCAGAAAGGACATACATTAACACCACTCTTAACTGTAAGAGTATCTATCTATCTGTAAGTATGAGCATCTTCCTATCTTGTAGGCTGGAATCCCCCCAAATTACAGAAAATAGGCTGGCAGGCTAATGAAAAGTACTCAGGTCTTTGCCTAGAGCAAATATTACAACACTGGGAATGGTACTTTGTTTGCTTTTTAATTTAACAAGTGCATTTAGTGGTGACAATGTATCAGGAACTATTCAAAATGTCTTACAAATATTAAACTCATTTATCCCTCCAAACAACCCAATAGAGGGGGCAGTGCTACATTATCTCCATTTTATAAACAATGGGCTAAGGTATAAAAGCAGGGAGTAGATTACCGGCCATGGTCACATAGGCACAAAGCAATAGAACTGGGGATCGAAACCCGGGCCCTGGTGCTGGTTTGTGACAATCACCCAGGATCCCCATGTAGAGCAGCCAAAGAGGGTGAACATACACACCTGGCCCTTAATTCAAAAGTTTGCCCGTTGCCCTACCTAGTATGTTAGGGTACTAAATCTACACGAGAAGGTACATGATTTACACAGTAAGCTCCATCATATCATGTCTAGAATTCCCATTAAAATAAAAAAAATTCATGTAACTTTCAAGCACAAAAAACTCTTGAAGATCACTTATTCTAAACTCGCTCTCTTTATCGAGAAGGAAACTAAGGCCCAGAGAGATGAAATAACTTATCCCAAACCCTAGGACTTCTAGTTTTCCTATGTCCACACAGCAACATCCAGGGTGGGTGGCCACCAGGAGAGCAGTCCACGGTTTCTCAGTGCTTCTTCTCCAGTGAGCAAGATGTTCCTTTAAAGCCCCCCATACAGCTGGGAGGCCTGACCAATAGCCAGGAGCCACGGTTGCATTTTGCCCCAGAGAGAATGGCACATGTCTACGTGACCATAAGTTGCTATGGAGGAGAGGACTTGAATCAAGAAAAGGCTTCTCTGAGGTCTCAGTAAAGAGCCAGAGAGCACTGAGCAAAAACCAAAGTCCTATGGCAGGAAGCACAGGAATTAGGGACTGCCCTTTCCTTAGTGCACTAAGAAGAAAAACAAGAAAACAACGTCAAAAAGTCAATGAAGCAGTACACCTGATTACCTTATATATATGACCATAGACTTCCTGGGGCAGCACCTTGGTAAGAGATGTACCAGTGACAAAGAATGAACTTGGTGACTCCCCCGTTTCCCCACCCCCAAAACACAATGCCTACATCTCTGCACTGGAAGAGTCACTTTATCTAAATAGGCACTCTGAGCCTCTTGTTTTCTGCTTGTTTCATTTTATCACAAGGCTCAAAAAGTAGCCACTGATGGCTGAAAGGCAGAGGCTGTATCCTCAGGCATCCACTGCCTTTGCTCTGGAAGAGGCAACCAGTCATCACACCCTTTTGGCCTAATGGAGATGGTTCATGGCCAAGGAACTTGGCAGGAAGGGTGGAAATGCACAATATCCAAACCAAATGGAAGGATGCTGACAGTGTATCCACAGGTTTTGAGGTTCTGGCTTTTGCTAAATGTTAAGCATTGGGTTCCTAATTTTGATGGAAATATTGGGCAGTTTTCTGAACTATACTGCTCACAAAAATTAGGGGATATTTCCAAATGAATATGAAGCTATAAAACATCCCTTATTTATTGTGAGCAGTATATATGTCCTGGATGAACTACAGAGAAATGAATGAATCTTTTCTCTCAAACAAACATAGATCCCTAGAAGACGGTATATGCGGGTTTCAAACCCAGGCCTATCAGACTCTTAATGTTTTCCCAAGTTCGCTGGAGGATAAAAATCCCCTTGGGTGCTTATTAAAAATACTGATTCTTAGCTCTGCTCCAAGCATCTAAGGTGATTCTTAGAGCAACAAGGCTTACAGACTTGAAAGAAAAACATACATCTTACGAAATAAGACATACATAATCCATGTTCAGTCTTTCCAGGAAAGAAATGGGGAATCAAGATGTTGATTAGTTACTTTCCAACATTGTAGGGGCCAGGGCTGCAGGTGGGGGTAGAAGGCATTATGTGATTCCTTTAGGAAAAATCACCAAGGAGCCTGGAGTGAGGCTGAGAACTTGTTATCTACCTGAGCCCTCTGACAGGAATATTTTTAATACACAGCTTAACTTGCTTTAAAGAATTATTTCACCATCTGCACTAATCTCTTCTGGCAAAAGGGAGAATTCTGCTATGGCTATTCATAAAAGTAGAGGAGAATTCAGGGCTTCTCACAATATTAATATAAGCTAACTTATTAAGATAAAATGATGTGATTGATAAAGCACTGGACATTCTCACACTGGAGAAGTTATTTGGGGTGGGGGCTTTTTTTTTTTTTTTTAAACAGAAAGGATCTACAAAATAAAAGTATCTAATTGTGTGTGCTTTTCCCAGAAGTCAAATAACTGAACAGGTCACGGTGCAGGACAAAGTGTAGCTCAGAGACAAGACACATAGCAAGGTGAGCTTCTGCAACATGACAGGCAGGATTCTTCTGCCAGGGGCAGAGCAGTGAGTCAGGGAGAGGCGTGCCTAAGGGTAACCTCCACTGTATGGTTAATCAGCACTTTTTTCATTAAGACCTTTTCTTTCTCTCTCTCATTCATTCTTTCTTTTTGAAAAGAGAGAGAGAAAGAAAGAAAAGAAAGAAAAAGAAAGAAAGAAAGAAAGAGAGTGAAGGAGGGAGGAAACAGAAAAAAGAGAGACGGGATGGGGAATTAGGGAGGGAAGAAGGAAAGGAGAAAAGAATGAAGAAAGGGAGAGAGAGAAGCAAACAAGCTGCCTTTTCTATACTGCTCCACAACAAAACCTCTTGTGAGGTCTTCAAAGATAACAATTCAGCAAAAAGTGACAGCAGAGCAACCACTGAGTCAGTCCTTGTAAGTCGTCTTCAAAAAAGCTGCTTTCAGTGAATCAATTTTCAATGTTGTTCAGTTATTCTTAGATAGAAAACTTTCTACCCCTGCCCCTTCTCCTTTGGAAATTCGGTAGCCACTGTTTCTGCATCCTGCTGAGACTTGATATGCAGAGCCGTATTCTACCTGCTATTAAGCTGCTGATAGCAGTGTTTCTGCTGCAATTTATGAGCAATGTCAGTTGAAGGCAGAGAGCATTGTACACACTCTATTTTCCCAGCTGGAGATCTCCGTGAATAGAAAGCAAAAACGTGAATACACATGAACTGTGGGCTTGAGGAAATAAAAAGGCAGGAAAAGAAAAGTCAGCAGGCTAAAATCAGGTGGGTGGTCTTGATTACAAACCAAGTGGATAATAAAATATTCAAAGGAAGCTCTAACTAAATGGCTAGGGAAGGGAGATAGACAATATGAAGAGAAGCCAAGGAAAGTCTTTTCTAGCCTATGTGTCTCCCACTGAATTCCCAGATCAGTGATGTGCCCAGACTCACCTTGCCACCTGGGGTTTTAAATAACTTGCGGTAACCAAAAGGTCATTTGAAACCACAAAAACAAATCCCATTCCACATTAAGCTTCTAATAACGACTATAGCACAGGTGGGTACCACACATCCAATTTCCAACCTTCTCTCCCACTGCCTCCACTCACACAGTACCTCAAGAAGCAAATTTCTCTCTTTGCCCTTAACCAAAGGTATTTTATAAGAAAAGAGAAATTGTAGCCGAGAAACAGACACACACACAGCACTGTCCTTTGGTTCTTTTACCAAGGAGCACACGGAAATGTTATCAGTCCTCATTAAAGCCAAATTATGCAGAGGAAGAAAATATCAAATAATGAATCATAAAATCAACTAGCAAAATTATTAAAAAGCCAAAAGACTTTCTTTCCCTAAACACTCTACTGAGAAATATAAACTTGACTTAATTCTTCCTCAAAAAAATAACATGCAGAATTGATTTATCTGTAACAGTGGTTGCCAATATTGCTACACATTAGAATTAAGGGAAGTTTTTTAGTAACCATACCATGCTCTGACCCCTAAATATTGTGATTCAGGTGATCTGGACTCCAGCCTTGCACTTTTTAAAAAAACACGATTCTAATACTCTTCATGAAAATAATGAATCTGTAAAGAACAAATCAAACTACAGCCTCAATTACGTCAGCATGCTATACTGACCCAGAAAACCGGAAATATCTCTAAAGACTAAAGAAAAAATGACTGCAAAATGTATAATTACCAAAATAATAATAACAAAAAGATCATTAGCTATTTTCACTGGAACATAGTTTAAGATTTTAAGTAACACTGCAGCAGATCCTCAATCTAGGTGTTCAACTGTCTTCCTAATCAGAATTTCATGTTTTGATTTAGACTCTCATCTCATAGTACCAACAAGTATAACCTAATACTACTGAGGCTGTTAAATTTACCAAGCCCAAAGCTCAACCAGGGGAAAAGTAATTACCATTCAAATGGCAACATGAAGTTCCTTTGAAGGAGCAGTCTTTTGATGTTAGCATCTCAAATGCTAAAGGGCAAAAACATCTCAGATCTTGACATTGTTCAGAGGAAACCCAGAGAAAACAAATATTGTATGTCTCCTAAAAGTTCTTTCATCAGACGGAAGTATGAACCCACGTCATTTGTCAGAGGCTTGTAGTCAGTACATGGTGACAACAGAAAGGTCCTACTCAATTAGGGAGTCAATAAATGAACCAGGAAGAAAAGAGAAGTGCAGTGGACTGGCTTCTCAAATGACAAAAAAAAAATATAACATGGGAGACTGGGCACATACAATTAATACATTTCAGGAACCCATAATATCCAGGGAAGGTGACCTGACTATAATATCTCAAAATACACCCCGTCCCCTACCGTCCATGTGAGCATAGTTTGTGCATTCTTTCAAATGGATTCAACATAAAATTGGCTGTGCTTGGCATTATTAAGCACAGTCTCTTAACTTTTGGGAGGTGGGAGGGGTGGGAAATCTTTGTCCTAAAAATACCGTACTTCCATGTAGAAGACCACAATTTTCCAAAAAATTTAAGGTCTAAAAACTGAGTGCATCTTATATAGTGGTTGTATTTTTACTTGCATTTCCCACTTTTTCGCGTGGATAAGCTGCTGTTATGAATTTTATAATGAATAAAACTTGAGTTCAATAACTTTATGTGCCTAACCAGGCAGTGGAGCAGTATATAGAGCGTCGGACAGGGATGCCGAGGACCCGGGTTTGAGATCCCAAGGTCGCCAGCTTGAGCGCGGGCTCATCTGGTTTGAGCAAGGCTCACCAGCTTGAGCCCAAGGTCATTGGCTTGAACAAGGGGTCACTCGGTCTGCAGTAGCGCCTCCACCCCCCACCCCCTGTCAAGGCACATATGAGAAATCAATCAATGAACAACTAAGGCGCTACAACGAAGAATTGATGTTTCCCACCTCTCTCCCTTCCTGTCTGTCCCTATCTGTCCTTCTCTCTGACTCTCTCTGTCTCTGCCACACACACACACACACACACACACACACAAAAACTTTATGTAATACCTTTTTTCCAAATTTCGGGCCCCCAAATTAAGGTGAGTCTTATACATAGGAGTGTCTTATACATGGAGAATTATGGTAATCGGGAACCTCTTATAAATGATTAGAAACACCTGGCAGTATGATGTATTATACGTATCTCCCAAGCTTAATTATTGAGCAATTGATTAACCAGCCAGTAGATTAAACAAGTTGTACATTATTCAGACACTGCAAAACATTTGTATTCATCCTCCAACCACAAGAGATGGTCTCACACTTTTCATTTCTAGTGACTCGCATAATGCTAGGCACATAATAGAATGCAGTCAATTCCATCGAACGCTCTTGGCTTTTCACCTTTGCCTGTTATTTGTTTTTAATATAATATTATATGATTATTTCCATAAGATCAAAATCATAAAAATAAAGTGGGTTGAAACACAAACCAGACAATAGCAGCACCCCATTTTAAAAAGACTATGGGGGGGGGCAGGGAGGAGAGAATAAGACCTTCAAGTACAATGAGATTTCTTCATCGGTTTAAATTACCTGTGATACCCTTACCCTACTTATTATAAAAAAGAGTTGAGAATTTGCCATATCCCTTTGATCGAACGTTTATCTCTGAATAGGCTTTTTATTTCAAGGATTTATGCAACATGTAGTTTATGATTATTTACCTACAGAAAGAGAGCAATTGTAATTGTGAGCCAAAAAGACATAATTGAGACCTTTTGCTGCATAAACATTTTCCCAAATCTGAAAGAGTTCTGCTTTAATTATTCAGAAGACATTGAGTGCCTACAACGCAGGATTCCTTGGTCAGGGGCAGAACCGGTAAATTATGAGAAAATTCACCCACCATTTTAATTTTTTATTTTATTCATTTTAGAGAGGAGACACAGAGTGAGAGAGAGAGAGAGAGAGTGAGAGAGAGAGAGAGAGAGAGAGAGAGAGAGAGAAAGAGAAAGGGGGGAGGAGCTGGAAGCTCAACTCCCATATGTGCCTTGACCAGACCAGTGCAGGGTTTTGAACTGGCGACCTCAGTGTTCCCAGGTCGACGCTTTATCCACTGCGCCACCACAGGTGAGGCTCCCACCATTTTAACATAGTAAAAAGGGGAGTAGTTACTGGGCTAGGGCCATGTCCCCCAAACTCGCCTGATCAGGGACTCCACCTGCAGTGGAGTCCCCAGTCATTCCTTCAGTGATTCCGGAGCAGGGTTTTGCATTTTAGTAAGCATTCCAGGTAAACTGTAGCATCAGGCAACATTGTACAGACCTTTCTGTGACCTGTACTGTGTCCAAGGAGCCCACAGTTGTTCAAAACTACTGCATATATTAGTCTCACCTGAATCGTTCTTTAAAAAAAAAACCCAAGGCCCAGCTGGTTTAAATAAGACCCTATGAGAGTGGCACCCAAGCCAAGCCTCACTCAGTCTGTTCTAGTTCCCCCAGATGATTCCAGTGGACGTTTGTGAATTAATGACCTACTCTTGTTTACTTGTTTCTTAACTCTGACTGCTGATCAGAGTAACCAGTAGGAAGTTATAAAAACTAACAAACAGTCTGAATTCCATCTTAAACCAACTGAGTCACAATATTTGCAAATGCCATGGCATTTTCCCTAAGTTCCTATAATGATTTTAATGTGCAGTCTGCGTTGTAAAAACAGGTCTAGTAGATTATAAGGTTAACAAAAAGTATTTAAACAGTAAGGTTTTATCCAAACAGTCCTTCTCTGTTGAGCAAATGGCTACGTTTGTCCAATAGAATAACAAATTATAAAAAACAAAATAGTTTCTCTTTTGAAGGAGACTACAACTCAGCTGATATACCTAAATTAAAGAACAAAAGACTATTATTACAACATATCAGCAAAGGTAGATTTATAGGGCTCTGAATACTTAACTGTTGAGCAGAAAATAAAAACGGTTTTAGCAAGTTTCCAGTTCATGTCAGCTAAATGCACATATCATTCAAATGTGTGCAGATTCTTTTTTTTTTTATTGAGTTTAGAGAGAGAGGAAGGGGGAAGGGGGGGGAAAGAGAGAGAGAGAGAGAGAGAGGGAGAAAGATCTATTTCTGTATGTACCCTCACCAGGGATCAAACCAGCAACCTCTGCATATCGGGACAATGCTCTAACCAACTGAGCTATCCGGGCAGGACAAACGTGTGCAGAGCCTTGCTGAAAATTTCTGAGGCTGACTTGGAATTATAGCTTGGAAAGAAATAAAGTCTTCTGGAGCCTTTTAACTTGACCAGTTTTTTATGCTTGAAGACTATTATTCTAGAGGAAAAATCCTATAACACTTTCAATCCAAGTTCCATTCAACAACCTTAAAGGCAGTTTCTATAATGTCAACAAAACATATAATAATAATAACACATTTTTCCATTTTTAAAAAAGCAATTTTATATCTATTAATGTTTTTATACAGACTACATCTATAACACCATTTTACACATGAGAAAAATAAGGTCTAAGGTATTTGATGACTTGTTTAGTGTCTCTTGTCTCTATTAGGATACATGCTTTAAGACTACAGCCATCCTTTACTTTATAATATTCTTAACCTATGTTATTTAAGGAACATTCATTTACTCAATCCATCTTTATATCCCCCGCCCCTGTGCTATGCACTACTGGGTCCTTGGAACACAGCAGTGAACAAGACAGACTCCATGACCACACACCGTGTGGGACGAGACAGATAATAACTAAGCAAGTAACTATAATTTTAGATACCGAGTCCTTGCAGAAAATAAAGCAATATCAGAATTCAGGAAATGAGAGGTGAGAAGCTAGTTTGGGGGAGGTAATACTTGAGCCAAGGCCTGAAAAATGTGATACACTGGCCATGCTGAAGGTCCGAGAGAAGAGGAGCTTCGGGCAGAGAAAAGGCAGGCCAAGGACGTGGGCAACAGGATGAGGCTACAGTATATATGTATGAACCTACTTATTCAACACAGACTCTCTTAGGAGACAGGCTTGAAGAGTGGTCCGTATTTATGGACAGTCTAGTAAGTTCTCAATTTACATGAAGTTGAAGACATGTCATCAAAGAAAGGCATTTAGTGAATGCCATCAGGGGAACATCAACAGAACACCCAGTGGTGAATGCAAATAATAAATTGTAAATGCTCTCTATGACAGGGGTCCCCAAACTACGGCCCACAGGCCGCATGCGGCCCCCTGAGGCCGTTTATCTGGCCCCTGCTGCACTTCTGGAAGGGGCACCTCTTTCAGTGGTCAGTGAGAGGAGCACAGGATGCATCCGCACCCACAGTTCCCATTGAAATACTGGTCAGTTTGTTGATTTAAGTTTACTTGTTCTTTATTTAAATATTGTATTTGTTCCCGTTTTGTTTTTTTACTTTAAAATAAGATATGTGCAGTGTGCATAGGGATTTGTTCATAGTATTTTTTATACTCCAGCCCTCCAACTGTCTGAGGGACAGTGACCTGGCCCCCTGTGTAAAAAGTTTGGGGACCCCTGCACTATGAACTCAGAAAGGAGAGGCAAACGGGGTCCATATAAAGGAGGCACTTTGTGGTGGAGGTTTCCTTCTCCTAGCATTTATCTTTTTGATCTTAAAATTCCACATGATTCCAAGCTGTAGTTTTAACAAACATGAATGAAATGCATTTTGTGGCAGGAGTGACTTTTATCTGGGCCACTAGTAAGAGCAGAGAAACTAAGCTACTATTCCTTTATCCTGTTGTGTAAATACAGGTCTTTCTTTGAAGTGTGTAATAGTTGCCATTTTATAATCTATAATACCTGAAATATTTTGTGGCATACCCTCTTAGCAAAACAAATCTTAAAAAATGAAATAGCAACATGCTGTTTAAAGTAGATTGGCTTATTTAAAAAAAAGAGCCTGGATAGCAGGAGACACGTACAAGGATGTTCACAGGAACAGCATTTGAAATAGCAAAGAACTGGCCGCAATCCAACAGTCCATGAGCACCAGAATGGGTAAATAATAATGATGTATTCAAACAACTTGATAACAGCAGTGACAATGAACTAGAGCTTACTGTTGAGTGAAAATAGCAAGTTGAGAAAATACACTGCCTAGAATTCCATTGATGATAAGTTCAAAAACAGGCAAAACCAAGTGCATTATTTAGGAATTAGATGTAGTAAAACCTGGGAATAAAAAACACAAAATTGAGAATACTGGTTTCCTAGAGGAGTAGAGTGAGATGAAGGAAGGGTCACCAGGGGTTTTCTAAGGTCCCAACACTGTGATTTTCTATTTTTCCATGTGCAAAATAGATGCTCACTCACATGTTGTTCTTTACTCATTACACATACATTTTAAATAACATTTTGCATATAGCTAATATTTAATATAACAAGTCTTATTCACTCAAATGCTGCTCTGGCTTATATCACATTTGTATTTAAATGCTGGAGAAGGGTTGTTTGTTTTTTTTTATTTAGTGAGAGGTAGGGAGGCAGAGACAGACTCTCATATGCACCAAACCAGGATGAACCTGGCATACCCACGAGGGGGTATAGCTCTGCCCATCTGGAGCTTTTCTCCGTTGCTCAGTAACCCAGCTCTTCTTAGCACCTGAGGAGGATGCCATGGAGCCTTTCTCAGCGCCCAGGGCCAACTCACTCTAATCAAGCCATGGCTGAGGAGGGGAGGAGAGAAAGAAGTAAGAAGGGGAATGGTGGAGAAGCAGATGGGCGCTTCTCCTATATGCCCTGACCAGGAATTGAACCTGGGACTTCCACATCCCAGGCGGACACTCTACCACTGAGCCAACCAGCCAGGGCCTAAATGCTTTTATTTAAAAACATTCAGTTTAACACCCCTTCTTTCATTTATCCAATGCGTTGGTGAACACAACCCAAAGGGAAAAGAGACAACCTGAAAACACAAGGCAAATTGTGAATGAAAACCATTTTCCTAGAAAAGCCATGGGACCCTGGAGCTGGTCCTCTGCTCTTTGACGGAACATGGAGTCTATGGTTTCCTGATCCAACTGACAGGACACTGGGTCTCCGAGGCATACTGCAGCTATATTCGCTTACCAGGGTGCATTTTATAGAAAACCAGGGATTCATTTCCTGAGGTTCCTAGGCAAGAACTTCCCAAAAAGGGAAAAATAAAACTATTACATATCCGTGCAAATCAAAATTCATAGGACAGTGGCAGGCAGCCAACCTAACAATTTCAGGTCTGCTCTCCCATCTGCTTGGCCTGTTAACTGCCGGAAAATACAAGCAAATCACTTCTTCTGCAACTAATTCTCAATAGGGCTCCTAAAAACCAGACTCCATGATGCAACTTTAATAAGACTGAACAGCTTATTATGATCAATAAACCAAAGCCTTCCAGCAGTTACTGAGCCAAAAGCTGGCTCGAATGCCTCCTCGATGGACATGGAGCGTGAACGCCATTCCTTCCCAGCACTGCGGAGGGCCTGGGGCCAGGAAACGCTGACACCGGGACGCAGCTCTGTCCTGATTTCCCACAACAGAGAGACCCAAAGGCGGTCACATCCTGCTAGATGTTATTAGCCCCAATATATGGTAATTAATTTACTGCAGGGTCCTAATTCATAAATAGATCAAGTAAAGCCTTCCACGGCTTTTGGCGGCTGGCTAACCCTTACGAAATTATGGTGACTAGGAGTTTGTTCAGATGCTGCCCATAAGTCAGCCCCTTCAGCTTGTAAAGTTCAATTAGAGTTCTTAGCTCATTGTGTGCCTTAGAGCTTCAAAGCAGGCATTATTCATACAGCTTCCACTGCCAAAATGAGGAAAGCCGGCAATGAAGCAATTCCTAGAACGTCAAGACAGGCATTACCAGGAAATTCGAAACTTCAACCCTCAGTACCCAAACGCCTCCACTTTGGGACAAATCTCAGCGAACTGTGGACGAACGACTAAAATGGGACCTAATGAACGATGGAAAGTTCTGGCCAAGAGTGCACAAACCTAACACCTACCAGAGCTTCTCTTTCTGCACACCACCAACAGGTTCCTGTAAATGTCCTCTAAGCAGGCTGGGTAGGGGCTTACCCTGAGGCCATCTTGGAACTGCCATGCCCACCCACAATGGGCTGTCATCCCAGTTCTCCTGTTCCTTTCTCAAACTGGCAGGAAGCCAGGGGAGCGACCCACCAAGGTCTGAATCAGACTGGCATTTTCTGCGGCTGCCCTTCAGCCTGAGTGTGCGCTTCCTTTGCATGCGGTGTCCTCAGGCCGGGCTGTGACAGTTCTGACCGGCAGAGCAAGGCAGGCCTTTTCGCTCTGATGCTTCCCTTCCTGGCAGGTGACTGGATTCTAGTTTGCCTTCCCAGGGGAGGTTCTGTGGTTGCCCTCAGCTATGAAAAAGAATCGGTGTGTTTTCCCAAGAGCACACCATTAAGTCAGAAAAAGTCCCTGGCAACAAATCTCCATGTCTGTCTGCAAAAAAGCCTGGTCTTGCCGGTTCTGTAAACACCCAGCCTTTCCCACTGCTGGGCAGGCAGGAGGCTTCGGTGGAGGAGCAGGAAAACAATTCCACTGTGAGCTGCTGCCAGGGAGGCCCAAACTCTAAATCTCCTTGAAGCTGAAAACAAATTAGCAGCTTTGCCCTGCATCAAGCTGGCCATCTGAAAGGAGGCTTCTTGTCACTCCAGCATTACAACTGTGCTCCTCATAGATAACACTTTTAAGGATATAAAAATGTTTCCTTCAGCTTACTGACTGTCACCTTATTGACTCCACTGACAGAACTATGTGAAACCCACAACAAGGTCCCCCAGGTGCCAACATGGGCTTGGGCAACATGGGGAAGACAGGAAAAGGGAGGGTGTTTTTTAAAGTCACGGGCTAACTGTACCTCCTTTCTCTTTATCATTCATTCATTCATTCAGAAAACACTTCTTTACTGGTAGCTCCCAAATGCTTGGCCCTGGGAATATACAAATGAACCACAGACAAGAATGCTTCAGAATAAGGTATCAATGTGATTATTTACAATAATCTTTTACAGTCTTTATACTCAATAAGGAAGTTAAGTACCCTCTACTATACTAAAGGAGGTAGACTAAAGAAAAAATCACCTTTCAAGGCTGAGAAGAAAAACTTGAAAATACAAGTACAGTTGACCCTTGAAGAATACTGGTTTGAACTGCGCAAACCCACTTATGCACAGATATTTTTTCAATGAAAATACAGTCGGCCCTCTGTATGCCCAGCCTTTGCATCCTTGGAGTCAACCAAAGGCACGTCAAAAACAGTATTTAAGATCCCCAGTTGTCAATCCCTGTGTGCTGTGTGTTTAAGGCCTACATAAATTATGCTTAGGGGTCAGGGTCCCTAACCTTGTCATTGTTCAAGGGTCAACTGTAATTGCATGTGCTTTGGGTAAGTGAGCAGAGTACTTCCAGATACACCCTGCCCTGGGGCCTGATTCTACCACAGAACAAGGCCAAGGAACCTTGGTTTAATGAGGTGCTGTCAATGCTTCTGTCCTTTGTGTAAGGAAGTGCTTACTTAGGTCTTAGATCTGTCTCAACTTCTCTTTTAGAGATGCAGGTGTTAAAAGATGGGTCAAATAACCAAGTGGATAAATATTTTGCTACAAACATTCAAGGGTATTTGTTGGAAAACCAGCTTGGTGAAGAACTCATGTTGCTAAGGAAAGATAAAAAGACACAGAGTTCAAGCTCAAAATAATGATTTGTCCAGGACCCATAAGACAGGCAAGGAGAGCTGGTGTTAGGGGAGTCCATCCATTTCAAAAGCTACTAAATCTCTTTTGTTTAGATGACCAATAACCAAGTAAGAAATTTGTTTCATTTATATGCCACTCTTAAATTCCCAAACTTACAGTCTGTCTGAAAACCAAAGATAACTAAAGCCACACTTGGGGGAAAAAATAGACCAAAGGAGCTATGACAATAATAAATTGAATGACCTGATCTCTCTAAGAAGCAATGTGATAATTATGGTGGCACATTCCAAATAGACTGAAATTATGTCAACTTCAGGTCATAAAATAAATGTAAACTACCCAAAAAACTCAACAAAGGAATTTAAGGCTCTTTAAGAGTTTTCTCATACTGGGTACAGTATTATATAGTTAATGGGGGGGGGGGAGACAAGAACATTAACATTTTTTATACAGTGGAGATGGAAGCAGTCACGTATTTTTTTCCCCAAAAATTGGCACCGAAAAGTTGGTGATGAGGAAATCAGAAAAGGCTTTTCTAGGGAACCTAATCACAGCAAAAGAAAAGGTATGTGAAAACCCCCAGCTGGAGGATCTCCTAGAAAATGGTCCACCCAGACCGCCCTATACCATTTAAAAGGTCGACCCAACCATGTGAAACTTCAAACCAGTGTATCACCCTGACACTGGGTTTACAGCCAAGGATCATCAGGCATTAGAGGGAAGTCTCCAACACCACAGACAGAGGCCAACACACACGCACATACACAAACACGTGTAAACTTAGAAGACTTAGAAACAATGCTGAGAGAAATGAGAGGGAGGGAAGGAAAGACGCAGGAGGGTGGAGAGAGGTAATTAATATTCCTAGGGAAATGAGGAGACACTGCATTCATGAAACTAGAAGAGGAGGTTTTGAACAAAACAATTCCAATAACAAAAAGAGCTTTCAGAAATGAAGATCGTATAAGAACAGATTTCTTTTTCCAATGAAAAAATTGAAAGATGAAGTTGTGAATCTCTCTCCATATCAGGAAGTATAAAAAACCTAAATGGCAGAGATTTCAAAAAGGACAGAAAATATCAGAAAAGCAGAAGATTGATAGGAGATCCAACTCCTAAGTAAGAGGAGATCCAGAAACAGAGAGACCACGGAAACAAATTACACCCTTCCATAGCAATAGAGCTACAAAATTTCCAGCCCACAGGGCCCAAGTTTCCAATGAGAGGACCAAGCTCAGCACCAATGATTAAAAAAAAAAAACATACCAAAGGATGCTGTAAAGCGGCTACCATTACACCTGCCAGGCCCATGCAGGTTCACATTTGATTCGGACAGTTGGTAATGAAACAACAGAGCCAAGAACTGGTGAGCCATCAGCTTTAATCCTAGCTTGCACCTGGCGGGCAAGCAAAAACACACACTGGGCTCCAAAACCCACTCATTCAGTGCTCACAAAGCTACTGACTTATCCGGGTTTCCTAGAATCAAAGGTCTCTAGCTCACCAGATTTATTCACCTGTTTCCCATCTCCTTCTCTTTGCACAAATTGTGCACAAACTAGCTTCTCCCTCATCACTCCAGCATCTTAGCTGCTTTTCCTGGCCTCCTCTACGTGGCCTTAACCTGCTCTCCTCCCTGCTCTCTGCCCCCCTCCTAGAACGCAATCATTCTTCTCCGGAATAACATGATCTCTCTTCCTTTTAGAACCTTTTGGCGCGAAAGCCCTTCCCCAACACATGTTAACATAATCACGCCCATCTCCAGAGCAAGAAGGGTAACCAATATCATTACCTGGGCAACAGGCTTCCACTTGGGCAGCGCCATCTTTAACAAAGTGAGCATAATATATTTTATCTGCCCAACAAATGCCATGAGAAATGTCTGAATGCTGGGGACAAAGAAAAGACCAAGGCTTGGAGATGGGGTAACCAATATACATCGAACACAAGATCTCAAATCAGGATGGCCCTGAACTTGTCAAAGCAATGGAGCAGTGTTTTCAAATTTTTAACCAGTTCCGGCATCTAGCCATTTTATCAGTCAAGTGTGAGGGGTCGAAGGAAAATGTGTTCGAATAACCAAGATTTCAAAAACCTTACTTCTCATGAACCCTTTCATAGAAGCTATTGGAAGTTGCGGTTCACCAGAATGAAGGGACAGAAACAAGAGATGACACAGATCCAGGAAACAGGGTGTGTAACCTAAGAGGTGGATGGAATCTTCCAGATGGTGTACGAGAGCGCTCAGATTTTTACATCTCAGCATTCGGCCTGAGCCATTCAGACTGGAGCAGGTGAGAAGACTCCTCGGAGACGACTTCAAAAGACAAAATCTATAAACTGGTTGATGCATTTCAACAAACTGAGGAGCAATTCATATCTCTGGCATGACAGCTAGGCTCAGTTAGAGATGGGTACACAGAACATGAAGCAAACAAAAAGTAAGGCCATCGATAATTCACTGCAGGGAGAAAGCGGAATGAGAAAGGAAAGGTCTGGCTGCACCGTGAATAACACAGGGAGGGGCACACGTGGGTTTACAGTTCTGAGTATGCAAAACACAGAGTTTTATTTTATTACTTATTATTGTATTATTTTCCATATCAACAACAGAGTCGTAGCATAACAACTGAAGATTGATCAAACTAAAAATTACTTGTGGTGGGCGGCCTCTAAGCTGACCCCTAATGAACCCTTCTTCTTGGTATTCACACACCTGTGTGATTGGCCTCCCCATCTTGAGTTTGGGCAAGACTTAACTTCTAATGAATAAGTAAGTGGCAGACTTGTGTGATTGGTCTCTCCGTCTTGAGTTTGGGCAAGACTTAACTTCTAATGAATAAAGTAAGTGGCAGAAATAATGGATTGTCATTTATCACATTGTTATATCAAGACTCCAGAGTACCTGGGGCTTGCTCTCTCTTGGATGTTGCTGGGGAAGCGAACTGGTCATGAGCAGCCCTATGATCAGGCTCATGTGGCACAGCAAGGAATCAAGGTCCTCAGTCCAAAGGCCCGTGAGGAATTAAAGCCTGCCAATAAAGGCAGCAGTGAACTTCAACGTGAATCCTTTGACCCCAGTCAAATCCTCAGCCGACCGTGGTTCCAGGCCCGTACAATGACTGCCACCTCTCTGGATGGCTTGAGCCAGCAGCATCAGTTAAGCGGCTCTCAGAATCTTGACCCACAGAAACAGTGAGATAATGTTTGTTGTTGTAAGGAACTACATTTTGGAGTAATTTGTTACACAGTAAAAGACAACTCTTAACTTCATTGGGAGAATGAGAGCCGGTAAAATATACATGTTTTGGAAGAGGGGAGTGAGAGAGCTAAATCATCATCTTCTATAATAAGAAATTAATAAAAAATACCTAAATAAAAAAGTTCATGAAAAAATAGCCATAAAAATAAGTGGCTTTGCCTGACCAGACAGTGGCGCAGTGGATAGAGGGTCGGACTGGGATGTGGAAGACCCAGGTTCGAGACCCCAAGCTCGCCAGCTTGAGCGCGGGACCATCTGGCTTGAGCAAAAGCTCGCCAGCTTGGACCCAAGGTTGCTGGCTCCAGCAAGGGGTGGCTTGGTCTGCTGAAGGCCCGCGGTCAAGGCACATGTGAGAAAGCAATCAATGAACAACTATGGTGTTGCAATGGCAACGAAAAACTAATGATTGATGCTTCTCACTTCCCTCCGTTCCTGTCTGTCCCTATCTATCCCCTCTTTCTGACTCTCTCTCTGTCCCTGTAAAAACACACACACACACACACACACACACACACACACACACACACACACACACAAAATAACATGTGGTTTCAAAATACAAAGGAAAATACCAGCTAAAAGACTATAAAGAAGTTAGTTGTCTCTGGGAAGTAGTAACTGGGAAAAGAGAAAGGTGGAATAAGAAACTGCTGTTTTCTGTTAGAACTTGTAGAAATCTGTGGCTTCAATAACTTGAATAAAAGTTAGAAAGAAAACTATACTAGTATGTTAACTCTCATGCATCCAATTATTTCTCAACTTCACAGTCTTTTTAGGGGCATTTTAAGAAATCTTGCCTGACGTGGCGGTGGCACAGTGGATAGAGTGTCAGCATGGAACACTGAGGACCTAAGTTGAAACCCTGAGGTTGCGGGCTTGAGCATGGGGTCATAGACATGACCCCATAGTTGCTGGCTTGAGCTCAAGATCGCTGGCTTGAGCGCAGGGTCACCGGCTTAACCATGGGATCAGAGACGTGACCCCATCCATAGTCTCCGGCTTGAGCCCAAAGATTGCTGGCTTGAGCCCAAGGTTGCTGACTTCAACAAGGGGTCACTGGCTTAGCTGGGGCCCTCCAGTCAAAACACATATGAGAATGCAATCAATGAACAACTAAGGTGCCACAACAAAGAATTGATGCTTCTCATCTCCCTCCCTTCTTATCTGCCTGTCCCTGTCTGCCCCTCTCTCCCTTTCTCTCTTAAAAAAATAAAATAAAAAGATTGACTGCTAAGAATTTTATTCAAAATCCTTTAAGTCTGAAATGATTCTGACAAGAACACTCTATGATCTCCATATTTTTTTGTTCCCCCAAGACTTCAGGTACCTTCAAGAAATTATTGTCCCAACCTCCCCCACCGGCCATGTTACACATCAGAAAAGTGAGGCCCAGAGTCCAGATAAGATAGCTCATTCGTGAGGGTAGCAAGAGGACAGTCTGGGTCTAGGCACACAGTCTAGTGCTTTCTCCTAGGGCTCTTGTTTCCTTTACACCTTCTCTTAACTTCCCCGTGGTCCAAAGGCATCTCTAAACTACATCACATCATTCAGCTTCTGTAAAACATCACCTTTCAAAGGGAACAAGGGATAATGTCAACAAAAGCAGAGCAAGCAACCAGAAGACTCTAAAAAGAACTTAGGTCATTATATATACATATATTTTTTAGAACCAACAGGGATGGTGGGAAGTGGGAGTTTCCAACAGAAGTTTAATAGTCAATCGTTTTCCTTTTTCTTTCAACCAGCCTCCCTCTTCTCTTAGGCCCAATACATTACAGTAACCACACAATGATAGCTATCATATAATTTTATTTTAATTTGGTTTTTCTCATGGTGGAGCCACACGTATTTTCTCAAAAATTTTGTCTACTAACCGTCACAAACAGAATACCAAGAACTCTTGAGTATTCCATAACAATAGTTTTTTTGTGTGACAGAGACATAGTCAGAGAGAGGGACAGATAGGGACAGACGGACAGGAAGGGAGAGAGATGAGAAGCATCAATTCTTTGTGCGGCTCCTTAGTTGTTCATTGATTGCTTTCTCATATGTGCCTTGACCGGGGGGCTACAGCAGACTGAGTGACCCCTTGCTTGAGCCAGCGACCTTGGGTCCAAGCTGGTGAGCTTTTGCTCAAACCAGGTGAGCCCACGCTCAAGCTGGTGACCTAAGGGTCTCGAACCTCGGTCCTCCGCATCCCAGTCCAACGCTCTATCCACTGTGCTACCGCCTGGTCAGGCAATATACATTTATTTTTAAATATGCTTGGTGGATAGATAGAAAACTGCAACCAAAAGGATATAGGATAATTCTAATAAAAATATTACAGGTGCTTCTTGATTTATGCAATCACACCCTTCTAGAACATCTTAAACACAATGATTTGTATGGAATATAAAATATTTCTTTTGCTTAGTTATCATGGGGGATTATAAAGGTGCATCACTTCGCCCAAGATTTTTTAGTCTGGTACTTTCATTTGAGATACTGTTCACTATTCAAGAAACAAACAAACAAACAAAAATTCACGTGCAGTAAAAGAGAGCCTCTGGCTGCCTTCAAGTAATTTTAACATTTTTGTTTGGGGTTCTAATCAATGCTATTATGAATACCAACTGGCCTGGCACTCTTGCTATCCATTTTCATTTTTCATTAATGATCAGAGTGAAACAAATAGGCCAATGATCCAAACACTGAATCATCACAAGTGGAAGCTTCCAGAATTTGGGGAAAGAACAACACAAAATTAGGTTCCCTGACAATCCCTTAACAGTCCTCTGTAAACGCCAGACTGCTATTTCTGATCTCTAAAATATGCAAACAATTTACACTGAATAAATGTACACAAGTTAAGGGTGCTTACTGCCCTTGGGTAGTGCAGTGTAAACTCTGACTCTGTGGATCAGAATGTCAGGGTGGGGGTTAGTGGGGGTTGGAGGGAGGAGATGAACCCAGACCCCAGGGGATTTGGGTCAGCTGCTACTCCGGAGAGATTCCTCAGGGGAGAAGCCCAGTGTGGGCCCGCCCACCCTCTTCTGAAACCTTGAAGTGAGCAATGTGGACAAGATAACCAGATCCCTCCCCAGTCGTCACTGAAGATACAAGAACTTTGTGGCATTTGATTCTCCTTTAGACACTGCCTTGATTTTCAGCCGAGTCATAAGTTCCCTGTACTTCATGTTCCCTGTTCTGAGAAAATGAGGGTGGTGACACTAACCACAGTCTCAAATACTTCACAGTCACACTCCACATATGTCATGCTTTGTTGAAATTCTGTACTCAGAACTGTGCTACTGCCAGAAACTGCAAGCTCAGGAGGACTGATATGAATGATGGTGTTTATTTTAAGAGATATTTAATGCAAAAGCCAGATATAAAGTGAGATGTCCTAGGATGTACACTTTGGAGATCCTCTAATAACCGACTGTAGACTCTGTGGTTAATGCTGTCCTACAGAATCACTGAAGATTAATGTGCAGTCAATATGACTTTAAGTAGCTCACTGCATTCTGCTTCTTTGAAAAGTGACCCACCATTTCCCCTAATCCCACTGGGTCATTTGTCCCACTATCAATTCAGTACTTACCGGTATGTTGTTTTTTTTTAGAACTCCCTGTGAATATGATAATGCCTTTCAGTCACCCTACCAAGCAGATGTGTTATGGAAGAGACAAGTTCAATTTATGGTGCTAATGCTTTGCGAAGAAGACCGTCCCAGTTTCAGTCTGTGGTCCCCTAATTCATCTAGCCCTTGAGTCTTCAATGGCTTACTAAACTCAAAGCGCCTTTCACACGCCTGCTCACCAGAGTACTCACTTCCAGGTCCAGAGAGTGCCAAGCCAATGCCCCTAATCCCAATCCGGGTTTTGTTTTGTTTTCTCTGTGTTTCCAGTATCCACCCCCTCGATGTTTGTCTGGACAAGAAATTATTTTATACGTGTGTGTTCAAGGAGCTGGAAAGAAGCGGCTCACTGTGAGTGCTGTCTGGAACAGGCTGCCTTTTCATGTTAAGAAAAGCTACTCGGGCTTCTCACGAAGCTGAGGGAGGCGGGGGCAGGCAGTCTCGGTGGGTTCTCCTTAGACAAGTTGGCCTATTCTGCTACTCAAGCAAAATTAAGACACATTAAATGTTCTCAGTCAGCGCTTTCAACTTGACTTACTTCAGAAGTTGTCTGTCAACGTGGATATCAAGAAGACACGTACACGACAACATACAATCTGTGCGGATGTGCATGTGAGTCCAGAAGGGCTGGTAGGACACAAGCTACCCACTGCGCCAGAACAGGGGGCCCTGTCTCAGACGCATGGAAGTCAGTGGTTGGACACTTTTTTTCTTGGTATGAAAGATACAGTCAAGAATGACATTTTGGGTATTTTTGTAAAAATATTTGGTGAATATTAAGTTTAAAAAACATTTCACTCTATAAGCTGAATTAAGTTCCCACATTTCAGTCAGAACCTCAAACTGACAAGCCGATGTTTATCTGCCTTTTAGCATATTTTTACATAATCAGTTCTATTCATACACATATAAAAAACATAAACTTAAAAATAAGGCAGATAATTTTATTTTACTTTATTTTTTTTAATATTTTACTTATTCATTTTAGTGAGGAGAGAGAAAGAGAGAGCAAGAGAGAAGAGGGGAGGAGCAGGAAGCATCAACTCCCATATGTGCCTTGACCGGGCAAGGCCAGGGTTTTGAATTGGCAACCTCGGCATTCTAGCTGGACACTTTATCAACTGTGTCACCATTGGTAGAATCGTTTTAGAGAAAAACCAGAAATCCAGAAAGTACACACAGTCACTTTATTTAGATTGTACCTCAGTTTCTCTGTCAGAGTAACAGGGCTAGTTATAGTACTCTTCCACATAAATAAGATACTAATTAGATGGTGTTGGCAGAGCAACAAAAAGTTTCCCAGGCAAAGTGTTCAATTGTTCAGACAAACCAAATGTTCCATGTGCCATGTGTCATATAAAGGAAAGATTCCCATTTCTAATGACCAAGGACTGAAATACTGCAAAAGTGTCTCAAATACATATATGAACCAGAAGGCTTAATTATGAAATGAATATATATGGATGTGGAATGTATACAATTGCTCTATTTACTCTTCAGTTTTAAGCAATTAATGGTCAAATGAGCATTAAGGGTTTTGCCTACCTCTCACATTACTTTGTATCCAACCCCTCTTGGGTCTCCTGACTTTGTTACATCATACATCAGATTTTGCTAGATACTCCGCACCTGTGCCCAGGAGCCTGATTCCCCCAACTTTCTTTGCTGAGAATGGCTTTTTTGCCACCTATGATATGCCTGTTCCCACATTTTACAGCTTATTTTCCTTTGGCCAGGGAAATATTAGCCAATCTTACTTGAGAACCTAAGGTCTGAGAAGGGTACATGTGGGAATGCTTTGGTAGATATTACTTTTAAAAGCTACCTGGATAGTAGTTCCTCCTGCTGCAGCTACAGAAAGAAGCAGCCTAAGGGAGAGGCTATGGGAGGAAGTCACTGTTGAGGATGGGAGTCAGTGCGGGGCTGGGGAGTGCCAGGGAAAAAGCTGCAAGCTGCTGGAGTATGTCAAGTGACATCCTACATACCAACAAATCGTGAGGCACAAAAGTTTTCTATACAGATCCTATCCTTCAACTGTCCTTATTCTGAAGCAGAACCCCAAAGAGAGCTGTTTGCAGAGACACAAACATGAATGGCTTACATCACTCCCAGTTCAGAATGTATGTTTGACAAACTTCTCCGGGGTGTTTGAACTCCTCGTATCTAAAGTCTCTTTTAACTTCTCACACTTGGGGTGAAAGCTATAAAATGCCATTCTAGACACAAGTAAAAGTGAAATCTAAACCTTTCTGTCATCCAGAGCAAAGTCCCCCACCAGAGCGGAGCCCAGGCCACATGCTCTCTCGGGAACATTGCTTGCACACTTCTCTGGCTGAACGAAGCTGATTTTAACCACGAGGGGAAAGTCTCATCGCCTCTCTACCTAGGGAAGAACCCTGGCTATGGGCCCAGCAAACTATGCATTTGACTTACAACCTCATCCCTTTTTTGTCATCAAAATGTCAGTGAGTCCCAAGTTAGGCAGGGTGAATAACAAAGGCATTCTCACCCCAGGCAGTGGAAATGGGCCCGACCTTCTCGTGGGAGCAGTTAAGCATATGTGCTCCAACGTGTTAAAAATGTTTGCATCCTTTACTGCAGCAGTTCTGTTTCTTGAAAACTCATCCTAACATAATACTAGCAAGTTAAAAAAAAAAAAACAGAAACACTACACAAACTTCACACACAAAGATATACTATGTAGCTAGTACTCATGTATACCTAAGAAGTTGCAGGCAACATGAATACCCATCATTAGAGGAACTTAAATTATGTGTGTCCACTGCATGGAATATTAACCAATGAAAACTGCTTCTTAGAAAGTGAAACATTAGAAATGCTTATGTTTTAATGCTAAGATTAAAAGAGAAGGCAATATTTAAAATTGGATCTACCAAGTGACCTCAACTACATTTTAAAAAATTCATATTGAAAAAGCAGAAAAAGAAGTGAACGAAGGAGTTAAAGTAGTTACTTATTCAATAAGACTAAAGATGACTTTTTTTCCTTCTACTTGGTTTCCCATCACTCCCAAAAATGTCCTAAAATGACCATGTTTTCTTTTTGTAATCAACAAATAAAAACCAAATTGAAGAGATGAATGACTAGAAAAGAAAAAAGCATACCAAATATTTTCTCTCTTTATTTTTTCTTCTGGAGGTTGGGCAAATAATAGCCAAGGTTGGAAGCTAAACTATAATAAAATATATTCAGATTTTATAATATTTTTAAATCAATGATAAAGTAGATTTTTGGAACTATATTTTCCAGATTATCTAGGCCAAATTTAATTTTAAAGTAACACATTCCTGTGCCCTGGGCAGGTAGCTCAGTTGATTAGAACACTGTCCCAATATGTCAAAGTTGTGTGTTCAATCCCCAGTAAGATTTAACCAGGGAATGCATAAATAAGCAGAATAACAAATTGATGTTTCTCTCTCTCTGCCCCCTTCCCCTCTCTCTAAAATCAATAAGTAAATTTAAAATAAATAAATAGAAGTAACATATCCCTAACTAGAAAACTATACTACTCAAACTTAAACAGGTATAAAATCAGATCACTTTGTTCCACGAATGCATTCAACACTCAGCAAATAGGTATGGTGCCCTTACTCGGCGCCAGGCGCTGGGGGAGGCAAAAGTGAACAGACGGGATGTGCGCACTCAGGAAGCCTACAGCAGAGTGGGCTGAAAGGCAGGGTTTGTATACAACAACCCAGCTCAAACTGATTCTGTTACTCCTGCCAAATCAGATGCGAGAACTGTAAAGAATTTCCTATCATTCTGTACTTAAAAATAAAAACTCCAGTTATTACATCGCATCTTACACCCTCTTTTCAGAGAGCCTTCTACAAAACAGACAAGAACTTTTGAGCGGTGGTAGACAGAAACCCAGAATAGTGGTTCAAATTCCCTCACCAGGTGTGCTGCCTGCCTGGCATAGGTGAATGTCTTTCTAAGTCTTCCTTAGGAAAATGCTCTAGATGATAATAGCTCACACTGGATTTTGTTCTGAAGATTAAGAAAATTATTACATGGCAAACAAGCCCGGCACAACGCCTGGCAAAGAGTAAATGCCCAACAAATCAGTCCGTTCTCTTTAAATATACATGTTTACACATAAAAACAGTGAAGAATCAAGTAAGGATAAAGATGTAAAAATCAAGACATCAGAAATGGAGGTAAATGGCAGTGACTGCTAATGGGTGCAGGGTTTTTCTGGGGTGATGAATATGTTCAAAAGCGAAGTGTGGGGATGGCTGCCTAACTCTGAATACAGTAAGACACTGCCGGATTGTATGCTTTAAATGGGTGGGTTGCGTTATGTGAATTATATCTCAATACAACTGCTATAAAAATTGTAGTTTTCAAAAGTCAATGAAATACTTTAATCAATATGCCCAGGTGAGCCAACAGCTATTCTCTGCAATCAATAAGATCATCTGCATTTTGTTATTAGGAAATTTATCTTCAGTTCAAAGTCAAAGTAGTACAGTGTGTCTGTAAAGTCACACTGTACTACTTTTGACCGGGTCAGCCGGTCAAAAGTGCACCGTGACTTTACGGACACACTGCATATTAAAACTCTTTCAAGATTTTCTTACTAATCCCTTTACAGGGAAAAGATAAACAAGGAGACAGGACAACACCACACACACAAATCCTGTAAGACAACTTCTTCAATCTTTCAGTGTACCTAAATCTGAAGAAAAGTTTGGTTTTAAATGTCTTACATTCTGTATTCATATATGTATAAGACTAAGTTTAGCTATAAAATATCAACCAGCAAAAAGTGGTAACAAAACACCTTTACACAGGGAGTTTAAAACTTACTGCTTTGTTACTTAACACCTAACGTCACCACCAAAATATACACACAAATGACACACAAAAAAACAAATGTTTGGTCTAAGAACATTAAGCTGAATCTTACCTAATAGCAGCTTATTTTTCAAATTGACAAGATGTGAAGTGAGTGTCCATGTTCCTGTTTTCCAGAAAAACACACAATCAGCCCTGGCCAACTAGTTCAGTAGCTAGAGCGTCGGCCGGCAGGTGGATGTCCGGGTTTGATGCCCAATTAGGCATCAACATACAGGAGAAGTGACAATCTGCCTCTCTCCCCTTCTCTCTCCACCTTCTTTTTCTGTTTCCCACTCACAGCCAGTGGCTCAATTGGTTCGAGCACCGGCCTCAGGCACTGAAGATAGCTTGGTTGGTCCTAGCGACAGTCTTAGGAGCTAAGGATAGCTTGGTTGATTCAAGCATTAGCCCCAGACGAGCACTGCCAGTTGGATCCAGGTCAGGGAGTATGCAGGACTCTGTCTCACTATCTCCCCTTCTCTCACTTAAATACACACACAGAAACACACAATCACTCATCATATCCAAACGGTGGACATAGGACTTCATCAGGAAGGCATAAATAAAACACATAAGTCTAAGGGTAAAGCAAAACCCAGGACAATGACACGAACAAGCCTTTCCCTGCTTCCTTCTTCACCCTCGCCTTCATCCATCAAATCATTTTTGAGTGGCCACTATGCAAATACCTGTGCTCCATTTTTACTTTCTTATTTTTTTCTATGAAGCTGGTAACATTAGTTTCAGTATCTTAAAAAATAAAATACGTACATGATATGTAAGTTTTATCATTATTTAGAACATATATCATAAAAATAATTTTATTTTTGTTTAAAAATTTTTTGTCACAGTATACAAAATAATCAGAGGTAACAAAGATGGTGTATGGTCAGCAAGTACACAGATTGGATGTTCCCTGTGGGCTGCCTTTTGCATGTAATCATGGCAGCACTTGTGCAGTTCAGAAGGTGCATCCTTTGAGCTGTGCTGCCAATGGTGAGAAAGCTCAGTGAAACACCAATGGTGATGAATCTCAAAAAACCACCCACGCTTTCATTGGCGACCAACACTGCAAGATGCCCCAGGAAGCTGAGGACAAAGTTCGCCGCCAATAGAAAAAGTGACACTAACTACTGGTTCCTTCAGCCCCTCAGTAGCATAGACTTCATGTTGAAGATCATGGCTGGAGCCTTCCTTCCCATTAGCACAGTGATTAAACACCATGCTCACCTGGCACACTTACAGACTGGGGCCTGTTTATCTCCATCTAGCACAATACAGAAAGGGAGCGCATATCGATGGCCATCTTCCTCCCTTTTGTGAGTCAAAGCTGAATTTATAAAATCCCTCGGAAATACTTCAACAAATTGTAACGTTTCACTTAGTAAAGTCTTGCACCAACTCTATGCTCCGTTACTAAAAATACCAAGCAATCCTGGATTAATATTTAATCTCTCCTCAAATCTAAATTTTAAGAGGAAGGTTCTATCTTCACTAATAAGATCAGTAAGTAAATACTGTAGAATAGGAATAACAATACCATATGTTAGATCCATCATTAATTAAATAGAATCATCTGCTAGTTAATGAATTAGCCTGAAACCTGTATATTGCACATTTAAACACTTATTCTCTTTATGACTTGGGAGAAGCAGGAGTAGCAAAAGGATTTAAGAACGTCTCTGGTGGTTTAAAGAGCATCATTTACTTCTCCAGTTAATTACCTTTAACACATTAATTCCCAAGATCACTTTTCTTTCCTCGGAAAACACACAGAACATCAGGGTGAAGGGACCTCATGAAAACAAGCATTCCTCCTCTTATACCAGGTGTTAATTAGTCTTTTCAAAAACACCATACTTACTAATAAATAAATAAAAATTAAAAAAACACAAAATACACCATACTATGAGTTGCTATGTACCCTCTGAAAACGCCCAGTGACTCTTGAAATACAATCCTTTATTTTCTACTTCATTGACTTATTTAATACTCTTAGTTTCTGAACTATTTCAAAAATACTTCTACAGAGACCACACAGGAATGAAGCTACTGTGCCTGGCTCCCTGGAGAACCAAGCAGTAAGGTCCACCTGACCCTAGTGATGAATTAGGAAGAATGGTAACAATTAGTTGTTCGTTAAGCCCTCAACACCTCTGTGGAGTTTATGTTCAGGATCAAAGCTAGACCCTCTTTCTTATTAGCACTGTGATTAAACAACGATGCCCACACTACAGCATCTTGACAGGCACTATCCACCCTGTGAGGTAAGGAGGACAGGAGTCCATGCATGCTCAAGAAAATGAGGTGGTAACACATGTAACTTCCTTAAAGGGAAAAGGTCAAGCAGCTTGCAAAGGACCAGGACATCCCCTCTTGCCTGTAAGACAATGGTTCTCAGCCTAGTTTGCAGATTAGAATCCCCTAGGGAGCTTTACAAGCACACACCAAAGGTCAGTCTCCAAAAGAGACCACATTGCCAAACCAGACCCAGTAAGTGCCTAGAAGTGGTAACTGGGCATCAGTATGTTTCAAAAGCTCTCCAGGTGACTAAAAGGCACAAAGCTGAGAACCACTGTCCTGTGATATTTGAAAGGTTGTCTTTAGCAAATACCAGTTTTCTTTCTCTCACTTCCTTTTCTTCAGTGGCTTTGCTTAACCAATAGGAGAGTGAAGGGGACAGGGATGACAGAGTGGCAGACGGTGGTAAATGACACTCCTAACAATGAACCATAGACACTGCCAAACCAAGTATGTTCTTGGGGGGCAGGCGGAGCCCAGTGAGAAACATGATTCAATAAAAATCAAAAGGAAAATACATTCACAAAAGCTAAAAAGCCAACTTCAATACATATGTATCTACACACATTGCTGTATACACCATGTTTTGTCTGTTTTGTTTTATCCCACCCCCTTCAAAAAAAGAGCAAATTTTCAAACAAATAACTATACATAGGCATGTGTGTCCCAAATGTCTGGGATGAAATGCTAAGGAAATTCTTTCCAACATCTGCGAGTAATTTGGTACAATACATCATTACTCCTATGCATGCACCTTAAAGTACAGTGTGTCCGTAAAGTCATGGTGCACTTTTGACCAGTTGACCGGTCAAAAAAGTGCACCATGACTTTACGGACACACTGTAGAAATATCAGAGTGGAATAACTAAACATCCCAACACAGTAATAGTTTTCTCTCCTATTAAGCATGATCTGAAACCCACTAATTATTTCCAGAGGAAATTCCTCTGGAACACTTGATTCCTGAGCACAATTTGGTTCTCGGGCAATCAGACTTCATGTACTGGCAGTCACACCCAAGGGAAAGTCTGTGACTAAAAGTATCCTTACATGAGAAACTCCAGGCAGAAGAAACAATTAGGTATCTAGCGGGGATTTCACATTCCAATCTGGCTGTTCCCCACCACTGTCCAAAGAAATCACAAGAATACTCAATATTCCCCGAAGACTACCGATAAGTGAGCACTTAAAATTTCTAGGATCTTGAAACACACACTCACACACACACACACTTCACACACGTGTGAATGCACATAAATTAGGTTTGTGAAAAACACTACTAGTTATATAATACCCTCAAAATGAAAATACCAGGAAAGAGGTTTTATTCAACTCAATCTACAGGACATTAGTCAAAGGCTACTGACAGTTTTATAGCTGCTATACTTGCTCTTTGTTCATGAAGCTCATACTAGAAAACTACTGTGGCTCGCTTTCCCCGCCCCCTGCTCCTCAAACCCAGCTCTTTCAGCTCTCCCAATGTGTTTGTTCTTTCTTCTTCTTTCCCGAAAGGGAAAAATTAACAGGCAAGTGGGTTTTATTTTTAAATTGGTACAAGAGCCTTAAATACACTGTACTGAGAAAATAATGCAAAACGGAATGCTCTTAAAAACGGCTGGCCATTCAACACACATCTCAGGACCCAGGCCTGGACTGAGATGAGTTCTTATGCGAAGGTCAAAAGTTTAGTTTATTCAGCAAGAATGACTCTATTAACAGCTCCAGCTCCTCCTGTCGCCACAGTAAACATCCACACATTCCAAATCCTGGAAAATGCGAGGCAGTTAAAACAAGGTTGGGGCTGCCCAAGGCTCCGTTTACTGTGCGTGAAAAGCTTCTACAGCTATCAATCCACCATATGAATGTACGAAAGACACCCACGGGGAGCGATGGGTCACAGCATATAAAAGCAGGTACATGGGACTCAGGAGATTGATTTTTCAGAGAAGAGGATGAAAACAGAGACTTTATATATATATATATATCAGTACCAAATAACAACAACAATGATAATAATGAATAATAAGACTGTAAAGCCCTCTTAAATATATCAGAATTCCATACCAACTTTAAAATTTTTAACATAGATATATTTTTCTAAATAATCCTATCTTTTATTAGAAGCTTAGGCTAAAAGTCAAAACCTTGCAGACTTCTAAGCAAAGTGGAAAATAAACCAAGCCTTACAGCTGTTCCAGAAAGTTTGTGGCTAATTTTACAACATCTACCACCCAGGGAGGTCACACTGCTGGGAACCTGGTCCTAGCCCACACTGAAATGTATCAAATAAAGACAAACAAAAACAAGCAAACAAAAAACTGACAGGCATTAAGTCATAGCCAAGAAACTGAAGACAATGCTTCACCCTAAAGAGTAAAGTATATAAGTACCAGGAAATTGTACTTTTAGGTTTAGAGAAATTAACCCTTACTCTTTCCAAATCTTTTTCTGTTCCTGAAATTCATCACCTAAATTAATGAACAGTGACCTTATTCTGTCTTCAGTCCTTTTCTATATACATTTCACACCAAGACACTAGTTTGAAGCCCTCAGACATCAATGCTGCTCTAGGAAAAATCTAAGGGAAGGTGAACTGCACACAACCCAGAGAGGCAATGAGAGAGGAGCTTGCACCCCACCTGGAGACCCTCTCACTGGACCGTGACTGAGCAGTCAGGAGAGCTAGGAAATTTTTAATTCTGGCTCTCTTATATCAATCCCTCGCAATGTGGTTCCGTAGTACTGTTTTATTTTTTATTTTATTCTTTTTTAAAGAGAGAGAGAGTCAGAGAGAGGGATAGATAGGGACAGATAGGAATGGAGAGAGATGAGAAGCATCAATCATCAGTTTTTCATTGCGACACCTTAATTGTTCATTGACTGCTTTCTCATCTGTGCCTTGACCACGGGCCTTCTGCAGACTGAATAACCCCTTGCTCGAGCCAGTGACCTTGGACTCTAGCTGGTGAGCTATCGCTCAAACCAGATGAGCCCACACTCAAGCTGGTGACCTCGGGGTCTCGAACCTGGGTCTTCCGCATCCCAGTCTGACACTCTATCCACTGTGCCAACACCTGGTCAGGCTCTGTAGTACTGTTTTAAATGACTTCCTAGTTAAAAGTACTAAGAGGGAGGACACCCCAAAGACCCCAAAATTTCTAACGCCAAAAGTAAGTCTTAACTCTCATGTCCTTTTAAGACAGCAAACCGTAGAGCTCCCCTTATCCACTGTTTTCATTACCTTTTTCTAGTTCCTGCTTATATAATTAAAGCTTTATTTCTTCCTTTCTGATCCTATCTATAAAATTTTTCTGATTATCAAAGAAATCCTGTAAGACTATATTTAATGTAATATGTAGAATTCAAGGATTTTTCTAAGAATTTTTGTTTTTCTATCTTAAGTATTCTTTTTTTTTTTTTTTTTTACAGGGACAGAGAGAGAGTCAGAGAGAGGGATAGATAGGGACAGAGAGACAGGAGCGGAAAGAAGTGAGAAGCATCAATCAGTTTTTCGTTGCCGTCGCAACACCTTAGTTGTTCATTGATTGCTCTCTCACATGTGCCTTGACCGCGGGCCTTCAGCAGACTGAGCAACCCCTTGCTGGAGCCAGCGACCTTGGGTCCAAGCTGACGAGCTTTTGCTCAAGCCAGATGGGCCTGCGCTCAAGCTGGCGACCTCGGGGTCTCCAACCTGGGTTTTCCGTATCCCAGTCTGACGCTCTATCCACTGTGCCACTGCCTGGTCAGGCTATTTTTCTATCTTAAAACAGCTTAAAATATTCTGCCTTCAAATAATTGTTTACACTTGCCACCTGATTTACATTCTTTAGTTTTATTCTCTTTCATTTTCCAGTTTGTCACCATTCTTAACTACTTTCTCTCCATTTCCTTCCTAACAATCACTCCGTTTATAACCCCCTTTCTCAACCACTCTGCCTCTTTTGCCTGTGTTTTATTTTCTCCCTTTTAAGTTTCTTCCCTCAAATTTTCACATTACAGAGGAAGCTAAAGAATGCTTTTGAATCTCAGACTCTTCTTATTACCCTCCTCCTGTCCTTTCCCCTTTCCCAAAAGGCCATGATATTGACAACTGTCATCTCCTTGATCCTTGATCTGTCTAGCTTAGGGAAAAAGTTTGTTCTCCTGGTATACCCTGGGGCATGTGCCTTCCTTATCTTTTTTATTCTACCATTCCCCAAAGGAGCAAAGCAGCTCTCTCCTTTGTATTTAGTGTTCAATTATCTTTTGGCCTCTATCAATGACACTGGCCATCTGAAAAACGGTTGTACTGGATGATCACGTGCTACAGACATACCCAACCATGGTCTGGATCCACTATCAGTATGGCATTCGCCTGATGTATGTTTCCAATAGCAATGGTAGATTAACCTTGATCTAATTTTCTTGCATCTTGCTTCTCTTGTGACTGATGGATTGCACTTTCCAGATGGCTTGCTGACTTTAAGGGGCAGAGAGGGTGCTGAGGTATCCACCTGACCAGAGAAGAGAACTGACTGGCTCGGCTGGGGCATAAGCCTTTGACCTTGGCCTCACTGCTCTGAGAAGCAACCAGCCAGGCTCACATCATGGTGATTGATGGTCCTCACTAAATGCAAGAACCCGGCTCAGTTCAGAAGGTAAATATAAGCCTCCATGACACACAAAAAACACTATGGTAAGGCAGACAGATCAGTCCGCACACCAAAAAGAAAATGAATTTCAGATCTATGTCACTTTCTAATTTCCATGATACCTCTTAGGGGAAGCATAACCCTTACCCTGCTTCTCACAGTCCTTCATGTTAGCACTTAAACTGGAAAACCACTTTTAGGGACACCTGATTCATTATGAAAGTAAAAGCAGCCACGAACAAAAAGACAAACAGTTATTTCAACAAAAATCCAAAAAGCATAAAAACCACTTTTCTTTCCTCTCTGAAAACCACAGGGCAAATTCCCCTTACAGGTGGCCATTAATACATCATGGGGAAGAGGGCACAAGGAAACATATAAAAATAAATTGTATTTACCTTCTTCTGTTTCATGCCACACGATCCCTTCCAAATTCACACTGGTCCCAGGTTCACAGGGCCCAAGACACTCGGGCTCTGTCACTACTCCCACTTCACAGGTATTGACACCCACAGAACGAGTCCGAACCAAAAGCTGTTCAACCGGTGCTGCAATATTGGATGAAGACGGGGAAAAGTAGGAGGGTAGAATCTGAGGCGTGAGACTGCTGGCAATCGGTGGCGGCGGCGCTGGCACTGTAAACAGGGGGTCAACCTGAAAGACAGACAGGCTTACTGCAGTGGTGCTGCATTCTGCGGGTTCTTTTCAATGCAATCTGTTTACATCACTTCCAGAATATACCACCATTCCAAATTCCATTTGCAACGATAATAAGCTTTAAGTGTTTTAATGGTGCCAAAATATAAAGCAGACTAGAAATGAGCATTTCATTTTTTCATGCCAAAAAAAAAAAAGCAAATATTGGAGCTCTAGCTTCTGAATGATAGCCAGGCTTTTAATGTTCTTCTAAATTTACCAATAGACAAACGTTAGCCTCCATAGATGTGAATAAAATATGCTTTGCTAAATTAGAGCTATTTACCACTTGTAATAAGATCTTATTTTCAAAATTACAATATTTTCCAAAGGACAAACTCCAGTAAACATCATATATGCATCATTGGACATCTAAGCACAGGAGATGGATTAAAATTGTTTTCAAAGTACTTTATAAACCATAATGAATTAAAATCACTACTAAAATATATTAACTTACTCTACTGAATATATAAAACACATTAACTTGATTATACACACACGGAAACACACAAACCGGATGTTACTAGCCTGTATTTATTAAGTATCAACTCCTAATTCAGTGTTTCAGTGCAAAGTTTAGCACAATTCACATACATGGAGAAATAAATGAATGTGCCCAACATCAACAGATTTTGAGTTTCTACAATACACACGCCCATTAGTGGCTGAACATGTAAAGATCCCTGATAAGTTCGACTGAGATTCAGCAGCCCTCTCACTGAAGCCATGAAATAAAATTGAGAGCCGACACAAGGTCTTGTGGTGCCATGATTCCTTTGCACCCCTATCCTGAGAAGAGCAGCAAAGGAGTTCTGCACCTCAAAAAGTTTAGGAGTCTGGCCATAATGAAGCCAAAGGCCATGCACATAGTAACCAAGTAGGTAGATCACCGACCAACTCATTCATTCATTCAATCCATTTTAACAACTACTGTGACTGCAACACAATCGCTTTGACCCTGCTGACAGGTTATCAAATGTGAAAGAGCCAAATGCAAAAAGCATGTTTGCACCAGGATTCCAGATCTTCTATGTCCTTGTGTTGCACGTAGACACCCTCTACATATAAGGAACAACATCTTGCATGTTTTATCAGCTGGGCTAGCAAACTGCATGTATAAAAAGACACGCAGAAGGTTGTTCTGGTAAAATGTCAGCCTAGTCTGTTGTACATATATTTACAGTTGACCTTTATAAGAAATCAACACTTGGCTAAAGACATATTATAGAGTCTTTGTTGTTTAAAAAAAATGCAAGAGTGCATTTCAAGATAAGTCACATGAGGAAGTGCACTGCCTAGTTAAACAGCTGAAGCAGTCATCTGTGTGGGCTCCTTGTTCATATAACTGTAGGAACCATTTCTACAGTTTGCATTTCACTAAAATGATAAACTGACGTTCTCTTGCCTGAGTGATCCAAGATGCAATAGAACATCCCTTCATCCAACTGCACGCTAAAGAAACTTAATTTCCTGCTCTCAAAGCTGCCATAAAATTTCTTTTGCTCCATGCTTTTTATTGTTCTTCATTCTTGATCACAGAGCCCAAGAAAGAAATGCATTTAACAGCCCCAATCCCCAGATCTGGTGATTTATGCTTTCGTGTAAATGTGGCTTAATGTGGATCAAAGTTCACACTGATAGTTCCTATTTTAAAACTGAGCTGACAAATGAAGAAAGAGGTTCTGAGGGAGGAGATTCAAGGGTGAAGCGACCCAATGCTACCTTACAGTCTTTATTATAACTAAAAGATTGTGTGTGATTGAAATCGCTTTCTACAACTAAAAAGAAAAAAGAAAAAACACAAGGAAGATGATAAACTAGCTACTGCACTTTTTTGCCATGTTTTCCAACAACCTCTTAATTTGTGTAAATTGATTGTAATTGGATGCTACACATATAAACTGAAAAGACAAAGTGGAACAATATTCTCAAACTATTCTTTGTATCACTTGATCAACAACCTACATTAATTCCTAGAGAAGCAACTATAGCTTCAATTGGATAAGCAAGAAAATAAAACAAAACCAAGAAGTAACGAGCCTCAAAGAGCCTTGATTCCCTGATCAGGACCCAACGAGACAATGTGTGCAACGTAAGTTATGGGGACAGGGCACATAGACACGAGGATTTTTGCTGCAATTCTGACATGCTAATTAAGCTTGTGACTTTGGAGAGTCATTTAACCTCACTGAAGCCCATTTTCCTCAACTGGAAATGTATTCTCTGGCCTTCTAATATTGGTGACAAATCCTATCACAACCGAGTTTCTAGGCCAAATCCTTACTTCCCTGTAACTCTGCTTATGAATATATTTGCATACAGATACTCACACACACAGCCACTATTTGGGGTGTGTATGTAATTCCAAAGCACCAATGCCTAAAGAATCTAGGGGGCTTGAGGGAACAGGCAGTGGTATCCTGGGCCTACTAGCAAGTTAACTGTGCTTATTTCCACTAACACAATCCAAATGCAGTGAAAAAGTTTAGTTTTTCTACAAGGACACTGGATCCCTGTGCCTACGTTTCAAAATGAGAAAGCAAATGTTCAGTGCTTAACTATAAATATAAACTTAATCATAAACAGTCCCCCAATGTGATAATAATCGAAATACCTTAAATTTGATAGGAAAACTCAACAGGTAAGAGTTTTAAAGATTACTTTTTGTTATACAAGTCAGTTTCTCTCTTTCCACTACACTGGCTTCCTCATAGTAACTCAAAAATTGTCATTCTCATAGGCACGGGATCATCACAACCAGTGAAAGGCTAAAAGGGCCTTTTCTCCACTGGGATTTCAGGAGTTGGAGTGAAGAACAAAGACCACCAGGTGGGCTACTGGGAGTCCCTCCAGCCCAGAGGTCACCAGTGGGAAAGAAGTAGGGAAAGACACACAATCCAGTGGTGTGTCATTTGGCAGGTATGCTACTTTTAGAAACAATCCAACTTTCTTTGTTTTGTACCAACAGAAGACATTAGGATAATGTCTGAATTTCCACTGTCTCTTAATTAAATCCTGTGCTATGCTGGGGCCACATTCCTTGTGGCATCACGGGATCAAGCCTCCCTTCAGCCAGAGCGACCTGGCCAGTTTGTGCTCCCTGCTCTCACTGAGACAATCACAGAATGTTTCAGATAGAAGGTCATTTAGCCCAACTTACTGATTCTAGAGAAAAATGTGGCCCCTATTTGTACAAGGGCGAAAAGCTATCTCTGGCGGACGCCCAGGTGAGCATGAGCGCAGAAATTTGACGGTAGCGGTTCAACAGACACCTGGAGGCAAAAAAGGCAAGGCGCTGGGGGGGGGAGGGGAAATGACTCAGTGTGGCCAACTCTTTCTGCCCCAGCAGGAGATGTTCCCCCCAAAAGGTTTCAGTTCTCTTGTGTATTGTGTGGTGTTTAACACAAAACCACATGTAAACCATAAGTAAAGCAAGATTTTAGAGGGTTTTTAATAGTCATTTTTGCCTTATACAGAAAATCAACTCCACCGCACCCTGATTTCTCGGGTCACTGATCCCTCTACACTGAACCATAATTTCTTCAACTAAAGAAGTTAAGACAGAGGGAAGCAACAGCTCTTACAAGGGCTCGCTCACGTGAAGAGGCAGCGTACACTTGGACTTGATAGTGGCGGATCTCGGGTTGTGCTGGGTTCCGACCCTGACCCTATCAGTACTTGCTGTGTGGGACCCTGAGCACGTTACCTGGCAACTCTGGCTGAAGAAATAGGAGTGAGAGTGAAGGCTCAATGAGATAATTCATGCAAAGTGAAGGTCCAGTATAGTGCTCAGCTCGGTAAACAATGGTGTTAAGAAAAAAATCCCTAGTCTGATATTACAGTTCCCTAACCCTTCCTGCAAACTTACAAAGCTCTTTTTTATATCCTACTATGTTTAACATAAATCTATAATCCCCTCCAAATGCATGGTTAAGTGCAGTTAAAGTGTGTTAGAAGTATAAGAGGAAGGGCTTAACCCTGAGAAGCTGAGTGTGGGGAAGTACTTTCATGCACTGGCATCTGGCGGCTGGTCAGATGAGCCGCCTACACTTCCACCAAATCCCTGTCCACTAAGCTCCTGCTGCAACCCCATTTTCATTCTCTGCTCCCCCGAAGTCTCCTTTTACTCGCCTAAACTCAATTGCATATCCAGCCAATAAATCATTTCCGCACAGCGGCTGTGTGCCAGGCAATGTGCACCCTGCTAGCAAAACAAGAATGGGCAAAACTGTGGCACTAATCAAATAAAATCATACAAGTATAGCAAAATCACAGCCGTGAGGTGCAGAAATGCACCCAAGGGGCTGTCCACGGCGGCCTGAGGTCAACCAGCCCCATGCAGTGGGAGGCAGTGTGGTCAGTCAGTACCTACAGCTGGAATCAGCCCTACCTTTAGTTACATAATCTTAGGTGAGTCGCTTGATCTCTGTGGGACCCAATGGCTTCACTCTAACATGGAAATACCACCTGGCTAACATGACTGCTACATGACGGGAACATATACACAATGTTAGCTAGGGGGCCTGGTACAGAGAGCTATACTAAAACAAAAGCTATTGCCACTGTCAACATTATCATCATTATTACAAATAAATACTTGAGACCTGAACAAAATAAAAGGTAATCAATAGATGTTTTAGCCCGGTACGGCCAAATGCTGGGCTTTGCTACATTCAATGGCAATTCAAGAGAGGCAGTCATAAATACCTTTTGGAGAGGGGGAGGGTACCCTAAAATAGTAATAATCAGCTATTCCATAAAGAAACCACTGGGGAATTAGTAGTCGAATGACACTAATAACTGGAATAAAAGATCAGAACGGAGAACTGGCCAGTTTTAGCAATGGTTCCATTGTCAGAGCTCTTTTCTGTCATCTTGATGGGACACTGATGTAACCTATTACAGCTGCAAAGAGAAAAGCAGGAAAGCAGCCATCTCCAGTGCAAAAAAGAAAAAGAAAAAAAGACCCATAAGTCTAACAGCTGGTGGTGGCAGCCTGTCAAACTGAGGAAAGTTAATGTCAAGAACAGACGCGCGGCAGTCTCTCACTGTTATTTTTGCATGATTATTCCCAGGTGTTGGTGCACACTGAGCAGTAGCCTGGCTATTTATCACTCCAGAAAGCCCAAGAGCACGGGAGTGGGGGGCTGGGCTGGGGGGGGGGGGCAGGGAGGGTAGAGAGGCGGGGAGGAAAAGGTTATTTACACAGATAGTGGCACTTAGTGTGTGTAATCAGAGGGCGCACTGGAGTCGGCGGGGGAGGGGGGGGAGGGGGGGTAGTCTGCAGAGAGACTGGCAATATTTCCCCCGTTCACCTTATTTCAAGTGCTTCCTGAGTGCTGAGGAGCCAGGGAGGCTCCAAAGCTGGAGTGCTGGAGGTGGAAGCTTTGTATCACTCTAATACTCTAATAGTTGACTGTGTCAGCCAGGGATGGTGTCCAGGACCCAGACCCCAATGGCAAAGGGGTAAGAGTTGCCAGGGCAGGGCTGGGAGAGCTCCAGCAGCACTCCTACTCTGCTTAGACCCAACAAAGAGACAGTCAGTGGCTGGGGAGGGGTGCTGCTGCCAGGCAAGGGGGCAGGGGAAGCTAGGGGGCAGGGGAAGCTACGGGCCAGGGACACCAGACAGGCAGCCTCAACAAAAGAAAGCCTCCCTCCCACCCATACCTCAGGGCAGGTCTGAACCCCAAGGGGAGAGGCTTGGCCAGGTTTCTTCCATCTGTGGCCACAAATCTCCACACTCATCTTGTTATTAACCCCTCAATCCTGGGGTTCTCAGATCACCAACAACCACAGTGGGAAGGGCATTCTATTTTGCTCAGTCCATATTTTCGCATTCTATGAGCTTGCCGGGGCACGATTACTTAATACTCACATTTTCCCCGTATCCTGGTATTTGGCTGTTTTATGAGATTGCCCACAGTCACCTCTTTAATTTAAGAAGCATTAGACAGAGACTGCACTACATGTAAGGGAAGTCACAGCTCCTTAAAGGTGACCACTGCTGCCGTCTCACACTTTGCATTTTAACCACCCTTTCTGACTGATGTCACGGTCTCATTAGCAAAGCAAGGGAAGCTTAAACAACTGTTTTCTGAAGCACTGCTCTGTTCTTCATCCCTGAAAGACAAACTTGAAACAACTGTCTTTGGTCATTCCTAATTCTCTTCCCTAAATGTAGTGGAGACAGTTCCCCTGAGAACCATGATCAAAGCGATTTCTGCTTTAGGGCGTAAGGCACAGGCAAATCCTTACCAAGGGTCTACTGTGTACCAGGCACCACGTATTCTCTGTGTCCTGGAACTCGCACAATATCCCCATTTTATAGAGGCAGAAACTGAGGATCTCAGAGGATGGGCAACTTATCTCAGGAGCTGAAATTCAAGGCCCAAACCCTCTGAGTTCAAAGTGTATGGCTTTCTTATAAAAACAGTAACGCCATCAGTAGCTACTGATCAACACATGGAACACAGGAGAGATTAGGTTAGACCAGGGGTCCTCAAACTTTTTACATAGGGGGCCAGTTCACTGTCCCTCAAACCGTTGGAGGGCCAGACTATAAAAAAAACTATGAACAAATCCCTATGCACACTACACATATCTTATTTTAAAGTGAAAAAACAAAATGGGAACAAATACAATATTTAAAATAAAGAACAAGTAAATTTAAATCAACAAACTGACCAGTATTTCAATGGGAACTATGGGTGCAGATGCATCCTGTGCTCCTCTCTCTGACCACCAATGAAAGAGGTGCCCCTTCCGGAAGTGCGGCGGGGTCCGGATAAGTGGCCTCAGGGGACCACATGCAGTCCGCCGGCCTAGTTTGGGGACCTTTGAGTTAGACTGTGCATTCTCCATTCAATCTTTCTCAACAAGATGTGAGGAAAGTACAGTACTTTACATATGAGAGATAAGAAACTTGGGTAAAGTAACTTTAAAAGGTTATTTAAGGTCAGTGGCCCAGCCACTGGATGTATATCAAAAGCAAACCCTTCTAAAACAGAACACATTTCGGACAGCAATCTTCCTCCCAACATTGAGTTCTGACCCTTTTCTGTATGCTCGGAGTCATACGCACTATTATCACCTTTTATTACATACAGTTCAGAACCGTGCATCTCAAAGAGTCCAAACAAACACTGGAATTCCTTCAGAAGCCTCACTTAAAAAACTCACAGAAATCAAAACTCAGGTTTGTTTTGTTGTTATCGTTTTAAATCATCCAAGTCCACAAGCTACAGCTATATACTATAACTGGGAATTATACCACTACTTTCCTGTTCTCATTCCCAGGTGTGAAGACCAGTGACGCCCCGAAAAAAAAAAGCCAAAGGTTTAGCTGCTCAAGTGCTTTTACAGGGAGGGTCTTTGACCACATCAGATCGAGCTCAGCCTGGGGATGGACCAGGGCTCTGACCCCAAGGCCAGTGGGGCCACGACAAATGCTTTCCTTTCCAGCCAGGACTCCAGCTGCCCTGAAATCACAGAAGGCCAATGGCTGTGAGTGCATCACTGCAGCAGTGGCCCCTACATGCAGGTCACAAAGCCAAGGCACAGGCGGACTAGCCACATGTATAAAACACACTTTACACAGAGGCGGCTATTTTTAACTTCTTTATCACTGACAATTGTTCAAAACAAAAGGTACTAAGTATGTAAAGATAGGAAGGAGTATGATGAAACTAGGACTCAGCATCTTACTCTTTTGTTGTTGTTTTGAAGCCACAACAAATTCTCCCCTAAAAGGCCCTCAGCTGTGTAGTTTCATAGGAAAAAGACACCAATGGAGGTGGAGGCGACATTTCCACCAGAGCACATCAGTTATCACCTACTTATCCTCATTTGTGTTGGGGGGGGGGGGTGCACTTGTCCTATTGCTGAGCCCCACACAGACTCTTCATCTGTTTCAAAAGTGCCACTGACATCTCCCAGGGCTCGGAGGACAGGGTGTGCTTTAAACAGTAGCAGCAAATGATCAGTGTTTTCATATCTTATGCCTAAGGGTTGTCTGATTTCCTCTCATTCTGCCTACTTCCAAAGACACTTAAAAAAGCCCCAAATAAAGGAGATTTTCATAAAGGTCTTAAAAACATCTGTCTTCTTGAATTTATCCTTTTCATGAGTCCCTTTACTTTGCACAAAGGGAAATTCCTGAAAAGTTTCACCCAAATCCCACTTCCATGAATTAGATCTGATCCCCAAATCATAAGAGTGAAACTTTAAAAAAAAAAAGCTTTCTTAAAAGTTTTATAAAACTCTGGATTTGTTCAACATAGGTGCATAGATACTAGCAAATCAATTTCTAAACCTCTGAATACTGAGTATCTTAGTAGATCCTGGTCATCAATACACTGCCTGCCTTTGTACAACCCTAAATTGCTCCTAAAATTAAGGAAAGATTGGAGGCCTCTCATTCTCACTCTTTTGGGGTTTTTCTTCACAATATATATTTTTATTAATTGATTTTTAGAGAAAGAGAGAGAGAAGGAGAAGCATTCCACATATGGTAAGTCCCTGAGTTACAAAGATACAACTTTCGTACCACTCATACTTATGAACGAAGTCCCAAAACGGCTGTTGGTAATCAACTGCAGCTGGACATCAATGAAAATGATATCATAAAGTTACTCTACTCCCATGACAAAGAATGAAGACCTTATGGAACTAGAGTAGCAATGATTGCATTAAGGGAAGAAAACAGGGATCTAGTAACTCCAAAAGTTTTCTATAAAAGAGTTAGCTGATGCTTTTTGTCTCATTGAAGCAGGAATGGCAAAGTTAGAGGAGCAAGGTCTTGATACAGAGAGGTTCACCAAAGTTTCCTGTACAATAACCTAAAGGCCTGAGATGCTAAAGGACCATTTATGACGAGAAAAAGAAAAGCTCTGTACAAACCTCCCCTGATGCCTATATTTCAAGAAAGTGACTCCAGCAGCAGAATCAAACCCTGACTCTCCAACACCAGTCCCATCCTCTCTAACAAGTCCATCATGTTCTGCATCATTCAAGATTGTTTAAGGTTGTATTTGAAAATGTTTAAGTATTTATATGCACATAAAGGTAAAAATAAATACTGTGTTAAAACAAAATCCATCAAAGTTGTATTTATTAGGTAAATGTACCTGTAAGGTCGGTGGATATGGGGAAGGTCACGTGAGGAGCTCAGACCCGGGAACTCTGGCTAGAGCCGCCCACAACCAAGTCGCCAAAAGAAACTTCCCAGGAGTCCTTGGGAAAAGAGCAACTGTCTGTCAGCCAGTGAGATTTCGCCACATCATATTAGCTCGCCCATCCTACAGACCCTTTAAATATCTCCCACGCGGATCATCCAATGCGACTTCTCTGAACCCTGCCCCCCAGGGACAGAGAACATGATCTGGGCAGCGCGGTACTAAATAAAGCCTTTACTATTTCACACACCGTGGCTCCTGCCCCTTCCTTCTTCCTCGGCAGGGAGAAATACCTGACAGTACCTGTTTCAACTTACATATAGATTCAGCGTAAGAACAAACCTACAGAACCTGTCTCATTTGTAACCCAGGGACTGCCTGTAGTTGTGCATTCATTGGTTGCTTCCTGTATGTGCCCTGACTGAGGCTCAAGCCCACAGCCTTCGTGTTTCTGGATGATGCTCTAACCAACTGAGCTAACCAGCCAGAGCTCATCCTCACTCTTCTGGAAACAGACATGTACCTTATACTACGAAATCACACTTGCAGCCTCCTAAAATGAGTATTTTAGCCATTTAAATTATCAACACAATACATGCTGGCCCTAAAAATAACAAGGAAGTGTCTGAGTCACTCTGCTTGGTAATTAAGGTGATACCTTGGAAAGGGGCAAAAACCTGCCTTTCCAAAGGACCACGGGCCATTCATAGAAGGGGGCAACTCTGACCCCCTGCCCAGCACACTATCTTGGTAGCATTCACTCTCCTGCCCACAAAATCTAAACCTTGCTCGCATAAACGCAAGTCTAAGAGTCTCGGCATGAATGTCTTGTCCCTCTTCCATCCAGACCTCCCAAATGATGATTCTAAATACTACTGATGAATCTCAGTAATTTTTAAAAAGCTTTGAAATTTTAATTTCATAGCAAATCGAACAATGCAATAAAAATCTCCATAGTTTACTACATGGAGAGAAAAAAATCATAGAGTTCTTGCTCCAACAGTCATCTACATACCTACTTCCAAGGACACCTTGGAGACACACGTTCATTCTTATTACAGCTCCATGAAAGACAAGGGTGGGTTGTCTCATCTGACTCTGTAAACTGAGGAAACTGAGCTCTTGAGATAAATCACCTCTCAGGGCCATAGAATATCCTCGCAGGAACTGTCATGACCCCGACCAAGTTTTGTATCGTAACTCAAACTTTTAAACATTTCTTCTCAGAAAACCCCCCACAGAAAAGCTCTTCACAGATCCAGAATGCTGTTTTTCCTCCTGAGAACAGAGCAGACCATAAAAGCCAATATAGGCTCTTCTCTAGGGAGAACCTCTCTTCTAACAGTTTCTTACGCATCCTTCTAGAAATTTTATCCATAAAAACATGCGAGGTGGTGGGAGGGAATGCCTTTTCATTTTGCAGCCTTTTGTGCTCCATGAGTTTTTAACATAGACATGTACTACTTTCATAATTTTTTAAAACACTGATTTTAAAGCAAAAGATGCTAAACCATTCCACTTTAGACTAAAAGTAAACAAATGCTAATACAGAAAGGAGAAGGCATGTGATTAAGACTATTAACTCCTTATGCAGAAGGAATCAACAAGCCAAGGATGGTATGAGGGCCTAGTTTGTGAGACAGGGGGACAATGTATTGGTCCCATGCCCACCCCCTCACAAGGGCTGCTGCTTAAAGCTGCCTCACCGCGGGAAGCCGTTTCATCATCCAACAATTTTTTGCCAGATGCCTAGAGGTGCCAAGCATTGCATCAGGAGCTGTGGAGGGGCCCCAAGGAGACAGAGGACTGGCAGTGGACACAGAGCAGCGTTTGACCAGGGCTGAGGCCGTCAGTTAGGCCCAGGGCATTGTGGGAGCCGCAGGGTGGGGCAGGGAGTGTGCCAGATGGAAATCAAGAGAATGCAGGATGTAGATTGGGGAGGGACACGAGGCACAGGCAGAGCTGAGCCATTTGGAACAGGGGTTCAACATGCAGAGCAACAGGTACAAGAGGAAGAGCTGAGGCTAGAGACTGAGGCACTCAAAAGAGCCCAGGGCAGGCTAAGAATCTGGAGGGTTATGGTGAAGTTAGAAGCAAGCACTGGGTGTGAGATCAGAGGCATGGATGGATCGGGCGGTTCCTTTGGTAGATAGCACACAGGAAACAGTGGGGAGAAGGGACAAAGGGGGTGAATGTGGAGGAAGGAAGGACAGTTAGGAAGCCATTATAGTAGACCTCAGAAGAGAGGGCAGCTATAGCTGTGGCGGGGGTGGGGAGAGAGGTGGGCTCAGCAAGGTGGGGGAGGAAGGTAAACTCAAAGACCAGTCCCAGGGTTCTGTTTCAGTTGGCTGGTGAGGTCATCATTCCCTGTGACAGGAATGGTAGGCGGACGATCACCTGTAGGGAGAGGTATCAGGCAGGTGGGAAGAACTGTGTGGAATTATCTAGAGAGGAGTCACTGGCATAGAGGACGTGGTGAAGCCAATAGAGCGGGTGACATGGCTCAGGGAAAATGTGGTGAGTATGAAGGGAGGGGCGGAACCCTGCAGTCCCCAGCACAGCTGGAGCTGAAAGAGAAAAGTAGCCGCTGATGTCAGCAAAGCAGGAAAGAGCTGAGTTACTGAAACCAAAGGAGAGACACTCTGAGGTTGGAGCAGTCCGGTTCGAGAGTCTGGCGTTTCACACAACAGAGAAGCCAGGAGAAAACAGCACTTTGAAGAGTTCCACCCTTGAGGAGGCCCCGGACCCCTCCCTAACCTCTACCTACCAGAAGAACAAGTTTTTTAAAAGCTAATCATTCCTAATGTAACCCCTTAATTTCACCCAAATAGCCACTGGCAGCCCCACAATGTTGCTCCTACACCTCCCTGGAATCTTCTGTTTCCATTTAGGGGAAGAAATACTGGTTCACCACCACTGTGGCTGCCACCCCTTTCAAACCATCAGCGGACTTGATCTTGGAGAAGAACCCAGATGCCAACTCCAAATGCTGGCTCACTCCACCTTGTTATGTCATAGACAACCAAGAAGAAAATGAGGCCCTCTCCTCTGAGGCTGCATCACAGAACCAGCGGGTTCCTGAATGTGCTTTTTCAAACTGTCCCTGCCTGATTCAGGCCCTCCTAGAGCGGGGTGCCCTGTAGCATCCAAGACACCTCCCCTGGAGAATCACTACAGGCTCAGGACCAAGACAAGCTCTCTCTGCTTCCTTTCTCTTCCTACTCATGTACCTTTAAATATATGCTCCCTCATTACCTACGTTCCTGCTCCCAGGCTACATATCCTATTGCCTCCAAACCTTCCCTGTCCAGTCCTGGAGCAGTGAGCCTTTACAGAGAAAGAACATCAAGGAGTTAACCTGCCTGGGATGTCTTTTAGTCCACAGATGAAGGGTCAGCAAACGAAGGTCTATGGGCCAAATCCAGCCCCTGGACAATTTTTTTAATATAGCCTACAAGCTAACAATGTTTCTTACAAATAAATTTTTACAATCAATTTAATGACAGCCAACAACTAACTCTGAACCCATATTAAGTGAAATGTTATCACTGACCCCCCCATAAAGAGAATTCCATTCTTCTCATTAGAATATCTGTATTATAAATTGTATTCAATTACTATCACGAGGTTTTAATTTTCATCAATTAAAAAAATCTGTAGAAATTGTTCTCTCTCCCTCATTCTGGAAGTACCTACATAATATCCTTGTTGCATTTGGGCCCACAAAGCTTAAAATACTTACTATGGGCTCTTCACAGAGAAAGCTTGCTGACCCCTGGTCTAATTAATGGTAAATACCTGTACAGTTGACCTTTGAACAACATGGGTTTGAACTGTACAGGTCCACCTGAGGGTTTTCCCCCAATAAATACTGTAAATGCTACTTTCTCTTAAAGAGTTTCTCAATAACTTTTTCTTTTCTCTATCTTACTTTTGTAAGAACACAGTATATAATGCATAGAACATACCAAATGTGTGTTGACTATTTATGCTATCAGTAAAGCTATTAGTAGTTAAGTTATAGAGCAGCCAAAAGTTATATGCAGACTTTTGACAGCACAGAGGAGGTTGCTGCCCCAAATCCCCATGTTGTTCAAGAGTCAACACGACTTTCAGTGGCTCACGTAGGTCCACCCTGGACTCCACTGTAAGCTGGTAGAGAGGAAGAAAACGGATGGGAGAGGAGAGATGGAAGAGAGCAGGAAGAAAGGGGAAACAGAAGCATGGAGTGGGGGGAAGTACAGGGAATGACATGAAGTAAGCATATACATCGATTTCTGAATGAAGGAAAAAGAAAAAGAAAAACATAATGTCCTCACTACTTTTTAGCTTTCTCAATAAAAAACCCAGGAGTAACAACCCAGAAAAAAGACACAAGAAGGTATATTTCAGTTCTACCTTAAAGCATCCAATAAATATTTATTGAACATCTCTTTATAATGCCAGCCTTTGTGCTTGGTACTAATATAATGATAACCAAGACAGATAAGATCCCTGCCTGCACAGAGCTTACGCACAAGTAAAATTACAAAAATTTTTTTTTTCAGATTACACCTCTCTACTCCTATACAAACAGATGAAACGTAAGTATCCTATGTAATTTGCAAGGTGTTTTAGATAACATTTTAATCTTGAAAACCAGGATATTTTAATTTCCTTATAAGCGAATGCATTTGATGAAATAATTAATGTTCTCGAACACATTTTGTTGGATACTAGAAATGAAACAAGCAATACAGACACCTGCATGGAGTTCTTTCACACAGAACTCTTGTCATGAATGGGACAGCAAAGATCATCAGTCCCAGAAGCTCCTTCTCACAGAGAGTAATGACAGATAGGTCACTGTCTCATGCCAAGTGTCCAGTCCAATGCTTTTGAACTGGGTAACAGAGTGTAAAAAATAAGAACTCAGTCTCTGTGTTTGACTCTCAGATTAGTAGTTTACTAGCTATATAATCCTAAAATTTTACTTAACTTTTCAAAGTCTCTGTTACCTCACCTAGAGTGTAGATTGCCAATTTGTGTTTAATGTAATAGACACACCAGATGAAATATAATAGGTGCTCAAGAAATGTTAGCTATGACTCTCATCTCCAGTATGCCCCACGTCCACCAACCTGAGCGGCACATGCTTATGGGACTTGTTTTACTTGTCACACGGCTAAACTAACACACTAAAATCATGTGCTACTATGGTTTCTGAAAAACCCAAGAATAGTTTTCAAATGACATAGAAAACTTCAAAACATCTGGATCTATAATTGAACATTTACAGTTATTTAGAATCAGGTATAGAGAAAGATTTTATTTGGGGGAAACAGTGATTCTTCCTCTTCTAGAAACTTGTATCCGGGGAGGAATCCTAGCCTAAGAATGACATCAGGATCTTCTAGTGTCAGCATCTGTAAAATGGCATTAAGAATGCTAGCCCTGAGAAAGCAGTACATGAACAACTGAAGAGCTGCAATGAATGATTGACGCTTCTCATCTCTCTTCCTTCCTGTCTGTCTGTCTGTCTCTAGCTGTCCCTCTCTCTGTCTCTCTGTCACTAAAAAATTTCCTAAACTTTCCTAAATTTTTCATAGGGGTTATTTCAAGAATTAAAATAAACTCTGTGAAACCTCTCTAAAAAAGTCACAAAAGTAAATAAAAATTAATATGATTATCTATTTTTACTAGACTGTAGAGCAGAGGTCCCCAAACTATGGCCCGCGGGCAGCATGCGGCCACCTGAAGCCATTTATTCGGCCCCCGCCGCACTTCCGGAAGGGCACCTCTTCCATTGGTGGTCAGTGTATGGAGTGCTGTATGTGGCGGCCCTCCAATGGTCTGAGGGACAGTGAACTGGCCCCCTGTGTAAAAAGTTTGGGGACCCCTGCAATTAAACATTAAATCATTTTAGTTATTTACTCTTTGGGTTGGGGAGCAGAAACGGGCCACACTATCTTAACACCCTTATTTCCCAAATATTTAATTTTACTGCTTTGTTTAAGAATAGATTTTAGATGACTGTCACAAATTATTAAGACTAATATTAGGGGCCCTGGCCGGTTACTCAGTGGTAGAGTGTCGGCCCGGAGTGCAGAAGTTCCGGGGTTCAATTCCTGACCAGGGCACACAGGAGAAGTATCCATCTGCTTCTCCCCCTTCCTCTTCTTCTTTCTCTCTCTCTCTTACCCTCCCGTAGCCAAGGCTCCATTGAAGCAAAGTTGGCTCAGGCACTGAGGATGGCTCCATGGCCTCCTCCTCAGGTTGCAGCAGAGCAACACTCCAGAAAGGCAGAGCATCGCCCCCTAGTGGGCATGCCAGGTGGACCCCAGTAGAGCACATGTAGGAGTCTGTCTCTCTGACCCCCTGCTTCTCATTTCAGAAAAATACAATAAAAAACAAAACAAAAAAGACTAATATTAGGGACTATTCACTCAATCTCATGCTTCTCAAATAACTAACCTGCTCTAAATCTTGGTACATAGAATGGTAAGAGATCAGCTTCAAAATAAATGGGTGGCCACAAATTTTAAAGTGGACATTATATCCTGTCCAGGATTTAACCAATAAATGAGAAATTTTGTATAATGTAGTCATAAAGAAATTTTTTTTAAAGCAATTGATGGAGAGCCTGACCAGGCGGTGGCGCAGTGGATAGAGGGTCGGACTGGGATGCAGAAGACCCAGGTTCGAGACCCCGAGCTCGCCAGCTTGAGCATGGGCTCATCTGGCTTGAGCAAAAGCTCATCTGGCTTGAGCAAAAGCTCATCAGCTTGGACCCAAGGTCGCTGGCTCCAACAAGGGGTGGCTCAGTCTGCTGAAGGCCCACGGTCAAGGCACATGTGAGAAAGCAATCAATGAACAACTATGGTGTCGCAACGGCAACGAAGAACTAATGATTGATGCTTCTCACCTCTCTCCGTTCCTGTCTGTCTGTCCCTATCTATCCCTCTCTGACTCTCTCTCTGTCCCTGTAAAAAAATAAAATAAAAAATTGTCCCTGTAAAGCAATTGATGGAGGATATATTCCATACACTAACATCAAACTAAAAGCACCCTGTGGGCGAAAACCGTTCCACATTTATATTAAAATGTATAATTTCATTATGCCTCCCTTAATATTACAGAAATTTTCAGTTAGTTGATAAACACTTGCAAACAGTGTTAGCAGTAAAATTTTAATTAAGTTAATGTGAATCATGATTCATATCATCAGTAAAGAAGAACTGGTATATTTTAAAAATTGAAGAATGCATACTTATTTTTGCTGTGATAGTGATACACTTAATAAAAATCTTATATACATATATTGTGTTTTTAAAGAAAATATTATTTAAATATGGCAAAACAAACCTTTAAAAATATTTCAATTTTTTTATTTCTAGTAGTACCATCCAGCCTTTATATATATGCACACACATTTTATATAATTAAAACCATACTCAATCTTTTAACAGATTTTTTTTCGCATTTCCCAGCTACATTAGAAACTCTAATACAGTTGTTTTATGTATCAAAACTAAATGAAGAATCCATTTACATCACTGAAAGACTATCTTCTCTAAGTTAACCATGACTATTTTTCCACGGTGCATTAAAATCCAATAACTATAACCAAAATAACTTACATTTAAATTGTTTTATTTAATAATAAAAGGGTTTTTCTTTTCCTTCGACCACAAATCATTTGAACATAAGCAGCTTAGTTAAGTACCTTTTGTCTTCCATACTAACACTTATCAATAAATATTTATTACTTGAGGGTAGTGCTTATTTTAATTACAGCCCTAAAATTTACTAGGAGAAAAAAATGTGTTCACGTCAAAGCCACTATTAGGCAGTTAAAGAATAAATCTGTCAGCTAGAAGTGAGGATACAAGTAAGAAGCTAAACTGGAAAAAAATGGTTTTATGTACATAAAATACCAAATATTACATAAAAGGCACATCTATCAAGCATTTGTCTTAACAATTTTAAGTCTTTAATAAAAACTGGGAAGCACTCTGAGGTCTCACGTGACTTCCATTTTGTTTGGGTGGGGTCAGGTGGGACAGGGAAATTCATTTGTTTTAGGTAACTTGGGTGGTAAGTGCATTCTCTGCATTCTTCTGTTCTAGAACTCTAGGAACTCCTAACTAACAATTTATTAACAGATTCCTATATACATAATTTCATTCTAAATAAAAGGTGTATATTTTGATAAAATATTTAACCTTTGACACACTTTAAAATCATATGAACTTTTTTTAATGTGATATTTTTAAACCCAGTAATAAATTCCATTTCTTTTTTTAACTCCATTTCTTAAAATCAATAATATTACCATTTTTTTGACATCTAATATTTGACCTCGAAAAAAAATAAAAGAAGATTAATTAACCAGCGTTGGCAAGAAGACTGGGGGCCTCTAGAATAACACAGCCCAAGGATACGCGGAAGTACACAAGAAAGCAGCAGAATGATTTTAGAAATTATTTCCTCCTTTTTTGTTTGTTTCATAGATGAGGAAAGTTAGCTCAAGGACACAGGATCTTAGAGCAGAATAAAGGCCCAAGACTCAGCAGTTCCTAATCAGAGCCCACCCTGTATATGCAATGTCCAACTTGGTTTCATCCCTGCAGTTCCCAGAGTTCTGGGCAGATGGATATGTCTGTAGCCAGGGAAGTGTCCCCATATGGGCACTCAAAGAGGAAAACATAAGATTTCTGGGGCTGTTACCTCCTCCTATTATATAAAACCTTCTTGCTGAGTGGAGTTACACCCTGACACATGGGTTTGGCACATGCTATGACTGAACAGTGCCATTTCACAGTTCTAGGTGGCCGGTCCCAGCCATGTCACAATCTGAGTACAGACCCACATTCTGAGAACTTCTTTCCTGGTCTTTCAGAGTAGCCTGGCCCCCCTCCGTTCACCTCGGCAAGAGTAGCAAAGGACAAAATACAACCTGCCACCCCCAATGGTGGCAGGCCCGTGGAGAAGCGGGTCATCTTTCTCTGTCCATCGATCGTTCTCCAAGTGTCTTCTAAGAGGAACAAAAAGAATTCCCTTTCGCCAGCGCTAAAAAGTCTAATATTTTGTCAAACAGAAATGAAAAATAAACCTAATCTAAGCTGTCACAGAATCCTGAAATGCCTCTGGCAGTTCTATCAAAGTATGTAGACATGTACGGACGCTTTGAAGAAATGAAACTGCACTTTATCAAGTGTGATTTATAAGCAACACCGATGTAGCTGGTAGATAACACTGCTGTCTAATCATTAGTAGTCAGACAACAGCCATGTGAACACATCAATTATGGGCCACTGCCAAAAGCCCTTGAGATCGTGGAGATTAACAGCCAATCCTCTGTTTTACAAGCTCACATCAAAAAGAATATTAATAAGAGGAGGGGCAATGTGAAAGCTTGTCAGAGTAATTCAGCCACTAAACCAAGACATTTTTTTCCCTTCACTGTTGAATTGGCCCAAGGAGGAAGCTGGCATCGGCTACAAAGTGCAATGCTGCCAATTTCTTGGAAAATGTTTTTCACTAACATATGGGAACTTGTAAGGGTCTGCAAAACTGCTATGTGGTGAAGACAGACAAGCCTTCTTCATATCCCCCTTTTCAATGCTGGAATGAAACAAATGGAGTCGCTTTTGAGTTATTTTTAAACATGGTTGGAAAAGCCACTGGCTTTTTCTCTACCTTCAAAATCAGAAATTTTGTAAAACCTCACTTATTTCTTGTATTTCCACCATCCACCAAAATTTAATTAGCTAAAAGAAACTTAGTACTAACCTGCACATTAATGAGTTTCAACTCATGATTCTTTCCAACGAAGAACAAAAATTAAAATGTGTGATCTCTAACTTGAAGTACTTAAATTCCTTCTTTCCAACTATCTTTCAGAAGACAGATATAAATCCCACTGATATTTCTGCAATTAGAATTAAACCGGCTCTCACAATTCATATAGAGAGAGATTCTGTAAAAATATACGCCACAGGCACGGCATTTTTTTTTTCAGTTATATCACTATTTACCATCGGTACCAGTGAGGACTGCTGTATTTCTGTAAATGATCAGATTAAACCCACAGCTGGCACTCACAGTTTAGTAGGATTCCAGCAGGTTCCCTAATATATGAACATAACCCACATCACAAAATGCATGGCCTAGGTTTCCCCTGCTAACACTTAAGAGATCGCTTTGAATGTTTACTTGTCGAACACTATATTTACAGAATGTTCTCTGAATATTTCATTTGTTGTTCATCATTTCAAAATCAGCGTGAGGTAGTGAGAAAAACATTAGGGGAGGAAAAAAAAGCATGAGGGTCCTGTTGCTTCTCAGTAGTCAAGCTGTATGGCCCCTAAGTAAGGGGCCATCACTTAATTCAAGGGCTTGCTGACAAGCAATTGCTAAACCAGTGGTTCTTAACCTTTTTTGAGGTACCAAAACCACCAGTTTCATATGCGCGTTCACCGAATCCTTCTTTAGTGATAAATAAAATATGATTCCTTTTCCAAATTCAAGACATAGGTATATGTTTTTTTACTGGTGCACAAAATGAGCCGTGCATGAACATCACCTTGCTCAAAGAACAAAACCAACAAGGTGCATGAACTCACAACAAATTACGGTATTACTTTATTCTGGCCTCCGCGGCAGAGGCTTCTCCGAACCCAAGACTGACTCATCGAACCACAAGGGTTCGATAGAACCCAAGTTAAGAACCACTGTGCTAAATCAAAGATTCTTTGCCTGAAGTGCAAAGTCTTTGTGGAGTCTGAGAAACAGTGTAATTATAGAAGCAAAGGTTTATGTGTTCGTAATAGGTGTGCTTTCTTTTCCCCCTCAGAGAGGAAAAGGACGTAGATGCTCAATAAAATGCCAACCTAAACCAGTCAGGAAGCATGGACCTGGTGGTCAAGTAAAGGGTAAGAATGGTGTTCTTTCATTGGACTGCATACCCTATACACACTTGCTAAGTGAAGGCACCGCATTAGTTCTAAATCACAGATTCTTCAGCTGTAAACCCAGAGCAAAAACACATGTTCTCTGCCAACCTCCGAAGGCTAAAGTGAAAATGAACTGGATGTGGCTTTAGAAGTACTTACACATAATTTAGTGTTGTTGAATTCAATAAACATTTCCTGCTCATCTAGACGCTAGGTGTTGTACAAAAGTTAGCAATTATTGATTGCTTTTTTTCTTTTTTTTTTACAGGGACAGAGAGAGGGACAGATAGAGACAGACAGACAGGAGCAGAGAGATGTGAGAAGCATCAATCATTAGTTTTTCGTTGTCGTTGCGACACCTTAGTTGTTCATTGATTGCCTTCTCACATGTGCCTTGACCACAGGCCTTCAGCAGACCGAGCAACCCCTTGCTGGAGCCAGTGACCTTGGGTCCAAGCTGGCGAGCTTTTGCTCAAGCCAGATGGGCCCATGCTCAAGCTGGCGAGCTCGGGGTCTCGAACCTGGGTCTTCTGCATCCCAGTCCGACGCTCTATCCACTGCACCACCACCTGGTCAGGCTGATTGCATTTTTGATATTAGAAAAGAAAAAGCCTTCAGAGTAAATAACTAATGGGGGGAAGGGACCTCAAAAGGAAATGATTCTCAGACTTTGTTGATGCTACGTAGCAGCCCCCTCCGAAAGATGTCAGAGTTCTCACTAATGAGCACATCGCTTTTTATAATACATGTGACCTAGATTTCTTTTATCTACTACTTTTCCAGCAAAAGCTTTCTTAATGTTAGAAAAGCAGATGACTTAATAGTCTCTAGAAGAACCACAATTGTGCCCAAGCTATCACACAGCAACCACTCGTTCAGGTGAAAAAGACTTTCACAATAAACACATATAGTTTCAACCTATTAAAAGTATATTGGAAAGTGTATTTTTTAAAATGTATTTTAATAACATGTTGAATTTAATGGGCCACTTCAAGGTAAAAATCAAACCACTGTTCTATTTAACAACAGTTATGACTATTAATGACATATGATTGTAATCAACGATTATAGTCCAAAGCTGTCAGAATGGGCTGTGAGCCAAATTCTTATATAAATTTTGCCAAAGATAAAGGGGTCAGATTCCATCCCTGAGTTCCTAAGACCTTATTGCACTCCCAACTCCTGAGCTGGGTTTTTTTGTTTGTTAGTTTGTTTATAAATTAATTATTAACTTGGTTTAAACACTTTTCCCAAGGTCACATGTAAGCTGTAAATTATAATAGGCACTTCGCTCTTACTTGGATAATGACTTTTTTAAAGAGTAGCCTTCCACTTCAGCCTTGAGGGTTTTGTGGATGACAAAGAAATCATCAGACAGAAATCGGCCAGCAAATAGAACGCCATGACTACCTCCTATTCTGACAGAGCAGAGCCCTTCTGAGTAAAGCATCTTTACCTTTATTCTTTAAAATTTGACAAACAAGCCTGACCTGTGGTGGCGCACTGGATAAAGTGTCGACCTGGAATGCTGAGGTTGCCGGTTCGAAACCCTGAACTTGTCTGATCAAGGCACATATGGCAGTTGATGCTGCCAGCTCCTCCCCCTTTCTCTCTCTCTCTCTCTCTCTTACTCTTTCTCACTCTCTCTAAAATGAATGAATGAATTAATTAATTAAAAATTTTTTCACAGACATGCTCTACCAGACCCAGGAATGGCGGTGCAATATAACCAATTCAGATGAATTTAAAATGCCATATCCATGTAAGATACATAAAAATCCAGATAATTCCCAGCAATGTGTTTGCCTGTGATCTTTACAGGAAAGAAACACAAAAGCTGTGAACCCAGAGCAGCCAATTTTGAGGCCTTCCCCACCCTGTAACACAGCACTTAATTACTGAGCACTTCCTAGAATCAGGCACTGTGCTAGGAAGATTAAAAATAAAGTAAGACCTGAAGCTGTCAGGGGAACCTGTACGTAGAGAAAAAGCAAGAAAACAGGAGAGATGGAGACACCACACACACACTGGTCTCCAGTGCAGTAAGTAGAAAGGGGGGGGGGGTGACACCTCGTTTTGAAACAGGAAGGACACTGAGAAAATGTAGTCTAAGAAGAAACTAAGGCCCAGAGACAGTAGCATTTGCCCAGGGTAATAAGAGATTAAAGCCAAATCATCCACCCAATTTCCAGTTCCAACTAGGACCACAACCCAGTCAACGGTCTGCTACAGGTACAATCTCCCTGAAGCCGCCTGCAACCACCCTTACTGAGCTGGTCGTACTGGCTACGCTTTGCTGACAGAGGGCAGGACTGCAAACTGGCACACTTTGTGAAGCCCAGCTGACCAAAAGAGATGACCTCCACAGATCGGACCCATCTCGCTAACCCTTCTAACTGCATGCTTTACTCACTCCCAAACATTCCCTCCTGTCTCCATGACAATTATCTTATACAGGCTACTAAACCAACTGGCTAACTAAGCAAGGCCCAGGCTCATCTTGACTACTTAAGCAGTTCACCGTGCAGGATGGTTCTGCTTTAGTAAGGTGATTACCTGGCTCTAAATAGTCCTAGGGCTGGAGCTGCAAATCATTAGTCCTTCCTGCTCCACCTCCCATTTGACCAAGTACCATAATTAACCACCTGTAAAACACTTAATAAAGTCGTATTTAAAGCAATGCTGTGATGATTTTCCTATAAAGAACCTTTTAAAAAAACAGGAAATTCTAATAATTATTCCTAACATCTGCCTTTGAGGAATAGAAAGGGAAAAAAGAAGCTATCTGAAGCTTTTTCTAAATGCACACAAAGAAGTACCCTTCTAGAGTAATCACAATGGGGAAGGAACCAGGGACTGGGTATTTGGAGAAAGGAAGAAAATTAAGAACTCTTCGGGTGATTCAGATGCACAATTCTGAATAAGAAACAATGCTTTAAATTAAGGGTTCAAAGACTTTGGATATTGGGTGATAAAATCTTTTATATTGAAATATAAAAGCCAATAGATGAAAATCATACTCACTTTTAAGTTGAAAATGATACAGCTAGTTAACTATCGTAAAAGTAGCACAAGAAAATAATTCGTTAATAATCTTGAAGAAAAGTTTTTTTCTATATCAATACAAAACACAGAAGACATCAAAATAAATCAATTATAAACCTAACTACACAATTTAAGGTATTTAGTAAGGGTAAGAGGGAAGACTAGCATAAATAGAATCAAAATTAATGAGATAGGAAAAAATCTGCAAGCATATGAAAAAATGTTTGCAAATCATGAAAACAGTGTATTTAATTATGTACACTGAAATACTTTAAAATCAATAAGAAATGACCAACTTTCTAGAAAATTAGAGGTTAGACACAGTCAATATACAGGAAAATAAAGATACAGTGGCTTGTTAACATGAAAAGGGCAAATTAAAATGGTGAACAACTATCAGATTAGCACAGATTAAAGCCAAAAAATGATAATTCACAGTATTAGTTAGATTGTAGACAGCCAATTCATGTTCCACTGTCTGGTGAGAATGCAACTAATGATATCAAGTTGGGGGGAAATTTTTGCTGTTTTTTTTTAGAGGAAGAAATAGGAAGGGAGAGAGATGAGAAGCATCAACTCATAGTTGTGTCACTTTAGCTGTTAATTGCTTCTCATATGCACCTTGATTTGGGGGGCTCCAGCTGAGCCAGTGACCCCTTGCTCAAGCCAGAGACATTCAGCTTCAAGCTAGTGTGACCTTTGGGCTCAAGATGGCGATCATGTTGATGATCCTGCGCTTGAGCCGGCAGCCCCATGCTCAAGCCAACGAGCCTGCACTTAGCTGGTTCGAAACCCCGAGGTTGCCATCTTAAGTGCAGGCTCGTTGGCCTTAGCATTCTGGGTCAATGACCTATTGCCACCATCGGTCAGGTCTGAAATGCATTCAATGTGAAATTCACCGAAATATTTTGTAACTGAAAAAGACTGGAAAACACCTATATGTTATTAGTAAAGGATCAATCCAATAAATTATGGCATCACAGGTAGAAAGGTAACATATGATATCCAAGACCTACAGTTATGGAAAAAGAACAAGGCACAGATGTTTCTTTAATATGCTCTGATCTGTATAATAATACAAGGAATATAAATATATATGCTTCAACATATGGAGATTGTTTCAAGAAAGACATACAAAACTATTCCAAGTAGTTGGCTCTAGGGAGCAGGTCTAAGGGGGAAGTAAAACCTACTTTCCATTATATAATATTTTAGTACAATTTAAACTTTTATTGATTTATGTACTGCTTTTAAATTTTATTTTTAAGTCAAATAAGAAGTATTTTAATCAACTTTCTCAGGACTCTGGACCAATCTCCAAAGGAGGAGGTAGGTTAAATTCCCAGGGAGTATACATGAGTTCAACGAGGTGGGAAAAAGAGTACAATACTACTGCATCATTTAAAGTTTGTTATTCATAATTTTAGTAGTAATAAACTATATTAATAGAATAATGTGTGTACACCTGGAAAACATTCATCCTGGGAAAGTAATAGCCTCTTTTTGATGTCTTTTGAGTAAGGTAACATTTTGACTTTGAAAAGAACCTAATATTTAGAATCTTACCCCTGAAATCAGTTGAAATAATTCACACAACACCTCCATTTCCCTTAATCACTTAGAAACTAGAATGAACTCGAGCCTGACCTGTGGTGGCGCAGTGGATAAAGCGTCAACCTGGGAACACTGAGGTCGCCAGTTCAAAACCCTGCACTGCTCTGGTCAAGGCACATATGGGAGTTGATGCTTCTAGCTCCTCCCCCCTTTCTCTCTCTCTCTCTCACTCTGTGTCTCCTCTCTAAAATGAATAAATAAAAATAAATTAAAAAAAAATTTTTTTTAAAAAGAAACTAGAATGAACTCAAAAGACCTGAAAAACAGAACCAGAAGTAAAGCTTAGGGTAGGTTCCCACGCACTGAGATCCTTCTGTAACGTCTGTCACAGCCTGGCAGTCCCCTGCTCAAAACTCCCAATCCCTCTGTCTGGGAGCCTTCATTCTTTAAGGCTCCCTGAAGCCTGCCTCACGCTCCTTCTTGGCTTTCATCTCCTATCTCCTCTTATCCTCTTTCAGTTTTGACCACACTGACAATGTCTCAAACACACCAAAAACACTTCTTCCTATAGACTTGCACACAGGCTGTTCCCTGGTTCTATAAGTGGTCCTCCTTACTGTACAGTCATGCACTCATAACGACATTTCGGTCAACCACGGACCGTATTATACATCAGTGGTCCCCTAAGATTATAATGGAACTGAAAAATCCCTATTGCCTGGAGACATCACTGTAACCACCCTAACATCACAGCACAATGCATGACTCATGTGTCTGTGGTGATGCTGGTGTAAACAAACCTACTGCACTGCCAGTTGTATGGAAGTACAGCACACACAACCACAATAGTGGACTGTACCATCTAGGTTTGTTAAGTGCACTCTATGATGCGTTCACAACAATGAAACTGCCTGCAGAAGCGCTTCTCAGCACATAACCCCCTGTGAAGCGGCAACAGCTATCAGGTCCCTATTCAAACAAACAAATATGAACTAACTCTCCTTCTCCACCACCCCCACTTACTCCTCCTCCTGCCTGATTTTCCCTTACAGCACTGGACAGCAATCAAAACATATTTATTTGTCCAGAATAAACTAGAATATAACTGTCGTAAGAGGAGAGAGACTTTGTTTAGTATCCTATCTTCAGGACCCAATGTGGGTCAAATAAGTTTGTAAATATGATGTATGTTTGCTCCCTTATAGTTTGCATTGGGTGTGGGGGACAGGCTGTAAGCAGGCAGGGTCCCTATAGCCTAAGGCTTAGTTTTAAGACTAAGCCTTTTCCACCCTTTTAATATTAAGATCTTCTCAACACTTGACCAGTGGTCCCCAAACTACGGCCCGCGGGTGGCATGCAGCCCCCTGAGGCCCTTTATCTGGGCCCCCGCTGCACTTCCGGAAGGAGCACCTCTTTCATTGGTGGTCAGTGAGAGGAGCACAGGATGCATCCGCACCCATAGTTCTCATTGAAATACTGGTCAGTTTGTTGATTTAAATTTACTTGTTCTTTATTTTAAATATTGTATTTGTTCCCGTTTAGTTTTTTTACTTTAAAATAAGATATGTGCAGTGTGCATAGGAATTTGTTCATAGTTTTTTTTTATAATTTGGCCCTCCAATGGTCTGAGGAACAGTGAACTGGCCCTCTGTGTAAAAGGTTTGGGGACCCCTGCCCTTGACTGTTGTATGATGTGGGGTGGTGCACTGTTATGAGGAATCCCATTTATGCCTCAGATAAGTGGCTTTGTATCAGATACAGCCTTATTTGTATATTGGCTTAAAGGCTTTAATTTCTACACTATAAAATAAGGGAGACCAGGGGCTTACTCTCTGGGTTCCTGAAATTTGCACTGCAGAGGAGAAGCAGCCAAGATGGCAGAGTGTTGAAGGAAAAGCCAGTTTATGCAGAGTTTGTGCAGAGAGAAGGAGATGGGGAACAGAGGTGAATGAGGCTGGTGAGGTAGAAACCTTTGGATTCTAGGAATACTCCGATAAGTCAGTGGCTTTGGGAGCCCTGAACGGACAGGGAAGTGTTTTCCCACTGTGTATATTTCTCGCCTGCAGGTGCGAGCTAGAATTAAGGGTAATGGCCCACCAGTTCTTGGCTCCATTGTTTCATTACCGTCTGTCCAAATCAAATGTAAACCTGCACAGGCCAGGCGGTTGCGATAGTGGCCGCAGCTACTGGCTTTACAGACCCAAACTGTTCTTGGCATATAATCGGCATTCGAAAAATACTATATGTGCTGAGTGAATGAATGAAGGGATAAATGAAAGAATAAACTGAGACACACAATGACACCTCCCCCTTTCTAATGTCTATTGTGAGAATACAAAATGTTCAAAGCTCTCTAGACTGTAGGAGAAGGCAGGGAATAAATGAAGAAATGGATAGTCAATTGTTATCCATGATATCTGTATTGCAAAGAATTCCTTAACAAAGCAACCACATCCTAAACCTAAACAAATGATAAAAATGAAAACTTCTTAATTTTACCACCATAAAACCTACCACCTTGCCCTGCATCTGTAATTTTCTGACTTTCTTCCCGTTTACAATGCAGGACCTGCCGCAGCCCTAGAGGCCCACAGAGCTCCCCACACCAGCCCATTATTATTTCCAGGAGACCTTAGACCCTTTCTCTCTGGTATAAGCAGCTTTTCTCCCTTCCTGTATTGTTTCCATTAGCATATAAATAGGCCATTATTAGAGAATCCTACTTTTTTTTTTTTTTTTTAAGATTTTACTTATTGATTTTAGAGAAAGGAGAGAGACAGAGAGAAGGGGTTTGGGAGCAGGAAGCATCAACTCATAGTTTTTGCTTATTATATCTGCCTTGACCAGGCAAGCCTGGGTTTTGAACTGGCATCCTCAGCATTCCAGGTCGATGCTTTACCGACTGCGCCACCACAGGTCAGGCAAGAATCCTACTTTTGAAAATGATATAGATATTCCCTGACCTCATGTTTTCATGTTGTGTTTTATCAAAAAAAAAAAAAAAGTGCTACATATCATTTTTTGTTTTTCTCATATCCCATGTAAAATCCAAGCACTCCAATCAGTTTTACTACCACTCTCCCCACTTCTCACCCCAGGACCGCTTGTGTTAAGATCAACAATAGTCATCCTTCCAAAGTCAACGGCCTTCTGAGTCTCATCTTAATCTGACTTTGGAAGCATGTGACACATTTGATCACACCCGTCTAGAATTTCTTCACTTGCTTTCCATTAACAGCAGACTGGCTGGGTTTTATTCTTCCACAGTGGACTCAATGCTGGCGCCCCCTAATGCTCCATCCACATCTCAGCCCTGGGTCTTCCTCTTTTCCAACAGCTCTCTCCAGGTGACCTCTGCCAGCCCCAAAAGTGTCAAGCCCACTTCTCCCAATCTGTGCTCCAGCACTGGCCATCCGACTGGGCGTCATCACTGGCTGCCATGGGGCACATCAAAAGTGTGTTCCAACTCTTGCTTTTCCCCATCCCCAAAATTCACATTCTCTCACCACTCAATATCCATGTCCTGTTCTTATTCCCTTAGACCAGTGAGTGGTTCTTAACCTTTTTTGAGGTACCGAACCCACCAGTTTCATATGGGCATTCACCAAACCCTTCTTTAGTGATAAATAAAGTGATTTTTTTTTCAAATTCAAGACATAGGAATGTTTTTTTACTGGTGCACAAAATGAGCCGTGCATGAACATCACCTTGCTCAAAGAACAAAACCAACAAAGTGCATGAACTCCCAACAAATTACAGTATTACTTTATTCTGGCCTCTGTGGCAAAGGCTTCCCCGAGCCCCTGAGACCGACTCATCAAACCCCTAGGGTTCGATAGAACCCAGGTTAAGAACCACTGTCTTAGACAATCTAAAGCACTTTTCACCAACTTCATGACAACCAAGTCCATCCTCTCGCTGGGACTCCTTGAAGAAGCCTTATAACTGATTTCCCTATTTCTCTTCTTGCCTATCTACAATTGTTTCTCCACAGAGCAGTCAAGAGTAAATTTCAGAAACAAACCGAAGCATGTCACTCCCATGCTCAAAATTCTTTAAAGATTTTTTCATCATATTTAAACTAAAATCCAAACTCTCTGTAACAGCCTACAAGGTTCTGCATGATCTGGCCTGTGCCCAATTCCCAATCCAATAGGCACATGATCTGTCCAGAACACATTCCATGTGCGTTAGCCAGATGCATTTAACAGCATGTGCAGTCAACCGAGAGGGAGACTAAGAAACATGGCTAGAAAAAAAGTGCAAATATCCGATCAATCGAAAGTCTAGGCTTTGGTTCCCCTTAAGGTAGCATGAGTTGCTCAATCTGTTTTTCTCTACCATCTCAAGTATACTTGACACAGTGCTCTATAATTGGGCCTCAAAACCATAGCTACATAAATGCTACTTCAATCCTATCTCCTACACCCAGTTCCTAATGCCCATGGTCTTTAAAAAAAAAAAAAAGTCAACAGAAGTTCTCAACATTAGGCAAATCTTCTACTCTCTTCTGCCAATGAGCCCCTTCTTCACTATATCCTAAGATGTGCCAAGATTTCCAACAGAAGGAATACACAACTGTGTACTCTATCAGATCCACAACCCTCTCCTTCACCCAAGTCTAGGTACGAGAGGCAATAAGAAGTTACGCAGCTTACACAAACTGCGGGGAATTCTGGCCGGCGTGGAACTGAGAGGAAGTGAGAGGTATGCTGGTGAGCCTTTCCCATCCATTATTCCTCTGATTTGTGTCCTCAAAATTCTACCTGGACCTTGTACAGGTACACTCATAGGATCTTTGTTAGCAGTAACACATTACTGCTATTTCTATTCCTCAAATTAAATTATTCAGGTATATTAGAAATGTGCAGTGGAAGAAAACACAACTTAATACAAATGTGTATGTATATATTTTAAATTATATAATGTATATGCATTTCCAAATAAGGAAAATAGAAATGTATGACAATATACTAACTCTCAAATCTGACTCATCCCATAATGTCTTTTATTATTATTATTATTATTATTAAGTGAAAAGCAGAAAAGCAGAGACAGACTCCCGCATGCACCCTGACCGGATCCACCTGGCAAGCCCCCTTCTGGGGGATGCTCTGCCCATTTGAAGCAATGGAGCTATTTTAGCACCTGAGGCCAAGGCCATGGAGCCATCCTCAGTGCCTGGGGCCAACCTGCTCAAACCATTTGAGCCATGGCTTTGGGAAAGGAAGAGAGAGCAAAAGAGAGAGGGAGAGAGAGAAAGAGAGAGAAAGGGGAGGAGTGGAGAAGCAGATGGTCGCTTTTCCTGTGTGCCTTGACCAGGAAATGAACCCAGGACTTCCATATGCCAGCCCAATGCTCTACCGCTAAGTCACCTGGCCAGGGCCTCAACCCTTAATGGCAGTATCAATCTTCAGGATCTCATCTGCCTGTTAGGTCCCTCACTCTTTACATTAGTTATAAAAGTCCCTTAAAATATCCACTGTAAGCCTGACCTGTGGTGGCGCAGTGGATAAAGAGTCAACCTGGGATCACTGAGGTCGCCAGTTCAAAACCCTGCACTGGTCTGGTCAAGGCACATATGGGAGTTGATGCTTCCAGCTCCTCCCCCCTTTCTCTCTTTCTCTTTCTCTCTCTCACTCTGTGTCTCCTTTCTAAAATGAATAAAATAAAAAAATAAAATTAAAAAAAATATCCACTGTAAAATCAGAAAGAAAAAAAAAGAGCCATGTCAGACCCTACTTCAACCTCATCACTTACTCTTGTTGTCAGCAGCTCCAAATATCTGAAGGAACACGTACAGAAAAGGTTCTCTATGAAACCAGCTTAAAAAGAACCAGCTTTTCGGGCAGAAAACGTGTGACTTAAAACATTATGAAAGCTCTTCTGCCTCTTCCCCACCAGATAGTCCCTGCATTTGAGCTCCACTTCTTGGGCCCAATGAGATAGTGGCACCTTCTAAAATTCACCATAAGGATCATTCAGTGGATTGCTAATGGAGGGCAAAGATCTTGATAAATGGAGAAAAATTAGGCTGTAAGCAGATAGGGATATATATATCAAAAGGTTAAAAGATATTTTTAATTGAATTTATTGGGGTGACATTGGTTAATAAAATTACATAGGTTTCAGGTATACAATTCTATAACACGTCATCTATAAATTGCATTGTGTGTTCACCACCCAAAGAATGGCATTTTTAAAAAGGAACTCAGCCAAGAAGATCAAAGCAAAGATCACCTCTGCTCTGAGGCAACTAACCTTTTGTTTATCCCACACCCCCATGCTACCCACAAGAACAGCCTCAAAGATCTACACTTCCTCCTCTGGAAGCACCTTCTGTTGGCCTAGATTATACAGGTTTTCCATAACCTAAAACCCACTACTAGCCCAGTACAGCTGGCCTGGTGCTTATATTCCTTACTTTGAAAGGCAGCTTCAAGTTCGTTCTTTGTGCCATTTAATTTTTTTCCTTGTGCCATTTAAAAATGCTAAGGATTCAATAATCAAATGTTAAAGCAATGGATATATGATAAATATAACACATATAGATATAGCCAGATTGGTGGTGGCATAGTGGATAGAGTGTCAACCCAGGATGCTGAGGTCCCCAGTTCGAAATCCCGATGTTGCTGGCTTGAGCCCAAAGGTCGCTGGCTTAAGTAAGGGGTCAGTGGCTTGGGGCCCCGGTCAAGGCACGTATGAGAGGCAATCAATGAATAACTAAAGTGAAGCAACTAGGAGTTGATGCTTCTTGTCTCTCTCCCTTCCTGTCTCTCTCTTGCTCTAAAATCAATTTTAAAAATTTTAAAAAAACATATTAAAAAACTCATATATATTTAACCCATTTCCTTACTATTTCTGATATTAGGAAATGTATTTTTATATAAACACCCAGTCATTTCCCATTACTGTAAAAGAAATGTGTCCTTTTGCTTGCTTTGTAGATCACTATGCCATAAATCCCAGGCATTCTTTACAAAGCAGATCTTATCAACAGCTCCATAGTCTAACCATCTGTCCACAGTACGTTACTCTTCTCTCCCTCTCTCCTTATAATTCTAAGTAATACAAATAAAGTTCATTACACAGCCCTATTAGCCTGCCAACTTCAAAGCTAATTTATTAGTCCAAGATTTAGGTCAGTGGTGTCCCCATCTAAAACAGAAAAGGGCCAATTTCTATGCTGTTAAACTCTGATATGCACAGGAGGCAACCAGCAGAAATAGCTTTAAAAGCATCAACTCAGATCACTATACTCATTACAGCATGGCCGTTAAATACAAGAACTGCAGAGAGTAAGCGGATGCTGAAAAGTAGGCTGGTCCTTCCACAGCAACTGATCACCATCTAACCGCTCCTTCTGCCTGCTCAGTGCCTCTTTAAGCTTCACGATGCAGGGTCAAAGCAGCAGGCTGGCCCAGGCCTCAGAGAGCAGCATAACTGGGGGACATGAGCCAAGGCCTGGGCAAAAAGGGTATTATTCCCTAAGGTCTGATGGGGTAACTGCCAACACTGTACCCAACAATAGTAGGTGACAAGAAAGTGGCAACTTTTATTGACTGATTGATTGATTTTAAACAAAAAGGGAGGGGGGAAAAACACCACATCAATTTGTTGTTCTAGCCATTTATGCATTCGTTGGTTGAGTTTTGAATGTACCCTGACCTGTACATTCTAACCTGCAACCTTGGCACATTGGGATGACACGCCAACCAACTGAGCTACCCAGCCAGGGCCAAAGTGGCAATTCTTAACACACTTGAGAGAACACCTATTTTGATCCCATGAAGGCCAAATCACTTTAAACAGAAATACTAAATTATTTAACATTAAAAAATCACTTCTCTTCTTGATGCTATCTGTTCATGCAGACCAATAGAATAGATTTTTTTCCCATTCACTACTACTGTATATCTCAGCAATTTTCAACCCATGTGAGACAAAAAACTTTAAAGCATGCAATACTTGGCTATTTAGTCAAGGGCACTGACCTCTTTTCCCTTAGATTATCAAATAAAAATAAATGACAACAGCCAACACAACAATAACCCTCCAGTGGGAAGGAATTAAAATTATACCTATTTTTTCTTTTTTTCTTTTTTTTTGTCAGATTGGCAAAGCACTTCTTTGGTGTGCTACAGAATTTTATTAATTAGTTTATGCATACCATGAGATAAAAATAGTTGAAAATCGCTGGTATATACATATTTAGGCATACACGTCTATGTGTGTTTATAAATACACATACGAATATGCTGTATTTAATGAGTTGTAGTTACTTTTCATTCTCTTTTTCTGTTGTTTAGTTGTTGTTTCCCGCACTCCCCCCAAAGGGTACTTTGAAATCTTTCCAATTTTTACAACTAAACCTAACCATCTGGACTAAAATCTTCACATTCACCAAATTAGTCACAGATTTTGTGGGTAAGCTGAGAAAGTAAATGCTATGCTCAGTGCTAGGATTTAAACCACATCTACCACAGCAAAACACTCTCTCTCCAATAATCTCTCCAATTATGCACGCACATTCGGGCTCAGATAACATGGAGGCAACTATACCACATTGCACAGAATATTTATACAATTAGTTTTACTCTTTAGAGCCCAAAGTGAGTTGCAACAGATCCAAAATGAAGTTCTTCAAAAACATTTCAGAATTTATACTACAGACAAAAGATAAAACAGTACCTTTTTCCCCACCACTATTTAACCACTATTTAACTTCCAATGTGTGCTCATCAGATCCAGAGTTGATTTAAAGAGATCTGTATCAATGGTATGTTGACACCAGTAAAACAACGTCATCTGAATACACTGGGAATTTTCTAGATTTTTTTAAAGTGTTTTTAAAGTCTTCGAACCTCTACAGGTTGCACTGTAAGTGTCAGAAGAAGAAAATTCAACATATTTAAGATTCAATATGCTTAGAGAGCTGAAAGCCAACAAGGGCAAGTGATTTCATGTTGTCATCCAATCACCAGAAAAGAGCAGCATATATTACAGAACTACCATCAATCTAAAACTGGACGGAATTATCTGCTGGAGGTGGCTCCGCAGCTGTACTAACTCCAGGTAAGTGGAAAACACTGGTTATTACAAGGCAATAATGTATGTGAATTTACAGCAGGTCTACGCAGTCATATGCTAGTTTTTCAAAGGAGACTTTAAGGTTTTAATGTGAGCTAAGATAGAAAGTAGTAACCTTGGGTATATACAGGTTTGTAAAAATTATTTTCAAAGCATCTTTAAAAGGTTAGCATTTTTGCTTTCACACTGTATGTGGGCAACAAAAAAGTATCCCCTTAAATAGTACCCCCACCCCATGGAGAGGTGAGAGAGGAGGACCCAGACACAAGGGGAACCCTCATTATTATGCAGGAAGATCAGTACCAGTTCCCCTGTGTTTTATGTGCATGTGAACAGGACTAAACTCACTGAAATATATACTTGGTATGTTTAGGTGGTTTTTCAAACCCTCAAAAGCATTCACATTGTGGAAGCATTGACAGTTTGATAAAAACCAAAACAAAACAAAAACTTTCTTTCCCAGAGAGATTAAAACTGTAAAGAAATTTCAAGTTTGCAAATCCTTTAGGGCAGTGGTTCTAGGGGGTCGATGAGTGGGTCTCAGGGGTTTGGAGAAGCCTCTGCCGTGGAGGCCAGAATAAAGTAATACCGTAATTTGTTGTGAGTTCATGGCACTTTGTTGGTTTTGTTCTTTGAGCAAGGTGATGTTCATGCATGGCTCATTTTGTGCACCAGTAAGAAAAAAAACATATACCTATGTCTTGAATTTGGAAAAAAAAAAATCACATTTTATTTATCACTAAAGAAGGGTTCGGTGAATGTGCATATGAAACTGGTGGGTTCGGTACCTCAAAAAAGGTTAAGAACCACTGCTTTAGGGTGTCAAAAACATTAACAAGAGCTTATATATATATATATATATATATATATATATATCTTGGCACTTTTGTCTTGGTTCCCTATAAACCTAGGATGAGCACATATTAACCGTCAAACAACACCCAAAGAAATCGAATTTATGTAATAAGCACTCGCAGGGATTTACCTTTGGTAAAACATGATAATTTTTTTGGCATGGTTTTATTTTATGTATTTACACAAATTTAGTCTATTTAATTACTATAAAAGTACTAAATTTTATGAAATGTAAAAGTTTGACATTTTAAAAATTATGTTGAATGTTCACAGAAGTAAAATCCAATCTCCTTCACTAAATTAGAATATGTTATTAAGAAAGGATTTGGAATGAACAACAGTACATTAAAAAGTCACTAGTTTGATAAGACTGAATACATTTAAACCGAAATCTTTACACCCTTTTTGTCCCCCCATTCCTATGACCGTCCTGTGGCTTACCATCACCCCCTAAAAAAGAAATAGATCTGTAAAATGAAGCAATCAGCCATGACATACACTCAAAAATCAAGCTATTTGAAAAGAACAAGATACCAAAATAACAGTACCAGAATTTAGTAAGGAGAAAAACAAAACGAGATCAAGTTAGGACAACCAAACATATTTAAACACTCAATTTATCTAATGGCATCAAGTAACAAACAAGTAATTTTCATGTTACAGAAGGAATGGGCTTTGCTTTTCCAGGCTAAACAGAATGCAAAGACATCATGTAGAAACAATACTTGTAAGTATCCTGAGTTATCATTAGGGTGACAGTTTATACACAAAAGAGCACTTTTGAGATAAAGGGTTTTACTCCCAAGATTAATGTAAAAATAAAAACTAAATTGGGGAGTGTTCAAAATAATACTTCTGGAAAACAACACTTTACTAGTAATTTACTTAAGCCTATTATTCATAAAAGGATTAGAAGGACAGACTACAACTACAATAGGAACAAATGCTGTGACTTCTTCCGGTCTTCTACTGTTAGATACAATCTAGGCCCTAAAAAAAAAAAGACATCCTGAAATTCTGGTTGTCAGGCAACTGCACTCCCCTTCTCGGTCCATCCATCCCCTCTCTGCTGTACCACTTTAGTGCCCTTGATGGAGAGTTCCTCTCTACTCAGTACCCTGGCCCCTAACTAACAAAATAGTAAGGAATTCCCATAAATGGCCTTAATTATTCAAGATAAGTGCATTGTCAAGAGCCGGTTTAACAAAGGCTCTCCAACAGCCAACCCTTTTCCCATACACCTTTTTCTACCTTTTACTCCCTACTTCCACTACCTCCACCACCATCAGCACTACCACGACCATTTCCAGTCATCTGAACAAGCAGGAAAACTCAACAGCAGCCACTGTCCTTCTCTCAGTTGGAAGAACCTTCCATTTTTAGTTTCCCGACCAGGCAGCCAAGAAATGACAACCGCCTTCCTCCCCTCTCTCTTTACAGCTTAAGAAATACACTTGGCTAGGCAGTTCTCACTATTAAACCATTCATTCTTCCTTCTTTTGTGAAAAACGGGTAAAAGAGCTGAACATGATCACAAAACATAGCGCTGGGCATTCAATTCCTATACCTTACAGCCTCATTCTTTCACCTCCTGGTCCATAGGATTTGGTGACCGAATAAATCTAAATCTGTAAACAAATGGTTTGCTTTACAATTAAACCATTCATTCCTTTTTTAAATTTTTTTTTTAACTGCTTGGCGGCTACCCAACCCAGAGACTTCTAGGTTCTTCCATTATTTAGTGTTCCCAATGGTTAAAAGGCAATAAGCTCATTTGGAGTTTATAAAACTACACACCATGAACAAAAGCATGCAATGCTTCCAAGAGCACCGTGGCTTCTACTTGCACAATGGGGAGCTGTGTGTAGTCTCCCCCAAAATAAAAATGCCCAGACCCAATTAAGCACCCTGGGGGCCTTCAAAGCAGTTATGCTAAGTTGCAAATACAGCAAGATCCACTTGAACTCCAACTGTCTTCTGTGATTTTCCTACCAAGGTAGGGAAAAGCCGGGTCCACTGACCTCATTAAAGGGTAATTAGTGAACCCCGGGACTAGAGGGGCTAGCACAATTGTGCCTATTGTGAGCATTTCACTATGAGGCAACTATTTCCTTTTTTAAAAAACTTAGGAGGTCTCAACAATCTTAAAGGACCACATTTAAAAGTTTTAAGGATTTCTTTTCAATCTGGCTAGTTTTTCTACTACCAGTCAGAGTAAGAAGAAAGGAAGCTTACAAAGAGCACTCCCAGGTCTTTTGTAGAATTTTGGCATAACCAAAAGTTTTCAAGTAAAAAAATGTAAATAACTTATATCCTATATAAATAATTCAAAATAAGTTTTGCTTTAAATGAAGTGAAATAAATGCTCCCCCTCTGGGTTACAGAGACTGAAAAAAGCACATAAAAGAAAGGATATAATAAATCAATCATTATAGAGCTTTTATGATTATATGTGACAATGAAGGAAAAGAAAAACAATTGATCTCTTTACACATGATGTTATTTAAAACTAATACAAAGTAATGTAATCAACATAACCACTTTATCATCAGTAAAATTCTTCATAACTCTTTAAAACCCATTATTACTGTTGATATCAATGGGCCAAATGCTGAGAGGACTGAATGCTACTATAAAATGCACCAGTAAATTTAGCTGTTCGTGTTCTTTAACGTCAAGAGTACCACCTTTCTGCAAACACTGAGTCAAACACCCACGGCCTTAGTACTAAAATTCTCCAGCACATTAGAGAGCAGTTTTTAAGGCGAGTAATAAATTAAGCTAAACTTGGCCGAAGTAACCAAGAATTAAAGAACTCTAATATTTACATATAATCAGGTGGATCAATATCATTGTTTAAAAAAAAAATCACTGCAGAGGAAACAGAGTTGGGGTAAGAATCTCCCTCAACACTGAACCACCCCCAAAAACGCAGAGGCCAGCAGTGGATTAGGTTAAGTCACAGGAAGCCATCAGCTATGTCTACAGCTTCCCAAAAGTTCCAAGTTTCTAGAGGACATTTTCTGAAGGGTGTGGTCTGGATCTAGGCCCACTTCAGGCCCATTGTGACATCTTTAATACTGTGCTGCCCTTTTAAGCCAATTAATCACCCAATTTGTTTATTTGGTTTATAGCTTCTGAATATCCAATGAAAAATTTTCAAGTGTGTAACAAGTCTTGTGTTTTGGCAAATATACTTAAGCTATATTTAGAAGTAAACTTGTGTGTATTTGTGTTCTATTAAAACACTGCACCAGGACCCCGTCATCCAACTTGGGCAAACATCCTTGTGTTTATTTTAGAAATACTGCAAAATCAATTTGTTTAACTTAAACATGTGTAATACATTTTGAGAAATCTTAAAAAAATGGAAAAGGCTTATTAAGAGATGAGGGGAACACCACCCTAGCTGTTGTGCTTCTCTTTTTCTTTTTTAACAGAAATATATATTCCCAGTATACAGGGTTTATGAAGGGGAAAATACAAGTCCTGGAAGTCATTCCACACAGTTGGAAACTCTTCCTCTTAAAATAAATCTAAGGGCTCAAAAAATAAATATTCAAGAGCATTAATTTGTTTCTAGATGTGTGCGTGCAAGTAAAACAGCAATCATAATGTGGAAATTTCAGTCACATTTTGCAACTAATTGGAAGCAGATTAGAATTCCGCCTCAGGGGAACGTTGTCAAACTAGAAGCTGGAGCAAATGAAGAAAGAGGTGAGGGCGTCGTGAAGAGCTGACAGATTTACAGCGCTCAGGGCTATAAACGGGTCCAGAGAGGGAAGGAGGGCGCGTCCCCGGCCGCGCGCCCCCGCCACCCCCCGCAGGGAGCGCGCGGCCCGGCCCGCGGGCACGAGCGGGCCACGCCCCCGGGGCCCTGGGTTTCCATCTGCTCTAGCCGGAAAACAATAAACTGGGCCTTCGGAAGAAACCAGAGGTCCTGATAAGATAAACCTGCAGACTGATAAACCGGAGCACGCAAAAGTCAGAGGGAGAGAAGCTTTCTTTATATTAACAGTGGGGGAGGGGAGAGCAAAAGAAAGCAGATTGTGGAGGATAATACAGCAATGGAGTAATGGAAACAGCTGCTCGCTTTCTACTTCAGTGTCTGGCATCTGCTGCGGCATCACAGGAAAGGCTGGTGAAGGCTTTGGGCAAGGAATGTAAATGCAGACAATTGGCCAAATGGAGTTTGATGCAGAAAAGCTCTATTGCTCTGTTTTAAAATCATGTGTTGTTCCCTTTGGGGAGCAGAAGCAAACAATGTTACTTACTCAGATTCCACCTTCAAAGCAGTCCCAGGGTTTGGGAATGTGAGTCGCTTTTCAGTTACTTAAGATGTGAAACAATATGAAGGGATAATGCCTAGTTGTTGGAGCGGCCTCCATTTGTCAGAGTTGCTCTTGTCTTCCAGCACTCTTCACGGAAAAGTTAAATAAAGTGCTTTTCTGTACGTTTCACTTACTTTGGAAAAAAAATTTTCTTTAAATCACCACTGCTTACTTCTGAACTGACTCAAGGGACACTTTCTATTTATTGTGCCTATTTTCTCCTTGGCTGCAAAGATTCCATTCTAATTTCATTTCCATCACAAAAGAATTGGCAAAGAACTAAAACGCAGAAACACATAAGTGAAGTGCTGCTGTGCTAGTCATAAGCCTATAATAAAGCACAGATTTGATAGCATTATCCATGTACTGTGGTGAACCACACACAAATAAACAGTTCTCCATGAAAAATGAAAACCCGAGGCTTCGACTCTTCCAATTCAAACATTATTGTTGCTTTTAACATGAGCCATCCATAAAATCAGCCAAGGAGGTGACAGGAAATCCAAAAGTAATCTGGTCTGGCTTATGCACATTTTGAAGAAAAAAAAAGAGAGAGGGAGATGCTTTCCAACTCATCCTGATGATGTTCTAAGGGGGAAAAAATGGGTAAAATGCAAAATCTAGGCATAGAAACAAATGATACTATTACGCCAAGTGAATTAAAACACATGCTGAGCATAGCAACCAAAAAGAGTACAGTCCTTCAGAATGGGGAAGGCTTGCTATCCTAACTAGGTACAACTTAGACATGACCTTTGCACCCTCAGTGACTAATGTGAAAGACAAAGAAGTGGACCTAAAGCAGCCCGAAGGCCAGATGTGATTTCCCAAGAAACCAGTCAGGAGTTTTCTTTAATCAAAGGGACGAACAGTGACTTCTAAGAGTTTATGAAAGTGTGACCAATTGGAACTTTGTCGTCTGTTGCTAATTGAAGCATATAAAAGAGTCCATTTCTTAAAACATACTAAAAACACTTTTTTTAATTCACTGCCACATGACAAAAACCAGAATCAAGTGGACTGGTAGAAGATCAGTGCAACCATAGACCAAGCTATTATTTCAAACTGTCAGGGGAAGGCAGTAAAATTGCTACCAGGTCTCCTTAAGTTACCCTTCAATAAAAAGAAGTCATCAGGGAAATAAGAGGAAAAGAAAACACATCAAAACCTTAAAAGTCCCTTTAAGTAAAATTATACGTCTGTGGCACCATGCCATCTGCTCTCCGGTTAACATAATAAGCCAATTCCACAACCTAAATATCTGCTTTCTAAAATCATTATGTACAGCACAAAATATAATCAATATATTTTTAAACTGTGAAAGCTACATTCATATGGCATTATTGGAATATGCCTAAAATGTCCCTGTAGGCACATTTTTCTTAAGGTGCTAGCATACAATGAGGATTCCCAGGAGGCAAAAAAGCTCAGTGGTTGAGCTAGAATGTCACAGTGAATAATAATCAACCTGGGGAGGTGGGGATGAGAAAGAAGAGAGCAGATTTGAAAAATCAGCAGTAGTAGTATTCATCCCTTCATATTCATTTGTTCTAACTGAAACACCCTTCCCTTTGAGTTCTCTTTTACAACTAAAATATATGTTTTTAAATTTTCATTTAGTTTCACTGGGGGTGGGGAAGCCTTCCAAATACCAAATGAATACCATAAAGTTCAAGGCCCAACGACCTACAAAAATACAAGAAGTATTTGCTTTGTAATCATTTTAGTTCTTCTGGCAGAACCCAAAGGTAGTTCTAACCAAAACTGAGAAGAAAGGAGTAATGTGCCAATCTCGCCCTCTGGAATATCCTAAAACCTCTCATAATAACATTACAAACAGCCCAACCACTGGTCAACTGAATGAATAGTTTAAGAACTTTTCATTCAGTTGCAAAATCTTTATCCCAATTGCCAAAACCTTTATCTTAAGTTGAAAAGAACTTGCAACAGAGAGCAAGTAGTCACTAGTGAAACTTCAGCTGGCAGAGAGAATTCAACACTAATGGATCCATTTAGCCTGCAGCAGAGTAGAACATAAAATCAACAAGGACGCTTTTTAAAAAAAAGAATAAAGCCCTTACTAACTCAATATTCTCAATCCACTCCCAACCCAACATTCACATATGTAATTATAACATCTATATACACCCACCTATGTAATACCAGTTACACAGCCCAAGTATGATCCCAATGTTAGTCTATAATGATGGCTTAAGTCATTCCTGTCTATAACCTTAAATGTACAGATTAAGAGGAAATTATTATTTACTGACAACAGTCCTAGTGAAGAAAGATTATTTCCACTATCATGTTGCTAAAAAGGATAGTTCTGGCTTCCATGATCTCTACTAAGGATAAGTAATTTAAGAATAAACTGTTTAGTATTCAAGCAAACCCCTTGATGTTCAGATCCCTGGCAAGTTCAGAGTGCTGGCAATCAAAACTATGTTGTGCTACAGTAATTACTATGAAAAACTTCCAGTGCTCAATATTAGAGAATAGAATAACATGATCCTTCTACCTCTTCCACACCTCTAGAGTGTGTTCAACATGGCAATTATCTCCGTTCAAGAAGCAGAGTTTAAACTGCATTGAAACTCAATTATACTCATGACTTTTTAAACATACACTTCAAAAGGCAGGTTTCATCACATTCAAATCACCGAGCAAAATCTTTTCCCCCACTTATAAAAAATAGATTTTATCCCTCTCCCATGAGACATCTTCAAGTATAAAAATGATTTCTTTTTAGCATTTGGGCCTACTTTTTTCTCTTTATTAAAGCAGAGGGATAACTGAGCCATGATGAAAGACAAAGAGAGATCCCATCTGATAAAGACAGAAGTGCAGTCTCCCAAATGTCACTACCCGCCCAGCCTAGAAGTGCCACCATTTTAAAAAACCAGATCGCACTTGTTAACGAAAAACACATTACTTTGCTACTTTTAAGAATGCAGAGGGACTAGGAGTAGTAGATTTATGATTTAAGTGCTTGTGGCTAAAATAGCTTTCCAATTACCAAGGGTCTCTTAGGAAGAGCAAGAATGCATTATGTGTTAATGACCACAACCAGGGGGCCCTTCTCCACTCTTTTGTCAGAACCGGAGCAGATCCTCCCTGCAGCTTCACCATTAACATGTCTGTTTCCTGTCAGCCCACTCAGAGATAATGTCATTTATCTCAGGGAGGCACAAGCCCGGTCATTAGCTTCTATAAAAGACCTCAAACAAAGGCCGGATAATGTTTTACCCAGGGCTCTTACTAAAACCAGAACCAAAAAGCTTAGCGTCTAAAACTCTAAAGTTTACCATCATTAAAAGAATATATTCCTCGTTATCAACAATCCTAGGCTATAGCTCTTAAGGAGAGTAAAGTCTCTGTACAGTAAACACCAGTCCAAAGCCCTATCACCTGCAATTAGATTAACCGATAAACGCTGACCAGTTGCCTGGGAGAGCCTTTGCCCCCTTACCCCCAGAGGGAAAATTGACAGAATAATTCAGGTACTGACTAAATAGATTTTTGAAGAACGGGCCCCTCATTGTGATCGCCTGCAGGAACTGAATAACCATTAGAAAGTATTCAATGGCTGGGCTTCTGGAAATCTTTTAAATAAAAGTGGAACTAGTTAAAATAAATGTAGAAACATGTGTTTTCACAGTGTTGCCCATATTACTGCAATTTCAAGTTCCTATGAAGTACCAGGTGAACTTTTTTAAATTAAAAAAAAAACCAAAACACAGACACAGTCAAAATTGGAGCAAATCTCAGCCATTCAATCCTTGTTTTTCATGCTGAAAACCAAGAACAGATGGTACTTTCCGTGTTGTTTGAATCTGGTTATTGAACACCTCTGTGGTTAGGGAGATTTCTGCTTAGCACTTTCGGCATACATTTCATTTACTAACTATAAAATGCTGCTTAGGAAAAATAAGTCTTTATAACACTTTAATTAAAACCATCTTGCAGCCAAGCAATTTCACTTGAAGAGCATTCTTAACCTCTTGACATCTGGACAATCAATTCCTCCCCCCGCCCTTTTTACAGACTATTTGCAAAGTTATTAAAAGTTGCTAAACATTATGTATCTCTTTTTAACACAATCTTAATCTTGATATTTTTAAATCATCAGTTTTTTTAAATCTCTCCAGCAAACCCAGCAGATTTTAAATACTGTGCTCAGAACTCAGTGAAGTGCCCAAGTCATACAAATTCTCCAAGCTGCAGAGTTCTCACAGACAACTTCCTTGGGGAAGGGGCAGCCCCTCCGCACCCACCTCAAAAGCCATGTCACTCTGCAAGGAAGCCCACAGAAAAGTAAGGAACTGGATCAATGATGATTGGGAACCATCCTTAGTTACCAACGTTTTTAACAGCTAAATCCCTTGTGTAGCTTTCAAAACAGTTTGCTGTCTGACAACAATGGACTTTGTTCTTTAATTAGAGCAAGTGACCTTTCTGCCCTTTTATTTCACAGTAGATAAACTGCGCTCTCTAAACAGAATTTGTAGGGAGCACTATATTTGGGGAAAGAGGCATATAGTTCACAAAACTCATTAATCAAAATACGTTCTTAAACTGCTCACACTCACTCAGAAAATGTGCCAGAATTCCCTAGTGAAGTGTTAAAAGCCCTCTACAAGGGAATAAAATACAATGAATGATATCCTTTATGGACGGGTCCATTTGTAGACACCACCTCTAAGCTGTTAAGGAACAGCTTAGTGAGAGCAGTGTGACATTGGAGGAATAATTCTCCTTGCTGAATGTGTACTGAGTAGTCAGAACCCCAAGACATAACTATAAGATTTCCTTTGCCTTTCTTGCCTATTTCAGTATCAGTTGTTTTTAAGAAATTGGCTATGTATTTTTTGAATATTCCAGCGATCAAATAAGCCCACGTAATGCTAACCATTTAACCCAGCAGAATGCCTCTGTCTGGTAAGTCAAAACTGTTAAGACAACTAAGGAGGATACACGCACAAGAGCCTCAACACAGGCTATTATGATTCAAAAGAACGGAGGGGGAAGGTGGAGAAGCAGGTTTTAACAACCAAAAGCCAACCCATCAAATCTACTTATTCAGACATGTCACTGGTGGCTTAACCACAAAATGGGCTATAGAAATAGAGCTCAAACATCTTAGAATTATGGCATGTTTTGATTTTGTTCACGTATTAAGGGAGTGGCGACTTTTACAACATACTTGTGGTTTCCACATAAAGGAGTAGAACACTCATTGATTTCATTAGGTTTCATAAGGTCCAATTTATCATGTTTTACATGACTTCGTGTAGTGAAGAAACAGAATAAACACACCAAAACTAGACATTTAGGCACGCTGTGAAAACAAACCGGTGACAAGCCAGTCTTATGAATCTCCTGCGAACCAGGAAGGGAAGAAAAAGCGCGCACACATATACTACATGCACCCCCCCACACACACCTTTTGGTTTTCACTTTGGCCCATTAGGAGCCATATCTGATTGCTGAAAAGTAATCATCTTCACTTTTGAGGCACCTAACTCTTAAACAAATCCAGATAATCAAGCAAGACTAAAATTAAAACACACCAAAAAAAAAAAAAATCCTGTCTCAAAGATTCCTCAGTGTTGAAATAACTTTGCTGGGTGATGCCTGTCCTATACTACATCTTTACCCCCTAAGGAGGCAGCCTCCCATCATTAGGAAGCATTTCCTAAACTGAAATCTAACTTACACAACCACAAGTGGAATTAAGAATTAATTCCCTGGATGGCATCTGTGGAAGAGAGTGCCATATCTGTGTGCCAAGGATGACAACATTCTTCAGAGCAGCTTTTCTGGGGTGGGGTGGAGTGGGGTGGGGTGGGGTGCGGTGGAGGTGGGGACCAAAGCTTGATGAAAAGTGTTCCTAAGCCAACACCCCAGCTTGACAGAGAAAGGCCACCACTGCAGGATTCAAGCCCCTTGGAGCCATCCCTGAAGTACCTACCCCTTGTGAGCCAACACCAGTGACTTGGGCTGGCAGCGGAGTGAATCTAAATGTACCGGGCTCTCTCCCCTCCTCCACCCCAGGCTCATCATGACTTGTTTGCTTTTCATTTATGTAATTCATATTATCACATTTATACTGCTCTGACTGAAGATGAGTGGCATGTATATGAATAATTTAATTCTTCCATTCTTCACCCAGTTTCCTCTGTGACTGAAAAGTGAAAAGAACACAAAAACTGGAGAACTGACACCACGCTCTAATCTCAGTTGCCATGACAGCAGCCTTTGAGATACTGAAATGTTCCGATTGCCAGCTAAACAAAATTGTTGAATGTGAACATTTGGCTGGAAGATTAAAAGGCTAAGGGGAATGCAAAGGGCAGTACCTCCCACATTCCACGCAGCAGTGAATCCAATCAAATGGCTCTGACTCCTTAACCACAGCCATTGTGAGCACTGGATTAGGGCAATTCATCTAGATAGTTAGAGCAGATTAGAACTGCAATTTGAAGACTATTGGCAACAAAAGTAAATGCCCTACTGTACTAAGTAATAAGATTTCAGAATGCCTTTTAGCAGAAATTATGCAAAACTACACCTTTAAGCATAAGAATTAAAACCTGGGATTTTAAAATGTTCTTTGAAATTCATCAACATAAAATGCCGTCTGACCAAGGGGACATAGATAAATCAAGTGTTCAGTGGGTATTTGCTATTTTGGCATTAGCTACACCTTAATGTACCTTCATCAAATTCTAAAACCATCAAATCAAAAAGTTTTTTTCCTGTATTCCAACTTAAATCTTGAACACATGAACACAGAAGTATAGAGATATATAAGTATAGAGCAGTAAAAAACTGTACACAAAAATAATTACCCCAAGACATCTTACAATTCTGATCAAGTTAGATATAGTAAAAATAAAATTATTTAATTAGCATATTTCCAAACACCCATGCCACAAACCACATGATAGGAATTTTGCTTCTGCAAGGCACAACCTGTAGAATTAATCTAAAGATCTGTTTTATAGAAACATCACTCACACTCCCAGTTCACTCCCAACCTGCCCAGTGAACAGAGCACCTTCGGTCCTGGGACACTACCCAATGCACAACAGTCACCAGACCAGTAAGTCACAGGCCTCCAGCACCAAGCAGAAGAGCACTGGGGCCGTTTTTCAAAAGCAGTGTGTCTAACTAGACTTGAAAACAATGACAAAGATGAGAGAAGGGTCCAAATTGCCTAAATCCACGATCCTGAATTCTCTAATGCAACACATCATTCTAGGATCCGTTGGCTATGTTTGAACATTTCAGAAACACCAACCTGCCAAGTCTATTTCACTTTCTTTTTTTTTTTTTAAAACCAACCTTCAGTTCCCTGGTCAAACCAGAAATCCAAGTGACAACTCTTAAATCCCGTGGGCAGGAGAACAAGGGTAAGTCCTACCCAGCAGCCACCAAAATCATTCCAGTCTTTCTACACAGTTATGAAACCAGTGACCCAAGGACACCAAGGTTGGGGTAAATTCCAGACCAATGAGATCCTTTGGACTTTTTAGAGAAAGTAACATAAATAAATAAATACATACATAGATAAATAAATAAATACATGTTTTGCAGGTGGAGTGTAAATTGGCATCCTTGACATACTTCTCCAGGGAGGGACTGTGAACCCTGCACCTAAGGACCCATTACCAGAAATTCTAGGACATGAAAATTAAAACAGAACACAGTTCTCCTTAGGGGAGAAACCAGGACAAGAGTCAAGTGGGTACATGCACAGGTTTTCTATTAAAAGCACACCACAGCTGGCTGACTAGGCAGGAGACGTTCTGCAGGGCAAACGGTTCTTAGAACACTCAGGCCCTCCCACCTGCGGACCCGAATACTAGCACCACAAGCAGCAGCAGCAGCAGAAGCAAGAACTGAACACTGCACCCAAGTAAGCTCTCCCATACCTAATATTCAGGGAAAGGATGCGTGTAATAGAAATCTCACAAAGAACCGGAAAGCACAAATAAGAGTAAGGCACACAGAGGCACACCCCTCACACACACCCACACAAATGCACACAAAGAGGAAAGTGGGAGATCTAAGAAGGCGACTTTATCCTACCTTCTCGGTTTTCAGTTTCTTGATTCGCCTGTGGCTCTCCTCCTCCTCCTCTTCCTTCTTTACCAACATACAGTTTCCCATGAGCCCTGAATCCGGGGCACTTTTGCTAACTTCCCCTGCAGCCACGCCGCTGCCACTCCCAGTGCCCCCACAGTGGAAGGGGCTCGCGCCACCTCCATTGCTCTTGGCCCCAAAGCCATAGAGGTGCCCCCCAGAAGGGGCCTGACCGCCACTGCCATTCTGGTGGCCCTGAAGCAGGTCGTGCTTGTCCTTCCTGGATTTCCCCGCATCCTTATCCCGCTTGGCGCCTCGGCTGCTCTGGCTTTTACCTGGCTTCTCCTCTTTGCTTTTCCCGCAGGAGGCCGCCCCCGTGGTGACAGCGGAGGTGCCGGTGCTGGTACTATTGCTGTTTGGGTTGCCGCCGCCGCCGCCGCTCACACTTTGACCCAGCGCTGAATTCATGCCAGTTGCCTCTCCAGGGCGCCCTTGGACTTCCTGCCTCTTGCCAGTGCTGCTGATCTCGGGAATCCCATACAAGGCAGCAGAAGGCAGAGATTTATTAGCATCCTTAGAAGTTTTACTCCTTTTCACTTTTGATTTGCTGGTCTCTTTGTGTGAATTCCCCTGGGGAGCAGAGGGCTGAACAGAAGCAAATTTTAGGCCATCAGCTAAGGCTGCGGTAGCACCGGCCCCACTGGAGGCCAGACCTCCACAATCCTTAGAGTTGCTGCTGCTAGTGGTATTGGTGGAATTATTCATCTCAAATTTCTGTCTGTCCTTCTCCAAATCAGCGTCCAAATCAATTATTAAATTTCCAACCCCGATTTCCCAATCATCGCCACTGTCATAAGTATCAACCGTATTTGGATCCACACCTTTTCCTGCAGTAGAAATGTTCACTGACATCCTGAAGATGAGCTCTCTAGAATAAAAATCCGATGAACTTTCCTTTGGAGATGAGGGGACATTCGTTTAGCTCCGCTGGGCTTTCTCTTAGGGGAAAAAAAATCTTCTAATCTTCCTCTTCTTTTTCCTGCCCCAGGAATGTGTCCAGGGATTTTACACCCTTCAGTCCAGGTCCACCTTTTCCTGTGAAAGGGGGAAAAGTCGAATATTTCTTGTCTGGGTGTTACCAGAATAAAAAACCATTAATATTAGGGAGTCAATAAGGGGTACAGGGAAGGATGGAGAGTAAGGTGGCTCATGTATTGTCTCCACAGTCCAATATCAGGTATAAAAGAAAATAACCAAACCCAAAAAAACATACCCGTAACAGTAAGCATCATACAGTAGTTAAAAAAGAAAGTCCCTTTAGCAACAACACAGTCACTTGTTAAAAGATATTAAAATATCTTAAGGATCTGAGTCAATTCCAGAAAGGTTGAATAAAAAAGGAAAGAAACGAGCTTACGATTTTTTTTTTCTAGCATATACAAGTGATATCTCAACCCCAGATACACAGCTTGAACACTCAGACAAGAGGGAGGAACACCACTTCAAACATCTCTAAACATGTCCTAGATCTTGCATTTTAAAAGACCAGACCCTGGAAGTTCTATGAGGTTAATTTCAGAATGATGTTGCTAAATTTTCCTTTTTTCTATTTTGTTACTTTTTACAAATTGTCTGGGCAATCTGGTTTTTGTTCCCAGTAAGGAACAGAAAAACCAACCAATAATCCCCCCAACCCCATACACATACCCTCCCTCCTATCCTTTCTTCCCCAACATTTTATACAATTTTATTTTGGACATACACACACATCTTAAAGAGCATTTATCTATAGAAAAGACAGTGTTAAATAAAAAGTAAAATATCTGCCTTTTGATTTTAAAAAATCTAAACAATTCTACCATAGTCCTAGGTCACACACTTGCTCAATCTGTTAAATATGGTGCTACTGACTGTACAGGGAAACTGATTAAGACATACACTTTAAGTGATCTGCGCCAAGGTGGCCTCAATGACCGCAAATGAGTGTGTGTTTGACAAAGATCAGTTAAAACGGTTTTTAAAGGGATCAGCCCCTTTTTAACAGTTGATTGTCAAGAAAAATAAATAAATATACATACACACACAGACATTGCTTACCTTTAATCCTTTATCATTTTTTAATTAGGCCAGCAAATCAAAATGCCTTTCCCACTCCACTCGGCAAACAAGCCTGTGCCTCATTTTACTTAAACACCAAATGATCAAGAAGGAAGAAACCAAACAACACATCTCAGCCAGAATAATCACTCGATAACATTATTCCACCTCCCCACCCCCCTTTTGGCAAACGGATCAGGAGTCCTTCTCTCCTTAAAAAAAATGTGTCACTGTACAGCTGGAAGATAATGTTTCACATTCACAACAGAAGCACCAAAGGTTTTTTTTTCCTCTTAACAAGCATCGAGAATAATAGGGGTTTTTTTTCAAAAAAAAAAAAAAAAAAAAGAGCGAGAGCGAGAGAGAGAGCTTAGAGAAAAAAGTTTTCCCAACTTCTCATTCCGCCTTTAGTTCCAGACTTCAGAGTCACCGTGATCAGTAAGTAATGATCCCATGAAGCAAACCTACAGGCGTCCGCTAGTAACAAGACAGAATGTGCTAACATCGGGATAAATTAGTGAAAGGGAAGAAAGAATAAGAAGAAAGGACTGAAAATCTGGGCTGGATTCCGCCTGTTAGTCGGGAAGTGGCATTTTTCCGCCCGTCCTGACAGATTTGATTTCTTGAACTAACTTAAGAGGAAAGGAGGGGGAAGAAGAGGGGGAAAAGGAGGGAGGAGGAGGAAGAAAGGATGGGATGAGAAGCGGAGCCAGAGGAGAAAAAGAAAGGTGTGGAGGGGGAGGGGAGATGATTCAGTGAGCTGATAAACCAGTTATAACAGCTTTCGCTCCGGGCGGGGGGCGGGGGGGTGCTGAAGGGAAAATAACGGCGTTTAAAATTTGTTCAGCCTTCGAAACCTAGAGGATGTGATGTTTTCCTGTTTTATGTTGTTTTAAGAAAAAGGAACCGAGTTCCTAGTATAGTCCCCGAGGGGGAAAAATCCGCTGTCGCTCAAGCCAATCAGTCAGGCGGTAATTCGATAATTAGAGTCAAAAAAAAGATTTTTTTTTTAAGGCGACCTTTTCCAGGACAGTTTTCCCCATTTATAGTCGCAGCAAACGGTGCGTCTCCCTTTTATTTATTTTTCTCTCCTCCTCCTCTTTCGCCCACCCCCTCCTGTGTTTAGTCAGATGGCCCCGGAGCTTGGCTTAGTATTTTTAATTAGCTGGCGTTTGGAAGCTAAAAGCAGTAATGAATTGTTGATGGATTGGAAGTGGAGAGTCGCTTTGCTGGAAATGTCGGGGCTGGGAGAGGGGGATGGGCGAGTTAGCAACAACCAACCATCTAAAAGGAGCGATTTTGTTACAGTGCAAGCCTTTCACATCACGTGAGGATCAAGGGCTCAATTGGTTGTCGTGAGAACAAAAATGGTGACAAGCGTATCAAGAAAATACTGATCTGGTCTTTAAAAAAAAAGCTGAAGGTCTCTCCCCTCCCCCTGCACACTCTCTCCCCACCGCCGCCTACCCCACCCCCACCCCCCTGCAGTGGGCGAAGCTACAAGTTATGAATGTGAAACATTTCTCGCAGACCTAGGCTCTCGGAAGTTCGGAAGGAGTGAAATGTAATGAGCACAAGAGCAAAGCAGATGTTTTAAAGAAACACCTTATAAACCTTTCCTCAACTTATCTGCAATTTGTTGGCTTTCCCAAGGGGCAGGGATAGGGACACCTAGACAAGGGAGGGCACCTCTAAGCTACTTTGGTTTTCGGGGACCCCCTCCTGTCTTAAACAAAGAAAAATATTTTGCTAGTTCCCAAGCCAGGTCCCGTAATAAACACACCATTGTTACTATTTATGGGTTTGTTTGGGTTGGGTGGGGCTTTTTTTTAATGGTGTTTTTGTTGCTTTTTTTTTAATAGGAGGTGGAAAATGGTAATTATAACCACTACATGTATTGGGTGACTCTTCCCTTATTTAATATTAAATTATTGGGCACTAGGATGTGACAGGAGACTGAAATCGTCTTGTTCTGCCCTTGCCCCCATTTCTCTGGCTCGGTTTGGAAGAAGGTTGCCCAGCTAGGATAGGAGAGGGAGGAGGTGAGGTGAGCCCCAGAATGGACACTGCAGATCAGGATATGTAACTGTGTTACTTGTATTCTCTTTGGGTTAGAGCCCAAAACGTAATTTACTCTAAATTACCCCGAGTGCCCAGTCAAGCTTAATTTGTGTGAAGAAGTTAAAAATGCTTCACCCTCCACTGGCTAAAATTCACCCTTCTTGGGTTGTTGTTCTCAATGCAAAAGCCAAACCCTGTAACTAGTTCCTCATTTCAATGCATAAAACTCGCACATTCCCCTGCATGAAGTCCCCGCTAAGTGCTATATAGAGACACACCACGCAACCGTACTTACGGTCTGTATTGGATCGAGTTGACCTTTTCCTTCTAACTGCATTGAATGTGTTTGGTTGAAGCCGCTTTATTTTGGAAATTATAATCTCTTCAACAAATTTATTATTAAAGAAGATGGACCAGCAAATGTCACAGACTGTCCCGTGTATTTTTTATAAAAGCAAAATTTAAAAAAATAAAGAAAACAAAACAAAAATCCCCCTGGTGCACACACACAAGCTTGTTCTGCAACACTGAAATCAGGACTGAAACACAACACACACAGGGGGAGTGGAGCAAAAGGAGCTCTCAGCCTCTATACCTGAAAGGGACTTTTCTTTGTTCCCATTGCCCTTTCGCATCGGGCCAATCAGAGAGCAGCTTTTATGAAACTCGGTCCTCTCATTGGCTAGCTGCTTTCTCTTGGCTACTGTAGGGGGTTGAGAAATACACACGTATAAAACACACACTGAGAGCGGGTGGGGGTGCGGTGGGGGGTGGTTGTGGAGACAAAGCGTTTTATTTTCCGACCAGATTAGGGTAGAGGAGCCTCCTGCAGTAAGAAGGGGAAAAAATGGTGCGCCCGTTTCAATTACTGAATCATTCACATAAAACAATTTATTAAAACAAATCTCAAACAGACTGAGAGGAGAGGATGTCGGTAAATACGAGTTTGATTGTGTTATCTTGGGGAAAATAATGTATGATCTCTCGGTGGCAGAGAGAAGCCAAATGAGCCCCCAGCGCGTAGCGAGGAGAATAGGGAGACTGGCTCTGTGGCAATGACTGCGAGCGTTTTGTTGGTTTCCCTTCCTTGTTGCAAGGACTCGGCAGCGCGAACTCCCAAGACTGATTTTTCTGTGTGGCAGCTTCTGGCTTTTAATCCTCCCCGACCACTTTGCCTTTCTTCCAGTTCTTCCCCCCCCCCCCCGCCCCCCAGTGTCTCTCTTTTTACTCGCTGATTAAATAAGAAAAATCGATCTGGGGGTAAATGCGATGGTGGGGAAACAAGTAACCCTTTTGTTTCCAGTCTGCTGGTCGACAAGCACTTAAGTGCAAACGCTGGCAACTATTTAAGCACCACTAAGTGAATGGTTCTTCCCTGGAATTAGTAACAAATCTTTCCCAGCTGGCCCTAGGCGGCTCCAAAAATACGAAATAAGGTCCCGGCCAACCATATTTACACCTACGGCTAGCCTCATTTTTTAAAATCGATTTGTGGGAGATAAAATATACTAGGAAGATTAACACATTAAAGAATCCCAGTCAGGCATTTTTAAACCCGCGGATTGTCAGAGTTCCCCATTCCCCAAATCTTTATCCCTACCTTGGGAAGGGGGATGAGGGGGGGGGGGGGTGTCAAAATCCTGACTGCTACAGAGGGCAATCCACCAAGAACACCGAGAAATATTTTAGAATTTATTGTAGAACAAATGCCAGCAACCAAGTTAATAGGACTCTGAGGTCACAGGACAACAGAGGTTAATATGGAATAAATTCAGTATTGTACTGTAACAGCTAATACACTTGAAATAATGTATTTATACATATTAAACCTATTTTTAAAATTTTTATTATTACTGTCCAGTACTTTAGGACCTCTAATATGGAAAGTCTAAAGTCAAAGAGTGCTCTGAATTTAATTGAAAGCATCATGATTCCAAGTCTTCAAGATCCAGCACTACTGGGATTGTAATTTCCACATGACAGCTGCAATTTAAGATGGTCTTAACTGAATCAAACAGACATATAAAGTGAATTACTACTAGCAGAAGATCACTTATGACGTCAAGTCCATGATAACTTTGTGAATCAATAAAAATATTTGTCATGTTTTAAGTAATATCTATTGACTTGTGTTTTAGCTTTCAGTAGATTTAGTACATACACACACAAAAAAATGCCTATTAGTTGTTTCACAACCCAAGATGAACTAGAATTGATGCTGCAAACAGTAATAAAGAGCAGTTTCTACTCTTTTCTGGGGTATATTAACTAGCAGAATGCAATCTATAATAGTCCTCAGATCTCCCTAAAAACATTTATATTCAAATCAAAGCTGTACACTAACAAATAAAATGGGACAAATTAGATATCTGATATCCACTTACCCTCCATTTTATCTTTGATGTTTGTTTTATATTTTGTATTGTACAGCTCTTTACAATATTTCCCGTTGACAATAACACAGCACCATATGGTGATTTCTAACTTTTCTTCTTTTAGAAGAATGGTTCATCAAAGGACCAGATTCACTTTAGGGCACTCTCTGTGTCCCTGGAGTATCATCTACATTTCAGCCTTTCGAAGTCCATGGCTACCCTATATGTTATATCAGCTTGGAAAAATCAATGGCTAGCTTTTAAAACAACTGGACTTCAAAAGAGATAGAAACTAAGACCTGGAGAAGTTGGAAAAGGGTAAAAGCACTCCTCCAACATACTCCCTTGGGGAAAGGAAATCACAGGGTCTGCAGCATAGATTTAGTATAATAAAAACCAAAGTGTAGGCCTCCTAATATGCAAATAATCTGATCCAACTCTAACACCACGCCCTAAACCTTTTGGATAAACCCTACTGGTCCAGGATTAAGGTTTACAACCAAGCTCAAACACAGGTTTATCCCAAACCATTTAGATAAATTAAAGCATTTTCCTTCCATTCCCACATCTCCACACTCCATTTGCACCCACCCCCCATCTCCTGCCCTTCAAGTTCTGCCTGGCAACTTGAATAAACCACAGTTGTTAGGCTAGCTTTGCATGTGTTTGTTTTGTGTTGTTTAACAAAAGGACCAATCAAGAGACATCAGAGGGCTATCAGCTAATTGATGACTGACACTAAGATAATTACTGGCTTAGAAAATCAGAGCCACCCCCTTTACAAAATTAGGAAGTTCAACTATATTTTGAAGAAAATGTTGTGTTTCTCTCTGATCAAGGTAGCAGAACACACCCAGCTTCCTAATATCCACATGCTTAATTTGATAATACTAGTACACTGTTGCATAATATGTTCATTTTATACTTTTACATTTTAGTGTGCGTTAACTCAGAGATGCGGTAGTGGGGATGACCTGTCTGGAAAAGAACCTAGGAAGAATGGAGGGGTTAGGAAGAGTATAAGGAAAGTGTAGACGGAGCAGGTAAACAGTGTTAAACCATCTCTGATATCCACCACCACCACCACCAGCTCAGCCCCTGCACTTACCACATTGATTTCCAGGTGATGAGAAGGTCCTGGCACAAGATTTTTCCTCCTTTTTTAGTGCAGAATTCCACAATGCTGAGGAGGGTCAGACTTCAAGCAATAACACAAGAACACTCTGTGGTCTTTCTTTAGTGCCTATTTCCTCTGATTTCTGGCATATTATTATTGATCAGAAATCATTTTTGGTTTTTGGAAGGGAGTGTATACCTGGGCCTAGCATTTCTAAATCTATGCCAACACCGACTCAAGATTTACTCGAGGTCAAAGGGAAAAAGTGGAAAAGCAAACTTATTTAAAAACAAAGCCTACCTGGAAACGGACTTAATTTATGGGGAGAGGAACTTAATTTAGACATAATGAGAAACTTTCTGGCTGCTCAAGAAGATTGTGGAGAAAAAATTCTTATCTGCCTAGGGTTGCTTATGAACAGACCTCCCTCAAGGCAGTGGGCAGGTGACCTGCCCTGGTTTCTATGGAATATAGAATTGGTGATTTATTAAACATTCACACAAACACTAAGTCTTCATTCCTTTTACCTACTGGTACCACCCTAACTTCCTGCTTCTGAAAGGTCTTTTAGAGAAAACTCTGCCTTTTCACACATGCTTACTAACACCAATTCAAGTTTCTGTGAAGTATTTTTAACAATATCCATTTCTAGACAAGTGTTACCAGAAAGAGGTGAGTAGTGTTCTTGGTCAAACATTCCATGTTTTTGCAGTGTCCTGAAATATCACTGGATCAAAATAAAGTGCCAAGAAGAAGGTGTCCAGTGAAAAGAGAGGACCCTGCAACGTGGAAACATTTCAGGTCCCTCACAGGAGGGGAGGGCAGTGTTAGGTAAAAAAAAAGACACCCATGGTGTTCACCCTGCCAAGAAAGACTCACAAACATTCTGATATACATTTTGTGAATATGCACATTTACATGCACAGCTGCATTAACTTTTCAGGTCATTTCTATGCCCTATTATCTCCCCTCCAATTTAAATTCCATAGAGTATAACAAAGGTACCATACAGCCAAGCGAAGGAAAATAATGACTGTCTTCACAAATCTTTACAACACGGTTTTACCTAAACAAATTGAAATGACACAAAGCAACTTTTCCGTGCTCTGATTGAAGACTGCCATGAATTTTAATAGGAAAAACACTATAAAGTGAAAGGAGGGGCTTCTCCCTCCGTGTGTATTTAGTTCCCCACCCTGTCTCCCAAGCCTCAACCTTAAATACTCAAGGAAAAGCAGCATAATTCGTCCCCTTTATGCCCTGCAGTTCTAGGGAAGCTTACAAAGTATTGCAAACCAGCACATTCTTCTAGAGGAAAACATTTGTATACTGCTCACATTGAGAGAACTGCAATGTAGGTCAGTGTTAAGTGTCTGAAATCTTACCTCCACTTGGCCCAGGACCTTGTGGTGTGATGTGGGCTACTATATCTGAACGGGTGCCCAAGCGAGGTCTGCGAATTGGTTAGCAAAGTAAGGCAATTTACATTGCCTGTAATGAAACCATTTCAGGAAAAAGGATTTTTCTTTTATGCCAGTGGAGACTGGGAGCATAAAGAAGATCAAAACACAAGCTACATTTTTTTCGAAACTACTTATTGGAGATTGCTATTGCTGGTTTTATTACAATATGTATTTTACAGATTTAGGTAATAGCCCTGATTTTTCAAATCGACCTCTGTTTAGACATGTTTCACTTTGGGCTGTTTCTTGTCTGCAAAATTACAGTCATTTGCACGTTATTACAGTGAGTAGGAGACAGATTGTATTTAGCATTGGGTGGGGGAAGGGTTATTATGGGAAGTGATCTGCTACGGTCAGCACATAATTTCAGCCTGAAGAAAATTGCTTCTGAATGGCTGGTCTGTTAGCTAGCCAAGGAATGGTCACTGGGAGAGACTGAAAAATACTTCTGCTTAATCTGCATTATAGAATTATTCTCATTTCCAGAAAGACGGTCTGTGGAAAGAATGATTATAAAATAAATTTTAAAACGTTTAGGTAAAATGTTGTCACTGCTCTATTTGGCTTTAAAACAACTACAACAAAATACAACCACCAAGCAGGAGTGAGCCAAAAGGCAGCAGCAGGATGCAGACATTATGTCCTATTTGTTATTCCTTGCCTCCTTCTCTGCACCCCCCTTTTGTGACTTTTTGAAATCTCTATGACTTAATGGCAGTGGATTTTTAAAGGTGTGTAAAAATTTGAGAGTAATGCCAAATGTCGGTAAGTTGTGTGTGTGTGTGTGTGTGTGTGTGAGAAGAAATTCCCTAATATAGCATCTTTTGGGAGGGTGGAAGAATAGTAGAACCTTCTTAATTGTGAAACTATCTGGTATACCTCCAGCACTAGAATTTAAGGATTTTCCCACACTTTACAAACTACATCCTAAATATTTATGCATATTTCTCAAAGCCAATAGATCAGTAAAGCAAAGTGGCTTATCAGAAATAGTAACCCCTAATTTGTAACTTAAACCCTTATAAATCTCTTAGGAAGTTTTAACATATTTGGTTGGGGGAAAAAATCAGGAGATTAAGGTTTATTTTAAAGGAAAATAAAGGAGTACCATTATACTAAGCTCCTTTGGCTGCTGAATATCACTTTTGTTGTGAACAACTGTGCCTCTTTTGTTTTCAAAACAAGCTTTCCTAAAGGATGGATCTCCAGTCATTTGGAGAATATGCAATAAACAATAGAAAGCCAGAAAATTGTTTTGCTATTTTCATAACAGGAAATTTCCTCCCCCATGCTCTCAGCTCAGCTGAGCCTCTAGTCCACCAGCCAATCATCATTATGGAAATAAGGTTTTCAGTGTCCTGATTGGCTGACTCCTGGGCCAGTACGTTAAGTTTTCTATGGCTCAATGTCTACTCCGTGCCATGCTCTGTGACCCTCTTGTTCCAAGATTATTTTAATCATTTTTTTCTTTTCTCTTTTATTCTCCCTTTGTCTCCTTTTCCTTTCCTCTCCACCCCTCTTCTTTCCTCTGCCTTCTCTTTACAAGATTTTTAAAATCAGTCAAGGAAGAACCTTGTATTTCTTTTTTAAACACCTTTACACATAATGAGCATGTTGGCATCTGCTAGGAATAGCATTTAATGTATGGAGGCGTTTCTTCTGACCATAATTTAATGTTTTGTTGTTGTTGTTTACTTAGGTTCTCTTGGTGTTTCCTTAGATTTTAGAAGACTCCTACAAAAGTTAAATGAACACATTTCTCTGACATATGCTTTAATTTTTATATTTTAACATTATCTCTACAGTCTACTATAATTTTTCTGAGATTTTAAAAATTAAAACATTAAATTAGAAGACTTTTAAAGATTTTTAAATTTTATTCATTAATTTGAGAGAGAAAGAAAGGGAGAGAGAGAGAGAGACATCTTTCTGTTCATATATGTGCCCTGACCATGGACGGAACCTGCTATCTTTGTGTATTGGGACAATGCTCTAGCCAACTGAGCTATCTCTCCAGGGCGACGCTTTTAATTTAATACTGAAAAGAAGTCATGTGAAATCGTTTTTAGGAGCTAAGGAAACAATGTATTTTCTTTATACTTAAGATGTTACATCCTATCTATCATTTTAAGAGGTGTTTTAAACTTTTGCATCATTATCCTTAAAGACCAACCCCAGCCTTAAGGATGCACACCTCTTTCAAACTTGGAAGAGATTTTTAACTCACGAAAGTGAATAATAATGGGAAAGATAGGTGTGACTTACCATGTTCCAAAATTTTTTTCTTAATTCTTCATACATATGTATTCATCTTCATAGCAGCCCCATGAGATAAGTACTATTATCATCATCAGGGGAAACTGATACACAGAAAAGACAAGTAGCTTTTTGCAAGTATCACAGCCAACTCTTGGTGGAGACAAATTTAATATAGAAAGGCTAGCCTGTACCTGGATGCTTACCCACTGAACTAGACTGCCACTAACACATGGCTCCAGACAACAATTCTACCTCCACTCTTTCTTTCTTTCTTTCTTTCTTTCTTTCTTTCTTTCTTTCTTTCTTTCTTTCTTTCTTTCTTTCTCTCTCTCTCTCTCTTTTTCTTTCTTTCTCTCTCTCTCCCCCCCTCTCTCTTGTTCTCTTTCTTTTCCTTCCTTCCTTCCTTCCTTCCTTTTTCTTTCTTTTAGCATAGAAATATTAGGTGACTGACAACTCTCTTCCTAAAAAAATAATGAATTTATATGCTTTTCAATCAAAGAAAAGCCACTTGGTCATTTTTAACCAGAGATGAATGTTATACCAAGCAGAAGTGGCACCTAAAACTTGGGATTTTTTAAATCAGTTTTTGTTATTACTCATTCAGAAATTTTGGAAAAAATCCTAATGATTTGCGAGAGAGAGAGAGAGAGAGAGAGAAAGGAAGAGGACGAAGAGAGAGAGAAGTATCAACTTGCCCTTCCACTTAGTTGTTTCATTTAGTTGTGTATTCATTGATTGCTTCTCCTACATGCCCTGACCCGGGATCCAACCCATGAGCTCAGTGTGCCAGGATGATGCTTTATACACTGAGCCATCTGACCAGGGCCAGAAAATTTTAAACATTAAAAAAATAACCAGCCTGACCAGGCGGTGGTGCAGTGGATAGAGCGTTGGACTGGGACACGGAGGACCCAGGTTTGAGACCCCGAAGTAGCCAACTTGAGCGTGGGCCCATCTGGCTTGAGCAAAAGCTCACCAGTTTGGACCCAAGGTCGCTGGCTCCAGCAAGGGGTGGCTCAGTCTACTGAAGGCCCGCGGTCAAGGCACATATGAGAAAGGAATCTATAAACAACTAAGGTGTCGCAACGAAAAACTAATGATTGATGCTTCTCGTCTCTCTCCGTTCCTGTCTGTCTGTCCCTATCTATCTATCCCTCTCTCTGACTCTCTCTCTCTGTCCTTGTTAATATATATATAATCATAATGGGTAGCAGAGTGAGGTTAAAAATGACATAAGACTGTCATTGTTGACACTGGTGGTACATACATTGGGATCATATTATTCTTTATGTTAACACACATATATTTGGAAACTTCTATGTTAAAAATTGAAAGAAAGAAAAAGCTTAGGTCTTAGATAGGGAAGGAGCTATTTAGAAACAGTTTTCGCTTGGCCAGGTGATAGCACAGTAGATAGAGTGTCAGACTGGGATGCAAAGGACCTAGGTTTGAAACCCCGAGGTCACTGTCTTCAGCACGGGCTCATCCTGCTTGAGCACAGGCTCACTAGCTTGAGCGTGGGCTTGAGCATGGGATAATAGACATGACCTGATGGTCTCTGGCTTGAGTCCAGAGGTCACTGGCTTGAAGCCCAAGGTGGCTGCCTTGAGTCCAAGGTCGCTGGCTTGAGCAAGGGGTCACTCGCTCTGCTGTAGCCCCCTGGTCAAGGCACATATGAGAAAGCAATCAATGAACAACTAAGGAGCTGCAAAAGAATTGATGCTTCTGATCTTTCTCCCTTCCTGTCTGTCCCTCTCTCTGACTCTCTCTCTGTCTCTGTCAAAAGAAAGAAACAGTTTATCCCTTGGCTTTGGAACATTTTTGGCATTAACCCAATGGGGTAAAATTGCCTCAAATGATATTGTTGTGCATACAAACAGGCAGCAGATTATACTTGCTTCCTATCATGTGCTTACTCCAGTTTTTATTTATTTGTTTTAGTTCAAATTCACTTACTAGGCCATATAGGGTGAAAATCTGTAATGTTCTATTTATATTTTCTATATGCACTTAGGATACTCAACTGAACATTTGTAGAATTTTCTTATATTTCAATCAAGAAGGAAAAATATCAATCCCATATAGAAATATACTCAAAAGACATTAAGGAATGATGATTCAATATTTTATTACAGGTGTATTATATATTGGAAGAAAAAATTTGGTAGTTTAGATTTCTTCAGTGCATGTTTTTTTGTCTTATTTAAAGAGAGAGTTGTAGAAATGAAACCAACAGTTCAGAGAATTATATAAAATAGCAATATACAAAGACACTAAATAACATAAGCAACATTGAACAGAATTAAACTAACTGGAGCCTGACCTGTGGTGGTGGAGTGGATAAAGCGTCAACCTGGGAACACTGAGGTCACCAGTTCAAAACCCTGCACTGGTCTGGTCAAGGCACATATGGGAGTTGATGCTTCCAGTTCCTCCCCCTTTCTCTCTCTCTCTCACTCTGTGTCTCCTCTCTAGAATGAATAAATAAAAAGAAATTTAAAAAGAAATAAACTAACTGGAGAGAAAAAAGTTTAATCTTTTCATAAAAAAGGCTATAACATTTGAGATTTAAAAAAACATTGAAGAAGATGAAATCATAGTAACAGTTACTATTCTTAACAAATAGGATATAATTTTGTAAAATAATGAGATTATAACACAAGGAGTCCCTGATAAAACTGTTATAGCAAAAAAATGGATAAATCATTAAATATAATGAGATTTAACTATCACCGTGAGAGAAATGATATGTAATTAGAAAAACGAATAGAATGTAAAAAGAAAGCAATGTTTCTATCCATGGTTCCACATTACTAAAAGTCTAGTGATAAAAGAGGAAAGTATTTCTGAGACTATTAATAAATTATGGGCACAATTATCATTAATTACAATAATAGTCTTCTCAAACCCAAACTCATGTCCTATCAACCTTTCATTTTATTTGACAAACATCTGCAAAACACTTTGTAAAAATCATGTTGCTAAGCATTTTACAAATATTAGCTCATTTCCTGTGATTAAGTTTAAGATATTCATTCAACAAACTTCTGTTGTGTTCACATGTCCACAGAATATACAAAAAAGGAATAAGAAATCATCTCTGCTGTTGAGATGCTTTATGTTTTAAAGTTGGCCTAAGACACTTACCAAACTAAAAAAAAAAAGTGTTTGATTTAGGATAATATATACAAAAACTTTACTTTGGGGGAGAAGAACAGCTGACTTTATCTAAGGCAGTCGTTGTTAACCTTTTTTGAGGTACCGAACCCACCTGTTTCATATGCACATTCACCGAACCCCTCTTTAGTGATAAATAAAATATGATTTATTTTTCCAAATTCAAGACATAGGTATATGTTTTTTACTGGTGCACAAAATGAACCGTGCATGAACATCACCTTGCTCAAAGAACAAAACCAACGAAGTGCATGAACTCACAACAAATTTCGGTATTACTTTATTCTGGCCTCTGCGGCAGAGGTTTCTCCGAACCCCTGAGACCGACTCATCGAACCCCTAGGGTTCGATAGAACCCAGGTTAAGAACCACTGATCTAAGGAATCAATATGGGCTCTAGGGAGGAAGCAGGTTAAATTGTTGTGCCACATTGGGATGAAGATGGAAGGAAGGTCATGCCAAGCAGAGCAAACACAACGAACACAAATGTAGAGGCAAACAAGAATAGGATAGCAGTGTTAGTTCAGTTTAGCTAGATTACAGTAACCCTGGAGGGGAGGAACAGTGGTCAGTTTTCTTGTAGATAGGACCATTATGAACCCTCACAAAATGTGTTTTGGTGAAGGAACAATGGAAACTAACATCCAGCTATAAAGCTCTGCTCACCCTGGCTCTGTGCTGTATTAGCCTAAGAAAGGGTAGTCTTTTATAGTGTATAATAGGGTGTACTCCGCCAGACTGGACTGAAGGAATGCCTTTATCCCCTACAACAAGGAGTTTATCACAAGGCAATGAATAAACTTGCCTTAGTAGGACTATGGAAAAATCTTGAATCTCTTATAAGTTAATTTACAGTCATATGTATGTCAGAAAAAGTCTAGGGAGTAGTAAATGAATTATACCATCTATGCTTCTCTGAATTCTTGGAAGTTGTAATGGCCAAAAATGTTTGTCAAATTAATGAACTTATATTGAATCTCTATGTGCAAGAAGAGTAGAACAAATTTCCTCAAAATGCAGGGGATATAGAGCATTTCAAGGTATACTGAGATAATATTCAAGCTAATAAGTACATCGAGTGGACAAACAATAACAATAAGCATGAAATTAACCAACTCTGGACTTAAAAATGCTCAACTTAGAAAGTAAAACTTCTACAATAATAATCTACAGCCAAATTAAATAAACTAACCAGAGCAGGAAGAGTCTTTATAAATGAAAACCTGTTGAAAGATGTCTTTATGAATAAAAACATGTTGATTGAAACAAAAGGTAATGTCCACACATAGGATCAAAAATGGGACCTCTGGGGGACACCAACATTTAAGTTTGGAGCAGAAAATATGACTGCTTGAATAATGAATGAGTGAACAGAGAGATTAAGAAACAAACACAAAAACCAACTAAGTAAAGGATACCTCTGAGAAGGAGAAAGTGATCAACAATACCAGTTGCATCAAGTAAGTTCAGGACTGAAAGCCTCCTTTAGTTTTTTTGGGGGAAAGACTTATTCATTGTAGAGGGAGCAATGTAAGTAAAAAAGTAGCAAAAACCAATGATTTCAGAACTGATCTATAGGGGAGCAAATAGAGAAAACAAATTTATTCTTTTTAGAAGCTTGTTGAAAGGGAATAGAGAAAGGTAGATTGAATAGAGTCTGGGAGAATTTTGTTGTTCTGTATTTTACTTATATGAGACAGCCTTCAACATACATTTTGAGAGAAACATACGTGTCAGTAGAAAGAGTAGTAGAAGTTTTAGAGGTTAATTGATACACAAAGATCCTAGCTGAGAATATTGGGAAAGGGAAGGAGACCATTCAATCATGACTAGCACAGGAAATTCAAACTGGAGGGAATAGTTGGAGAGTTAGGGAGCTGCTCCAGCAAGGTGACTGCCCCTCAGGCAGCAGTCTCAGAAGGACACCAGTGAAACCCAGAACAGCCTCCACAGGCAGAAGTGAGATAGCTCACATGAATACAGATCGAGATAATTAGATTTAAAAAACATATTCAAATACCTACAGCTCTTAATAATTCAGTATATCCAGTAACTTTCTGGGAAGCTGATGAGTTAAGGTGAAAGAAACTTGGGATATTAGGACAGATTTATCTTGTCAAAGTATAAAAGTTTAATGAGTATATTATTGTAAATTAGTCTCTTCTTAAGAGTTTAGATAACAAAAATAAGAAGAAACCTTAGGGTTTGTCTTTACATATCAATGTGAAATCACAGTGGGTCACGTTTGTCTTAGGTAGAGGTTTCTGTTTTACCCAAATGGCTATGTGTGAACCGAAAGTAAATGTTTGTCATTGAGGCAATTGCCTCAATGCAAAGTAGAGCTGCTCACATCAGAATCTCACTTTTTAATATCATATTGTTATTAACAGGTTTCAGTTCTTCAGGCTACGAACTTAAGTTTCGTTTCTTGAAGTTTCGATTTATCTTTCCCTGCCATTTTGTACATTCCAACCGTTTGTTCTACTCAATTACCTTTTGACATCTACTTCTATATAAGGTCATAATCTGAACTAAGCTAGAACTTCTGCATAACTGCCTAACTACTCCTGCCAGTGATAGGCCACCCCACATTCCCCTTCCTCCCCTAAATAACTTTAAAATTACTGTACCAACCATAAACCGGCTGCTCTCCCTTACGAGATAGCCCAGCAGGTTTTCTCTCAATAAAGCCTGTTACACTGGTCTTTCAGACTCCAGACTCCAATTGACTCTATCATTTGGTGCCCAAACCTGGGATGGGGCTCTGGTTGCCTGGACGATCGATCCCCCACCTCTCACCCAAGCTTACTACCAGGGAAGCGTTGGACAGCGGTAGCTCATTTCGGGGTTACTCCCCGATTCTGCTGGGTCCTGGGAGTGGGGGTATATTGGCCGGCTCTGTGGCCCTGTTCGAAACCCCTGTCAGACCAGGATTAGGAATCCTTCTTCACCTTTCTTTCCTCCAGTAGGAGCTCTTCCAAATTTTGACCCTAAAAATCTGAGGAGGTAGATCTCGGGGTTTCTTGTCTACTCGGACTTATATTTTCGTAAATCCAGGCATCTGGCCAAGAAACCTCCTACTCACAGGGACTGAATTCTCGTGGGTGACGACCCATACAATTCTTCCCCTTCCTTTCCCTACAGTTGAAAGAGGAAGAAGGGGGATGCTCCTCCTTCCTCCTCAACTCCCCTCTACCTCCTTTACCTACCATGGGGACCTCCCAATCCAAACCACCACACAACACCCCCTTAGGCTGCTTACTCAAAAATCTCTCTAAATTAGGTCTTTCAGATCTTAAACCAAAGAAACTCATTTTCTTTTGCAATACCACATGGCCCCAATATAAACTAGACAATAGTTCCCAGCGGCCAGAAAATGGCACTTTCGATTATAATACACTCAAAGATTTCAATAATTTTTGCCACCAGACAAGGAAGGCCTCAGAAATTTTCTTTGTGCAGGCTTTCTTCTTTCTTTGATCTCGACCCTCCCTCTGTTCCTCTTGCTCGACCTACCAAATACTTTTAGCAAGAACCCCTTCTCCCCCCCCCCCCGCCCCCACCACTGTCCTTCTCCAACACTCCTCTAAGTTCTGATCTTTTTGACCCTTCTGACCACGTGGCACCACCACCACACCTAAACCTCCTCCCTATATAACCCCTGACATAGAGCCGGAAACCACTTCCCCAACTTCCCCCTCCCTTCCGCTTTCCACTCTTAACATCTGCCCTCAACCTCATGATCAACCTCATCCACAACCCTCCTCTCAAACCCTACACCTGGCTGGTCTCTATGCTCTAGCGAGGTAGCCAGGGTGGAAAGCATCATTGGAGTCTCCATCTCTTTCTCTCTGACTTATCCCAAATTGAACGCTATCTAGGCTCCTTTTTCTCTGACCAAAACACATACATAAAAAAGTTCAAATACCTTACACAATGCTATGACCTTATATGGCACGATCTCTACATAATCCTAACCTCTTCCCTCACTCCCTCCCGATAAAGACCGAGCAAATCGCAGATGAGGTCCATACTAGAAATAATGCCAATCCCATAGGTACCACCACAGTTCCTAACACAGACCCTAACTTGAGCTACCAAAAAGACCACCAAAATCAGACAGCTAGAAACCTTATGATTAATTACCTCCTCCAAGCATTAAACAAATTAGCAAATAAGGCTGTAAACTATGACAAAATCAAGGAAATTGTCCAGTGTGATTTTGCTGCCAATAGAATGAACTACATATTAAAGGTGATTATACAAATATTCTAAAAATCTCTAAAACATTCAGATATTTTAATGGAATAAATAATTGGGAGTGGTATATTATTCTCAAGAGGAATCAGAAAATATTTATGGAAGTTATGAAATAGTGTAGCTCTGTAAAAATATTATACAAAAGAAAATATAGGTAGGTGCTGGATATGCATGTAATATCTCATAACAGTATTCAAACTATTAAATGAATTACCAATGGAAAAACAGGCTACAACATATTTTTCAGACCTTTAAATATATAATCATTGTCCCATCTGAAAAGTTTGTCATATAAGTAGTGTCTGATTTTAAGAAAAATTTTATCAGGTTTATAATTTCTCTATCATAAAATTTACCCATTTTAAGTTAATGAATTTTATAAGTTAATGTTAATGAATTTAACTTATAAGTATACTTTATTAACTTTATTTTATAAGTATAAGTTAATGAATTTTAGTGTATTTACAGAATTTTGCAACCAACACCACATCTAATTTTACAATATTGCTTTCACCCTAAAAAGTAAAAAAGTAGCCTTGTGCCTATTTATAATCACTAGTGGGTTTAAAAAATATTTTTAGAAGCAACAGTTAATGATTTTATACACTACAACAGAGGTCGGGAAACGTTTTGGCTGAGAGAGCCATGAATGCCACATTTTAAAATGTAATTCTGTGAGAGCCATACAATATGTTTAACACTAAATACAAGTAAATGTGCATTTTGTGTAAGACCAACACTTTTCAAGCACAATAAGTCTCTCAATTCTTTTTAATAACATTGTTATGCTGTTGCTAACCAATGATGAGTAAAGTACTTCTTACCATTAATGTGACTTCTGGTGCTGCATGGTTTTTCTGACGGCTTTGTAGTCTGGTTGATAGAGGTGAGGTTAAGCTTCATGCAGGCGTTGAGACTTCCATTCGTTAAACGTGATCGTAGGTTGGTCTTAACGTTCTTTAGATGTGAGAAAGACTGCTCACATGCATACGTAGAGCCAAACATTGTCAGGACAGCAATACTCACACACTGGAGTGTGTGGTATGTGATGGGAAGTGCGTTCCAAGTTTTGATAATCAGCTGGTAAGCGGGTTTAAGTTTTTTCATTTCTCCCCACTTGTGTTTGCTCGCCAACTCTGCTTGCTGTAGTGCAAGTCTTTCTAACCCAATCTTCACTCAGTGACTTGAACTTATTCACCCACATGTCTGAGGCCTTCAGGTCAGCAGCTTGTAGCTCAAAATCTCTGACGGAAACACCGGGGATGTAACTCAGGTCGGCATTGTCCACTGCACACTCATGTGGATGGGTGATGAACTTAAACAAGTGTGCTTACAAAATTCTCCAAAGCGCGCTTTGAATAACTGCAGGAAATTGTATGTGAAGCCCACTAGCTGCTAGAGATCAAGATGTTGAGCAGGGTCACTTGCTGTGCATGCATCTTTAAACTCTTCCACTTTTTCAAAGTATAGTAAACGACCTGTTTTAATTTCAGTGATGAAGAGTTCCAGCTTGTTTTCAAATGCCAACACTGCTTGTTGAAGAAATAAGACTGTATTTCCAACGCCTTCCATATTCACATTGAGCTGGTTCAGATGTTCAGTTATGTCCATAAGATAATAGAACTTCAGGAGCCACTCGGTGTTAGCTAACTCAGGATGCTCGATGTTTTTCATTTCAAGAAAAGTCCGGATTTCACTCATACAAGCCACAAAACGGCTGAGCATCTTCCCTCTTGACAACCAATGCACATTGCTGTGCAGAAGCAGACCATGATAATTATTCCCAACTTCATCCAGCAGTGTTTTAAACTGGCAATCATTTAAAGCTCAGGCAACAATAAAGTTGACCACCTGAATGACCAGCAACATCACCTCACCAAGCTGTTTGCCAAACTTCTGAGCACAAAGCGCCTCCAGATGTAGGATAAAGTGAAAACTTAGGATGGGTCTCTTTCCATGTTCACAAAGACGCACTACGAATCCTCTTTTTTTCCCCACCATGCACGGAGCACCATCAGTACACACCAAAATAAGTTTATCCATTGGTAGATTTTTTTCTTTAGTGAACTCAGTAAAAGACTTGAATAAATCCTCACCTCTTATTGTCTCTTCCATAGGCAAAACAACAAGACTTTCCTCACATAGTGTGTCACCAACAGCATACCTTGCAATTATGCTGAACTGGGATAAATGGCTTACATCTGTTGACTCATCCAAAGCAAGAGAAAAGTATGGTGCTGCATTTATGTCCTTCACTTGTGTTGCCTCAAATTGATTTGCCATTATGATGGTACAATCATGAACAGTTCTTGCTGACAGAGGCATGACTTTTATTCATTTGATAATCATGTCTTTATTTGAAAAGTCATCAAAAAGTTCATTGGCAACATCAAGCATGAATGTTTTGGCATGCTCCCCTTCTGTGAATGGCTTTCCGTTTCTCACAATTGCTAAAGCTCCAGCACAGCTAGCCGAATTCCAGTCACCTTGTTGGGTCCAAACGGAGTTGCTGCTGACTAGCTTGCACTCTGCACAGTAGCTCTTGACATGCTTTCTTCCTGCTGTCCCCCGCTGGATATTTCAATGCAAATGTAGTATGGCGTGTGTTGAAGTGCCACTTTATATTTGACCGTTTCATTGATGCAATTTTATCGTTGCATATTATACACACTGCAGAACCTGCTCTTTCCACAAAGGCGAATTCCTCTATCCATTCCTGCTGAAAAGTACAATACTCCTCATTGTTTTTTCTTTTAGCCATCTTCTTTGTCAAAAGGGTTTCTGCAATTAGCTAGCTGACTATTTGATTAAAAGGAGGGAAGTTTATTTTCTGACCTCACATTGACCTGTGTACATTATGCATTATCCAATAAAAATTTGGTGTTGCCCTGGAGAACAGCTGCGATTGGCTCCAGCCACCCACAACCATGAACATGAGCAGAAGGAAATGAATGGATTGTAATACATGAGAATGTTTTATATTTTTAATGTTATTGTTAGTATTATTAATATTACAGGGACAGAAAGAGAGTCAGAGAGAGGGATATATAGGGACAGCCCGACAGCAACGGAGAGAGATGAGAAGCATCAATCATTAGTTTTTCATTGCCATTGCGACACCTTAATTGTTCATTGATTGCCCTCTCACATGTGCCTTGACCGTGGGCCTTCAGCAGACTGAGCAACCCCTTGCTGGAGCCAGCAACCTTGGGTCCAAGCTGGCGAGCTTTTGTTCAAGCCTGATGAGCCTGCGCTCAAGCTGGTGACCTCGGGGTCTCTAACCTGAGTCCTCCACATCCCAGTTGGATGCTCTATCCACTGCGCCACCGCCTGATCAGGCCTTATTTTTTTTTTTCATTAAAGATTTGTCTGCGAGCCAGATACAGCCATCAAAAGAGCCACATCTGGCTCACAAGCCATAGGTTCCCGACCCCTGCTCTACAAAGTGGCAATCACATAAAAGTTATGATCAGAATATGAGCTTGATACTTAAGCATATGACCCTTACCATATAAACTATTCACCTTTTGGAAACATCTGGATAATCCTTTACAGAACTTGATAGGAAAAGACAAAGATGATAAAGTAAAATCTTGATGTCTCATTAATAATTATGGCAGTTTTTTATTTTGTTTTGTTTTGCCATTCAACTCTGAATTTATCCTTTTTACCTGCTGTGTAAAAATGGACCTGACCCCTTTAAATACTTTTCCTTGCCTGCTGGCACCATGCTAAACATTGTTAGTCAACAGTACGAGAGACATTGCAGAAGGAAAGGGTCCCGTGTGCTAGTTCTGGCCCAGTCACTTGGTAGGCTGCTGCAGCAAGAGCAGCTTTGTTAGCACCAAGCTCCTGGACCATAACACTGCTCCAGTAGTGCACAGTGACCAGCACTTCTTGGCACCTCTGTGGCCGTACCATAGCTACATGCCTCTAATGAGAGACCTCCCTAGGTATAGCTTTCTCTAACACACCAGCAGGAAGGCTTCCTGCAGGTTTCTGAGGGGACTTCCTACCAGGTCTGCTGGCATGGCCCCATAATGGCTTCTTTGCCATCCAGTGAGCCAAAGCCATGTTGTCTCCGGAAAGGTCTGGATCTGAGCTCTGAGTGCATTGGGGAGAGAACTCTTCCTCAATATTTATCGCCATCCTAGGGACAGTGGCTATGCTATATTGTTATTTCTGATACTACATTGTATATCTCCTCCTCTTCTTCTCCTTCTCCTTTTTCTTCTTCTTCTTCAGATTTTATTTACTGATTTTAGAGAGAGGAGAGAGAGAAAGGCAGGGGGAAGAGCAGGAAACATCAACTTGTAGTTGCTTCTCATATGTGCCCTGACCCAGCAAGCCTGGGTTTGAACCAGCAACTTCAGCACTCCAGGTCAAGACCTCATCCGCTGTGCCACCACAGGTCAGGCTATCTGTTATTCTTACATTCTTTAAAATCCTTTTAACTTCTAGCCAGCATTTCTGATTACTATAACCCCCTGTTATATTTAATAATTATTTGTATTAAACTTTCCCTATTCAACTCACTATTTGGTTTCTTTCCCTGGTTAGATGCAGACTGATATAAAAATATACTGTAAACCAGAAATGCCATTTATACATTGACGTTGGTGAGAGAGAGAGAGGACGGAAGAGAGGGAGAGAGAGAAAAAGAGAGAGAGAAACATTAATTTGTTGTTCCAATTATCTATGTATATTCATTAGTAGTTTCTTGTATATCCCTGACCAAGGATTGAACTTGCTACCTTGGCAATTAGAGTGATGCTCTACCAGTGGTCGGCAAAGTCATTAGTCAACAGAGCCAAATATCAATAGTTCAATGATTGAAATTTCTTTTGAGAGCCAAATTTTTTAAACTTAAACTATATAGGTAGGTATATTCCTTATTGAGACAGTGCCCGCATGTGGTGTTTTGTGGAAGAGCCCACTTAAGGAGCCAAAGAGCCACATGTGGTTGCGAGACATGGTTTGCCGACCAGAGCTAACCAACTGAACTACCTAGCCAGGACCAGAAATACCTGATTAAAAAAAAGATGTTTATAATAATTCCCTCATCGAAAAACAGTTTATTTTAATATTTACTTACTATAGACCAATAATTGTATCTAATATCTAGAAAGCTATGGCTTAATTTAGGAAGAAAATGTACACTAATTTTGAAGGAAAAACAACCACAGTGCTGAATTATGGTAGATCAAACATTAGACCAGAGCTGAATCCTAATGGTTTCCAGCCACTGTTCTAATCATCTATAACTATGTAGCAAGCAACCTGCCACATTCAGTGGCTTAAAATAACAACCAGTTTCATATATCTCATGACTTTGAGGGTAATAAGAGCAGGCCCTGCTGATCAATCCTTCTGTTCCATGTGGTGTTAACAGAGGCCACATGGTATTTCTCAGCTGGAGTCTGGGCTGGTCCAGAGGGTGGCAGACATCTTCATGAACATTTCTGGCACCTTGGGACGATGCTTCTAAGCTGGGACTGTGACCTGAAATATCTATACATGGCTGTTCCAGCCTGTAGCCTCAGGAGAGACTCCTGGCAGAGTACCTCAGGACTCTAAGAGTGAGTGTTCTAGTAAACAAACAGAGCTGCCTGGCCTTTTATGATCCAACCTGGGAAGACACACAACCTTTCCAGTCACCAACCATCCTGATTTGTCTCGTTCTGAGTTGTTTCCTGGGGGATTTGTAGCGCTAACTCCAGGACAGTCCTGGGAGACCCAAAAGAGTTGGTATAAACCTCGCTGAAGTAGTTAGTCATAGGCTCACCCAGACTCAAGGGGAGGGAATATAGCTCTGGCCTGTTGGGTATGGGGGAGGCAGTATCTAAGCAAAGTATCAAAGAATTTGAAACTGTGTCTTAGTATATACCCTGCCAAAGGTATTTGAAACTATGTTTTAAAAAACAGCCAGCCAGTTAATCTCAATGAGAATCAATTTCCTGATTTCAAAGAAATAAGAGATTTTTAGAAAGCAGCTTCTAAACTCTGATTCAGGCCTAAACTTTGATTCTATCAGTGGGAGGCAGAAAAGGCATTAAGAATTATTGTTGGGCGGCAACCAACTTTCTGTGCATTTAGGTTACAAATAGATTACTATATTCAGAGAACCTCACATCACATTTTATTTCTGATATACATATTTATTACATTTCAAAATGTGTATAGTTGTGAGTCTTCTTTTAATGACTCTTGCTCAGCAAACTTGAAACTCCTTTAATTGCCGACTTTTACACGTCTTCAGTTCTGAGAATCATTCTTGAGTATATTCTTTCTTCGATTACCTCTGTTCTACCTATCTAGAAGTCTTATTGAATAAATGTTCAAAAATCTGGATATAGCTTCTGTTTCTTAACTATTGTCTCATCATTTCCATGCTTTTGTCTGCATTACTTTGCTAGGGCTAACATAATAAAATAACACAGACGAGATGGCTTGAACAATAGAATGGGAGGTTAAGGCTTCAACACATGAATTTGGGGGAACACACTTTGCCAATACATTGTCCTTTTGCTTTGCCTTCTGGTAGAAACTCTGGGTTCAAATTTCCTTCTCATGAATTATATCACAGCATATCCATTTTGCTATTTTTCCTTTTGCAGAATTTTATTTCAATAATCATAACTTTTATTTCCAAAATTGATATGTTTCTTTTTCATATCAGCCTATTCCTTTGTATACAATATTCTCTTGAATCTTTCAAAATAATTTATTTTTTTTCTAGTTTAAATACACGATTCTATAATTTAAGGTTTCTCCCTTAGGGCTTAGTTCTTCTGCATCCTGAATTCAGAGCCTCTTCTTCAAAGTGTTTTTCTTCAAAATGTTCAGTGACATCTCGCAGTGTGGGAAGGAAGAGTGGACTCCTGACTTATCTTCTGGGTTGGGAGCTCCTCTTAGCATTTGTAAGTTACCTGAGGGGCTGCCTCCAGTGCATACCTATAAGAACTACCACTTCAGAGGCCCCCAGTCAACACTTCATCCAAGAACAAATGCTACATAAAAGGAAAGGAGGGCAGTTTAATCCAGCCTAGATTCCCCCCTCCCCAGTAGACCTCGTGGTACATAGGGTTTCTCTCCAAATTAACCTCACATGATAGAGGGCTTCACTAGCCACTTCTTACTTAGTTTCAAAAGCAGTCAGGGTAATAATCTGAAAGAAGAAAACCTCTGTTTCTTGCTGTTCAGATGATAGGGCAAAAGAGCAAGTATTTGAACCCTACTAGTGCCGCTTTTTTAGATGCGGTTCTTCAGGCATCCTGGTGATTACACTGGAGCCCTTGTTGAACTTTACACACATTAGGGCCTTGTTGAGATCACTGATATCACCTTTGTAGTAGCTTTCATTTATCCTGGTTACTTTTTTCATTTCCTGGTTTCTATCTTCCAGGAATTTCTCAAAATATATGGTAACCCATGTTATTTTAAAGGTGATCTTTTGTCATTTCAATAAAATTTTGGGTGGAAGGAAGTTATATAGGTATATCGTTATATATATATTATATATATAATATATATAGTTATAGAGGTAATATAACATTATCTTGATACAATTCCTTACTGAGTTTTAAATGAAAGAAATAAAAAAAATTATGCACATTTCAAAAAGTTTTTTTTGAAAGGATAAAATACATACGTACATAAAGCAAACAAGCATAAGCTTTCTGTCAACCTCCTCCTAAGCACATTCCCTTTTCCAGTAGAAACTTCTCCCAAGTAGTTTACTAGGTATGTTTCCACACGTTTTCCACATGAATTTATAAGCATATATGTGATATGTAGAAAACTTGTTAAAACTGGAATTGCACTATTATAACTTTTCTGCAATTACTTTTTTACTTAAAAATAAATGCTAAACATCTTCCCAGGTCAGCACATATATAAATGACCTCATTCTTTTTATGGCTGCATACTATATTTAGGATGGAAATACTATATGATTATGTCAGTTCTCCAATGATGGGTAATATGAACTAAATATTTATGACCCCCAATCCCAAATTCGTATGTTGAGATTCTAAAGCATGGTATGATGGTATTTGGGGATGGGATCTCTGGGAGGTGCTTAGGTCATGAGGGTGGAGCCTTCATTTATGAGACTAGTGTCCTTATAAAAAAGATGCCAGAGAGCTAGCTTGCTCCATTCACCATGAAGGTTACAATGAGAAGACAGCCATAAGTGAGGAAGTGAGCTCTCACAAGAAACTGAATCTGGTAGCTTGGACTTTGAGTCCCCAGAACTGTGGGAAATAAATTTCCCTTGTATATAAGCTACCCAGTGTATAGTATTTTGTTATGGTAGCTTGAGCAGACTAATAGTGGATATTTAGGTTGTTTACAAAAAGCTTATGGTTTGATTTCAACACCTCAATGATTTATTAAGGTATTATATGAATTGGAAATGTCAAATGACATTTCATATCGCCATAAAAATATTCTTAAACCACTATTAAATATGGAGAATGGAAACTATTCCAGGAAAAGTCATTTAGTTGTCTCTCTTATGCTTAGGATTAAAATTATTAGAGAAAAAAAAACCAAGTAACAGTGGCCATGGCTGAGCATGAAAGCAAACATCTCATCTAATATTTGCTTTACATGGGTCATTTGAAGTTCTATCAACTTTGAATACATTGCCTTAAACTGTTGAAAATCCAAAACGAGTTGTGCTGCTGCTTTCCTTATTGTTCCTTATTCAGCCCATATCAGTTTACTTCTGTGAGATAGTTTGTCTTAATATTTTTTTAGCACGCTTTATGTGCCAGGCATTGTACTGAACTTTTAGCCAAAGCATTTCATTTAACCCATAACCAACCCAGAAAAGTATTATTCCTGTTTTTAAATTAAAGAGATTTTGTTCAAGTTTCAGTTTTAATTGTTTTTTAGCTGTATGGCCTTTGCAAGTAACATAGCTTTTTTGAGCCTTTGTGTCCTTATAAATAATATGAGGACTATACTCTAAGGTTGAGTAATTTAACAAACATTCATTGAGCTTTTACTATGTGCCAGGCATTCTCAGCAATGAGAATACCAAGGTTGCTTAGAGGATTAAATGAAATAATGCATGTAAGATAAAACCTGGCACAAAATAGGCATTCAAAATATAATTTCTATTATTAAGGCTATAATGATACCAAGCTTGAATTTGAACCCAAAGCCCCTCTTCCCACCCCTTTTTCTTTATGACTCCATGCTGTCTTCCTAAAACCAACATCATATGACTACCTATAATTCACTATTTCTTTCACTGCTTTCCACAGTTCAAATCAACAATTCTTCCAAAATTAAAAAGTAAACCTAAACCCACCAGAGTTTCCAGTACAAATAATTTTTACATCTCTGATTTCATTATTTCTTTGTACTGTATACTGCATGATCTAGTGTTCCATAGGTTTCCATGTCTTTTTTCCTCTGGTGCCTGCTTAAATGTACCTGTCTTTAAAGGATTCAAGGGGACAGATGGTACTCTGTACTCTTTATGTTTCTTTTACAGGGCCTAAGCTGTGACTACACACACACACATACATACACACACACTTTTCTTTTTTATATATAATAATTCCTTGACCAATTCTGCCCCAAACAAAAACACTGTGGCTAGTGAGTAAGAGAGCTCTCTTTATAGCCATAGATGATTTAGTGATTTGCACTTGCCCTTAGGAATGAGCCAACTGGCCGAGAATGGGGGCAGGCACTGTGGAAGAACCCTGGATTCAAGCTAGAATCCTGAGTTCTTGTCCTAGATGTCACTAATCAACTGTGGTGCCTAGGGCAAGCCACTTAAGTGTTCTGCTGTGCCCTAGTTTTTCTTGTTATAAATTGGGACAATAGGTTTGCTCTACTTACCTCATTAAGTTTCTTGTGAGGGTCATAGGAGTCAATGTGCATGAATGTACTTTTGAAACATAAAAACCATCCGTAAATGCAATGCATTTTCATTTTGTAACTTGAAGAGTGAAACTATCAATTAACCTGTAGTTGGATGATACTCCATACTGACTGTTCTGGAGCTTATAAGTTGGTAAAATAAATTTACTAAATTATACACTAAATTCTATTTCCAGTATGAACTGATAGAGGAGTCAAAACAGATCTATACAAATGAGCCTAAGAAACTTATATATTAGAAACTGATAGCTATAGGGTGATGTTCAGATAAAGACATAATAGCAAATATGCAATCTATATCAGTTAGTTTAACATTTAATAAAATAAAGTGAAGTTGAACATTTTGCTATAGTAGTAATTCCTTGAAAATTTAACCTGAGGTTCTGGCTGGGTAGCTCAGCCTGTTAGCGCATTGTTCCGAAGCGACAAGGTTATGGGTTTAATTCCCAGTCAGGGCACACACAAGAAGCAACCAGTGAATGCAGAACTAAGTGGAACAACAAATGAATGCTTCCTTTCTTCTTCCCTGTCCCCTCTCTGTCCCTTCCTCTCTCTGTCTCTCTAGAAAAATCAATCAATAAATAAAAAATTAAGCCCTGGCTGCATAGCTCTATTGGTTGCAGCGGCCTCCTGAGGCATATAGGTTGCTGGTTTAGTCAGGGCACATACAGGAACAGCTAGCTATTCATCTCTCTCGGTCTGTCTCTTCCTGCCTCTCTTTTTTATTAAAAAAAGAAAGAAAGAAAGAAGAAAATTTAACCTTAGCAGGCATGGAAGTGAAGAAAAGACTACATAATTAGAATCAAATACTTTTCAATGGAACCTCAGAGACTATTCTAATCCAGCTCCCTTAATTTTGCAGCTGAAAACATGGAAACTCAGCCTGCATGTGTGTTGTCCAAGACTACACATCTGAGACAGTGGCAAGATTACTCAGCACTGTTCTTCAAACCATTCCTCAAGTCTAAAGTGAGAGGCTAACTCAACATGGTGGCTGAATTAAGAATCTGGGATTCCAAATGTGGGCAAAATGGATAATTCTGGTGATAATGACAATGGTCAAAGACCAAATGAAGCTCATGAACTGCCATGAGTAAAAGCCCATTCATTTGTTGAATAATCCATTCTAATAAAAGCATGAAAGTGGGCCAGTCAAATTCTAAAGGAAAGAAAGAGTTATTTGAAAGGACGGAGACCTTGAGATGGTGATAGTAGACATAGGAGCAGATTCTAGAAGAGTGATTTTCAACTGATGTACTGCAATACCTGACAATTTAGTTAGGGGTACTGAACTCTTTTCCTGTAGACTGTCAAATAAAACAATGACAACAGCCAATCCAACAATAACTGTCCAGTGTGAATGACTCAAAATTATAACTATTTTTTTGTCAGATCAGCAAAAAATATATATTTTTATGGTTTGCCGCATAATTTTAGTAATTAATTTATGTATGCCATGAGATGAAAAATGTTGATAGTCACTGCTCTAGAAGATAAGACTGGCTAACCAAAGTGTGCTTGGGAATAAGCAATAAGGTAATAATGATTCTGCAGCTGCCGCCGCCTCTACTACTGCTACGGCTACTGCTAATGTTACTTATAACTGAGCTTTATTGAGGGCCAGTTATGTGCCAGGCAAGATGGTAGGTGTTTTACGTCATTCTCTTTTTATTTTATTTTTGTGACAGAGAGAGAAAGTCAGAGAGAGGGACAGATAGGGACAGACAGCCAGGAATAAAAAGAAATGAGAATCATCATTCTTTGTTGTGGTTCCTTTTAGTTGTTCATTGACTGCTTTCTCATATATGCCTTGACCAGGGGACTACAGCAGAGCAAGTGACCCCTTGCTCAAGCCAGCAACCTTGGGCTCAAGCCAGCAAACTTTGGGCTCAAGCCAGCAACCATGGAGTCATATCTATGATCCTATGCTCAAGCCAGCGACCCTGCGCTCAAGCTGGTGAGCCTGTGTTCAAGCCAGATGAGCCTGTGTTCAAGCCAGTGACCTCAGGGATTCGAACCTGGGTCCTCTGCATCCCAGTCCGACACTCTATCTACTGTGCCACCACCTGGTCAGGCTATATCATTCTCTTTATAAAATCTTTTTCAAGCCCTGGTCAGGTGGCTCAGTGGTAGAGTATACAGCATGTGGAAGTATCAGGTTCAATTCCTGGTCAGAGCACACAGGAGAAATGACCATCTGCTTCTCCATCCCTCCCCTACTCTGTTTCTCTCTCTTCCTCTCCTGCAGCCATGGCTCAAGTGGTTTGAGCAAAGTTGGCCCTGGGTGCTGAGGATGACTCCATGGCCTCGGCATCAGGCACTAAAATAGCTCAGTTGCCAAGCACTAGAGCTGTGGCCCAGCCAGGCAGAGTGTCACCTGGTAGGGCTTGCTGGTTGGATTCGGAAGGGGGGCATGTGGGAGTCTGTCTCTGCCTCCACACCTCTCTCTTAATAATAAAAATAAAAATCTTTCTTTCCCACACATACATATACACACACAATTGGGATTGGAATTATTATCCCATTTGGGTAAAGACGAAATGAAGGCATAGTAGAATTGGAGCTTGGCCTGCATAAGTCCAAAGTCCACGTGCTCAAACACTGTAGTCTATGATCTCCAAAGAAGGGAGGGATAGTAAGAGGACATGTACTGATTTAGCAACACTGGTCCTCGACTCATAGACTAGTTGGTAGGGGTGTAGGGTATGACTTACACACACACACACACACACAATATCTATAACTATCTATCTATCTATCATCTATATCTATATATCTATATACATATATCTATATATCTATATCTATATCTATCTATCTATCTATCTATCTATCTATCTATCATCTATCTATATATTTGAATACAATAAACTACCCAGAACCTATATCTAAACTTTGTTTCAGAATTATAACTTCACATTAGCATCTTGCACTGATTCAGTGCCATTCGCATGCATATGATTTTCATTTTTAGTGTGGATATGATAAAGTAGATATAGAGAATCAATGAACATTATTTTATATAACATTACAATCAATCTTAGTCATTTGATATTTACAAGAAATAATAATCAAAATAAGGTCATTTCTATACTACTTAAATATTTACAGAATTAAAGAATCAGAAATCTATCAAATACCGATACATCTGTTTTGAAGAAGCATATATCTGGACAGTCATCATATTACCAATATTCATTCATTAATTCCTTCAACAAATATTTATTGAGCATCCATTGTGCGCTAAGCTCTTAGAGGCATCCAGGTATATCTGTTGTATGTACCAAAGTTCCTTTTGTCATGAAGTTTATATTCTAGTAAGATTGAAAAATAAGTAAGTAAACAGGTAAATAGATATGGTAATCCCAGATAATAAGAAAGGCCATGAAGAAAATAGAAGAGGACAATATGAGGGAACATGATGGGAAGAGAAAGAATTTCAACACTCTGACTGCCCCACTCCTTCATTAAAAGTGAACAAAAAATCTCCTTTTCTAAATGTAGAATATTCCTCTGAATTTTGTTTAAAATAAGCACCAAAAATAGGCTTGCTTAAAGGGAATAACTAAGCATTGCCCTGTGAAATAAAGCCAGCCCCCGGAAAATCCCATCTTGGTTCTGTGTGACCAAGAGACACATAGGAGTTGGGCTCACTGGGCATATTTCACTCCACTTGGCCACTGGCTACAGCCTCTTTCATGGTAACTCAATGCTGAGATTCTAGTCAGCTATTAAAGATGGATTAAATAACTCACTGCTATGGTCAGGTTAGTTCACAAGTAAAGGTTACAAGACATATATTTCCTTTCTTTTATCATATCTATTGATAAAATTGGGTTAAGTTAATAATATAAACTGACATTCTGAAGTTATGAAGAAACTCCTGGTATTGGCTGAATTATTTTCAGGAGCTTTCCATTTCATTTTCATAAGCAAAGAGACTCCAATTGGGAAATAATGCCTGTTACACTTCATCACAGTCATTAGTCCCCACTTATCCATGAGGGGCACGTTCCACGACCCTCTGTGGATGCCTGAAATGGCAACTAGTACCAAACCCTATATATACTATATTTTTCCTATACATACAGCCCTATGGTAAAGTTTAATTTATAAAGTAGTAGAGATTAACAACAGTAACTAATGATAAAATTGAACAATTAAAACAATATAGCCTAATAAAAGTTATGTGAATATGATTTCTCTCTTTCTTTCCAAATATCATATTGTATTGTACTCACCCATTTTCTTGTGATGATGTGAGATGATACAGTGCCTATATGATAAGAGGAAGTGAGGAGACTGATGTAGGCCTTGTGACACAGCTTGAACCCAAGCAATGCAGCACAGCCACAGTTGATCTGATAAACAAGATGGCTACTAGGTGCCTAAGAGGCAGGGAATGTATACAGTGTGGATAGCTGGAAGAAGGAATGATTCACTTCATGGGTGGGGACAGCATCAATGTAAGATTTCATCATGTTTCTCAGAACAGCCTCCAATATAAAACATATGATATGCCTGTTTCTGGAACTTTTCATTTCCTATTTTTGGATCGTGGGTAACTAAAACTGTGGAAAGCCAACCTGAAAATAAGGGAGGACTACTGTAAATGCAAACCATCCCTGAAGTTCAGGAGCATGATGCTATGGAGACATGGATGTCTTATTTTTACAAACTGATCGCCCCTATTGTATCTATAAGGTTAATATGGAAATGAAGAATGCAAACCTTATGATTTTACTTGAGATAAGCTGTCATATAAAACTGGCTCAAGAAATTGTTTTGTGAGCAAAAAAAACTCTTTACAAATCCACAGGTTGGGGAAATGTGATTGGAATGGGGAGAGAGAGAGGAAAGTTGGAAATAGGGGAGAAATGTGAAGAGGGATAGAAAAGTCAGCACAATGAGGGATCTGTTAGGAAGTGAAGCTGATTATTCTTTGGGCCTTAATCATGTGCACACACATCTCTTACAAGGGAAGTCTCCCTCTTAGATTTACAAAGAAATCCAATAGGGACCACAGTCTTCAATGGAAGTTTCTCCTCCTATTCCCCAAAACAGAACCAGCAAGGATAGTTCATTCTGAAAGATTTCACTTATTTAGGCCCAAATCACCAAGTCTCAGTTAGGAGAGCCATCCGTAGTGTGTTTCCTCAGAACCAGCATGAGGAATGTGTTGGGTTTTTTTTTTTTCAGTCTGTCCAAACTCTCAATGGGATACAGGCACCATCAAATGCAGATTGACATCTATTTGCAGCACAACTAGCAAAGGCAGTTTCATTCTGAATTATTTAACATGGCAACATTTTGCACATATAAATCATGTCCAGCTTTATTAGATTAGGCCAATTGAAGAAATATATACACCTGCCTGTCATGTAAAGCCCTTCATCCTGGGGAGTAGACTCCCCAGGGGGACATCTCAGGAGGTAAATTGAATACTGAGTGGTTTATCTTGTGATGGGGCCTGACTTGGAAATTGAAATTCCTGCATGGACATCGAATTTGACATCAAAAATGTGATCCTAGTTCATCTCTCTTGGTTACCAGGGTACTAATCACTCTAGAAACGTAGATTTACATGACTATGGCCGTCCTGTGCCCTTTATGTTGGAGCCAGGCCCTGTCAATGTGATAATGTTCGTGAAGCCCTTTGAGGTCTTCAGATGAAAGGCATTCGACAAACACAAACTATCGCTTGCATAAATCAGCCAAGTAGCTGGTTATTATTTCTTTCCATCTCTGGGTTTGCCAGAATGAGACAGGAGAAAGCAAATGGTTCACAGCAAGACAAAAGGATAGAGATTAATAGGCGACTGCGTTTTAATCAGATAAGATCTGATGATGCACAGTTGATCGGCATGATTTCTATTATGAGGGGGGAAAAGTACACGCAGGGTTGTTCTCATTGCACTCCAAACCTCAGAGGAAAATCTCTTTCATAAAAGGGGCTGCATCTCGAATGCTCTCCCTAATATAAGTTCAGGGGGGAAAAAGTGCTTAGTGCCACATATGGGGACAGCACTAAGAAAATGGGATTGTATTTCTCCTCCCTCCTGGTCCTCCCTCCCATTTTTTTTTTTTTTTAAAGAAAAAAACCTTGTTAAAGGGAGAAACTATGCATCTGAAAAGAAAAACACGACGAGGAGACCCAGGGCCATTATTCTGGAGAGTCGAGAGGTGGAGGATGAAAAGCCATTGGTCTCAGTTTTACTGCCACAATGCCCTTTTATGAGAGGGATTAGATACGCCAAGAGCTGGTGCAGCAGTCGCTGGTGCCCCCGACGACAGTCTGGAAAAGGGACGATAAAAATCAGTCTGTCGTAAGGTTAAATCACCAAAGACTTCCTAGATGGGCTTTTCAGATTGTTTTTCCTTTGGAAAGAAGATGAAAAAGGAAAGAAATATGGGCAAAAGCTGATTTTCTTCCCCTTTCTCTTTCTCTTCCCCCTCGGTGCAAGATGTAGCGGTGAGAAAACAAGTCGAGCGAGCTGAGCATTAAAAAGATCAGCCTTTGGCTGTTGAATGAAAGGCTCTTGTGCGTGTGACTCACATACTAAATGGAAACGTGCCTTCAAAGCCTATTTGACTGCCTAATTATATATACACAAAATGTAGCTGTCTGTTTCAATCAAATCATAGGGAAAGAAATAAAATTCCTCTAAAGATGCAATTTTCATGGTTTGTCATAACCTTAGAAACACTGCTAATGCAAAGGGAGGAAGAGCAGCTGCATAGTCCAGATAAGGTTCCAGTAATTGTTTTTCTTTTAATTATTACTTTATAAAGACATTATACCTCCTACTCTGAAGAAGGAAAATTAGTGTCCTCTGTCTCCTCTTCCCCCACCTCCCTTCCCATTTTCACACCAAGCTTGTTGATATGCGTTTCGGAGGTGGGTAGAAGCCAGCAGAGTTATGGAAATAATATTTAAGTAACCACCATAACTACAGCTTTCAGAGGGTTCCAGGGAGGAAGCCTTTTCCAAATTTATGTTTTGAATTGAGTAGAGGTTTCCAAAGCACAAAATAGAGTGCCAGGGATCAAGAAAAAGTGCTTAGACCTACACAACCATTTTCTACTCAGTTTTCAGGGAAACCGTTTCTGTGCATAACAGCTAATATATTTATTTCTAAAAATTATTAATTGCAGAAACCTTTTCATTGTTGTCATCCTCACTGAAGAATGATGTAATAAAAGACAAAAGTCTTTCCCCCTAACATTTTATATGTACAGATCTTTTTTGTACGATAACCCAAAACTGTAAAATTTAATAAATCATTGCTAATTTACATATTTTTATAGATTCAAATAATTTAAATGAATGATATTTTAATGGCTTAATATATATCTAATTGTGGATTAAAATTTTGTAACACTGGAGTTGGCATTGAACATACTACTGGGGAGTCCAAGTGCTTCATTTGGGAAGTATTACCCGCTACGAACACTTCAGAGGGAAACAGAGCTTATCACTGGATGAGCACATTGATTATCTTGTAATGTGCATGTTTTTTAAAAAAGTATAATTTTAACTACACCTACCACTCTTCTCTTTAATCTCTTCCTACCACCAGTTCTGTCTCTAGGCCAGTTAAGTGTGGAACCTGCTGTGTGAATCTACAGAATAAACAATTTGATTATGAATTATATGATGATTAAGCAGGTATGATCATAAAGTTATTCTCAATGACTCTGAGAAATCCTGGGGCATGAGAGATGTATAGAAACTGAGAAACAAGCAAGAACTAAATAAGGCTAATGCTCTAGAAAGCACTGCCTACATCCCAAATGCCAAAATGGGATTTGTGACCTGTTAAAAATAAATGGGCACAATTGTTCATAGTAGCACTATTCACAATAGCCAAAACGTGGTAACAACCCTAATGTCCATCAGCAGATGACTGGCTAAACTAATTGCTACACACACACACACACACACACACACACACACACACACACACACACATTATTCAGCTATAATATGAAAAATGTAGCAATACATGTTGCAATATGGATGAACCTCAAAAACATTATACTAAGCAAAGAAATCAGACACCAAAGATTGTATACTATCTGACTTCATTCATATGAAATATTCAGGATATGTAAACCCACAGACACGGGAAGCAAATTGGTGGCTGGTGGTTGTCAGGGTCGGGGAACAGAATGGGGTGTAACTGTTCAATGGGTAAAGGCTTTTATTCTGGAGTGCTGAAAATGTTGTGGAACTAGATAGTGATAAGCAACACTGTGAATATACTAAATGCCACTGAATTATTCACTTCCAAATTGTTCCTTTTATGTTTTGTGCATAAACATGAAAAAATATCAATGAAAAGATACTGTGATCACATTGTCACTCAGCTCATTCATTTATGATTTCGAGGAGCATGTATTTACCACTGACTATGTGTCCGATAATGAGGTATTGCTGGGGATGTAACGTTGAATCAGCTAGGCACGCTTCATGGGGCCTGCATTCTAGCTGGGGGGATGAAGAAAACAAACCAAGCAAACAAAGCCAGTAATTAACACACAGGGTTATCTGACAGAGATGACTAAATCTGTGGTGTGGGCTACTGCAGTGAAGGGGCCAAGGAAGGCTTCTAAGGAGATGATAGTTAAGTTCAGACTTGAAAAATAAAAAGTCATACAGGGGAGGAAAATTCCTGTAAAAGAGAATAACATCCGGAGTATGAGTTTGTCATGTTATAGGAACAGGAAGCAGTCCAATATGGTAGTCAAAATGAGTTGGGGTAAATGTAAAAGGTGAAGTCAGGGAGATTAGCATGAACGAGGTCATGTAGGACCTTGGAGGCCATGTCCGGAAATTTGGATTTTATTCTAATTGTGATAGGAAGACACTGAAAAGTTTTAAGCAGAAAAGTGATGTGCATTTTTCTTTTTAAATGTTTATTTCATTGATTTTTATAGAGAGAGGATGGGAGAGAGAGAGAGAGAGAGAGATGAAGACAGGAACATCAATCTGTTCCTGCAGGTGCCTGACTGGGGATCAAACAGGCAACCTCTGTGCTTAGGGACGATGCTATAACCAACCAAGCTATCTGCCAGAGTGTGATGTGCATTTTTCAAAAGATCACTGTCACTGACAAATGGAGAATCAATCAGGGGGTGGGGAAGGGCAGTGTAGAAACAAACAGATGATTTAGCAGGCTACTGGAGTCATCCAGATACGAAATGATGATGGTCTGGACTAGGGTGTTGACAGAGAATATGGAGAGCCAAGATCTATTTTGGATGTAGAGCTTTCAGATCCTGTGGTTGGATCAGGTGGGTAGACAGTCGATCAGAGGGAAACATCAAGGATGACACCTAAGGTTTAGGCCTGGGGATCTGGGTAGACGGTGATACTTCCAGAGATGAGGCTGTATTAATTATATATCACTGCTGTAAAAAATTGCCACAAATTTAGCAGCTTAAAACATGTTGGATTTCTGACCTACAGAACTATAAAACAACACAAATGTATTATCTTATAGTTCTGTATGTCAGAAACCCAACATGAATCTCACTGGGCTAAATAAAACCCAAGTGTCAGCAGTGCTGTGTCCAGTTGCAGAGGCTTTAGGGAGAATCTGTCTCTTTGCCATTTCTAGCTTCTAAAGACCATCCACAATTTTTGGCTCATCTCATAACATTTTGTCTGCAACCCATCTCTGTGAACTTCCTCCCATCACCAGATCTTCCAGTGTCCATAGTTGGGAAAGTTTCTCTGCTTCTAAGGGTTAGATTGGGTGCACTTGGATAATCATACTCCTATATCTTTAGGTTTCTTTTTTCATTGTCGCATAACCTCTCTTCTGCCTTTAAAGGAACCTTAAGATTATATTGGGTACACCAGATAATCCAGGATAATTTTCCCATCTCAAGGTCCTTAATCTTAATCACATCTGCAATGTCCCTCTGTTCCAGAAATTTGTAAGTGGACATCTTCGGGAGGGTCATAATTCTTTCTGCTATGGGGAGAGGACTAGATTGAAAGTGATAAAGATTTAACTTTAAGATGACTGAGACGCATTGGATATGGATGTTGGATCTCCAGGTGCATATACGTGTAAAAGTTGAGGAAACGGGTTTTGGCTCACGGGTATAAATATAGAAGGTGTGCTATTCAAAACAATGGCTCTAGGTCAAATCATAATGAGATAGAGGAGAAAGTCGAGGATCACACCCTGAAGCACTCCAGAATTTAGAATTTGGGTCAAGTAGGGAGAGCCTGAGAAAATAGAGAGCTCGAGATAAAGAGAGTAAGAGGCATTCAGTGAGTTAGGAGGCAAAACATAAAGGAACGTGGTATCTGAGAATTGAGCAACAGAAGAACAACATTTTAAGAAAGTTTTCTTCGTGTAATGTAGAGAAAAAATAAGAGCAGGTCTGAGAAATGACCTTTGGATTTGACAAGGAAACCACTGTTGAACTTACTAAAATATGTTTTGTGGTGTCAGGTTGAGTATGAGGTAAGAAAGTAGAGATTATAAGATTAGAAAATGTTCTGAGGATTTTTGTATATGAAGAGGAAGAGAAACTGGAGACCATTTTTGGAGGTATTTGTAAAATCAAAGGAGAGTTTTGTTTGTTTGTTTTTTAAAAAAGATAAGATATATTAGGTGGGCAGTTCTCAAAATGTGGTCTTCAGATCAGCAGCGTCGGCAGCAACTGGGAACTGGTTAGAAGTGCAAAGTATTAGCTCCTACTCCAGACCTGTTGATTAAGACAGTATAGATATGAGACACAGCAATCTGTGTTTTAATGGGCCCTTTGGGTGATTCTGACACAAAATCAGGTTTGAGAAGCAATACTGCAGTGGTAATGGCTATGGTCTAATGAAGAAGGAAGACAGATTACAGATGAGAGGGAATGCCCGGAGTCTGCAGGAAGATGAGAGAGATGATAGGAGGAGTCCTAATCAAGGGTGGAATATGCATTGAATTAGGGATATTTCCCCCTGGAAACAGTCTCTTTTTAGAGGTAAAATAAAGGAGGCGGATCCAGGTGTAGGTAAAGCTGTAGGTAAATCAACAAGAAGACGAAAACAACTTGTGATTAATTAATTTCTTTTTATAAAATGAAATTGATTAAATGGGTAGCTATAAAATGGAATGCTATGAACACTTGATATCTTACTTTCAGCAAGGCATGTGACAAATTGCTACTGATGGGCTCAGAAAGGGTAGAAATATGAAAAGTGCAGAACAGGAAAGTTGAGTGGGTGTGTAGCTGGTTAAACCCAGAGGGAGACTTGTAGGATAGAGTAGAGGCAGCTCACATCAGCACCTCCCTGTCCAGCATTTACCATCTACTTTGCTGAAGACAGAGGAAATGTAATTATTAAATGCCAAATTGGTTCAAAACTGAGAAAGCAAGAACATGTTGTTGATGGCATAATGTAAATTCAGAAACATCTTAGCAAATTAGAACAAGCCAGAAACTGAAGATTAAGATGAACTGAATAAGGACAGCACTTATATATGCTATTTAAAATTTTATTTTTGGTGACAATTTTGAGATAAGACTAAGATTTGGATTAATAGTAGTTTGATGGAGAATATCTTAGAAACCTTTGTTACCTACAAGTTCCATATGAGCCAAGAAGTTTAATCTTGCATTAATAAAAGTGAAGTAACCAAAGCAAGAGATACTTCTGTTTTTCCTAGTGGTCATAGAAGATACCCAGGGGATTGTGTACAGTGCTGGAGGACTGGAGGACTTCACACATCTAAACACGGGTGAGTTCACTGAGAAGTCTGGAAGTCATAGTAGAAGAAGGAGTTTGAAGTGACTGCATCGCATTTCATCATGCAGCAAGTAATCCTTGAGCCAGACAAAGCTGCATGTGCTGAGGACAGAGTAGAGAACTAGACAAAGCCCTTATTCTGTCTCATGCTATTTATAATCTAGTGGATAGATGAAAACAGAGCATAAACAAGAAAATAAATGAACGAAGCCAATAACCTTAGATAGTGGTCATTCCCTAAGCAAATTCAGATCATGCTGTTCAACTTGAACACGATGTGTCAGTAAAATAAACACCACCCAATGCCTCCACTGAGCATTCCATTGCTCCATAATGAGATTTGAATTGACCTCATCCCACACTCTTTCCATTTCTATGCCCTACTGACCTAGCTAACAGAGAGGAGGAAACAGGTTTAGTTTTCACAATAATGCTATATTCCATAGATTACTGTCTCCATTTCATAGAGAAATAAGGGAATTTGTTTTGCAGATGGCTGCAGTGACTCCTCCTATTCCCATACTAGTACGTCTTTGCAACGTGACTTTGCCTTTCCTCCCATCCAGAAGTAGAGTTCATTTCTCCATTATTTGAGTCTGGTTTTGGCCGTGACACTTGCTTTGACCAATGAAACATTACAAGTGTGTGCAGAGGTTTGTAAAGTGCTTGCACATGGGTATGCTTTCTTTTGGCTGTGGTTGGAACTTGAGACCATTGTGTGAACATGCATGAGCTAGCCAGCTGGAATGGTAACAGGGAGGAGAACAAAGGTGCCCCTGACACACATGTGAGTGATACTACCTTAAACCAGGCCACCCCATTTGAGCCATTGTATGACTTCATCTGCATGGGTGACTCAGGAGAGACCAGAAGAACTACCCAGTAGAGCCTTGTCCAGATTTCTCACCCATACAATAATAAGCAAAGAATAAAAGTTATTGTTTCAAATTCTCTTAAATCCAGGCTGCTCTGTTACACAGTGATAAATAATTGCTAGAAGGAGGTTCAGAGAATTGCTCATAACCTCACAGGAAGTAAAGTGTTGGAGCTGGGATTCCAACCCAGGTATGCTAACTGCACTGCCTCTTTGCTTGCCAGTACATACTCTACTTCCCCCAAAGTATCCCCAAAGAGCCACTGACAAGGTTAAATGATATGTGAGTGAAGAATGCAATGCATGACTGCACATTTAGTGATGACCCAATCTTAGGGAAGCAGTTCTCAGAAGAACTGGATATGTGGCAACGTGGTTTGCTTCTTAGGTTGAGCAATACTTATAAAGTCCTTAACCAAAAAACAGGTTTGCCTTAGATTTGGAAAAACCTCTGGCCCACTTTTTCTGCCTCTAGAAAACAATATATCTTTGCTAGATGACTTTTCCCATTCTTCTTTATAAGTCTCCAGACAACCACATAGGACATGATCTGGGAAATGGCCCTGTTCCTTCTGCTCTCGGGACTATTGGGCAAGATTGCTCTGGGTGGCCAGAATGGTAGCACAGAGGGGCTGGAAGAATGGTGAGCTCTATATAAGGATAAACATCTGGAAAATCACAAGTAACTTTGCATTTATTTATTTTTAAAAGGGATAAGAAAAAGGAATTTGAAGGGATTAGAGAAAGCAGGAGAGGCAGAGACAAACTCCGTCTATCCCTAACATTTCCACTGGTCCTGCAGGTTGCTGAAGAATGGTCATGGATGTTCATCAGCACTCATGTCTGAGGGAGCCTAAATCCCTTCTGAGAAGCCAAGGATACCACATGTACAGTGCAAAAATATCGAGCATTTAGTGTGTGCAAAGCACAGCAGATGTTCAGAAAAATGGCAATCTGTGTTTGTGTGTGCTAGGTGTGTAGTGACCTCTGGCTTGGACACTGAAAGCTGAGTCCCCAGGCAAGTCTATCTGTCACTCAGTAGGTTTCTAGAGGGCAGCCCCAAGCAAAAGATTTAAGTGAACCCAGCTACAGTAAACAAGTTTTTATATCAGCACACATAAAACATAAATCTATTATCCTGGACAATTTAAAGCTATTAAAAAGCTGGAAGTAGGCTTATGGTTAGATAAGGAGTATTTGGAACATTACAATGGGAAAAAAATTGGGGAAAACATGGGCTCCAGGTCAGAGAAAACAGGGATCATATCCTAGCTACAATGCTGTGTGATCTTGCAATCTGGGGCTTTGAAGGCTACACAACTGTGTGAGAACTAAACTGTGTGAGTGCTAACTGATTGTGAATACAAAATAATGTAATGTATGTAAAGGACTTAGTACATTGCCTGATTTCTCATTTGTCCTAAATGTGTGTCAGTTTCTGAGTATGTTCTCATTTTTAAAATAAATTAATCCAGCATTATTGTTATTGTTATTATTTTTTGAATAGCAGAAATGCAACATTCTTAGGGATATAAGGGGAGGAGTACTTTTAAAAATAAATCTTTTATATTACAACATGGGTGAATCTTGAAAAATTTATGCTAAGTAAAATAAGACACAAAAGGACAAATAATGTGTGATTCCACTTATACAAGATACTTAGAATAAATTCCTAGAGACAGTAAGTAGACTAGAGGCTACTAGGGTTTGCAGGGAGAAAGGGGTGAGGGGTTATTATTAAATAGGGTTTGCTGTTTCCGTATGGGATGATGGAAAAGTTCTGGACATGAATAGTGGCAATGGTTGCACAATACTTCTTGCTGTCTTCATCTTCAGGCTTCATATATGGGACTAAACACCTTCAGGATCCCAGCTCCCAGTTTCGAAACACCTGAGGCAGTTTCGAACCTCAACCTCACACCCCAACATCCAGAAAGAAGATGGACTCCTTTGGTAGCTCTCAAGATGAAACAAGTTTCAGTGAACATCTCTTCACACCTAATTGGTTTTGACGGGGTCACATGCTCATCTCTGAGCTAATCACTATGACCAGGGAGATGGGAATACCAACTGTCTGGATTGAAGTCACGCCATGGCTACATAGTAGCCTCTAGGTGAATGGCTCCCTCTGGAGCTGTTCCCAGCCCAGCCTGCACTGCCAATCACAAAAGCAACCTGAGAATTTACCTCATCTTCTTACCAAGAGAATTAATACTTTGATTGCAAGGACTGTGTCACCATTTCCTACCCACTCATAGAGTGGGACACAATATGGCTGCTTAGTAAGTTTTTATTGAATAAGTGCATTATTCTGTGAGTGAACAAAAAACTAGTTGGAATGCATAAACTTTCCAAAAAAGGTGTTTCTGAGTTCTGCACATACTACTGATTTCTCCAATAACTTCTTGCTACAGGACAATAACCAGTTCTTTTTTTTTAAAGATTTTATCTATTCAGCCTGACCAGGTGGTGGTGCAGTGGATAGAGCATTGGACTGGGATGCGGAAGACCCAGGGTCGAGACCCCGAGGTCGCCAGCTTGAGCGCGGGCCTATCTGGCTTGAGCAAAAGCTCGTCAGCTTGGACCCAAGGTCGCTGGCTCCAGCAAGGGGTTGCTAGGTCTGCTGAAGGCCTGCGGTCAAAGCACAGGTGAGAAAGCAATCAATGAACAACTATGGTGTCACAACGGCAACGAAATCTAATGATTGATGCTTCTCATCTCTCTCCATTCCTGTCTGTCTGTCCCTATCTATCCCTCTCTCTGACTCTCTCTCTGTCCCTGTAAAAAAAAAAAAAAAGAAAAAAAGATTTTATTTATTCATTTGAGAGAAGAGAGCGAGAGAAAAAGAGAGAGAGAGAGAAAGAAAGAGAAGGGAGACACAAGGAGGGAGGAGCAGGAAGTATCAATTCCCATATGTGCCTTGACTAGGTAAGCCTAGGGCAGTGATGGGCAATCTTTTGAGCTTGGTGTGTCAAAATTCGCCAAAAAACCGAGCATAACTTTGGGTGGTGTGTCACTTTGAGAAAAACGAAGTCCCAGAACTAGATACTCTGTGCCGGAGTTCTGTTGTTTTGGCCTACAGACCTCTGGCACAGAGTGTCTACACTACAGCACATGTTTTATCCTCGGCTACTGCACCTGGCCATGCAGGAGCTGAGGATGAAATGTCCTTCTTGGCATGTGGCCCCATACTTCTCTGGTATGTGGCTGCGTGTCATCGAAAATGGCTATGCATGTCAGTGCTGACACGCGTGTCATAGGTTTGCCTCGCCATCACGGACCTAGGGTTTTGAACTGGCAACCTCAGATTCCAGGTCAATACTTTATCCACTCTGCCACCACATGTCAGTTTTTTTTTTTCTTACAGGGACAGAGTCAGAGAGAGGGATAGATAGGGACAGACAGACAGGAATGAAGAGAGATGAGAAGCATCAATCATCAGTTTTTGGTTGCGACACCTTAGTTGTTCGTTGATTGCTTTCTCATAAGTGCCTTGACTGCAGGCCTTCAGCTGACTGAGTAACCCCTTGCTGGAGCCAGCGACCTTGGGTCCAAGGTGGTGAGCTTTTGCTCAAACCAGATGAGCCCGCGCTCAAGTTGGTGACCTTGGGGTCTTGAACCTGGGTCCTTCTGCATCCCAGTTCGACGCTCTATCCACTGCGCCACCACCTGGTCAGGCTAAAATATATTTTTAACAATAAATCTAATAGAGCCCTGACCAAATAGCTCTGTAGGTTAGAGCGTCATCCTGAAATGCAGAGGTTGTGGGTTCAATCCTCAGTCAGGGTACATATAGGAACAGATCAATGTTTTTCTTTCTCTTCCTGTTTCTCTGAAATCAATTTAAAAAAAAGATTAGAAAGAATAAATCTAATGGAAGTGTAAGATGGTTATATGGAAGTATGTAGATCTGTCACATACAATATAATAATGTATTTAAATATGCATATTATGAATATTTAAAACTGCCATGGTTCAAAATAATGTTAGTCTCTTATACGAAACTCTACTCTTTAAATATAAGCCCACTAACTTCTTAAATACAGATTGAATTATATATATATAAGCAACGAATGGTGAAATGGTTTTAATATTTATTCCTAAATTACTCTTTTAAAATTACTTTGTGTGCTAAATTTACTTTTCATTTAGATAGAGAAAACCGTAAAAATTCCTCAGGCTCCTAATACTTTTTTTCAATGTGAAAACAATCATATGAATGAGGAATAATTTCCTTTCCAGAAACTCTTCCCTAGACTGTCTTTCCTTCTTTTTATGCCTTCTGTTCTTAGACATTCTCATCTTCCCATATGACTTAACCAAGTATAAGTTAATAATTTTCAAAATAATGTATCCAGTCTTATTGTGCCATAATATTTTGCCCAACATTAGAATAGAAATCATCATGTGAATATTCCCATGAGCTCAGATGCTTTGGTTCATGGCATTATCATCTGTATATTCAACCCAGCGAGATCCCTTGGAATCTTCTTAGACTCCCTTTCTCCATGAGCTACATCACCTTTAGTTTCTGTTTGGAACTCAGTTGACTATTCCTGTCATATCTGTCACATTATGTATGTTTTTGCTCTAGTCTATAGTGAAATTTAAGCTGCTATCACTTTTCACTTTTCTGGGTGACTTTCTCCTCCTGTTTTATTTTTTTTCCTTTTAAAATTTTCCACAGAGAGAAAGAGAAAAGAGCAGCATCAACTTGCCATTCCACTCAGTCTTGTAGCCACTGTACTCACTGACTGCTTCTCGTATGTGCCCTCACTGGGGATCAAACCTGCAACTTTGGTGCGCAGGGATGATGCTTTACCTACTGACCCACCCAGCCAGGGTCTCTTCTTTTCTTTGAAGACAGGGATCCTGCCTGACCAGGAAGTGGTGCAGTGGACAGAGCGTCGGACTGGGATTCAGAGGACCCAGGTTCGAGACCCTGAGGTCACCAGCTTGAGCGCTGGATCATCTGGTTTGAGCACAGCTCACCAACTTGGACCCAAGGTTTTTGGCTCGAGCAAGGGGTTACTTGGTCTGCTGAAGGCCCGAGGTCAGGGCACATATGGGAAAGCAATCAATGAACAACTAAGGTGTCGCAACGAAAAGCTGATGATTGATGCTTCTCATCTCTCTGTGTTCCTGTCTGTCTGTCCCTATCTATCCCTCTCTCTGTCTCTCGCTCTGTCTCTGTAAAAAAAAAAAAAAAGACAGGGATCCTAGTTTCTTACCTGCCCTCAACCCAACTTATAATCAGTTTCTAATACAACCTCATTATTCAAATTCTCCTACTTTAAATTCTTCACAGACTTGTCCTTGCTTATAAAACAAAGTACATGTTCAGAGGCTTCTGCTATCAGGCCCTCAATTACTGTACAACCTCTTCTGCTGTTCCCTTCAGCTCTTCCCCGAAAGCCTTCTGCACCAGCACCAACATCACTGATGAGTCTGAGAACACTCATGAGACCTTCGTTGTTCCCTCTGCCCCGACTAGTTTCTCAACTTTCTTCCCTGTACAGTTAACTTCAGTACAGTTGTTTCTGACTATCCATCACAATGAATCATTCCCTCCTCTATCCAGACTGTGCAGGTCTGGGACCAGCCTTTCTGGGTGGACCATGTGCTTCTTGGAGGAGGTGGGAGAGGAAGGACTGTGTCTCATCATCTTTGTATGGACAGATTCTAGCCTGGTGGTTAGCAGGCACTAAAAAAAAGTGTAGTGAATGAATCTTCCTGTTGAATGCTCATAAAGACCTTAAATTTGACCTAGAAAGTCCCAGAAATAGGAAAAAGGAAACCTGCAAATTCATAGTGGTTGTATGGACCACAGGCAATAAAAGCCAGCAAGGTGGAAAGCCAAGCTGCTGCAGAGTAAGCCCATGGGCTACAGTCCCTTCTCTGTCTTTTAAGAAATGTCTAATTTAAGATCCCTTTCACGTGCCCCCCTTCCAAGGTTTAATGTACGTGATTAATCTTGACTTGCCTTAATACTGCTAGGAATGTGGCAATGACCTCAGCTGAACACTGGCAAAGTGATTAATGTTACGTGAACTGGACAAGCTTTTTTTTTTTTTTTCCTCTAGATCCTGAATAAACACATTCATGCAAGATTCAGTTGCAGACCTTTGCTCGAAAGAAAATGTACCATGATTTCAAAGAGTAATGTTTCAGATGCAATAAACAATGTTAAAGGAAACATGGCTCTTGTTAAGGAAAATGCTGTTTCAGGCTAAAGTCCCAGTGATCATAAAAGATATATGATGTAATAAACAAAACGAACCACAGGCAGACAGGTCCATTCCATGACTAACCACTGATTGAATTTTCCAACACTCCTGGACTTTCTGAGAGATAAACTATTCAAAACAGGTCCACGTTAAATATAAGGCTGTCATTTCTTTTTTATGTTTCTAGTGAGGTTCAAGAACAGTAGAGAATTCCCCCCCACCCTTTTCTTTTCTCCCCCCCCCCCATTGGTTGTTTGTGTTTTTGAATTTTTTATGATGTGGGAAGACTGGCAAACAGTTGCTATGATTGTCAAATGCCTTAAATCAAGAAGAGAAAATGCAATAAAACACAGTTTCCATGGTAACACATTGTAACCTAGTACCTCTGGATTATGAGCCAGCTCACATCTATGATCATTACTTGTTGACAGGCATAAATTGAGCCTAAAAGCATGAATTTTAGAGATAAAACTGGAATGTGGAGCTAAGTTATAAAAATGTTTAAATATTTCCAAGGTAGTGGTGGCAAATCAGCACTGGTTATATCACTATTTAAATAATGTTAATAAACTCAGTGCAAACACTTAAAAAATTTACAAGCTTTCCTCTAAGGGTGGTATAACAGATTTGTATATCCTCTTGAGGCTCCACGTGGTAGCTGACATGTTTTTTTGGTAGGCTTAAAATAAGCCCAATGTCAGCAATTAAATGGAATGATTAGATGTTTTACAGGAAGAATGGTTCCAATATGGAAATGATTCTTAACAATCTTAGGAGAAAGAACCTAAAATTATTTTAGCACATAAATATACAATATTTCTCAGTAGACATAATTTCATATTTTTAATTAAAAGAGACAAAACATGAATGATCACATTTAAATGTTTTCATACGTGCTTTTTTGGCACGTTCACTCCCATGTCCTCATTAGCAGTGCGCACACTTCTGTCAGACATCTTAAGGTTTTAAAAAAAGAGACTGTCTTGTGTATATGGCTGCCTCCAGCTGGCTTGGGCGGTTACTCATTAACCAATACAATCAACAATCAAAAGACCATTTTTTTTTTTTTACAAGGCTGTTTGTTAACGCTTCTCAATATATTTTTCTGACCATCAAGATCATCTGCTAGGATATGTTTTAATAGGCTATGACACGAAAATAAAGGATTGGTTTCTTTTCTCGACGTCCAGACTTTATTAAAAAAAGTCTACTTTATTTCCCTGATAAATTTGGAGCTCAGCTTCCGGGTCCACTTTACAGTAAGAGCCAGAGAAGCAAGAGAGAAACAAGAAGGTTTCACTCAAGGCTTGACTTTCACTGCCTTGAGCCTCAGGGTAGGGGGTGTGGGGTAGGGTTGAGAGTGACACGCAGGCCTCAGTTGCCACTTCTGTACCATGGGATTAGACCTAATTTATAAGGTTGTTATAAGGACTTCCTGAGATGGATACATGCACGGAGCACAGAACACTTCTTGGTGCATAGTAAGCCCTCCAGGAAGGTCAGGCCCTATCGTTCCAGTCCCAGTGTCCCCCTGTGCCCAGCACTATGCCTCACACCTAGAGGTGCCTAGTAAATGTTTGTTCAATTGAATCAGTTTACTTGTTTGACTGGATATTAAATAAGAGTTTATTATTATTACTTTTGCTGGACTATGTAACATTTTCAGTAAATTGGAGTAGATAGGCTTTTATTTTTTTATGCTGTACTGCTCAGAGATTCACAAAACACCTGTTAATAGAGCTTGTGGAGTTATGCAAGAATCCTGTTGCCAGTGTTACTAATTTGTACAATTAAACCCCTGGGAATGCTGCCTGGTATCTGGACCAATGTAACACAGACTTGTGTGTAACCTATTGACCTGGGAAAGGCATGGACTTAAGAATCTGCCATACTTTCCAGCAGTGGCTCAGAAATATGCTAGTAACTTCTATTTTCTCAGCTCTTTTTCTTTTTCAGTCCAGCTTTTTAAGAATATAATCATTTTAAGAATGAAGAAAAACAATTTTCTTCCATTCTAATTGCTACAGATCCTGGATTGTGTCAACATGGTGTTTAGTTTGTCTAATAATTTTAAGACATTTATTTTACCTATTCATATCCAGCTCTCAGCACTCAATATTATTTGGCATTCCTTATTTTCTTTTTAAATAAAACTCTAGTCATTTTCTTTTTACTTTCCTCATTGCATACCTCCCCAATGTATTTCTCTTTTTAATCTGATCTCTATTTTTAAAACTCTTAGCCAGCATCCTTGTCCTGCAGACATGAAGAAAATAAAGGCTATCATATGATATCCTGTTAGTGTTTAACAGCATCCTAACATGAGGAACTGCTGAAGCATCATGATAGGTGTATGCAAAGCCATCAATAAATGCTGGTCCCCTCTTCCAAAGGAAGGAGTTGCCTAGCTTAGAGCAAGGTGTTTCCTAGTTTAAAGGAAGAGTGTCTATCTTCTCTCTTTCTCAGGTTAACCCTGCGGCCTGTATGCTGGGTTTGTTTCTTATAATCTTCCCTGGATCCTGGCTCTATCAGTTCTTTCCATTCCTCTATTTTCAGGATGTTATTTCTCTTTTCTGATTCTTCCACATCATGATATTTTTTCTTCCAAACCTAGTCATCCTCCAAAGTTCTTATCTCAATAAAGGCATCATCATTCTATTCAGAAATTTAGCAATTATCTTTGATACATTCCTTTTCATCATCCCTGTCCCCCCACCTCCTGCCCATATACAATCCATCTTTTTCAGTTTTTCCTCCATTCACTTCTTGCCATCTCCTTTCTCATTGCCCTACTTTGGGTTTGGATTTGGCTTTGGGCTTGGGCTCTGTGGGACAGGAAATTGTGGTTGAGAACTCAGCTAGAAGGCCTGGCCATTTGGCTCAGTGGTAGAGCATTGGCCCAGCATGTGGATATCCCAGGTTTAATTCCTGGTCAGGGCACATAGGAGAAGCAACCATATGCTTCTCCACTCCTCCTTCTCTCTCTCTCCTCTCCTCCCACAGCCATGGCTTGATTGGTTTCAGCACATTGGCCCTGGGTGCTGCTCTCCTTCATCCCAGGGAAGTACTTGACCCAAAGGACAGCAGGCAATAGGTGAAAAGTTGCTGGGTCTTCCTAGGTCAGGTCAGCCAACTGAGGGCTTCATGCTTCCACAGTACCTTTAAAGTGTTTCCTAGGTAAGTCAAAGCAAAGTAGTCTTTCCTCCTATATCATTATGTCCTTTTTATTATATATGAATGTTTGTACTTGGTCTCTATATTATCTATATATATCAATGAAATGCTGGTCATATTTTGCTTTCCCATATTTTTCCTCAAGGACACAGTATTTCTGTTCTGGAGACTTTTGGAAACTTACAGAAAAGGAAAATGAGGGCCAGATGAATTGTCCAGTCTCCAGGCCAGAGATGCCTGAACCCAAGTCTCCTTCTCAGCTCCAGTGCCCAGAGTTGTCTTCCTGACTTGTCTTAGGGACTATCGCTGTCCACTGAGCACTCTGGACAAATCCTTACATGTTAAAAAAAGAAAAAAAAGAAAAAGACAACAGTCCCAAAGTGTAGTCACTTGTGCTAGGCTCTATGTCTGCAAACTAAGTTTCAATACTTAACTGAATTGCAGTTTCAGCTTCCCAGGAATGTGACCTTTAGCCAGTCAACCAGGAATTACTTGGTCAGCACTTGTGGGATAATCTGCCCAATAGACAATGCATTCTTTTCTAATAATTTCCTCTTTTCCACCCCCTTTCCACCTTTAAAAACCTTTCTTCTTCTACAGCTAAGCAGAGTCCCTTTTCTATTTGTTAGATAGGATTCTGCCCAATTCATGAATCACTGAATAAAGCCAATTTGATCTTTAAATTTACTCAGTTGAATTTTTTCTTTTTTTTTTTTTTTAACAAAGCACAGGATAAGATGTCACCTCTACTTCTTAAATTTAGCCAATATTTTTAATTTATGTTCTGATGATTCTGGTACCAGAAATACTCTATTACTCTAATCCTTAATTTCAAAATTCTTTGAATCACAATTTTCTAACTTTCTATCCAGAATTTTTAAAAATGGCCATGACCTCTGTGTTACATCCATAATACCTGAAAAACAGCTGATGAGTATTGAATAATGGCTAAATTAAATTGCCCTCAATTTATTAACTTACAAGTACGTATAAATAGCCAGAATAGGATAGCCAGTCAGCATGATGACATCACTTTCCTTTTTTGAATGGCAGTTAAAAAAATATCTGTAGAACTCAATTTGCAATACAGTGTGTCCGTAAAGTCATGGTGCACTTTTGACCGGTCACAGGAAAGCAGTGCACCATGACTTCACGAACACACTGTATTTTAACTCAGCTTTGAAAAATGGCCCCTCCATAACTATGAGAACAAAAAATTGAGACGGTTGAAATGCAGGTCCACCCAGATCAGGTTAGAAAAGGAAGGGCTGCTTTGCTTTCTTGCCCTGGTGCTGCCTCCTTTCATCATTAGTAATTCTATCCCTCTCTTATCTGATCATGCAGGGACACATTATCTCACTAGCAAGTGAATACACTGTGGAAAAACTCCCCAAATGCAAATGAACAGGAAGGACGTGCAGATACTGAAATTAAAGGAGCTCTTCTCCCTTCCAACTGCCTGTGGATGGAGAAGTTATGGATATTCTGAATCAATTCAAACTCTGTCAAGATAAACCTTTTCTCATTGTTCTTATACTATATAGAGGAGATAATTTACATGACAGTAATTAGGTTGCTATATTTAGTAGCATGCTCTCTGCCCATTTCTGGTAAGTATTCTTGATATAAAACAATGAATGGGCTTTTCAAAACTTGGAAGGTATGTGCGTAGTACTATTAAAAACATGACAGATAGAAAGCAGTGCATTTTGGGTAGATTTGTATACCTCTTAGCTCTAGGGGATGGTCAAAAGAGGAATAACAGCTCTAAAGTTATACTGCTCACAAAAGTTAGGGGATATTTCAAAATGAATATGAAGTGATAAATATCCCCTAACTTTTGTGAGCAGTATATTTTTTACACAATGTGGACTATTAGAAGTTTTCTTGGCTTTCTCTTCTCCCCACAAGCAAATGATTATTTTCATTTTTATTTATTGTGTCCAGCTGAGCTACCAAAGCTTTCTTTTTAATCTGACATTGATTTATTTATTTTCATCCTTTATGTTAAAAAATGAAAAGAAAGAAATTATTTTGTTGGTTCAAACAATTTGTTTGAAACTCTCACTGCAGAGAGGCTCAAGTAGCATTCTTTCACTCGTTTCATGGTGTTCGTTGGTTTAACCCTTTTTGACTTGTCCAAACACAGTGACTGCACTGCCATGGAGGAGTTTGCTGACCAGCTGCATGATGTCATTTAGAAAAACTGAAAGGCCTTCCTTCCTTTCCTGGTGTCTATAGTTCCTGAAGGGTTTAATCAAGGTAACACTGCCTCCATTTTGAATTGACCTGTGAGAGTTACCTCATTCCTTCAAATTTTATTTCAAGAGTGATTCTAGATTGATATCTTGGAAGGTCATAAAGCTTTACTCAGTAGAAAGTCTAGTCTGCCCTGACTTGATGCCATCTTTCTTCCATCTCAGCTATCATTCTCCACTGAGTCTCACAGTCTTTCCAGAACCACCACAATATTCTCTACATTTCATTTCTTATTTCTTTTGCCAAACTAAGCCTGAATTGGCATTTTTACAAATTTCCCTTTCAGACCTATAAATAACTCTGTCTCCTTTAGCCCGGTACATTTACAATATTGTGTTTTTAAAAATAATTTCAACAGTAAGGACTTTAATTTCGGCTTTTGACTGATCGTTTTCATTACAAGTGTAGAAGAGAGGACAAAAATCCCAAAGTGTAAAATTATAGAGTGCATGTGAGAGCATTTCATATATTATAGTGGAATTAGAATACATATTCTCTAAGTTTGTAAGAAATATGAGCACATTAGACTTCCAGCGGGGATGAGAAATCTACAAAGCAGCAGAGCTTTCAAAATAAAGTTTCTTTCTACTTATACTCTTTATTGGCATAAGTGTGAGATGGTGTTTTTTAATAAGGAAGTAACCTTAGCACACTTCTGCCCCATCTGATTTTTCTGTTCCTGTATCTTCAGTTTTCCTTATCCTATTCTTTTCTCTTTTTATTTAATTTCCTCCCTTTTTCTTTTGACTTCCCTGTGCCTTCAATGTGTACATTGGTCTTTTGTCCTTGGTGAACTAAACTCTTAACAGCTTCATGACCCTTAAATCATGCCAAGAAAGTCACAAAAGGTTCCTTAAAAGATCAGGAATAAATACTGCACCTGTAAAAACTGCACATGTCTGAATTTCTAGGTTTCCTCCCATCGTAACTTCAATCTCAAAAAGCAATTGAGGAGGCCCTCTAATTATTCAGAGCTTTTATAAGGACCCTCCTGTTGGAGGTTGGCGGTGATACTTTGTTTTAAAAGTTTCCCAGGTGATACCTATTCACATCAAGCCCCCACTGAGATCCTGCCCTAGGTATCCATTGAAGAATCAGAAATCACAATGAAATGCCGTATTCTACTGGAAGCTATTTCCGCTGTAGGAAAAAAGTGGGCTTCAATGGGAAACTATGCTTTGTTTGCATACAGCAGTGGTTCTCAAAGTGTGCGCCAGGGTGCTCTGGTGCACCCTAGAAGATTTCCAGGTGCACCCTATGGTATTCCAGAGAAATATGTGCCTGTTGAGGACCAAAAACACCAACAGAGTTTTTGTAGTTTAGATTTTTGGGGAACAGAGGTGTGGGGAATTGACTATAAGCTGACAGTCTGCCCAACACCCCCCCCCCCACCTCACTTGCCTGATTATGTTGCAAAAGGCTGTTAAGCTGTGGTGCTGGATTGTTTACACTACCCCCCATGTTCCCTGGAAAGACTGGAGGCAAGTTTCTTCTATCCTTTGTTTGGTGTAAAGTTAAGATGATATATGGTGGGGGTTTTCTGCACTCAGCACAAGTAAGAGTAAAAAGATAGGAATTCTTCAATGTGTTGACAAGGAAATGAGAGTTTGCCTTTTAAACATTGAAGAGATCACTAGGACACATCAGGCTCATGTTTCTCATAAACACAAGAATGGAAAAACTTAACACATTCGCGCCAGGACCTGCCAAATTTACTAAATCTTACTAAGAATGTATCTATATATATAAAAAGATAACTTTTTCGTTGTTATTTTATTTTTTAACCTCCTTTTTAACGAATTCTAAAAAGCATAATTCAAAAAATGTAACATAAAAATGTTTTTTAATGTAAGAATAGCCTGACCAGGTGAAGGCGCAGTGGACTGGGATGTGGAAGACCAGGTGAAGGCGCATCGGACTGGGATGTGGAAGACCCAGGTTCGAGACCCCGAGGTCGCCAGCTTGAGTGTGGGCTCATCTGGCTTGAGCAAAAGCTTGCCAGCTTGGACCCAAGCTTGCTGGCTCCAGCAAGGGGTTGCTCGGTCTGCTGAAGGCCTGCCATCAAGGCACATATGAGAAAGCAATCAATGAACAACTAAGGTGTTGGTTGCAACAGCAACGAAAAACTAATTATTGATGCTTCTCATATCTCTCCGTTCCTGTCTGTTTGTCCCTATCTATCCCTCTCTCTGACTCTCTGTCCCTGTTAAAAAAAGAAAAAAAGTCAGAAGAAATTTAATTTTGTCATATTTATTTCAATTAATTGCCATAAAAGCATGCTTGGACTTGATATTTTTTTCTTTACTATTTGACTTAATTATTATAACATATTTCTCAGAAATTTTTATATAGTGCACCCACAATTATTTGTAGGATTTTAAATGCACACTGACTTCAAAAAGTTTGAGAACCACTGGCATACAGCATACCTTTCCTATTATCTGATTCTAACCTTTCATTGTCTTTGAGCTATTTTACAACTTTGTGTGTTATAGGTAACTGATAGACATGCAAATGTTTCACTGTCTGGTAGAAGTTCAACTGACTTCTCTCAACTCCTCCAGGGGGAAATAACCAGTTTTGTTCTATTTGCATACTTATTTCAATATTCTTGAACTTTAACCGTGTCTCTTGAGATTCTTTTGAACTGGTTATAACATCTGTCAGTTCCCTCTTTGATAAATGAATAGAATCAAATCTTTATCATGTAGTCATTTTGTTTGTTTGTTTGTTTGTTTTTCTGTATGAGGGTCATGATTTTACCCTTCTTTGAAAATTATCTTTTAAGATCATTCTCCCAAGCCTTTATTCATCATCCTTTCACTACCTCATATGGTTCTGTTTATTTACAGATAGGGTGATTGTGATTCTTGACTTTAGCATTTGTGTAAAGCCAGTAGTCACGGCCACAATCGCATCCGCCTGGCCAGTGCAGGTTCACATTAGATTTGGACAGTCGGTAATGAAACAACGGAGCCAAGAACTGGTGAGCCATCAGCTTTAATTCTAGCTTGCACCTGGTGGGCAGGCAAAAACACACACTGGGCTCCAAAACCCACTCATTCAGTGCTCACAAAGCTACTGACTTATCCGAGTTTCCTAGAATCAAAGGTTTCTAGCTCACCAGACTTATTCACCTCTGTTCCCCATCTCCTCCAGCGCAAACTCTGCACAAATTGGCTTCTCCCTCAGCACTCTGCCATCCTGGCTGCTTCTCCTGGCCTCCACGTGGCCTTAATCTGCTCTCCTCTCTGATACTAATCTCAGGAACCCAGGAACCAAGAGAGAGCAAGCTACCCATCCAAGGCACAATGGGATTCCTCAGGAGAGTGCACCACCCTAAACCATCCAATCAGTCAAGGGTGTGGGGAAAAGCTTACTCTTAAAACTAAGCCTTAGGCTATAATGACCCAGCCTGCTTACATTACAGTCTTTCCCCCACACCTATCCCAAGCATAAGGGCAAATAATATCACCTGGGTGATGGGCTTCCATGTGGGCAGTGCCATCTTTAACAAAGTGAGCATAATATATTTTATCTGCCCAACAATTTGATAAACATAAATATTTTTATGTCATTATGGCCACCATATTTGGAGTTGGGATGTCCCAGAAAATCTAGGATGTGTGGTTGCTCAATATTATTTCTTCTAGAACTATAAAATTTAAAAAGGTCTTAGCTTTATCTACTCTCCTCCACTATAGGAACTAAGCCAGTCAAAGCCCAGAAAAATGGAGTGTTTATTTTTTTCAAGACTGCACAGATTTTGAGTACAGTCATCTCTTCTTATCCATGGATTTTATTTCCACAGTTTCAATTACCATGGTCAACAGTGGTCCAAAGATATTAAATTGAAAATTCCAGAAATAAACAATTCATCACTTTTAAATTGCATGCTGTTTTAGGTAGTGGGATGAAATCTCATGCTGTCCTGTTTCGTCCTGCCCAGGACTGAAGCCTACCTCTGTCCAGCATGTCCACACTGCATATGCTACCCGCCTGCTGGCCACGTAGCAGCCTCTCCGTTTTCGTGTTAAATGCCCCTCCCCTTTTAAATGAATACCACAAAGTTTCTTAACCTGCCCACTCCTCCAACATGCAGCAGCCAAAAACAGATTGTCCTAATGATCTGTTGTGTTCTTTTATCTCTCTCTGTATCTAGATTCTTGTTACTACTGATCCTCGGGCCACCTTTCATTCCTGAAAGTCACTATTGTGGTGATCTATACCTTACCCCTTCAGTTTCTTCTCAATATTTCTAACCAATCCAGCCCGTCTCTGTTCATAGACCAGCACTGACAGCTTTGATGTTCTATTTCGGGTCAGAGGGAGGTGTGGGGAGGGCTTGTGGCGCAGTGTTTATAGAGTGTATAGCAGTGCACAGGAATGTCCTGGGCCTTCACAGTCACTCCCCACTCACCCACCGACTTACCCAGAGCGACTTCAGCTATTACGGGCTTCTTTCATGATAACTGCCCTTTACACAGGTTTACTGTTGTTCATATTTTATACTGTATTGTTGCTGTACCCTTTCTATGTTTACGTGTGTTTAGATACACAAATACTTACCATTGTGTTACAGTTGCCCACAGCAGTCAGTACAGTAACATGCTGTACAGACTTGTAGCCTAGGAGCCATAGGCTGAACAGTATGCATTAGTCGTATAGTAGGCTATTCCATCCAGGTTCGTGTAAGCGCACTCTACAGTCTTCACACAGTAACAAAATCCCCCAACAACACATTTCTCAGGACATATTTGTTATGAAGGGACACATCATTCTACCGACAAGGTGCAGTACTATCCCTGGTTTCAGACATTCACTGGTCTTAGAATGTATCCTCTATGAATAAGTGGGGACTACTGTAGTAACAGAATTGAATCTGAACCCAAGTCTGGCTAATTGCAGGTTCCAAAGCCTTTATTATTAGAGTAAGTCTACTCTTCCTAAACCGGGGATGATAGTATGAACCTGAAAATCACTGTGAGGCTTCAGTGAAAATAAAAACCTAAAGGAACAAACAGCATGTCTCACTGGTAGCAGGCCCTCAGGGCTCTCAATGACCAAAATGGAATGGCAAAGCAGATGGCACCCCGTCTGTGTCTGACTGGTCACCCTGTTTCATTAAGTGACAGGCACAGGAGTCATTTATTTTCCCCCAAGGTCTAGGCACATAATAAATGCTTATTAAAGTTTTGTTGTATGGACTCGGAGTAGAACTAACAGATATGCAAAGGAACCACAGCTGATTTTAAACAAAGCCTCCTTTTAACTGTAGAGCTTAAAGAGAGATGTTGATTTCACTGTGAGTTGTACCCTAATCCTTCCGTTAACCATATATTCTAAGCATCATCCAACCAGGTTTATAGTGAATAATTTATAATACAGAACAATTGCTGTGACTAAATATCCTGACCTACTTTTTTGCCAGAAAATCACTTTCCATTCCTATTTACATATGAGTACTATTATAAACCCCGTGGAGCAAGCGACAGCCTATTTTAGGACATTAGGAGCTGCACTTACTTTGGTTACGGCTTCCTTCCTCAGCAAACCTGCCCAGGTGGGTCTTCCGTTCAGGCAGATGATGCGGGGTGGTGTATTAGCACGGGCGCCCTATCGCTTAGATGCCTGAGAGCTCTTTAGACTGTGTGCTCACAATATTTTTATATACTCTCTTTCCCCCTTTGCTGTTTCCTGAGCTGTTTGGCCACGTCTGAACTGCTGCTGCTGAAGCCTTTTCTGGCAGGTTGCCCAGGGAGCAGCCCCCCTGTAGATTCCGCCTCTCTCCAGGAGTTGCCTGCCTTCAGTATAATGGGCAACACTGAAAGCTGCAAGGCGTTTGGTCGACAAGGTCAGAGTGCCTTTCATTCCTGCAATAATCAACCAGTGTAGCTCTTCCTTAGACCTGGGGAGAGAGAAGATAGAGGTCAAAAGAGCAATTACATTTCACATTGACTCCAGAACAGGCTTGGATCACAAGACTGAAAAGAAAAACGGATTCTAGCCTCATTCTAATCCATTCCCTTTCTGGTCATCCATGTTATTAACGCTGGCCTGAAACCATCACAAGTTTTAGCTCGATGACGTGAAAAGCGCATTTTTTTCCGCCTGCAGATGAGATCCTTTTGCTTAGACATTTAGCACTGTCAGCATATTGCTAAAGAATGCAAATGAGCTGCAGGATCTATAACCAGAGACAGTAAGCAAAGGCCATTAATTATGTTTTTAAAAAATGTTAACCCTAGCAGACTGTATAACAAGCAATTGTGCTAATTTCAATCTGTAATCAGTCCCTACATTAGCATAACTTTATTTACTTAGCATTAAGGCAACAATTTAGAGAATATAATTTAGTTGGAAATGTCAGTAATTTTGCAGTGGCAGATTGCTGTTACAAAGCTACCTCTATTTGACCTTACAGCTGCCAGGACTAATTACTTTAATTGCATTAATTGCACTGACCATTCTGCTGGTTGCTGTTACTCTTTAACCATTGAACAAATCAGCCTGGTTGAATTCTCAGGAAAATGGGCCAATGTTTTCTTCTAAATCTCCTTTGGTTCTTTTCTGCATTGTAACAGCCCAGAGCTGTCATTGAGATCAAGAATTTTAAGGAAAACCCTTGAAAGGAAAAAGAAAAAATCTGTGTTTCCTAACTGATCCTTATTGTTCATTGCTGACTCAATAAAGAACAACCAGTATACAAATGAGCAAGAAGTGTTTTAAAAATGGTAGTGGCAGTTTGACAGTAAATTAAGTCCTTCATGTCAGGTTTCGGAGGAAAGGACTATTAAAAACTCTATGTTCTTAGTTTCTATCTTATAGAATGAATACAAAATTTCCTGTCATTTGACTCAACCAAGTTGAAATACACAGCTATGTACTTAGCTTAAGAAGTAGGGTCTTACTAATAGAAAAAAAAATAGATATTTTCTCCTGGCAAGGAAAACTCCACAGAACATTTAATAAATAATTTGCCACCAGGAACACATCTATTAGTTGAAAAGAAGTCCTCTTGGAACACCCAATTCTATACATGAAAGTGGCAAGTCTAGGGGTCATCCAGTTCATCTGGTTAGTCAAGGCACAGATCATCTTTTCCTTGTTTATTCCAGATGATCATCTAAGGTCTGGTTAAACCCTTCAGGTTAGTTTTTCAGATAACTGAGATTACTTTGTTCAAAAGCTTGGATCGCTAAAACATTCTATTATATATACTGTATCTGCTTTGTTATAACTTTTATTCACTAGTTAATAATAATAGCCAACATGTATTGACTGACTGCTATGTTCCAGGCCCTCTTTTAAACCCTTGATACGCATTTATTTACTGAATTATCCCAGCAGTCCTATGGGATATGGATCATTATTGTTATTATTGTTGTTATAAAGTAACGTAATTGGTGGAGCCAGAATTTCAATCCAGATATTTGGGTCTGGAGCATCTGAGCTTGACCTTGATGCTAGATTGTCTTAGAATTAAATAAAATTCTTCTCCAATGCTATATAGAATTGGTAAAACCACTCTCCTGCCATGTCCGGGACTCCTGGCTAGCTCTTTCCTCACATGGCAGAGCTTTGGTTTGGCAATATTCTCTTTAAAGTAAGGTGCCCAGATCTGAATAAGGCTTAACACTCCCAATGTGTGCAATACTTCTTCAGGCTAAGGTCTAATCATTTGCAAACTCTCAGCCATATATCACGTCCTTGGGGAAGCCTTCCATAACCTCTGGTCTACCTGAGGAAGCTTTACTATAAGCTCTGGTGTGACCACAAAGCTTTCTTTATTAACATTAATATCCTGCAATTCAACAATTAAGTAGCTCAGGTACTCTACCTTGTAGGGAAAGGAGTGATATTGTCCATTTTCAACAGTTTTCCTGTTAGCCAGTCAATCCCACACAAAGCATCAAGAGATTCACAAGACTTGATTCCCTCCACTTTGAGCTATTCCACTTACATAGTGCCCATAGGAGGTGCATCAATGGCTCTATTAGTTATTTTTGTAGTTGTAGTTTTTGTGTTTTTCAATTTCTGCCTAGCTCCTTAGCAGGTGAGGAATCCTCATTCTAGAATTTTTGGTAGGTAGGAAACCGTTTAGACCCAGACTTTATCCCTTTGTCCCACGGTCACTCTGGGTCCAGCTACTTTCCCTGAACATAACCTGGGATTCTGGCAAACTTGGATCCTCATTCTGTCTTAAACATATTCGAACTTTCCGTCTCCAAGATGAGGCTCATGTGACTGCTCTCCACGCACACACTCCACTGTCCCCCTCCTGTCTGCCTTCTGCTTTCACGAAGGGGCTGTGAAATCCTCTCTTTGTCCATGCTTGCCTCAAATAGCATGTCTGACCCTTTCCTAGAGCTGTTGCTGTGGGTTGTTCAGTTAACTAACTCTATCCTCTCAACTTTCTGCACTTGACTTTCTTTCTCTGTCCCCTGGGCCTTGTCTCTCTTCAGGCCTTTGCCATCTCTGCGCAGACCATTGCAGGGGTGGCTGAGCCTCTGGCTGGTTTTCTCTGTGACCCCTCCCACATGGCATTCCTCTGGGAAACCATTCTTCTGGTGGACGAGACAGAGCACACCTGGAGCTGGAAATTCCATCTCTGGCTTGTTCACTTTACGTCTCACTCTCTTAGATGTGTGTCTAACAGTTGTTTGTTCTTGCTCTTTGCACATTGGTAAAATTCATTTTTTTGTTACTCTTTTCTCTCCAGTAAAATTGAGCATAGTTTTAATTAATTAATTTTTTTTTTATGACAGCATTCTTCTAGGTTTGTGCTATTGCATTCTTTTTTCTTGGCTAAAAATTCTTTGATCTTTCAAAATATGTTCTTTTTTAAATCTGCACTCCAAGGAGAGTTCTCTGAGCAACCACATTGACTTTTCTAGTTTTTCTTCCATGTTCGACTAGTTTTTGTTATATAGCTAGGATTTCATTTTCTATTCCTTCTGGACCTATCTATACCCTTTAAAATCCCTCTGGCCATGAGACCAAAAATATATTTTCTTTAAACTTTGGAAATTTACTTTTCACAGTCTGGGATGCATGTCAGACACCGATGACATTCCTGTCTTTTGGGTGTTTGAGTTCTAAGACACTCTCCTGTCCTCCCCAAGGTTCTCAGCTCATCTTTGTTCTAAACCTGACTCTTCAAATTTAGAGTAATGGTGCCTTTCAAACCCAAGCAGACAATCAACATCTCTTTTATCTGCTGGGTAGAAGACCTCTGTACCCAGAGGCGAGAGGGGCCCTGAACCCCACACTGTCTAATGCTGACGGAAGGTCCTACCAAGCGTTGGCTCCAGTGCATAGGCACTAGCACAGAATGCCCAAGGAATGGGAATGGAGGCAGCTTCCAGAGAGGTACCTAGCCTCCTTAACTGGAGGGAAGGCCACCAGGTCACTTCTTTATCCAAAGCCTGAATTCTATTGTCCTGGCCCAGAGGTGTGCCTCTGGATGTATAGACTAGAGATGGTGAGGCAGAGAAGGAGGTAAGGGGCTAACATGGGAGTGATGGGAAACGAAGAAGCACAGAGTGGGGAGGTGGCGGCGGAATATTTATTGAGTCTCGATTGTCTGCCAGGCACCGTGCTAGGCATTTATACACACCTATCATATTCCTCCCAATCCCATTTTAACACGTGTGGAAATGGAGCATTATGTAAGTTTATTGTATTCTTTAAGTCACAGAGCCAGGGAATATAAAAGCCAGGAATTAAACCTAGATTTGAAGATGAGAGTATAACGGAAACGAAACCAAACCAGAATATGACAATTTATTGCAATACAGGCACCTCAGTCATAAACATTATAAAAGTAGTGTCATTATAAAGGAGATATACGTACAAGTCAATGCCTGTTACAATAGACTTCAAAAGGATAGATATTTCATTACACATTACTAATATTTTGATGTATAGCACTAGAATTTTATCATATATACTTTCTTAAAAAATGTAATCTTTATTTCAGTATTTTTGCTAGGCAGAAGTTTTGTTTGCTTCTTGTTTTCTTTCATTTTTTAATTTTAGTCTTAAATTTTATTGGTGAAATTTCTTGGCAAAATGAAGAGAAAACAAAAAATAAAGCCACAGGGATAGCCACATAATCTGAAATCCTTGAAGAAACTAGACTTCCTGATACATTACTGTTAGCTAAATATATAAATGTTCTTTGAAAAGTCTGCTTCTAGATATTAATGGAAGTATTGATTTTCACCCTCCACTCCATTCTCTCTCTCTCTCTCTCTCTCTCTCTCTCTTTTGATAATGTCTGTTTACTAGGCTATCTCCTCATCTCCATAAGCTGAGCTCTGCTTCCTTCAGGGTCAGGGTCAGAGCAAGTGCCAAAACCAAGATGACTAAGCAGGTGTCAAACCAGCTGCAGAAACACAGAGAAGATTTAACTAATGGCACAGGTCTTCTAAGTCAATGGACCCTGTCTCTCCTAATTTCATTATCAATTCACCACAGGAACCTGACAGAGTCAGTAAGTTAAATCAAATTCAAAAGCCCAAAAACCAAAAGAAAAAAAAATCCAATTTCAGAGTGAGGTGAAAACATCATAATTCAGAGAAAATCTTTATTATTGATTTATAGCTGTAGACTCTTATCCAAAGGTTTCCTCTTTAAATTAAGAATACTAATGATTTCCCATCCTGAAATTAATAATCCAAAAGCTGCACAAATTCAAAAAAGGCAGTAATTGTCGTACTTCAACCAGGAAGTACCAGGAAGCAGATGCCTAGCTTGTTCCTGTCATCATGTGGTTGGTGAAGAGTCATGGTATACAAGAGAATCACATGCTTTTTGGGAGTCATTCTTGTGTGCCAAGCGGCCATAAATTTGAAATGGAATATCCTGTTTTTTTGAGACCTCTATATATGCAATCCAATCACTCTCTGATAAACAGAACTTTTGTTTGGGACAAAAGTTCCTGCCTAAGTAGTTTAGAGACTTAATTGTGCTTGTGGAAGAGGCGACACAGACCGCCTATGGAGACAAGGCAGCAGTCCGGGGCCTGTGCAGGACTCTGAACCAGTTCCAGAGGAAACGCAAGCTTGCCAGGACCACCACAGTGACTTCAAACAGAATTGAAACCAGGAAAAAGGAAATGGTTATTTGTGGGAAACAGGAAATAGCTATTAAGAGGAAACTGATATAGATATAGTTATTTTGCTACTGAGTATTTTTATTTACCCTGTGCTAGCGTATGTGTTTTCGTAAGCCATACTAATAATATGGGGGGAGGGGCATAAATGAATAAATGAAGTCTCTTTAGAACATATTAAGCTACTTTGTTAGAAAAAAAAATTTAGAGATTCAGACACCTTCCCAAAGTAACTTAATGGAAAAAGTGATAAAGAACAGCTTTTATTCTTAGCTAATTATGCACCTGTTTTTAGGAAGGTTGTAATGACATATTGGAATCCTTTGTAACTACCGCAGAATTTGACTTTGGGGCAAGACTACCCATTTGATTGGTACACAGTGCATGTTCCCACAGCCTTCTGTTCATGTATCTATTATGGCATCACCCCCCTCCTTTCTGTGTAGCGTTATAATTAGTCATTCATATGTTTCTTTCCCACCAGACTGAGTTCCTGGTGGAATCACAACGTCTCCAGTGCCTGCAAGGGTCTGTAGAGCAGAGTAGACACACAGTAGACACTATCTGGGAATTAATATTAAGTAATCCAATGTAACTAATTTGTATAATGGTTTCAAGGATCAATGAGAGAACATAAAATCCGACAGGTATCTGAATCACAAGAGGAATTCAACTTACTGGTTCTCTGTCCCCTTTGAACTAAAAAAAAAAAATTCCTTAATTTTTAAGGCAGAATACTAAACATCGAATTTCACTTAGTATAAAAAATATGTATTCTGTAGAACTTGGTTTGCTCTTAAGAATAATCATATTTGGTATATTTCAAAATTTAAGGCCCACCTAGATGGATGGGAACAGAAAAAATTGGGGGAAATTTTTGGATTTCTTCTTGTTAATGATTTGTGGGGAAAGTGGCCTTAGGAAAATGTTGGCCCCCCTTCTTTGACCTTCTCTTACCAGTTTCTGGAACTGATCTGAATCTTTTGTCCATCTTGGATGAATCCCCAGGCTATAAGCCCAGGGTAAAGCTAGGCCACTTTAAGGGAGCTGTAGGAAATTTGGTACCAGTGGTGTGGCATCAAGGTTCCTCAGCCTGAGTCTCATACAGGGAACAAATTTCATGGGTGACATCTTCTCAGCTCTTATAACCCAGAACTACCGGACATTTGCATCTTGCAAACAGACAAGCTCTTTCTTCTAAAGTTAGGCTGCTGAGGAATTGTGAGGAGAGGAAGTCCTGGAGGGACAGAGTGCAATATAGACATACAGAGGAAGGGGCACCTTGTACCTGAAGGAGATTTAGTTAGATCTTTAGGACTAGCTATGACTTTGGCCTTTTAGGAGGAACAATTTTCCACAGATGGTGTATCTGGAGATTTATATGCATGTTCAAAAATATCCTGTAAGAAGCACAAGTGAAGGAGAGAATCATTGCTGTGTCCACAAGTTGTCTGGTCTAATCTTGTGAAAATAACCATTAGGTTGCACTGAATTTTCTTTGCAGTTGATTTCCATCAGACCATTACTAACAACAAGAGTGTGAACTAAGGATGTCCCTTTCTGAAAACAGTGTCTATCATTTTAATGATGTCTAAACACGTCTCTCCATCTACCGTCTGATCTGTTTAAATTGCTGGTGACAAGGGCTTTAACACATCCAGTTAATGATTCCTGCTTCTTAGGGTTATAATTCAAAGAAGAATCGTGTCTTTGATGGCTTGGAAGAAACTTTGGAAAGAACACCTACAATGAGGTATTAAAATAAGCAACATCATCTGACGCTGGTTTTTGTCTGCCATTGAGACATGTGTCTGTGGGTCGATGAGAGCTGCCCGGAACTGACTCTGCTTACAAGCCATTCCTCTGCTCACTCTTTCCAAGGGATGCTGAACAACGTTCTGTGGATTTCAACTTTTCTGTGTCAAGACTCTCTGGTCACCTACATGTCCTTATTTCAAGAAATGGGGTATATCTGAAAGTCTGTGGTCTATGCAGAAACCAGAAAAAGAATGAATCCAAGCATCTGAATCAGGCATGAGAACTGAAGCCCGCATTGACCTCGGAATTTTCATTTACGAGGCCATATGCTCCACTGTGGCTCTGAAAACACAGTTCTAACCACTTTTGGCCTCCAGAGGATTAATCCAAAGCCTGCAAGTTGACTGTATAGGTGAATAGTTCTCAGCCCTGGCTGCACCTCAGAAATACTGTGGGGCTAAAAAAATAAAAGAAGGAAAGGGAAAAGAGAATAATATACACAATTTTAAAATAAGTTCAAGCCATGCATAAAGGGCAGAGTGAAATAATTTATGCTCTCACTCCAGCCTTCAGTTTCCAGTCTCCAACTCCCTCTCACCCAGGACTCAAAAGTACAGAGATGTCCAATTCTCACGTCTTACCTACAGAATCAGTGTCTCTGGCAGATGATCCAACAGCTCAGGTTAAGAACCACTGAACTTGGTGAAGTGACAGAAGTCCCAGAGCACCCACTGTAGTGGGCGCCCTCTCTGACACCTGGGTTTGGGGCCTGACTGCGGTGGAAGACTTTTGAGTTGGAAGTCCCTTCCGCATGCACTTGTTAGGGGGAGGAGTTTTTGTACACCCTGTTTAAGAGGCAGGGTGGTTCATGCAAAACACAACAACAAAGCAAACTTGCTGCCTGAAACTTAGAAAAAATGTCTGAATCTGATTTTGCCAGCGATTCCCTGTGTGACATTGCCTCGGCATAAGAAAAAAATGGCCCTCAGAAATTTTTAAATTTTATCTTCTATAGTTAAACTGTTGGTGGCCTCACCTGGATCCATTCACACTTTCTTCTTCCTAATAAATTCATTTTGTTCAGGTATCTAAGCCCCCTGACACAGTTCAAATTCCTCAAGGGAAGCTGACCCCCCTGCAACACAGGGGCGGGACTAACTGGTGGACGGATAGTCCTTCTCTCCCCAGGCGTGGTTATGTGACCCAAATCCAGTTATTATAAAGTGAAGACAGATTTGCGGGAGGTTTCTGAACTCTGAGATGCCCGTTCCTCTCTCCCACTATATGTGATCAAGTACACACCCAAAGCTCTGATGGTTCCTGTGACCATCCTGTGATTAACGGGGACTGAGCCATTGTGCCTCGCTGACACTCAGACAGCAGAGTCGAAAGACTAAACGAACCTATACCCATGTTCACACTAAACCATAAGATGCAATGGTATGAAAGCCCTTACTCTATGCAGACTTCCCGATATATGAACCTATATCTCTATTGTTTATATAATTTTGAGCTGAGTTTTCTGTTACCAGAAGCTGAAATCATCTAAGTAATCCATTTTCTTTAAGTCTAAACCTCTCACTCAAAGCCATGATTCATTCCCAGCTTTCCAGTATCATTCCTTAACTGCTTTACCATGACTTTTTTTTTTTTTTTTTTTTTTACAGGGACAGAGAGAGAGTCAGAGAGAGGGATAGATAGGGACAGACAGGAACGGAGAGAGGTGAGAAGCATCAATCATCAGTTTTTCGTTGCCGTTGTGGCACCTTAGTTGTTCATTGATTGCTTTCTCACATGTGCCTTGACCGTGGGCCTTCAGCAGACCAAGCAACCCCTTGCTGGAGTCAGCGACCTTGGGTCCAAGCTGCTGAGCTTTTGCTCAAACCAGATGAGCCCACATTCAAGCTGGTGACCTTGGGGTCTTGAACCTGGGTTCTCCGCATTCCAGTCCAACGCTCCATCCACTGCGCCACCGCCTGGTCAGGCATGACTTTCTTTATATTGTTTTCAGCTTTATGACCACTGGGTAACTTAGTGACTCTTATTTGCAATATTTATCATTTATCCTGTATCTACTCTTGGCCCATAACAAATTAGCATTTAGGATCATCAAAGTATCTAGATAACATGTAGCTTAGCTCTTGTTTACAATAAGGGGATACTGGACCCAATGACAAGTGGAGAGGAAGCTTCCATTCAGATGGTAACCAGTTTCAGGAATGTAGGGGTCTCTGTAAGGGATACTGTCAATGCTCCCTTCTAATTTTCACTAAAAAAAAAAAAGAACTATTTGAATCATAATGCTAAATAGACAAGAAATAAATTGTTTCAGATGGAATGCAAAAGTTCTTTAGTCTTTAATTCGGGAAAGTGATTTTATAGGAACTTAGGAAAAAAGGGGAAAGGAAGAAGAAAGCAAGTCAGGGAGGAAGGAATCAAAAGTTTTTTAATCTTATGTCCCAGGGTGCTTTCACATATAATTTCAGTTAAATCCTACAACAAGCCTGCAAGGTAGGTTATTTTCATCTCTACTTTACATCTGGGGCAACTGAAGCATAAAGAAGTAATTTTCTCAAGGCCACTCAAGTGCATGTCAGAGCCCGATTCATACCAAGCACTGCTTGACTCCAAAGCCATGTATTTTCTACACTGTCAAGCCCCCTGGAAAGCTGTTTAGATGTTCGCAACCCCCTCAGACTGTCCCTTTGCTGAGCAAGTGGTCAGCGTCTCTGGACAGCCTCTGGAGTCAGGGTGTTTGGGCTGCCATCTCTGGGCATTTCCCGTGCTTCTCAGGCTATCAGAAGCCAGAGCTATGCCAGCAGACTCAAGGTCACTGAATAAATGGCTGATCACAAGGCTGTGCTCCCGTTACATATTTTCCTGGCTTGACTCCTCTCCCATAGTTTGGTGGTCTTTGGGTCACCACATGTAAAATGATGGCCCTGTACAGCCATCAACCTAGTCTGTGGATCATTGCAATTTAGTAAAGTGCAAATACCTACTACCTTGTTTCTATACTGCACATTTTCTCTCAAGGAAGTTATCCCAGCTCTCAGTGAATCTGCCATAGTGCACAGGGACAACATTTGTAGTATCCTTGACAAGTTAAGCTCAGAGTGTGATGAATCACCCTGACTGAGCAGACTGGAGTCGCTCCCTTTTAGAAGTTATTCGCACACATGACATCAGAGCAGTGCTGTAATAATATATGTAGAGAAAGCAGATGGAAGAAATGTTAGCAAGAAGGAAAGAAAGAAGGTAGGGAGGGTGGGAGGAAGATCTAGAATGAATAAACTAATAGAACTTATGATGAGATTTTAAAAATGTAGTTATTCAATATTTGAAAGAGAGTAAGGGAAGGAGAAAAATGAGAGAGAGAGTGAGGGAATAAGAGAAACATTGACTTGTTCTACTTGTTTATACATTCAATGGTTGTTTCTTTTATGTATCCTGACTAGGGATCAAACTTGCAACCTTTCATTTTGTGATGTCACTCTGACTGAGCTACCCAGCCAGGGCCTGATGATGTGACTTTTGACCAATTCTATTTACAGAGAGAGTGGTATGGCTTAGTGATGTCAATATCAACATTTCTAAAAACTGTGTTAAGAGGACAGCAGCTTAAGATCTAGACATCAACCCAAAGATACTCCCATTTACAGGGGGTGGGGTTGCCACTTGTTGGTGATTATTTCTCCTCCTCTTCCTCTCCTTCTCCTTCTTCTTCTTCTTTTCTCCTTCTCCTCCTCTACTCCTCCTCCTCCTCCTCCGCTTCCTCCTCCTTCTCCTCCTCTTCCTTTTCTTCTTCTCTCTCTTTTTTTTTTTTTTTTTGACAGAAACAAAAGGAATCAGAGAGAGGAACAGATAGGGACAGAAAAACAGGAAGGGAGAGAGATGAGAAGCATCATTTCTTAGTTGCGGCACCTTAGTTGTTCATTGATTGCTTTCTCATATGTGCCTTGACCAGGGGGCTATAGCAGAGAGAGTGACCCCTTGCTCAAGCCAGCAACCTTGTGCTCAAGCCGGTGACCTCAGGGTTTTGAACTTAGGTCTTCTGTACTGGTTGTTCTTTTTATTGAAGTAACTTATCTGTACTATCTTGTTTCTCCCTCCAGTCTACTACTTCTAGTAATCTGAGGGAAAGGAGCAGAATCCCACATTTCATGAGTTTCTTAGATGTATTTATAACTGCTTTGATCATCATAAAAAAAACTCTTCAGTGAACGTAGGTGGAAATTATCCCCCACCAATTTTTTTAAATTAAGGTAACTGAGGGTCAGCAAATTTGAATAATGCTCCCAAATATCTTTTCTTTTTTTGTATTTTTCCGAAGTAAGAAGTGGATGGGAAGCAAACAGATACCCAATTGCGCCCGACCAGAATTTATCTGGAATGCCCATCAGAGGGTGATGCTCTGCCCATCTGGGGCATTGCTTTGCTGCAATCGGAGCCATTCTAGTGCCTGAGGTGGAGGCCATGGAGCCATCCTCAGCACCCAGGCCAACTTTGTTCCAATGGAGCCTTGGCTGCAGGAGGGGAAGAGAGAAATAGAAAGGAGAGGGGGAAGGGTGAAGAAGCAGATGGGCACTTCTCCTGTGTGCCCTGACTGGGAATTGACCCCAGGCTGACACTCTACCACTGAGCCAACCAGCCAGGGTCCCAAATATCATTTATGAGTGTTAAATAGCAACCTGAATTTGGTCTTATACCTGAAGTCTAAAATCAAGGTGTCAGCAGGGTCATGACCATTCAAAAGCTATAGGAGAGTATCCTTTCTTGCCTATTTCAGCTTATGCTGGTTTCTGGTGCTCCTTGGCTTGTGATAGCAGAATTCTAATCTCTGCCTCTGTTTTCACATTGTCTTTTTCTCTGTGTATGCTTTTCTGTCCCTATAGGGACACTTCTTTGATTTACAGCCCACCCTAATCCAGTAGGCTCTCATTTTGATCCTTACCTGAACTATATCTGCAAAGAACCGATTTCCAAATAAGATCACATCCTAAAGTTATGGATGGACATACATTTATTTTTTTTTCAGGGACAGAGAGAGAGTCAGAGAGAGGGATAGATAGAAACAGATAGGCAGGAGCAGAGAGAGGTGAGAAGCATCAATCATTAGTTTTTCGTTGCCATCGCAACACTTTAGTTATTCATTGATTGCTTTCTCACATGTGCCTTGACCGCGGGCCTTCAGCAGATTGAGCAACCCTTTGCTGGAGCCAAGAACCTTGGGTCCAAGCTGACGAGCTTTTGCTATAGCCAGATGGGTCTGCGCTCAAGCTGGCGAACTCGAGGTCTCGAACCTGGGTCTACCACATCCCAGTCCGACGCTCTATCCACTGCGCCACCGCCTGGCCAGGCTAGACATACATTTTTGAGGGACACTATTCAACCTATTACAGCAGGTTAGAGAAGAGTTTACTTAAAATCACACAGCTATGTGGGCTAAAAATCTAATAACAAACAATATTTATTTGATACTACATCTTCTTTATAAGAACTTCAGAGCCTGACCAGGCGGTGGCTCTGGTGGATAGAGCATTGGACTGGGATGCGGAGGACCCAGGTTCGAGACCCTGAGGTTGCCAGCTTGAGTGCGGGCTCATCTGGTTTGAGCAAAAAGCTCGCCAGCTTGGAAGGGAAGGGCAGAGAATCAGATGGTTGCTTCTCCTGTGTGCCCTGACTGGGAATCTATAGGACTTCCACACATTGGGTCAATGCTCTACCACTATGCAAACCGGCCAGGGCCCAAAAATGTAGCTTTTATTAATTCATTTAATAAATGAATTATTAATTATTTATGTTCTAAGCCTATAAACTCCTAGAGCCTCTGTCTTCATTGTTTCAACATTTAAGTTCTCTGTCATCACAGTATCTTGTCACTGTCATCTTTGTCATTGCATCTTCTCATTGCTCAAGCTGTTAATGTTGTCCCATATGACATACTCTCAATACATTAACCCCTTTCCTGAAAGAACCCCTTAAGACAAGGTTCTTCTGCTCTAATCGTTCCATCAAGAGTGTCCCTGTGGCTTTTATAATTTGTATATTACCAGAACTATTAAGTGGGGGACCAAAATTTCAGGAACTCTCTCTCTCTCTCTTCTCCTCCTGCAGCCATGGCTCAATTGGTTCGAGCATGTTAGCTCCAGGTGCTGAGGATGGCTCCCTGGAGCCTCCACATCAGGTGCTAATAATAGCCAGGTTGTGAGCTTGATCCCAGATGGGCAGAGCATTGGCCCCCGATGGGGGTTGCTGGGTGGATCTCAGTCAGGGAGCATGTGGAAGTCTATCTCTGTATCTCCCCTACTCTCACTACCCCCCCAAACCCAAAAAACAAATAAAAAAACTCACAAAAACAAAAAAACCCTACATTTTTGAATATTCTTTTTTATTTTTCTTTAGCAAGACAGAGAAAGGAATAGACAAGAGACAGACAGACAGGAAGGGAGAGAGATGAGAAGCATCAGTTCTTTGTTGTGGCTCCTTAGTTGTTCATTGATTGCTTTCTCATATATGCCTTGAACTGGTGGTCTTTAGCTGAGCCAGTGACTTTGGGCTCAAGCCAGTGAGCATGGAGTTATGTCTATGGTCCAATGCTCAAGCCAGAGACCTTGCATTCAAGCTGAAGAGTCCATGCTTAAGCTGGCGACCATGGGGTTTTGAACCTGGGCTCTCTGCATCCAAGGTCGATGCTCTATCCACTGCACCACTGCCTGGTCAGGCTTTGGATATTCTTAAGTATTTGAAAAGGGTATCAATAAAGATAGGGAATAGTTTTTTGGCTGTATTTCTTTAGTTGAGATACACCTGCAAACATGGTCTAAGAGTTGGTCAATGATTTATATGTATTATACACAGATTATATAGATAATTTTGGCCATTTTGCTGGAAGTTTTCTTTTTTCTAAGTATTATGAAATCTTGAGAAGAAAATGTGTGGTTCATATTAGGTGGTGGGAGGATCAAGGAAATATCAGAAATAGGGGCGGGGGAGGGCACACAACCAATATAATGAAAAACAAGGACAGGAAATCTGATAACATGAAAATCGGATTTATAATGCTGAATCAAGTCTCCAAGTCAAAAGCAGTCTGCAGGCTTTTTTTGAGCAACGTTTCTTTGACTTCCATACAAACTTCCTGCTGTTGATGAACTGCAGTGTTTTCACTACAGAATGGTGAAGTGCGACATTTGGGCCATCCATCCCTGTGCAAGTCACAGAAATCTAACAAAATGAGCATGTGGCGAAGCAGCTGCAATTAGGAGAAGGAAAGACTTCCTTGTCTCGTCTTTGGAACCAATCAAATTAGATTAACTCATTTCCTTGGGTGAACAAAGGAAATCCCAGACTATATTTATGAAGTCATAAAAGCACTTTTTCAAAAAAAGATCCTCCATATACATCAAAATGGGTTGTCTTTCATTAATATGTTTACACATTTCTAAAGAGGAGCATGAGGGCTTTCTTTCTGTGTTTACTTGTGAGGCTGAGGGAGTGATGTGTTTTCCTTAAGACTGTCATTTAAACAATGGAGAGAACAGAATAGCAATTAAAAATCTGATTTCATCTAAGTTGCATCACATAGGAGAACAGATCTTATCCCTTCTACATTCATATTACAGCCCTGATTTTACCCAAACAATTCACTGGAGATTTCTGAGTGTCTTAAAACGGCCTTGGTGTTTTGAGAATGGTGCTGAATTGTTTCTCTTGCAAGAGATTTAACAAGTGAAACGTGGAGGGTTTTTACTCATTTTCAGACATAATCTTGGCAGAATGTTTTAAAGGAAGATAAACAAAATGTCAGGAACACTTATAAAAGAACACTGAAACAGAGAGGCAAGGGGCACCTGGGAACAAGAGTGAATGGATATTGTCATACAGATGGCGGCCACTGCTAGAGTGGCCAGTGCAGTAATACTCAGTTTTCTCTTGTGTGATAGTTGACACTGAACTCATTTCCAATAGCCCTGACAAGGTAGAAGTGCCAAGGAAGCTCCGCTTCTTTTATTCTCTGCAACAAGGGGTAATTCGTAAAGTCCTTCTAGGGACCACAGAGTCATCTATTTGCAGAGGCTGAGAGTGTCAGTGGGAGAATAAACACTTAGCTTCCCCACTTACCTTGGTCCCTGGAAGGCTTCATCAAAACCTAACAGAATCTGTATGAATGCTCCAAATCTGCCTGTTCAAAGCACCCACAGATGTTTTCTCTTGGCACAGATAATAAGGATCTAGGATTAAATGTTACCATTTAATGATTAATACCATTCAAACTCTCCCTCCCTTCGGTTGAAAGTTGGCACTGTGGCATAGCTGCTGATGTGCTGACATCCTGGAACACCTGATATGCTGATTTCCATGCTATTGTAACATCATATTTAGAATAAAAGTACTTGAATTTCCCAAGTTGTAATAATTGTAGTTATCATGAAAGTGGACCATGTGTTGGAAATCTTTCATGTACCTGCAGTTAGCTACATTTATATATAAAAATTGGCAAATGATTTCTTTCAAGAAAATTATGAATGTGGATTCTCTAATAGTCTCCTGAATATTTAAATTATGAAATCCCTATTCTTTTATCATGTGTATACTAGCACACTGTCACAGAATTATATAAGACAATGCCTGTTTCTGAAGCTGGAATTAATTTCCTCTTCCTTTAAATCACACAACACATCTAGAAAATGGTAAATTTTCTGATACAGGGGATCTGAGTCAGAGGTATCCAGAGTCTCTGTAACAGTCTTTCAATTTTCTGTAATTCTGAAATTTTGTCAACATAAAGCAGTTTTTAAAAATCTGAACAATATCAGAACTAGCTTGATACTTTTTCTTTTAAATTGAATTTATTGGAGTGACATTGGTGAATAAAATTATCTAGGTTTCAGGTGCAAAGTTCTACAGTGTGTCCATAAAGTCATGGTGCTCTTTTGACCCGTTGACGGGTCAAAAGAGCACCATGACTTTATGGACACACTGTATAATACATTATCTATATCAGTGGTTCTTAACCTTTTTTGAGGTACTGAACCCACCAGTTTCATATGCGCATTCACCGAACCCTTCTTTAGTGATAAATAAAATATGATTTTTCCCCCAAATTCAAGACATAGGTATATGTTTTTTTACTGGTGCACAAAATGAGCCGTACATGAACATCACCTTGCTCAAAGAACAAAACCAACAAAGTGCATGAACTCACAACAAATTACGGTATTACTTTATTCTAGTCTCCGCGGCAGAGGCTTCTCCGAACTCCTGAGACCGACTCATCAAACCCCTAGGGTTCGATAGAACCCAGGTTAAGAACCACTGATCTATATATTTTATTGTGTGTGCATCTCAAGTCAAATCTCCTTCTATCACCATTTCCCCCTTTACCTTCTGTCTTTCCTTTCTTTCCTTCTGGTAATCACCATACTGTTTTCTGTGTCTCTTTATTTTTTCTTAATTCCTTTGTCTTTTTCACCCATCCAGCCAAACCCCTTCCGCTGAGACAGCTCTCAGCTGTGCTCTGTATCTATGAGTCTGTTCCTATTTTGTTGTTAGTTTATTTTGCTCATTAGATTACACCTATGAGTGAAATTATATGGTACTTGTCTTTCTGTGACTGGCTTATTGCATTTAGCATAATATTCTACAGATCCATTCATGCTGTCACAAAAGTTAAGATCTCCTTTTCTTTTTTTTAACAGTCGAGTAGTATTCCATTGTGTAAATGTAACACCGCATTTTTACTTTTTAATCCACTCATCTAATGATGGACACTTGAGCTGCTTCCAAATCTTGGCTGTCCTGAATAACACTGCAACGAACATAGGGGTGCATAAATTCTTTCAAATTAGTTTCAGTTTTCTTTGGATAAATTCCCAGAAGTGGAATTACTGTGTCATAATGTAGTTACAATTTTACATTAAAAAAAACCCAAGATGTTTATTTAAACAACAAGATGGTTGATGTGAAGGAAAAAACTAGGATTCATTTCTTTCAGCATAGTTTATCCCTATTAAGGACAGATTGTCCTACATGTAACAGCTATATACAAAAAGGTTATAGAATTGTCCTTGATTTTACAATTATAAATGAAAAACATTAAACTGATCCAATCAAACAAGATAGGCAAGGATTTTTATGTTGTTCTTTTTTTGTTAAACAGTGAGAGCAAAATAACTTATTGAAATACAAAGATATGAGCTGAATCAGCATGTCACCAATGGAGAAAGAGGGCATTTTCACAGAGCCGGTATTTTTCTCCATTTCATCTCCATCTGATGTCCATCAAAACATACCATTGACTATTTAGTTATTTAGTTTTTTAAAAATGCAAATGCGCCTGACCAGGCGGTGGCGCAGTGGATGGAGCGTCGGACTGGGATGCAGAAGACCCAGGTTCAAGACTTGAGCGCGGGCCCATCTGGCTTGAGCAAAAGCTCACCAGCTTGGACCCAAGGTCACTGGCTCCAGCAAGGGGTTGCTCGGTCTGCTGAAGGCCCGCAGTCAGGGCACATGTGAGAGAGCAATCAATAAGCAACTATGGTGTTGCAACGGCAACGAAAAACTAATGATTGATGCTTTTCACCTCTCTTCATTCCTGTCTGCCTGTCCCTATCTATCCCTCTCTCTGACTCTCTCTCTCTCTCTGTCCCTGTAAAAAAATAAATATAAAAATAAATAAATAAATAAAAATGCAAATGCTTGTGCACATACCTCAGTTGCTTTATGTACAATAATGAAATGGAGAAGGAGAAATGAAAGAACAGAGAAAACTATACAGTAGTATCAGGATGCAGTAGAACCAAATTCCAGTTTTCTAATTGAAAATGTCTTCTTGGTCTGGAGGAACAGAGTTCTGGAGTCAAGTAGCAGGTTCTCTTTTCAGTAGACACCTCCTGTCTGCTGCTAGAACACATAAATGGAATCTTCATCTTCCATTTCCAACTGTGAGGGTGTGTCTGTTTCATTGACTGGCTGCCCATCAAATCAGAAACTGATCTACCTCATTGACAAACCCTGTCATTCACAACAGGTTTCATTAGTTTACTAAGTGGTTCCTTCCTCTTAATCTTAAATTGAACCACAGAACCATCCGGTCCTGCCACCTTCAAATTAATATGATCATTGTTCTCAGTCTTGACTCCTTCCCAGTATCCCACAGCTGGCAGGTAGTGCTGATTGAATTCCTACCGTATGCCAGGGAATGAACATGCTGGGTGCTGTGCCAGGTACCTCATTAATATCCCATTTTTAATTGTTTGAGGTAACTCCATACTGCTTTCCACAGTGGCTGCACCAATCTGCATTCCCACCAACAGTGCACAAGGGTTCCCTGGTCTCCACATCCTTGCTAACACTTGTTTGTGAAATTATTGATGATAGCCATTCTGACAAGTGTGAGGTGATATCACATTGTGATTGTAATTTGCATTTTTCTGATGATTAGTGATGTTGAGCACCTTTCACATGTCAGTTGGCCATCTGTATGTCCTCCTTAAAGAAGTGTTTATCTAGATCCTTTGTCCACTTTATAATTGGATTTTCTTTTTGGTGTTGAGCTTTATAAATTCTTTATAACTTTTGGCTATTAACCTCTTATCAGATGTATCATTGGCAATGTAGTCTCATTTATTTTTTCTTTTGTTTCCCTTGCCCGAGGAGTTATATCAGAAAATAATATTGCAATGAGAAATATCCGAGATTTTACAGCCTATATTTTCTTCTAGGATTTTTATAGTTTCAAGTCTAACATTTAAGACTTTAATCCAGTGGTTCTTAACCTTTTCTGAGGTACCGAACCCACCATTTTCATATGCGCATTCACCGAACCCTTCTTTAGTGATAAATAAAATATGATTTATTTTTTCCAAATTTAAGACATAGGTATATGGTTTTTTACTGGTGCACAAAATGAGCCGTGCATGAACATCACCTTGCTCAAAGAACAAAACCAACAAAGTGCATGAACTCACAACAAATTACGGTATTACTTTATTCTGGTCTCCGCGGCAGAGGCTTCTCCGAACCCCTGAGACCGACTCATCAAACCCCTAGGGTTCGATAAAACCCAGGTTAAGAACCACTGCTTTAATCCGTTTTGAGTTTATTCTTGTGTATGGTGTAAGAATGTGGTCTAGTTTCATTTTTTTACAAATATATGTCCAGTTTTTCTAACACCATTTACTGAATAAACTATATTTATCTCATTGTATGTTCTTGTTTCCTTTGTCAAATATCAATTGATCATATAGGTGTGTGTTTAATTCTGGGGTCTCTATTCTGTTCCATTGATATAAATATTTGTTTTTATGCCATTATGCTAGGATAATGCTGGCATTATGAAAGGAACTTTCCGAAATAGTTTGAGAGAGATGTGCTAGTCCTTCTTTGAACATTTGGTCAAATTCTTCTGTGAAGCCATCCAGTGCAGGACTTTTGTGAGATAATGAATATTGCTACCTCAGCTTTCTTTAGTGTGTAATCTGTCTATTTAGATTATCTGATTCTTCCTTATTCAGTTTTGAAAGATTGTGTGTTTCTAGGAATTTATTCACTTCATCCAGATTGTTCAATTTGTTGGCATATAGTTATTTGTGATAGTATATATATATTCCTTTGTATTACTTTGGTGTCAATTGTTATTTCTCCTGTTTCATTTTTGATTTATTTAGATCTTCTCTTTTTTTCTTGATGAATTTGGTTAAAGGTTTGTTAATCTTGTTTATCTTTTCAAAGAACCAGCTCTTGCTTTCACAGATCTTTCGTATTGTTTTTTAGACTCTATTTCACTGATTCCTACACTAATCTTTATTATTTCCTTTCTTTTTCTCAATTTGGACTTATTTTTGTTCTTTTTTCAGTTCCTTTAAGTGTAAAGTTAGATTGTTTATTTGTGAGATTTTTTTGTTTCTTGAGGTAGGCCTGTAATGCTATGAATTACCCTCTAAAGATGGTTTTTGTTGTGTCCCATAGATTTTTGGGTTGTGGTGTTCTCATTTTCATTTTTTTAAGGTATCTTTTGATTTCTTAATTGATCTTATTGTTAATAACCATTCACTGTGTTATTTAGCTTCAATGTCTTTGTGTGTGTGTGTATGTGTGTGTGTTTCCTTATGATTGATATCTTTCATACTATTATGGTCAGAGAAGATGTTTGATATGATTTTAATCTTAAATTTATTGAGACTTGTTTTGTGTCCTAATATGTGGTCAATCCTAGAAAATGTTCCATGTGTACTTGAAAAGAATGTATATTCTGCTGCTTTGGGGTGAAAGGCTTTGAAAATATCAATGAAACTCATCTGACCTTGTGTGTCACTTAAGATCACTGTTTCCTTGTTGATTTTCTGTCTGAAAAATCTATCCATTGATGTCAATGGGGTATTAACTTCCCCTACTATGACTGTATTACTGTCAACCTTTCCCTTTTTGTCCATTACCCCTTTGAGTAATGAGTCTTTTTCTCATACTCACTGACCCCCTGGGAATGTTTTATTTCAAAAAATGAAATTAGTTCCAGTTACTCTGGATTGTCAGGAGGCACAAGGACATATCTGAACTTTCGTACTACTCAAAGGGTTAAAGATTTGCTTTACATATTTAAGTCCTCCTATGTTGAGTGCATAAATTCTTAAAAGGGTTATATCTTCTTGTTGGGATACCTTTATCATTATGTAGTGTCCTTTATCTCAAAGTCTATTTTGTGAGATAATAAGTATTGCTACCCTAGCTTTTAAAAATTTTTCATTTGCATGAAGTATTTTTCCATCCCTTTACTTATAGTCCGTATCATTTGTTCTGAGGTGGGTTCCTTCCCTCTTTCCTTCCTTCCATCCATTCTTCCTTTCTTTCTTTCTTCCTTATTTAGCAACAGAGCAAGAGAAGGACAAACAGGAACAGATAGACACGAAAGGAGAGAGATGAGGAGCATCAACTCATAGTTGCAGCACCTTAGTTGTTCACTAATTGCAATCTTTATATGTTCCTTAAGTGGGGGGCTCCAGCTGAGCCAGTGACCCCTTGCTCAAGCCAGTGACCATGGGGTCATGTCTATAATCCCATACTCAAGCCAGTGATCCTGCGCTCAAGTTGGCTGAGCCACACTCAAACTGGTGATGTCCGGGTTTTGAATCTGGGGTCTCAGCATCCCAGGCTGATGTTCTATCCACTGCACCACCACCTGGTCAGGCTGAGGTGGGTCTCTTGTAGAGGGCATAGATATGGGTCTTGTTTTCTTATCCACTCAGCTACCTTAGAGCATTTAAGCCATTCACATTTAAAGTGATTATTGATAGGTATGTATTGCTATTGTATTCTTTTAACTATTGTTTCTTATTCCTCCTCTTTCCTCTTTTTCTTCCTCCTCCTTTCTCTCTCTCCCTCTTTTTTCTCCTCCTTGCCATTTTACATTTCCTATAATATTGGTTTGGTGGTAACAAATCCTTTAGTTTTCTCTTATCTGAGAAGCTCTTTATTTCTTCTTCAATTTTAAATAATATCCTTGCTGGGTAAAGTTGTTATAGGTCATGACTTTTAATCACTTTGACTATTTCATGCTAGTCCCTTCTGCCCCTGAAATATTTCTGTTGAGAAACTTGCTGACAGGTTTTGGGAGCTCCCTTGCAGGTAACTGTATTTCTCTTTCTGCTTTTATATCTTTGTCTTTAACCTTTGCCATTTTAATTATGATGTGTCTTCGTGTGGGCATTTTTGGGTTCATCTTGTTCGAACTCTCTGCACTTCTTTGATTTCTGTATCTTTTTCCTTTACTGGGTTAGGAAAGATTTGGTCATTATTTCCTTAAATAGGTTCTCTATTCTTTGCTCTCTCTTTTCTCTTTCTGGTACCCCTATAATGCAGATGTTTTTTATGTTTCATGTTGTGCCAAAGGTCCCTTAAACTATCTCCAGTTTTTAAAATTGCTTTTTATTTTTTGCTGCTCTGATTAGGTGTTTTTTCCTACCTTGGCTTACAAATCACTGATTTGATCCAACCCACTGTTAATTCCTTCTAGTGCATCCTTCATTTCAGATATTGTATTATTCATTTCTGACTGGTCTTTTTTAATGGGTTCTTTATCCTTTTTCATGCTTTTGAGCCTCTATATAACCATTACTTTGACATCTATATCTGATAAATTGCTTGCCTCCATTTTATTTAGCTCTTTTTCTGGAGATTTCTCCTGTTCTTTCATGTGGCTCCTATTTCTTTGTCTCCCCATTTGGGCTTCTTTGTGTTTGTTTCTATGTATTAGGTACATTTGCTATGACTCCCAGGCTTGGTTAGGTGGCCTTATGTAGTAGGGGTCCTGTGAAACCCAGCGATGCAGTCTCCTTGCTCACCTGAGTTGGGTGCTCCAGGAATGTCCTTTGTGTGGGTTATGTGGGCCCTCTTCTTGCAATTGAGTTTTGATTGCTTTTGACCCACTTGTACATGGGGTTGACACTTGGGATGGCTGATTATGAGGATCAACCTTAACCACAGTGTATAAGCTAACCACATGAATCTGAATTTGCCTCCGCACAGTCTGGTGCCGGCCTAAATCTCCCTTTGGATGTGCCACTTGCGAAGCTAATTGGATTCTGCTCTGATGTTATCTGAAGCTGGCAACGGGTGTGTTGATTCTTGAACCTCTTGAAAGGGACTAGTGCAGGCCAATTTCAGACAGTGCCTGTGACTGGTCCTGGACAACTTGTTTGGACCTACAAAATGATCCTTAGTTTTGGGCTGCCTCTGCTGGGCCTTTGTGTACGTGAGAAGGACCAAGCTGCACACCACGGCTGGCTTTTACCAGCACCAGACCTGGGAGCTGGTCAGCAAAATGTCCCAAGGCAACCTGAGATCTGCTTCTGCCTGCCAGCTGCCTGTTAGTCACTGAAAGAGCCTGTGGCTGTACTTGAGTTGCATGAGGTAGGTTCACATGAGTGAGTCACCAGGTACAAGGTGCGGGTGGTGTTTACCAGACTGCTACAGGTTCAAACTTGATGCCAGTGCTGGGTCTAAGGCCACTTAGCAAGTGTCCCAGGGTATACCAGTTTAGCTGCCACCCATTAGGTGTCTACAGTCCTTTTTGGTAGAAAAGGGTCTCAGAAAGTTATCAGAACAAGGCCAGCAGAGTTTATCAGACCCAAACAGACCAAGATTTGGCTGTGTGAAGGGAAGGCTCTCCATTGGTCAGGTGTGTGGGGGAATGATGGCTTCTGTCCCAGAGCCACACAACTCATTCTATCTCAGATTCTGCTAGAACCCCAATCTCAGCAGTGTATGGCCACCAGAAATCAGGTAGATGGGGCCTGTGGATCTGCCCTGAGGGGAAGGGGCTGGTCAGGCTTAAGGGAAAGTAGAGGAGTGGCCCCCATCCCAGAGTCATACAACTCAGTCTGTCCCAGATTCTTCCCAGACCTTGGCAAGGTGGAGCCACCTGGAGTCGGGAAGGTGGGACCACTGAGAATCCAAAGGGCATGGCTAGGGGATCTCCCATGAGGGGCATGTACCAGTCTGGTTCATAAGAAAGGTGGAGAATGGCCCCCTGATCCAATGCCACACGAATCAGTCACTGATACTCTGAGTCTGCCCAGGCCACTATACCCCAACCTAGGCAGCCAACTCCTTAACAGGATATGAGTTCCACAGGGTGGGGTAAGAGGAAATCCAAACGGTGGGGCTATTGTTTTCCCCAGGCTGATGCTGAAGGGGAGTGCTTCACCCAAGAAAGATGGTGCCTGCAGGATGGGAGAATGACTCAGCAAGGGGTCCTGACAGCTGTCCTTTCAGCTCACTTCCCACAGCCACAAACCCTAGTCTCTCTTTGCATGACTCCAGCCCTCTCTGCCCTCCCTCTGTCCAAGCCTAGGGTAAGTTGATACACTCTTTAAATAAGCAGATTCTTCTGTTTTATCTCCAAAAACATTAACTGAAGTAACTCTATTATTCTGTACACAGAAAACATTTAGATTAAATGTTCTACCCTGCTACCTATAGAAACATAAAGTAACAGATATGTTTGTTGTATAACTAACAAGGTCACAGGTTGTTCAGCTGCTGGAGCAAATTCGATTAAGACCAAGATAATCTTTTGGAAGATTGTAATTTATCTCCATTTGAAGGGCATTATCTTAGTTCTTTAGCTATCACAGAGAGCAAGGTTAACAAATACTCAGTGATGAATTTTTGAAAGCTGTAGTCAGATCTTGTTCTCTTAAACCCTTCTAAAGGGATGTCAAAAGGCAGTGAAATAAAAATTGTCAAATTTGTACACAAACTTACTTAATGGCTGTTATCTGAGAAAGTGGTTTATGATTCATACAGTCACTACCTTTACTTAAGCAATTTCTTGTTTGCTTTAGATTGAAGACAATCTGTTCCCATTGCTCACGTGGGAGAAATTACCACTAAAGGCTCTTGTTTACTTGAAGTGAGAAACTATGAAACACAAAATCCACCCACAGGGACTCTGTACTTTCAAAATAATCTTATACTTTTGTTAAGGGTCAGCATTATTGACTGTCTTCTTACTAAACATATTTATTTAATTTAAATATATAGCCTTGAATATTTCAGGAGGGTTTTGATACTAATTTTGAAGGAGGAAGGGAAGAAGAAACTAAAATGATAGGGCATCTTCTGTGTGCTGGGGACTCTGCATGGTAAACAGGTCATTCAGTTCTCACAACCACCCCTCAAGATAGGTATTACAGTGTGTCCATAAAGTAATGGTGCACTTTTGACCGGTCACAGGACAAAAGTGCACCATGACTTTAGGGACACACTGTAGTTACATTTTACAGATGAGCACATCTAAGCATGGAAAGACAAAGTATGTGGCACATCAGTAGTCATTGGAAAATGAATTAGGGAAAGATCGACCAAAATGTTGCATCTTTCTACTACTATTCATGCCTGCCACTCTTTTTTGCCTGGTCATTTGCTCAAATGATTGATTTTTTCCCCCCATGCTGGGACCAAACTTTTTTTTCTTTTTTTTTTTGAGGTGGAGTATTGCTATCATGTAGACATGGAACATGTCCGAAAAACAGTAATCTGACCTCACTTATTTTTGAGGGAGAAGTGGGAATGGAGCAGGCAGTCGTGAGGAGAAACTGATAGGCCATTCCCATTGATCCATATATCTAGAATTCACAGACTCACAGGCTTTCAAATATTACTTAATGAGATGTAACTCTTGCTACTGTTAAAGCTGGGGATGACGGTGAAAGAAGTTAGGTTCAATGAGGGAAGTGCAAGAGAAATCCAATTCAACTTTCTGCAAACAATGTTGTGTGCAGGTATTTTATCTTTCACCATTTTCTTGGCTGTTTACTAAATCTACCACCTAATTAGGACAACTTTTCTCAGCATAGGAGAGATACCAGAAGTATGTCACTTTTCTGATTACCCTGGTATAATTTTTGATATGCTTAATGGCCAAAAGAGGCTTAAAACCAAAGTATATATAGAGACTTGCAACAAACAAATTTAATTCTACCTTCAAAATAGTAAATGCTGATAATGTTTATGCTAATCATTAGATAGTTCCGGGATTAAAAATATTTTTATTCACAGGTGGTGTGGCTCAGTAACAATGTAAGCTATAAGTAATGTGATCGGAGTAATCAGACAACTGTATGCATTTGTCAAAATTCATCAAATGTATACTTTAAAGAAGTAACTTTTTTTAATATAAAAGATTTACCTCAAATAACTTGACTTAAAAAATGTTGCCATCTTGTCAGTATTTTCTGGCGACTGTAAAACCTTATTTGAAGATATTGCTAAAAGTTTATGTTGAGTCTTTCAACAATGTTAAGTCCAGGCAGGATCTGATTGTCTTCCCAGGATGCCGTGGCGGGTGGGAACCCGTCTGGCTTATTCAGGATGAAAACCAAGTGCTTTGTGGACTATCAGGCACATGGGGCTCATCTGTACTTGCTCATAGAATGCACGAGGATGCCCACTTATCCACTAGGGCACATACTTTGGGTACTTTATCTTTGGAAAATATGCCTTGATCTTTTCATATATCGGGGAGATACCTGCTCTGAGTTTTCTGGGTTTTTTTAGACCAGGTGTGATGATGGGGTTGACCTAACCCAGCTCATTCACTAGGTGGCCCTGTTAGTGCTATGTCATTCTTGAGCCAAAGGAACCCTATAAGCTTAGATGCTCTTTAGGGTCCTAAAGGTCTTTGTAGATATTGGTGGCACTATTCGTGTATTGGTTAGTTCCAGGACATAATCTCCATGGAACCTTCGGACAGACATTTTATACCCTCTTTTATCCTGAGAGTAGTCAATAGAGATGCCCATAGAAGCCCATCCTCTTGGTGGTAGAGAATTGGACATAACCTACACCAAACGCAAGAACCCTTGTGCCTTGAGTCTATCCTGGAAAAAAAATGAGGAGTAAAGTTTTTCTATCTGAAAAAGCATATTTGTTCAATCATTGCTCCTCTGCTTAGATATCATTAGATAATTGCTGTTGGGATTCATATTGCTTTGCTTGCACAGACATAATTTTAGAGTTAATTGTTCTTCAAAATAAAGCCCAGATCTCATCAACAATAATTATAAAACAAAACAAAACATCTTACTATACCTGAAATCATTGTTTGACAAAGTGGTATATATGTAAATATCCTTTAGACCAGAGAAATATTTATAGTGTCTCTTTCCTAGTTATTCCTAATTATAAATTTATTTTATTTTGTGAAATTCATTTGAGGAAATAGTGGTATAGAACAGAATATCACAAACATCAAGGACTTCTTCAGCCATTTATATTTCAGTATGTAAATGTAAAATATTATAACTAAATCCTTGCACTATATACAAAAGTGCATATGGGTTAAGCTGAATTCTTACATTTCACCAGTGAATTGGCTGAAGTCTGTCTTTATCAATTAAAATAAAGATAACTGAATTATGTGAGAATACTGCTTCCTTCTATGACATTTAGCCAACTTTAGATATACTTTCATAAATGTCAACTGCTTACCAAGTTTCTAAAATCCTCCAAAGTCTCACCTCACTACTTTGGGTGCTTTATCTCTAGAAAATATGCCTTGATCTTTTCATATATCGGGGAGATACCTGCTCTGAGTTTTCTGTCTTTTTTAGGCCAGATGTGATGCTGGTGTTGACCTAACCCAGCTGATTCACTAGTACTCTCTCCGGTGGGAGAAATCTATGGGTCTGCTAAATGAGCCAAGGGCATCCCAAGCAGTGGAACCGATTGTTTCTAAGAACCAATTGTTCAGTTTTTAGGATTTTGGTGAGCTGGTTGTTAAGCGTAGTCATCCTTAAAAATCAAATTATGGAAATTTACAATTCAAACAAAGGCAAGACATCAGAACTTACCACTTCCTAATTATTTTATATTGCCTCACCTTTTGAGGTACTTTACATTTATTGTCTTTCTAGAATAACATTCTACTTCATTTCTTTCTAACTCTATGCTCAGTGACATTGCATTGGTAACTTGAAATTAGCCACTGTGGGAAATCAGCAAACACTACAACTCAGGGCTTCCCACCCACTCCTTCCCCCAAGCACTCATCCTCTTCTACCCCCAGGAGTTGTTAAGCATTTACCAGCACATTTAACTTGAAGTTAAATGCTTTCTACTTGAAGTTAATTTTTAAAAAAAGAAAAGAAAAGATGAAAGCTCCATGACTTCAACCTTTCCTAACCATAATGCAAGCATTACCATTATATAACCACACTTACAGAAATCATCTACCCATCCCTTCATTCATTCAATCAATATTTACTTAGTGCTGCACTGTGCAAAGCACTGAGCTAAGGGTGGCTGTAATGGGTGTAAATAGGCAGTGCACAATTCAACAAAGAAATGTTGAGTAATGGAAAGAACACATGCTTTGGATTCAAAAGGATCTGGAGTCTGAACTGAACTATGTAGGATGACTAACTTCCTGGGTTTTCCCAGGACTGTACTGGCTTTAGCATTGAAAATCCCCCATCCTGGCAAGCCCTTCTCATAGAAAGGAATTGAAATATTTGGTCAGCTTACAACTATGGTACTTAACAGTTTTGAAACCTTAGGCTGGTTACTTTGTATCTCTGAACCTTAGTTTTTCCCCTGTATGTAAAATGATGAAAAGAACGCTAAGTTTTCAGAGGAGGTGTGAAGATTAGTGTTATATGGCCACAGGATAGAGGCAAGTGCTCATATTATGCAGGCACTTAGAACAATACCTCACATATGTAATATGCTCAGTGAATGAGAGCTCTTATCACTGTTTATAATAAAATCCACGATAAAATGCAGAATAAAATAAGTAGAGAACTCTTTTGTAGGGGCTGAGATACGTATGTAAGTTCAAATAAAAGGTTTTAGAAGGGTTTGATGGAAGAGGCAGTCTTTGCTTTTTTAAGTCATTAAAATACAAGTTGCTCTTACCTCATTATCAAGCTACTTCTTGCCTTCTGACGCTACCACATTGTTTTCTGGTACTGGACATGCTGATTTTCAGATCCCTGCCAAGCTGACTGTGAAAGCTGTTACCCTGTCTCCCTCTGTCCTGACTAGCTCAGGGCCTTCTCTTCTTTAATGCAAAACATTATGTTGCTTTCCTTTTCAAGATCTTTAAATCATTTTGGACCTTTATTTTCTAGTCTGATACTATCAGCACATTTTGCAATTAGGCAGAATGAAGCTGGTTTAAATCCTGGTCTCTGAAAACCTTCAGTGAAAGGATATGTTCAGCTTGTATATCAGTGGGATAAAATTCAATGGGAAAAAGGAAGCCAAGATATAATACCTAGATGGCAGATTTTCAGTGAGGCTTAAAGGTCTGGAAAGTTCCCAAATGCTAGTCCACATTTCCACTTCTGCTCAAGTGCTTTCCCAAGTCCAAATACCCGATAAGAGACTACACATTGAGTGTGTTATTGATACTATGAAAACATGAAAGCCTTTCTGTTGACAATATTATTAGACTAGAAATGAAAGGTTCATAATGATTTCAAGATCTTGAAAAGGAAAACGACAACATGTTTTGCTTTAGGGGAATGAAAAAGGCCACATCGAGGGTGATTAAAATACCCATACTTGTCATTGCAAACCATGAATGGACTATAAGAAAAGCATTACTGTTGTTTGAAAGCCTTTTGCATATGTTGGTACAGATGTAATTTTGAATAGATAGCAAAGTCAGACACATATGCAAACATCAATCTAACCGTGGAGGAAGTGGTTTCAAAAGGAAGACTCACAGTGTTCATCCTCCCCTTCCTTCAGGGGAAATTACTCTCATTAGTCTTATTTTGTGCTTTGATAATATAAAATTGTGGTAATAGATACCAAAAGATCACACTTCCTTTTGGGAAAAATGTGAGAAGATTGACTGAATCCTTGGAGAAAACCTTTGGAGAAAGGTTACAGGTCTGGGGTCTTAGCCAGCCCCCAAGATGCCTCCTGGTACGCACGTTCTTGGGCAGTCTCCTCTCTCACTAAACTGCAGCCGCTCTGCGTTGCCAACAAACATGGAACAAGGGGTGTTGTATGACTTCTGGACCTCATTCATGAAAGCTGTGTTGCCAGGTTAACAGTGAATTTCAGGAAATCTACAAAACGTTTTTTAAAATTATTATTATAAGTATATCCCAAATGTTGCATGTGCAATACCATCACTAAGAAATTATGTATTGTTCTTCTTACTCAAGATTGCTGAGGCTATTTGAAGTCTTTTGTGATTCCATATAAATTTTTAGAATATCTGTGAGATATGTTATTGTTATCTTGATATTCTGTTAAGACCTTCGCCTAAGACCTCCCCTAGGATTCTCACTGGCTAGAGATAGATAAAAAGCCTCAAGACAGGACCCCGTAGCACGTGCCCTCCTCAAGCATGCCCACACCTCTTTCTCTTACTCTAAGGGTTCCTAGGAGACTTCAACTGGGGGAGCAGCGGGTACTGATAGCGCATCCCGAGCTTATCCCCTGAACCTGTCTCCAAGGCCTCCTTTTCTCTAACTTTCCAGGGAGCCGCAGCAGCCCTGCCTAGACCCTCTCCTGTTGCTTCTTCTATCCTAAGCCCTGCCTTCATTTCACTGTCCCCAGCTGTCATAAACGTATTCTCAAAATCGCCTGGACTCATGTTGTGAAATCTTTCCTGCGTGAAGTCAAGAACGGGCGGCCAGAGGCAGACTGACTTCCGGCCCGTTCCATAGTACAGTCTGTGTGTTTTTGATCCCCAGTGTGTCCAAGTACCCATATAGGGCAGTGCCATGCACTTGACTGGTTTGGTTTTGTTAAATGATATAAAATGGTGCTCTGAGCCTCACTTCTGACATCTGTAGAATGGGATAAAATTGATATCCACTCCATAGGAATGATATCAAGATTAAATGAGATAATAGGCTTAGAAATGTGGCTGGTACATGAAAGTGCTCAGTAGTAGACATGGGAAGAGTGCTTATTTTAATGATTAGCTTGCATTAGGACCACCTGGAGGGCTTGTGAAGATTCTAATTCCTAGACCTTACCTTCCCACCCACCCAACTTTCTGATTCAGTAGATTTGAGTGTGGTCACATGATGCTAATAATGCTAATTTTGGGATCCAGCCACTGCTTTGGCTGAATGTTTTCAGTGGCTGTGACTATGCTGGGGAGGTGCTTTCTCGCTTCTGGTTATAAATTCATACTGGCTGGCACATACCTCGGCCCAGGCAGAAGTGTAACATTTAATTTTTCGTAACAAGCAGATACAGAAGTCTCTGATTTAGTCCTGGCTATGATCAATACCTCTAGACAAAAGGATGCTCTTAGCCAGCAGGATGTCTAAAACAGTAGAAAGACAGCAGCTTCTGTTCTAAATTCAGAGGTGAGTTCCATTAAACCACTATAATTTTTGCTGTTTCCTCAGCCTAATTGAAAGTTAAGTTCGGACACTCAGCTGAGGTCCCGCCCCCACTGTAATCCAATGTGGGAGGAAAGTTCATAGTAAACAATAATGGTGTAGCGGCTCAGAAGCATTTTGCTGTTGTTGTTCTAATTGGCCTAGGTTTAAAGAATTAAAACAAACAATCCCTAAAAGTGTTCCCTGGCATTTCCAAGACACAAACTCATCTGGAGAGCAGTGTAGGGGAGAAAAACCATTTTTTTTTAAAGTTTTTTATTTTTTATATATATATTTTATTATTATTAATTCTAATGGGGTGACACCAATAAATCAGGGTACATATGTACAATGAAAACATCTCCAGGTTATCTTTTCATTCAATTGTGTTGCATACCCATCACCAAAAGTCAAATTGTCCTCTGTCACCTTCAATCTGGTTTTCCCTGTGTCCCTCCCCTCCTCCCTATCCCACTCTTCCCTCCCTCCCCCCATCCCATAACCACCACTCTCTTGTCCATGTCTCATATTCTCACTTTTATGTCCCACCTATGTATGAAATCATGCTGTTCTCAGTTTTTCTTTTTGAGAAAAACCATTTTTTAAAACCCTTTTTGATTCTGGGGGACTGTAAATTTAACTGACAAAGACAGATTAATAGGACAAAAGGCAAAAAAAATTTATTAACATTTTTTAGGTTTATGGAGGCTTTACAAAAAAGAAGTAAAACCCCCCAAAAGGGGTTAGACCTGGTGGCCTATATGCCATTTTAACAAAAGACAGTAAATGGTGCAGAAATGACTAGACAAAGGGAAGGGTGGGGAGGTATGCATTCTTAGAGTCAATTAAGTGAAGGTGAAATGTATGTTAGATAGGGTTGTTTAGTGAGTTTTGTTATACAGATTCAAATAGTCTCCAGTGATACGTCAGAAATTTTTCACTTAATTGCATTGAGAATGGCCATCTTCCAATTATTCACATCTTAGAGACTTTTCAGATGTATATGGCCAACATCTCAAAATTTTCTTAATTTGCCTGATCAGTAGTGATACAGTGGATAGAGAATCGACCCTGGATACTGAGGCCCTATGTTCAAAATCCCAAGTTGCTGGCTTGAGTGCAGGCTCATCTGGCTTGAGCGCAGGCTTATCAGCTTGAGCGTGGGATCATAGACACTATCCCCTGGTCGCTGTCTTGAGCCCAAAGGTCACTGGCTTGGTTGGAGCCCCCCTCCTTCCCCGGTCAAAGCACATGAGAAGCAATCAATGGACAAGTAAAGTGCTGCAACCAGCAGTTGATGCTTCTTATCTCTCCCTGTTCCTCCCCCCTCCCTCCTTTCCTCTTTCCCCTTCTCTCTCTCTCTCTCTCTCTCTCTCTCTCTCTCACACACACACACACACACACACACACACACACACACACACAAAAGTTCTTAATTTTATCCTTGGTAATTTACACATTCATCTGTCATTCAAGCATGCAGCGTTTATGTGGCAATTCCTCTGTGCCACTGATGTGCACATAGTGATTATTTAGTAAGTAGTGCCCCTTTAATTCAAATTAAAACTAGGTTTACTAAACACCTTTTTTATGACCCTAAGCTTTAATGTTTTGTGTTTCTTGGCTTTAAAAATGTAAGCCAGTTTTTAATATACTGCATAATGTAAATTTTACTTCATTTCCATCATTTCTTCAAGAAATGAAGGTTAAAAATGAAAACCATTGTTTTTGGAAACTATACTCTTTGAAGAATAATAAAATCTTATGCGTGGAAAGCTAAAAATGTATCTAATGAAAGTGAAGAGAAATCTAAACTTACTGCTTATGAAATGATTTTGTTTATAAAATGATGTTTAGTAATCTCACTGAATACAGTAATACAAGTAAATTTTGCATTAAGAGTGAATTATAGTAAAAATTTTCTTTTGTGACATTGTAAGATTTTAATGGCCATTTGTTTTAAAACACATCTTTGAAAAGAGTTGGTCAAGTGCCAGAAGCTGTTTGTGATGACAAATTGCTCACAATGAATTGCTTTGAAAGAAAACAGTATTTTTTAAAACAAATTTGTGTATTAGACGTATTCCAGTATCTGTAAATCATCTTCTCTATGAAGTTAACATGCCCAACTTCAGCTCTTTTAATTTGTGCCTTTCAGATCTTTCTAAAACTTCTACCTGTGTACTTTGTGGCAGTAGAGTTGAGTAATGTATTATCAGAGTAGTAAAACATGACTTCTTTACATATCCTTATTATGCAAACATGCAGTGCTTTGTTGATTGGTTTAAGCTTTTTAGTTCTTCAAACTGGTCATAAAATATGTGATTTTTACTTCCCTAGGATCCACATTGATTTGCAAAGATAACCACTGTTAAAATTGTAATTGCCTGTATTTCAAGTAATGTCATTTATAATATGATCACATAAAATCAATGAGAATACAAATTAAAATTGTTCATTCTCATGAATGAATAAGATGGCTGCCAATTTTCAAACAGCAAAACATGTATCTTCATTTGATTAAATAGTTCTAGAATTATATGTATGGATTTATAGCAAAGTAGAGAAGTAGGGGAAGGAGTGTGCATTTATTTTTGAAGGCCTTACTTTTTGCTTCTGATTTGGTTGCCTTACTTATATTAGACCTATAATCATGAACTGTCTCCAGAGCCAGACTCATGTTATATAGGGTTTCATGCTTATATAATTTTGGAGGCCTTCTTTAAGAAAATATATATATATATTTTTTAGTGAGAGGAGGGGAGGCAGAGACAGACTCCTACATGCACCCCGGCCAGGATCCACCCAGCAAGCCCACTAGGAGGTGATGCTCTGCCCATCTGGGGCCCTTGCTTTGTTGCAACTAGAACTATTTTTTTTAGCACCTGAGGCAGAGACCATGGAGCCATCCTCAGCGCCTGGGGCCAACTTGCTCCAATTGAATCATGGCTGCAGGAAGAGATGAGGAGAGAGAGAGAGAGAGAGAGAGAGAGAGAGAGAAAGAAGTGAGAGGGGGAGTGGTGGAGAAGCAGATGGACGCTTCTCCTGTGTGCCCTGACTAGAATTGAATCTGAAGCTCTACCACTGAACCAACCAGCCACGGCAGAAAAAAGTTTTAAAAATATTTTACCTTTGAAAAATTTACAGAAATAGATGACCACATGAACTCAATATTAGGGCTCCTCACCAAGACATGGAAGACATCCATCATTCAAGAGATGAACCTGAAGATTAGGCTTCATTATCTTCACAGCAAATCTATCTGTGAACTTATAGATGTAGCAAAACTGGAACAGGAAGTTGAATTGACCTACCCATCAAAAGCACAGTGTGATACATTTGTAGGGCTAATAAAATCAGTTTTATTACTTAGTCATGTTATGTAGAAAAAGCATGAGAGACTCTGGCCGGTTGGCTCAGTGGATTAAGCATGGGCCAGGCATGTGGACATCCCAAAATCGCTCCCCAGTCAGGGCATACATGAGAAGAGACCATCTGCTTCTCTTCCCCTCTTGTAGCCAGTGGCTTAATTGGTTCGAGAGTCGCTGGGTGCTGAGGATGGCTAGGTTGATTTGAGCATTGACCCCCAGACAGGGGTTGCCGGGTAGATCCCAGTAAGGGTGCATGCAGAAGTCTATCTTCCCCACTCTCACTTAAAAGAAAGAAAAAGCACTAGAAAATAATCATAGCTCTATATTGATGGATCTGTAAGAAATTGTTTGGCACATGGCAGAGAGCTTTGTGGGATCACTATACGGCCTATTTGCTTCCATCAGGAGGACTGCTGATATAATCTGTAGACTGCTTGGAGATTGATCATTATTGTGATTATTAAAAAAAAATTAAAAAGCAGTTAATTTTGGTTTTGTTATAGAAACCTATTCTTAGGTCTATAAACGTATTGGGTGTATCACACAGCAAACTAATTTATTTGATCATATTTATAGACAGCTAATTAATAATACAAAGTAGTCTACACCATGGGCAAATACAACGCTATTTAATTGGAGATGGAAGAAATTCTTAAATCCTATGGGACATGGGAGATTTCATGGAAGTGAAGGTATTGTTTTGTGGCAAAGGTAGGCATATGGTTTAAGCAGAAATCATTTTAGTACAGATAAGAGTCTCACTTTTGGGAATGAGGACTAGAAGAGTTGACTAAAATAGCAGGTTCCTGTGAAGGGGACTCATGGATGTCCATTTGTAGAGGCAGCCCACATTATTATAAGGGTCTGGACAGTCATTCTAAAATTTGAGTCTTATTGCCAGTGATTCTCGAAGTTTGGTCTCTGGTCCTGCAACTTCATCCTCACCCCAGAATTGGTTACATAAGTAAATTCTCAGGTACCCTCTCCCCCATCCTACCATATCTGAACCATTGGGGAAGGGCCCAGCAGTTGGTTTTTAACAATGTCTCCAGGTTTTTCTAATGCTCGCTAAGCACCAATGCCCTAAATTATGGAAAGCCACAGAAGATTTCCGCAAGGAATGTAATGCTTATAAAGTGGTGTTTCTGGAAGATTAAGCTGGCAACTGTGGCTTAGATAGATTGGGTAGAGAAGGGATTGGAGTCAGGAAAGTCAATTTTTTAACATAATGTTTTAATCAGCATAATATATATAAATTATAATACCGGCTTCTGAATTCCAAAGCTGTTCTTTGTCAGGGTTTTAGCATTTTCATTTTATAGTTATGTATTAAATTGTGGCAATATACCTTAGTGAGCCCTAAATTATTTAACAATCAATTAAATGCTTTCATTTTATTATAGTGAAAGCTAATTTAATGACTTGTAGCTAGTAACTAGTAGGAGCAACCTCCATCTTTTGCACAAAATAGAATAGAAATTCAGCAACCTTGTAAATACACATCAGACAGATAGAAGGACCATTTTTATGTGATGAATTTGGGTGTTTTAAGGGCGCTTTAAATGGACTCTTCTTCCCTAGACATAATTAATTCAAATAAACATGTACAAACTAAGAGCATAATAGCTCATTTAAGCGAATGAAGGGAGGGACTGGAAAGGTGAGAGATAGTGGTAATTCTGAGTGATGAATGAGAGAGTGAGGGAACAGAAGAATGACAAAAAGAGAAGGAGAGAAAGAAAGAAGAAAATGCAGCAAGGAAATATGAAATAATGTGCCTAAAAAGTCAGGCAATCAATCTGTCAGCCCTTAGGTCTCAGGAAATCAGCAGAATAGGGACCCTAACTGGCTCTTAGTGCTTGGTAATGAGAACCACCTATGACAGCCTCGCTGCAAAGAACTTAGCGCTCCTGTGCTTCGGGGCAGAAAATGACTATAATACTGCTGGACGGTTGCCCTTTAAGTGTTTTCTTAAGTTTGAAATCTTGGCACTTTTTATACACCCATCTATAGAAAACCTGCTGTGTGAGAAACACGCAGAAAATGTACTTATAGAACCCCATGTGTGAAGTGATATTGTTTACATAAGGCTTACACAATTTGAGAATAACGCAATTTGACAGAAGAGACAGGTTGATGAAATGTCTGTGGTGCTTTTTTTTTTTTTTTTTGGCATTATAGTTGAGTGGGTAGAATATAAGCATGGGAAAGCCAAGAGCTAGCCTCAATTTCTGGCTGTTACTGAGATCCTCTAAGATTCAGGACAAGAGACATGGCTTCGACTCCACACTCATTACAGAGCAGGACCTGGGGGGAGAGAGGCGCAAGGGTTTGTAAAGCGCTTCGGCATTCTCATTTCTCATCAGATTAGAAGGCTGTCCAATGTCCTAGGCAAATGTGCCGCTGCCCGTCTCCCCTCAGGTCAAGCTGTAAAAAGAGCTTTTCATCAAGACTAAACCTTGGCTGTTGTTAATGTTGGAACTTCATGAGGCAGCTGGTCATAGAAGCAGGGTGGAGGCCTGGGAGGGTGTGATAAGTAAGTTTGGAAATGGGTCAGATTCTGGCATAAGTGACCTGAATGAAGCATTTGGCAAGCTGCATGGGCCTGAAGCCACAGAAGAGAATCTGAACACACCATGTGGGTTCCATGTAAAATCAAGGCAGTGGAACAAACTGAGGATGGTGAGATAGCATTATGCAAGAAGCTCAGAAATGAAGTATCCAGCATGCATATTAACTTTCTGCTCCAATCAGATGTTCCCTACATGCCTCCTTAGTGAGGACTCTAACCAATCACAGAATGGAAAGGCTTACAGCAAAGCAATTTGCCACATCCCAACTCTAAGAAAAGCAGCTGCGTGAATCTGCTTTACCACTGTCAACCAGTTCTGCTATCCTGATCTCTGTAGACCTAGAGCCTGGGGATCGGTGGCCTCTGTGCTAAGATGAGAGAGTGGGCTTGGTCATATTATAAAACCACAGTCTTAACAGAAACTCGGAGTTTACTCAACAGAAAACAAAGTGGAAAGTTTGCAATTACGTAGCTTATTTGAAACAAGGAGTCATCCAAACTGGGTAATTCGACTCCCAGACATGAACCAAACTATGTGGAAGAGTTGAAGATGTTCACTGCACAGTTTAGAGGAAAACATTCCTTCTTTCTTGCACGTGTGCACACACACTCATACACACATGCACACACATACAAATACTGAGTAAAAATGTAATTGGAAAAAACTCACTCGGATCACATACTTGTTCAGATTATTTTAAATTCTATTTTAAGAAGGGCACATCATTGGACAATTTTGAAAAATAATGCTGTAATATACTGCCAATTCTCATAACACAGTGATTCTGGTGAATACATTTCTCTTTTCAGAAAAATGCAACCTGCAAGGATTATCCTTAGTGCCCTCATTTTTCATTAACTATTACTTTTGAAAAATACAAGTTGCTTTTCAAATGAGTGTCTTGTTAGTTTTCCTTTCGCTGCAAGTGTGGGAGAAAATTTCAGAGCTTAAAAAGTAAATTTCAAATATAAATGTCTCAAACTGTGGATCAGGCCCTGGAGAATCATGAACTATCTTATATGCTTTGGTGAATAAAATTCTGAGTTGATTAGGCCATTAAGCCAGGGAATTACAGAACTAGAATGGAAACTTAAAAATCATACAATTAGGGGTTTTTATTTTACAGATGAAGAATCTAGAGCACAGAACGGCTCTCATAAGGTCACAAAACTGGGAAGTCACCGAGATGACTATTTATTTTCTATTGTCTTCTGTTCTTCCTCTGAAGAAGATTGGAATTTTTTCTGAATATTTCTGGATGTTTTTCCTCCATATATTAAATAAATACCCATACTCAGCTTTTCTTTTTAAAAATACATGGGAAACAAAAAGAATTGAGAGCAAGGCCTCAAAGACATATTTGCATATTCAAGTTCATAGCAGCATTATTTATAATAGCCAAAGTTGGAAGCAACCTAACTGTCCACCAATGGATAATGGATTAAAAAAAAGTAATATATACCTTAATATAGACCTACAATGAAATAGCTAAGTACAGAAGGACAAATATTGTATGGTTCCACTTATATAAGGGTCTGAGAGTATTCAAATTCATAAAGACAGACATTAGAATGAATAGGCAGAATCAAAATGAAAGAGTAGGTAGATCCTGAACTCATCTCATTCCATGAGAACATAAAAATTGCAACTAAATAGAGTACAGTCATTGCTGAGAACAACTTGAAGACTATCCAAATAGAATTCCTATAAGGATAAAAAGAAAAGGCCACATTGAGGCCGGTAGGTGGGGCAGTGTTGTGGTCTGATGAGGTCCCACTCCCATGATGTGGGATCTCAGCTGAGGTGGTGACCCTTGAAGTAGCTCAAGTGTACCTCCACCAAGTAGCCCCAAGACCAGCATAAGTGGTGCGGCCAGCCTAGGCTCATACCAGAGCCCCACCCTAGCAGCTCCACAACTGACATACCCTATGGGTACCCTTGGCTGGCAGTGAAACTCCTCCAAATTGACTCCCACTCCATGGGATTAGCTTCTGCACACCAGTAGTAGTTACTATCTACAGTTGGTCCTCACAACCAGTCAGCCTGAATAACCCACCCACTGGAGTGCCTGTGGCAATTGTAGCCCAACTATAACAGGAAGGCACACACAACCTAAACAGAGAATACCCCTGGTACACCTGGCTCTAGTGACCAAAGGGGATTATGCCACTGAAGACATCTTCTACATAAGACTACTCTTTAAAGACCAGGAGACATACCATACAGGGGATCCTTGGGTTATGACAGTATCAATATACGATGTTTTGAGTTTATGACTCCCATAAAAACTTAAACAAATTTAGATGTGAGTGTTTGGACTTACACCATTAGCATCGTATATACAGACTGTGTGGGAGAACTAGTTTGGTTGCACACTGTGGAAGAATACGCAGTAATGCAGCATATGAATAAGGGAGTGGGTGTCCCCCAATATGTTTACTTATGCCATTTTTGGCTTGGTTGTGTTTTTAAGTTCTAGATTATGATTTTACAACTGTGTTAAGATAGGTAAGTGACTTAGGCTAGGGTGTGTTTCAACTTAGACCAAAATTCGGGTTATGTCACTGTTGTAGGAACAGAACTGTGTCATAACCTGAGGACTCCCTATATTTACCTAATGCAGCCAAACAAACAAAGATAGATAGGCAAAATGAAAGAGATAGAGAAATATGTTTCAAATGAAAGAACAGGTCAAAATTCCAGAAAAGAAAACTAAATGAGCCCTGGCAGGGTAGCTTAATTGAATACAGTATCAACCCAATATGCCAAGATTGTGGGTTTGATCCTTGGTTAGGGCACATACAAGAATAAACCAATAGCCTGACCAGGCGGTAACGCAGTGGATAGAGCGTCGGACTGGGATGCGGAAGACCCAGGTTCGAGACCCCGAGCTCACCAGCTTGAGTGCGGGCCCATCTGTCTTGAGCAAAAGCTCGCCAGCTTGGACCCAAGGTCGCTGGCTCCAGCAAGGGGTGGCTCGGTCTGCTGAAGGCTTGCGGTCAAGGCACATGTGAGAAAGCAATCAATGAACAACTAAGGTGTCGCAATGGCAACGAAAAACTGATGATTGATGCTTCTCACCTCTCTCCGTTCCTGTCTGTCTGTCCCTATCTATCCCAGAAGGAGAAGAAAGTGAGAAAGGGAAGAGAAAACTTCCCTAACCTGGTAAAGGGAACTGATATCCAAGTCCAGGAAGCACACCAAGTTCAAAACAAGTTGAACCCCAAAACACATTGTAATTGAAATTCTGAATGTTAAAGATAAAAAGGAATCTTAAAAAAAAGCAAGAAGAAAGCCACTAGTTATGTACAAGGGATCCACCCATAAGACTTTAAATGTATTTCTTAACAGAAACTTTGCAGGCCAGAAGGGAATTAAATGATATATTTAAAGTGATGAAATATAACAAACAAAAGATGCCTAAAACCATTAATACTTTACCAAGCAAGATTATTATTCAGAATTGAAGGAGATAGGTTTCCCAGACAAGCAAAAGCTAAAGGACTTCATTACTAATAAATTGGCAGTAAAACTTCTTTAAGTGACTTTAAGCAAAAAAGAAAAGGCCAAATCTAAAAATTAGAAAACATATGAAAGAAAAAGAAGCAGCTCCCTGATAAAGTCACACATTTAGTAATGGTAAGAGAACAACTAATTATAAAGTGAGTATGAAAGCTAAAAGACAAAAGTATTAAGATCATGTATAACTACAATAATAAATTACGGGATACAGGCCTGACCTGTGGCGGTGCAGTGGATAAAGTGTCAACCTGGCCTGCTGAGGTTGCCGGTTTGAACCCCTGGGCTTGCCTGGTCAAGGCACATATGAGCATATGGGAGTTGATGCTTCTTGCTCCTCCCCCACTTCTCTCTCTCTCTCTCTCTCTCTCTGTCTGTCTCTCTCTCTCTATCTCTCCTCTCTAAAATGAACTTTAAAATCTTAAAAGAATTAACAGTATACACACACACAAGATGTAAATAAAATATGATGTGAAAACCACAAATGTAAGGGGATGAATAAAAATTTAGTGCTTTCAGAATGAATTCAAACTTAAGTGAGCATCAAATTAAAACAGACTACTATAAACATAGCTTGTTTCATAAAAATGTCAGTTACACTAATTGAAAGCTCATAACAGGTATACAAAAAATAAAGGAAAAGAAATCCAAATATGTAAATTACTAAAGAAAGTTGTCAATGTTCAAGAGAGCAAGAGAAGAAAAACAGAAACAGAGAACTACAAAAACAATAAAAAACAATAAATAAAATGTCAATAACTACATACCTATCCATAGTTACTTTAAATGTAAATAGACTAAATGCTCCAATTAAAAAAAAACAAAAAACACTCAAGACACATCTATATGCTACCTACAAGAGACTTACTTTAGACCAATAGATACACAGAGACTCAAAGTAAATATTTCTTTTACTAAAAGAAATACAATATTCCTCACATTGGTTACATTGCTAAATAAAGGCAGCTTGACTCTTCAGACATAATAGACTTTAAAACAAAGACAAAGAGACAAAGAAAGGCGATATTTAATGATAAAAGGATCAATCTAACAAGAGGATATAACATTTATAAACACCAACACACTCAATATAGGAGTATCTAAATACATAAAGCAAATATTAACAGATATAAATATCGATAGTAATACAATAACAGTAGGGGACTTTAACACCACACTTACGTTGGACTTGTTGGTGGCACAGTGGATAAAGTGTTGACCTGGAATGTTGAGGTTGCCGATTTGAAACTGCAGGCTTGGCCAGTCAAGGCACATAGGAAAAGCAAAAGCAACTACTTTGAGTTGATGCTTCCTGCTCCCCCAAACCCCCTTTCTCTCTCTTTTTTTTCTATCTCTAAAATCAATAAATAAAATCCTAAAAAATAAAAATAAAACCCACACTTACATCAATGGATACAAAATTAACCTAAATGGTGTTTACCAGGGGCTGGAGAGGATGAAAGAATGGGAAAGATGAAAAATGTCTGGAGATGACGATGGGGATCGTTGTGAAACAACATGAATATATTTAATGCCACTAAGCTGTACACTTAATAGTGGTTAAGGCGGTAAATTTTATGTTATGTGTATTTCAAAACAATTAAAAATGATTTAAAACATACATGGAAAAAAGTAGTGATTTTTTATCTATATGAAAAGGTTGATAAGGCCCTTATTGTTGTGCAATAGTTTTAATTCTTTCAAAAACTGTATACCCGCCTGACCAGGTGGATAGAGTGTTGGACTGGGATGTGGAAGACCCAGGTTTGAGACCTCGAGGTTGTCAGTTTGAGCGTGGGCTCATCTGGCTTGAGCAAAAAAGCTCACCAGCTTGGACCCATGATCGCTGGCTGGAGCAAGGGGTTACTTGGTCTACTGAAGGCCCGCGGTCAAGCAATCAATGAACAACTAAGGTGTCGCAACAACAACAAACTGATGATTGATGCTTCTCATCTCTCTCTGTTCCTGTCTGTCTGTCCCTATCTATCCCTCTCTCTGTCCCTGTAAAAAAACAAACAAAAAACTGTATACCTGAAATACAAAATAATATTGACTATAAACTAATTGAAAAAAATTTAAAAAAGTAAATAAACATTAGAAAAACCAACTGTGCTTGAAATGCCTTTTTAAGCTGTTTTCACAAAAGTGATGCTTTTAGCATATCAAACAGTTCTATAAATAAAATTTGAATATGTTCTTAATTCACTTAAGTAGTTTACATTGTGGCTTTATTACATCTCTTTAATAAAAAGGAGAAAATTAGGAGTGCATTTATTTCAGTGGACAGACAGCACAGAAGTTTCAGAACATAAGGCATGGGTATGTTTTTCCCAGAGTTGGATGCATGTGTTCAAATTGCATTTGTACGTTTTGGACAAATATTTTCAGCATGCGTCGAACAAAAATTTAAGGAATAAAATAATATATTTTGAGTTGCTCCACTGGCAAATCAGCAGTTAGAAATTCTAACAAGAAAGCTGGAGGATAAATTCTAATTCTTAGATTTATATTCTCAGGATAAGAAAACAATCCATTAGGATATAAGGCTTTAATCTGGCAAATGATAGCATGAGACCCTAAGACCATGAGGAGATGACTCGTTTTTAATTTTTTTTACAAAAAATGACCAGTTATAACTTTCATTGAACATTTTCAACCATTATGTCAACTTATTTAAGAAATTGTATAATCTTAATCTAGACTTATTCTAGGGGTCATTATAAACATTAATGAATTATCATTTTATTTTGGATGGGAAAATATGTGAGAACAACTATTTCCGTTGTTTATTTCTGTATGTCACCTAGAATGGAGATTTCCTGATGGTTAATAGTAATTTTTAAGAAAAATCACTTCCTAAGCCAACTTTTAAGTTTAGCTTTTCACAGTTTGCTAATATAGGGTTAAGCTCTATTAATGCTTTTATTTTATATGTTAGAAACTTATGACATATCTGAAAGGTGACCTTGGTATTACACCAACATTTTACTATTGTCAGCTCTGCGAGTCAATATATCCTATTCCCAGGAGAGTAGATTGGGTGCCTTTATGCCTCAAACATCATTAACAAAACTGACAGCGAAGCACTAATTCCAGAACCATTCCAGTTGTTACTGAAGTGGAACGCAGAGAAGATTGAGCCTGATTGTCAGCTGTCAAACCAGGGTTCCACTACTGACCAAAACAACCCTACATACACAGTGTGACTTGTAAAGAAGGACCCCAGCTGATCAGAACATTGTAGGGGAGGAAAAAGTAGAAGGGAAACACAATTATGGTATCTTTTCAAAATCTTTTTTTTTTAATCATAAAAAGGGGAAAACAGAAGTTTAAATAAAAACAAGGAAGTTTTCAGGATAAACCAAAAATAAGGAAAGGTTTACTATAATAAGAATTACATTTCAGTCATCTTTAATCTTTTACTAAAAGAAATACAATATTCCTACATTGGTTACATTGCTAAATAAAGGCAGTTTGACACTTCAGGTTCATCTTCTGTGGGTCTGTGCACACTTTTATACAGACATAGATTCCCAATGTTATAGGCTGTTTTCCAAGTAGGTTAAAACATTTTTTTCCATTGATATGAGAGAGAGAGGAAGGGGGAAGAGGGAGGAAGGAGGGAAGAGAGAGGAAGGGAGAGGGAGGAAGGGAGGGAAAAGGAGAAAGGGAGGGGGAAGAAGAGAGCTAGGGGGAAGGAGAGAGTGAGAGAGAGGGAGAGAGAGAGAGAGAGAGAGAAAGTATCAACTTGTTGTTCCACTCAGTTATTCCATTTAGTTGTGCACTCATTGGTTGCTTCTCATGTGTGCCCTAATCAGGGATTGAATTTATCACCTCAGAGCACTGGGATAACGCTCTATCCACTGAACCACCTGGCCAAGGCCTCCAATAGGGTTTTGATTACTTCTATTGATAGAATCACAGTTGGGTTTTTTTGTTTGTTTGGTTTTTATTGACAATGATCTTCCTTTACCTTGCTAGGGTATAATTGACAATACTCGTTGTTTATTCAATTTATTTCAATTTCCTCCACCTTTCTTCCCCGTAGAAACCTGACCTTGTTTCAGGATAAATTTTTTCCTGCTAAAGAACTTTCTCATCACCCTTTTCCCCCACTCTGCCACCTCCTGGTCATCACCTTTTCTACTTTCCACCTCACCTCACCCCACTTTGTAGCTAAAGGTGACAGTGTAAGTGGAAGCTGCTAGGTAGAACTTCTTTTCTTAAATTTAGAGAGAGAGAGAGAGAGAGAGAGAGAGAGAGAGACAGAGACAGGGACAGACAGACAGGAAGGGAAAGAGATAAGCATTAACTCATAGTTGTGGCATTTTAGCTGTTCATTGATTGCTTCTCATACATGCCTTGATTGGGGACTCCAGCTGAGCCAGTGACCCCTTGTTCAAGCCAGCGACCTTGGGCTCAAGTTGACCATCTTAGGCTTCAAGCCAGTGACCTGGCACTCAAGCCAGATGAGCCTGCACTCAAGCTGGTGACCTCAAAGTTTTAAACCTGGGTCCCACGTTGATGCTCTATTCATTGCACCACCTCTTGGTTAGGCTATGTATAGCTTCCTGACAAGCTCTTTAGAAAGGATGAGTCAGCTGGTGGCTGCCTCGTGTCTTTCCCTTCCTGCTAGAAATGGGGTATGAAGTTGGAGTGGGGTGGCCATTTTGGGACCCTAATGAGATGAGCTCACCCTGTGGACATGCAGAGCAGAAATGTAAAGGACCCTGGATTCCTGTTAGCTGCCTGAAACTGCAGTATCTGATCCGGACAGCTTACCTAATTCCAGACTTCTGGTTACATTAAAAAAATAATAATGATAATCATACCCCAAATTTGCTTAAGCTCTCTCCTTTCAGCTGCCTGTTATTTTTGTAGACAAGTTCGCTTTTATTCACAGGACTATTTTAGAGTAGAAAATTCCGAAGCAAAATACACTAGAGCCTTTAATGAATGGTATTTCCCTAGGCTAACTTGCTTAATTATGAGGATGTTTAGTTAATATACAAATTATGAAGCTTGAAATAATTGGCTCTGATCAGCATCCTCATTATTATCATTAAAGAGATTTTTATTCAGAACTCATCTGCATGGGGAAGCCTGCTTGGCTATTTACCTGGTGAATGGTTTTCTATATTGGAAGCCTCTTTTTGGCTTAAAAATCATCCAGGGCAATCTGAAGTCCCTAGCACAGTAAGAACAAGGGTGGCGTCACCTAAATGAGTGACTTTCTCAGAGGTGCTGCGGTATGTTCAGGTTGTTCTTCATGAGAGCTTCAAATAATCTTTAACTAAGATAGTTATTTATGAAAACCTGACATGATTTATTATCTTTATATATGAAAGTAAGCTAAAGCTTGTCACATCATGATATGGTTTGCAATATTGTCATTTCTCGAGTGGGACTGAAAGTGAGGGAGTTACGCTTAGCAGGCTGGGCATTTATTCTCAATCTGGCCATGCCCGTGGGTGTTCCACATTGTGAAGATCATCTGTTCCAGTTCTCGAAGCAGAAAAAACAATTGAGAACTGCTTTCTACACAAAGAGCAAACCCCCCTAATGAGTACTTTTGGCAGCACCTGGACAGCTAATGGGAGCTCTGTTTGTTTCGGCTATTCTCAAAGGTCATGGGGGTAGCTGGCTACTAAATCTTCAGGGCTGTATCATTATCTTAAGGATGAGGGTTTGGAGCTTTATGTTTTGTTTACCAGAGCGGTATGAAATAAAAAGTTAAGATACAGCCCAGAGTCTTTGCATAATGTGTTTTGGTTTATGTACAGTCCAAAGAATTGGTGGCGGTAGCCTAAATCTTCACTGAATTGAGAAGTTTTATGAGGCTGTGTTCAGGCCCAGTGGGGCAAGTACAGCGATTGTCTTCCTGGCCTTTGGGCTCGGCACTCCTTGTCCCACTGCCACCTCTTACCCTTCTGCTGACTAGGGCACTTATGTTGAAGTCATTTCCATTAGCCTGAGTAAAACCTTGGCTGCTTCCTCTGCTCTGCCAGGACATTTTAGGCATTGTCTAAATTTGTATTTATTTCCAATCTTATTAGTCAGGATTAGCTGCAGCTGCAAGTACTGTAGCAGTGAACCCTCATATAACAGTAGCTTAAACCAGAGGTCCCCAAACTGCGGCCCCCTGAGGCCATTTATCTGGCCCCCGACGCACTTCCCGAAGGGGCACCTCTTTCATTGGTGGTCAGTGTACGGAGTACTGTTTATGGTGGCCCTCCAACAGTCAGAGGGACAGTGAACTGGCCCCCAGTGTAAAACGTTTGGGGACCCCTGGTAAACAATATAAAAGTTTAATTCTCTTTAAAGTAATTCTGAAGGTAGGGAGTCAAGGACTGACATGGCTCTTTCTAGTTTTCTGCTCATTTTCCCTAGGAGTGGTCTGTATTTTTATATTTTGTGCAGCAGGGCTTGAGGAGAGACAGAAAAGAGGCTTACTCCTTGTCTCATAGGAAAAATGCCTATAAATAATACAATATAACATTTTGGCTCTATATCATTGGCCCGGACTTCCTTACATGGTCACATGTAACTGCAAGAGGCTGAAAAATAGGGTTCTATATTTGGGTTTGTGGATGCAATCAAGGTCAGTATTCTGATACTTAAATAAGGGGAGAATGACTATGGGGAAGCAATAGCTGTTGCTGCTGCCATTTGCAAATAACTGTAACTGAGGTTATGGCTATTTGTAAATGCACTAATTTCAACATATGGGTGGTAACCCTGGTCCCATTTAGCACCTGAAATGCTTTCTCCACTTCCAAAGGATTTATGGAAGCCAGATGGTGGCCAATTACCAGACATAGGACTTTAAGTTTTCTGAACTGCTTTTCTTCTTCTTTTTTTAAATCTTGAGTCTATAGGTTAAAGGGCTCTAATTTAACTTTTTTTTTCTTCCTAGACCTCATTCCATTTATTTATTTTTATTTTTTCCCCATTCCATTTAGTGTAATTGCTTTTTAGACAGGACACACCCTTCTTTCCTCTGCCAGGATGGGTACTTGTTTATTTCTTGTATGTGTCCTGACTATGGATGGGACCTGCAGCCTTGTTGTATAGGAAGATGCTCTAACCAACTGAGCTACCTGGCCAGGGCTGGATACTTGCTTATTTCGGAAGATTATCAGAGTATTCTGCAAGGTAGATTTGTAGGACACATTTCAGTAGCTTGATCATGAAATGTATTAAAGAGCTCTGGTTTTTCTCTCTCTTTTTTTTTCTCTCTCTCTCTTTTTTTTAAGATTTTTTAATTTTATTTTACAGAGAGGTGAAAGAGAGGGGAGCAAAAAGCATCAACTCATAGTTGCTTCACTTTAGTGATTCATTGGTTGCTTGTCATATGTGCCTTGATTGGGCAAGCCAAAGGTTTTGAACCAGGGACCTCAGCATTCCAGGTTGACACTTTTCCCACTGCGTTACCATAGGCCAGGCCTTTGGTTTCTTTGGGGGAAGAAAAAAATGCCATACCAGTGAAAAATAGTTTTAAAAAGTTCTAAAATTTCTTGGTTAGATAAAGAATGCTAAATTAGGTGTTATTAGTGGCAATGATCAAGCACAGGAAACCCTTTTGTTTCAAAGGGAGTGGTGACATTTTCCTTCCCCCCCCCCCCTAAAACCCAGAATTTCAGAGTATCTTCCTATCCACTGATCCCAAGTGGCCCATCGATGAGAAGTCAGAATAGGCTTACCAACTGGACTATTTAATTCCAGATTTCCTGACTCCTTCTAAGAGTAGATTTTGTTGTTGAACATAAGGGTGGGGCTTTGCTACATATACATACACAATAGAAAAATATAAGACAGGCTATGTCTCAGTGCCAACATGTTTGCAAGAGGACATCATTGTATCTGCATCATAGTACTTTACAATTGAATTTGTGGAAGGGAGTCCCAAAAGACCATCTGGAGAGCTGCCTAATGGCAAATCTGGATATTACTTACTCCTTTGCAAAGGTGAAAATTTGAATAGATAATTATTTACAGAGAAAGAAGTCAGTATGTTATCATAACTATTTATGCATGTGGAATACTATATATAATGTTAGTGATGGTTGTCAGTGGGTTGGGGGATTTTAATACACTTTTCTGTATTGTTGGAAATACAATGAACATTACTTGTCTATTGTAAAACTGTAAATGAACCAGATGACATTAAGAAAGCTGGGTATTAAATTAATGAGATCTTAGGAGTAGGTCACAATCACCACTTGATAATTTGCTTTCTCTATTCTTATTTGTTGTTGTTGTTATTCTACCCAGTTCTCTAAAATAATTGAGAAGTCCTATTAAGAGAAGGATAATGCAAGTGATACAGTTTGGGTTCCAATATTAGGTGGGAAAGAGGTGCATTCCCTGTGACGTCAGGCAAGATGTCCATTGGTCTTACCATAACCCAGTTGGTTGGTCAAAACCTTGAAATTGTGGGGCCTGAGGCTGAGTCAATGTTTCAAGTTCTAACATGATGCTGGACATTCTGAAATCTTGACAAACTTCACAGTTTTTAGGTGTTATTCATTTTAATGGGAACTTTCGTTAGAGAGCAAAATTTAAGAAAACCTCTCCATGCTAACAGAAAAAAAAATAATAAAGGGAAAGGTTCATTGGAGTCCAACAGGAGAAGACTGATCTGAGACTCCTGACGGTTCTTAATAATGAAGGGAAATGAAGCAGAGTTGCAGGCACTTTCATTCAGGGTCAAATGATGGCTTTGCCACTTGCGAAGTGACTCTCTGAGCCTCGGTTAGCTTATCAGTGAAACAGTGTTGATGATATTTGTGTCTAGATCTAAGAGGTGTTGTGGGGATTGAGATAATGTATGCAAAGTATTTTGCATAATGCCTACCACAAAGTAGATAGTCAATGAATGCCAACTAATAACTATGGTGGAATGATTTGTACAATAATATTGGAGGTTTTTTGCCTGACCAGGTGGTGGCACAGTGGATAGAGTGTCGACCTGGGATGCCGAGGACCCGGGTTTGAAACCCTGAGGTTGCCAGCTTGAGCACAGACTCATCTGGCTTAAATGTGGGATCACAGACATGACCCCATAGCTGCTGGCTTGAGCCCAAAGGTCACTGGCTTGAAGCCCAAGGTCGATGGCTTGAGCCCAAGGTTGCTGGCTTGAGCAAGGGGTCACTCACTCAGCTGGAGTCCTCCAGTCAAGGTACGTATGAGAAAGCAATCAATGAACAACTAAGGTGCCACAATGAAGAACTGATTCCTGTCTGTCTGTTCTTGTCTCTTTCTCTCTATTGCTTAAAATATATATATATATTAGAGGCTTTTAAAGGTCAATAGTGTCTTTCATTTATTTTTAATTTCTCCTACTGAATCTACTGTAACCCTCTGCACAAGTGGATCTAGAACATATGTGGCAAATGGACTGAAATGTAAGAGAGAATGTTAACTGGATGGGTGTCCTACTGATGAGAGTACAGCATATCCTTGGCACTTGGGTGCTAAATGTCAAGAGAGGCACCCACAGAGAGCACGGTTAAATTAAGGCTGACTGCTAGTTACAATATGGCCTGTACCCTTCCTCTCTCACCAGCTGGTGACATTTGTCCCTGGACCTGTTTGCGCAAGTGGTACTTTCTATTGTAATGATAAAATTTCATTACAATTTATGTGAACCAATATAATACGAGGTTGAAAAAGAAACTTGTTATTCCAATGAAAACTAAGTTGAAAGTTTTGGAAATACTTAATAACACAGAGTTGTTTTAAAGGAAATAGAGATGATTAGGTGGGGTGAAGACAACTGTGAATATTGTGGGAAGGGGAATCTAGAAATCTAGAAGTAGTTTGCATTAGATTGCTTCATAAATGTGTCCTAAGTTTCTCCTATAGAGAAATCAGTGATGTATTTGACTGTGATTTAAGTAAGGAAGCCAGTGTTGAGGTTCCTGACATCAGCTTTGTATCAGAAAAATGGCAAACGACTGTTAATGTTTGAGGTAAGCATGTACCTTTTTAGGGGTGGAGCAGTGTTTTCCCATTTTAATTTATATATTCAATAATACTGGTCCAATGAGCAGTGCATCCAGAGAATAATGTGTTAAGTAAAAAGATTATAATTCACCTGTGACATGCTTTTGTTAGCATCTATTGTAAACAGTGACATTTAAGCTTAAGTCCTGGGCAATAGCACATTGTGAAAGGTGTGGAATGGGTAGACTTTGATGATTCATGCTAAATCAACTTCTTTCCTGACGAACTTTCTCCAACTGAATTTTGTAAAAGCAGATGTTTTTCATTTGATCTTATCAAGAAAATTAAGAACAAACAATAATCATGAAATTCAATTGGAATATATTTCATTTACAGCATGACTCTGTGAAGAGTAGTGAAGTAGACTAGGCCCTTCTTCCCAGCCTCTTCCCCTTCCTCTGTGTAGCTGGGCTGTTGTGCACACTGGGACTTTTTCTCCTAATGGTGTTTTCATTCTTTTGTCCAACCCCTTGCTTCAGTTTTCAGAGTTGGAGGCATCCGTGGTTCCAGATAAATCCTAAAGCCATACTGCTGTCAACTGCTCAGCACGCCAAGGCCTGCTGTCTCCGGCTTTCCCACATGCTGGCCCCTCCATTCTGCTTATTCTCCTAGTGTTCACTCTGTTAACTCCCTGTTGTCACGAGTTTGCACATCAGTGGGGAAAAACATAATAAGTCAATAAACCACAGACCTCCAGGGAGGGAAAGGGGCTGGAAATTGAGTTCAATCACCAATGGCCGGTGATTTGATCAACCACACCTGTGTAATGAGCCTTTAAAAGAGACAGGGTTTGAAGAGCATCCAGATTGGTGAGCACAGGGAGATCCAGGGAGAGCGGCACCCTCAGAGAAGGAATGGAAACTCGTGCCCTTGCCCCAAACCCTGCCGTGTGCAACTTTCCCACCTGGCCATGGCTGCATTGTATCCTTTTCTACTAAACTTATAATCTAGTAAGTAAAATGGTTCTCTAATCTGCTGCAGCAATTAAACAAACATAAAGAGGGGTCACTGGAACCTCCCATCTATATAGCCTATTGGTTAGAAGCACAAATGACAACCTGGATTTGTAATCGACACCTGAAATGATGTGTGTGTGTGTGTGAGGGGGGGTAGTTTGGAGGACTGAGCCCTTAATTTCTGGGATCTGACACTATCTCCAGGGAGATAGTGTTAGAATTGAGCTGAATTGTAGGCCACCCTGCTTGTGTACGAGAATTGCTTGGTGTGGGGAAACACCCACACAGCAGAACTGATGACCCAAATTATTAGCTATTAATATAGATACTATGAAAGTTTTTATTTCTGGTGATTTCTTACCTGCTAAGAACAATGCCACTTCCCATGATTGCCTCAAAATGTCCCAATTTTCTCTTATAATGTTTTTTTTTTAATGTGGAATAGCTATAAAATTTGGGAAATGTAATTGAGAACCCCTGCAACTGCTTATCGATCACTCTCACATGGTGTGTACTGCTGGTTCTCTGTGTGTCACTAACCATCACCGTTGGTCCATCAGCCATGTTTTCCTGAGGGCGGTTCAAATCACAGTGTTGGTGATGTCACTCCTGCCACCTCTGCTGAGATCGGTGTGGTTTGGTAAGTGATACATATGGTAGTGATTTGTAGCATGCTGTGCTGTCTGAAACTTCTCCAATGTGTACTTTTTATAGTAACTCAGTTTTAAAGTCCAGCGGTCCCCACACTCATTTCAGACCTCTCTCCCTGAAGTCTGATCACAGATAAAAGGAGGCTCTTGCTGATCAAAATTCTGAGTAACATAGCTTCAGCTCTTCATTTGGAAAGGGGTTTGGCAGATTGGCTCATAAAGAGCACAAAAATGAAAATAAAAACCCTTACCGTTCTTATTCACTCTGTTCGCAAAGGTCCTATTGCCTGGCACACTAATATGTACCAGAATTGTAAGCAAAGGGCAATGCCAATCAATTTTGGGCTCAAGCCCCTCTCTGTCATTCTTGGTCCCGAAAAATTGTCAATAGCTGTTACAAAATGGTAACATTAATGAATCTCAGGAATATGAGTTTGTGTGGCTTCCTTTTTGAAACCCATCCCAGCATCAACATTCACAAATAGAAAGGCTTCACAATGGCTTGTTAACAAACATCGCAGTTATGGTCAGGGGTAGTCAACCTTTTTATAAAAACTGCCCACTAAAAGTGGCGGTCTTAAAATGTCATGGAAAGGAAAAAGGAACAAAAAGACAATTAAAGTGGGCGGTTTTGATACAAAGGTTGTCTACCCCTGGTCTAAATGATATAGGTTGACTAAAAATGGATGAAACTATGTTTTTAAAGCTATGTGTGAGATCTGACCCATTATGTCATCGAACCCAGAGCCATGCTCAATACGAGTGTGAGAAACACTCAATGACAATGATGTTGGTGAAGATGCTGTGGTGGAATTTAGGGACATTGGGCAGGATTCCAATCATTAATTGGAATCAAATGAAATTTCAGAATTTTGAAGACAAAAACTACTGAAATGGAGGAAATGGAAGGCTGCCTTCCAGTTAATGATCCGAATCCAGCCAGCATCCCTGCGGTCATCAGCGTCATCTTCGTCATTGTAATTATCAGATGCACATTGAGGATGGCGGTGTATAGTGCTAGGTGCTTCGGTGCCTTCTATTGCTCATATCCTGGCTTATTTAGAGCTTGTTAACGGTGTCGCCTGGTTTTTAATTGGTCAGCTGTCAAAAACTTGGAAAATACTGAACCGTCTCCCTGAGCAAAATTGGTGCTTCTCAGCTTCAGCCTTGAGTTGACGATGAGAATGAGACAGAGGTATGTTCTACTGGGAAGCAGTGTGCCTGAGACAAGTCAAAGGCCTCCCTCAATCTACTTACAGTTCTTCATCTCATCAGGGTGATTCGCCTGTCACTGTCCATATGGTGCCCGAGGCAAAGGGCTAGTGCTGCGGAGGGTGACATAGCCTACAGCAGCGCTGCAGCAATTATCTGGGAGTCACACTCCATTTGCAGTTTGGATGGACGAATGGAAGAAACAGCAGGTCAACATTAAGTTTTCTGGTTTGACTTGACAAATACAGGAATAAAACTACAACCCCAGTGGTCATTTAAATATAAACTATTAAAACCACATCTAGGCACCCTTGTTTCTCCTGTTTCTGTTTCAGAAGTTCTTACTCTGTAGAACAACTTCCTGGAATTGTATTTCTCTTGAACCTGACTTTGTTCTAGTGAAGCAGGCTTTCCTCAAGCACCATCTGAGATTGGGAGAGAGAAGGAAGGAAGGAGAAAGGGACTACAGTAAGGCAAGTTGAGGATAATTTAAAAAATAAACTAAAGCTTGACCTGCGGTGGCGCAGTGGATAAAGTGTCAACCTGGAACGCTCAGGCTGCCGGTTCGAAACCCCGGGCTTGCCTGGTCAAGGCATATATGGGAGTTGATGCTTCCTGCTCTTCCCCCCATTACCTCTATCTCTTTCCTCTCTCTCTCTCTCTCTCTCTCCAATAAAAATGAATAAATAAAATCTAAATAATAATAATAAACTAAAATAATTGGTAAAAATAAAAGTAAGGACCAGAAGAAAATGGAAAGGTGTACTGAAAGCAGTAATCCACAAAGAAAATGAAAAGGAGAACCGAGAATGATAGCAGCAAAGCTTGAAGAAGGTCTTAAAATGTCATGGAAAGAAAAAGGGAACAAAAAGACAACTAAATGAAATGCATGACACCCTATGCCCCAGTTATTCCACTCCTAGGTAGATGCCCAAGAGAACTGAAAACATGTTCACACAAACACCTGTACACGATGTTCATTGCAGCATTATTCATAAAAGCCAAAACCCAGAAATAATCTAAATGTCCATTAATTGATAAATGGATAAACAAAATATGATCCATACAACAGAATATTACTTGACAATAAAATGAAACAAAATACTGATGATATATACAACAACATGGATTAGGCTTGAAAAAATTTACTGAGTAAAAGAGTCTAGTTATATATTGTATTTTGAATATATTGTATTTATATGACATGTCCAGAACAGTCAAATTCATAGAGATGGAACCTAGTATGGCAGATTAGGTCTATGGAGTGGAGGAAATGAAAGAGGACGAGACTAATGGGTATGGGATTTCTTTTGGGGGTGATAAAAATGTTCTAAAATTAGATAGACAGTGGTGATTTTTTAAAGGGTTGGTCTGTTGTGTTTTCTTTTTTAATGTATTTTCTGATGTTAGAGAGATAGAAAGGAAGAGAGAGACAGAAACATCAATCTCTTCCTGTATGTGTCCTGACCAGGGGTAGAACCTGAAACGTTTGCATATTGGGACAAGACTCTAACCAACCGAGCTATCTGGCCAGGGCATGGTGATGTACATACCACTCTATGAAAATAATAAAAACCACTGATTTTCCACTTAAAACCATTAAATTTTATATGCATTATATCTCAATAAAGCTGCTATTACAAAACACACTACTATTTTATTTCTTTTTAGTTTTCTAGTATCTTATAAGGATAAGCCCTAACAGTATGCCTGAGACATAAACAAGGTGGTTGGGAGGAAGAAAAGGGTTTAGAAGAATATAAAAGAGACACTGGAAGGAGGTGAATATAGAAGAAAAAGTAAGAGAAGAGAAGTTTCTTCCAACTTGTTAAATTGCAAGGAATAGAAACTCACTTCTGTTAATTCAACAAAAGGGGCCACTGGTAAAGAAACACCTAGAGAGTTCTTGAAATGGCAGGCCTTAGGCCAGTGATGGGCAATATTTTGAGCTTGGTGTGTCAAAATTCACCAAAAATCCGAGCATAACTCGAGTGGTGTGTCACACTTCCAGAAAAATGGCCTAACCGGAAGTCCCAGAACTAGACACTCTGTGCCGGAGTTCTGTTGTTTGGGCCTACAGACCTCCGGCACAGAGTGTCTACACTACAGCAAATGTTTTATCCTCGGCTACTGCACCTGGCCGTGCAGGAGCCGAGGATGAAACATCCTTCTTGGCATGCGGCCCCATACTTCTCTAGTATGCGACCGCATGTCATTGAAAATGGCTACGTGTGTCAGTGCTGACACGTGTCATAGGTTCGCCATCACAGCCTTAGGCCCCAAGGCAAATATTGCAAGGAACTCTGCTATTTCCCTCCTGGTCTTTGTGTATCTTCTTTCTTACATGACGTGTCTACTTCTCTCCATGTTTCTGATCCATTTCTTTTCCCCAATATGACTTTCTTTCTCAACTTCAGCCTACATGTGATTTTGACTAATAATGTTACCTCCAAACATGACTCTATCTTATCACAGTCTTAGTACAATCTTTGGTCGTCTGCTTTATTTGGTATATAATTCAGCCTCTGATTCCTGATTTTCATTTCCTAAGAGAGGAGCCCAACTAGTTTAGCTCGTGTCTGCAATTCAAAACCTATATCATAGGCAACTGGTAAATTAGCCAGTCTAGACTGGCCCTTCTTGGATCATGGGCCTAGAAAAATTAGTATTAATCAGGAGCAGAACAGGGAGACTGTCTGGTTCATGAAGGGCACATTGGGTTGAAGGGAAGAGAGAAAGAGAGAGGTAAGTTTGCCAAAGGACACTATTGATGTGCAGTATAAAACATTCCCAGTGCTATAGGAAAGGAGAAAGTAATTGGGAAGCTGGAGATGGAACTCTTGTCAGCTGTCCCTCCCATATGATAACTATTCTCTCTCTCTCTTTTTTAAGTGAGAGGTGGGGAGGCAGAGAGAGAGACTCCTGCATGCACCCCAACCAGGATCAACTGGGCAAGCCCCCTACCAGGTGATGCTTTGCTTATCTGGAGCCACTGCTCCGTTGCTCAGTAACCAAGCTATTTTAACACCTCAGGCAAGGCCATGGTGCCATTCTTTGTGCCCAGGGCCAACTTGTTCAAACCATTCAAGTCATGGCTGTGGAAAGGGAAGAGGGAAAAGGAGAGAGAGAGAAGGGGAAGGGGTGGAAAAGCAGATGATCACTTCTCCTGTGTGCTCTGATTGGGAACTGAACCTGGGACTTCCACATACCAGGCCGCCTCTCTACCACAGAGCCAATGGGCCACGGCCTATAACTATTCTATTTTTCTTTTTTTACAGGGACAGAGAGAGAGTCAGAGAGGGATAGATAGGGACAGACAGACAGGAATGGAGAGAGATGAGAAGCATCAATCATCAGTTTTTCATTGCAACACCTTAGTTGTTCATTGATTGCTTTCTCATATGTGCCTTGACTGCAGGCCTTCAGCAGACCGAGTAACCCCTTGCTCAAGCCAGCGGCCTTGGGTCCAAGCTGGTGAGCTTTTTGCTCAAGCCAGATGAGCCCGTGCTCAAGCTGGCGACCTCAGGGTCTCGAACTTGGGTCCTCCACATCCCAGTCCGACGCTCTATCCACTGCGCCATCACCTGGTCAGGCAATTCTTAGGAAATGTAAAGTTCTTGCTCTACTACTCAAAGGAAGACAGTCATTATCCCTGTTGATGCTTTGGTTTGCACCTAAAGTTTGTATTTTTGCTAAAAGAAATTTCTAATTTTTAACTTCATTTTCTGAAGGCTTTTCCTAAAAATTAAATTATATTTTATTTGATTTTTAAGTGAATTTATTGGGGTGACACTGCTTAACAAAATTATACCGGTTTCAGGTGACAATTCTTTAAGACATCTCTGTACACTGTATTGTGTGTTCATACCTACAAGTCAATTCTCCATCCATCACCATTTATTCCCCCTATAACCTAATCTACCCCCCTGCTAATACCACACTGTTTCAAAATCTTCCTAAAAACATTCAAATAATTGGAAGAAGACCACTAAAAAGATTTAAAAATGGAACTTAAGCAACTAATGTCCAATATTTGCTATGTAAAATTTCTATTCTATTTCTTATCACATACATAATAACCTGGATAACACAATTATCATATATAAAAACTCAATACTTTACAACTTTACTTCTAGGTATATAGAAGAATTTGAAGTAGGGGCTCAGACAAATACTTTAAAACAATGTTCATATCAGCATTATCCATAAAAGGTGGAAACAACCCAATTGTCCATTGACAGGTAAATAAACATAATGTAGTATATGCAGACAATAAAATATTATTCAGTCTTAAAAAAGGAATGAAATTCTGACATGTACTACATAATGTGGATAAACCTTGAAAACATTATGCTAAGTAATATAAACACAAAGGAAAAATAATGTATGATTCTCCTTATATTAGATACATAGGAAGGCAAATAGACAGAAAGTAGGATAAAGCTAAGCAGGGGCTGGGGTACTTCAATCTGTTCAGGCTGTAATAATAATATACCACAGATGGGTGGTTTATAAAAAATGAAAACTTATTTCTCACTGTTTTGGAAGCTGGAAGTCCAAGATCAGGGTGTTAACATGGTAGGGTGAGAGCCCTCTTCTCTTCCGGATCACAGACTTCTCATTGTAACCACACATGGCAGAAGGGGACAGGGAGCTCTGTGAGGTCTTCTTCTAAAGGCACTAATCCTATTTGCCAGGGCTCTACCCTCATGACCTAAGCAACTTCCAAAGGACCCACCTCTGAATACCATCCCATTGGTCATTAGGATTTTAAGATATTAACTTGAGGAGACACAAATATTTGTACCACAACATGGAGGAAAGAAGAAAATGGGGAGTTGTTTAATGGATACAGCATTTCTGTTTATGATGATAAAAATTTCTGGAGACGGGTAGTGGTGAAAGTTGTCTAACATTAGAAATGCACTTAATGCCATTGAATTGTACACCTGAAAATAGTCAAAATGGTAAATTTATGTCGTGTATATTTTATTTTAAAAATCCAGGAAGAAGGACTAAAGAAAACTATATACTTTGCCCAAGTGCTTCTTGCTTAAAATAATTTCTGTGTTTCTGAAATCATCAGAAAGTTGTAATCTACACTAAATCTTTCTACAGAGGTGTTGTTGTAGAAATAAAAGACATGGTGTCCTGTCCCCACCAATATTTACTCTGCAGCACAGTGAACATGGGGTAAGGCTTCACAGAGGCCTTTTGTATACACATACAGTAACCCACTTCAGTCTGGTCAAAAGATCAGGCCCTGCATGGCATCTTGATAATTATATTACTGTTAAAACATCTGAACTGTTATATATAGTAACATGTTTCCTTTTAGAAAAAAGTATAGTACTTGTTCATCTTTTCTTCTGTTTTTGTTTTTACATATCATAATATTTGGTTGGGTTATGTAAAATTGTTCAGTTATAAACTTGAAGTTATTAAAACAAGGAGCCATGAATATCAGACAGAAGGTAGGTTTCTTGCCCAACCTCCCTTGATTTTCTACCGTTCCTTTCCTTTCAAAGACAAAGTTTTCTTGTAATAAAAATAAAATCTCTTAGACTTGCTTTTTAGATATGGTTTCTGGCAAGTAAGAGAAACTCTTTATGGCTGAGCAATAGTAGTAGCTTAAACATTTTAAAGGGGAGAATGGTAGATGTTGAACCCTTTCTGAACAAAGTTTGTCCACTACCCTCCTCATAAGTGTTGACCTGTAGGCAATTTAATAGTCAGGTTAGGGACATGTATCACTTGGAGATCTACAAAATCAGCAGGGATCGAATGCTTTTGGGAGCAGTAGAGCTTAAACACTGTACATTTGCTTTTCATTTTTTGTGGCAGTTATTTTCATATTTGCCCATGCATTTCTGTTTTGTTGTTTCATTTCTGTGTGAATGTTTGAAGAGAAATGAAGTCTCAGTAGTCCACCACCTTTGTCTCTGCGTCCTTTTTTTCTCTCCAGCTCACTCTTCTGGCTCCCCTCTCCTTTCCATCATGCCCACAGCCAGATAACACTTTCCTGCTGAGAAATTTTTAAAGTCACCATACAGCTCTAGCAAATGAGGACTGTCAAGGTTTTAGGATGAGAAAGTCTACTGCAGCTCACACAGATCGAGGAGTTGATAGTGGTTAATTGACAGCCAGAAGGACTCGGTTATGGCAGAGTTATAGAGGGAGGGAGAGCCCGGTGGGTTTCATTTGGGCAGAGATAAAACAGGTTTTTATTCGGTACTCATGGAGAGAGCATAATTAACCTTTTAGAAGTTTAAGGATGATCAAATTGTTATTCATTCTGCAAATGAGAAGAGAGAGTTTCCCTTCCTGCCAGCATAATACCAGTGCAAATTTCAAGGTCACTGGATGATCTCTTTGAGGAAGAAGAAAGCAATAAACACACACACACACACACACACACACACACACACACACACACACATAAACTCACTCTCTCTCTCTCTCTCTCTCTCTCTCTCTCCAAACTCACAGACTGAGAAATGTCACCATGAAAACATTCAGGAATAAAAAGGAATAAATGTTCTTTTCTATCAAGATCCACAATAAAAATCAGAGCTAATGTTTGCTGCACATTCACATGGGCCTATTGGATTATAATGGCACTACCCTTGTCAGAGAAAACAGATTGTTTGACTCCAGCTGGTAACTGCTATGCTCCGGGATGTTCTGATGTTTTTTAGCAGATGGGGGAGGGCTTTTTGAGGTCTAGGCATGTTTTAAAGATGGCACGCATAACATTGCTACCACATGAGAAGTCTGTGGTGTGAATAATAAACTCTAGTGCTTCAAAAAAGAATTTTTTTTAAGGGTTTAGCCAAGTCTGTGCATGAAAGGAAGTGGTTTTCACTAGGCATCATGCTTTCAAGATGACTATGCTTGTTATGTGAATGACCTTATTTTGCAGCTATGTGCTTTGCCACATCACAAACAACACTTCATCCTCTATTGCTTAGGAAAAGAACACTCTGTGGCTAGACTCTTTTTATATTAAAGAAACTTAAAATTGTGTAATAATTTCAAATAGAAAAATTGCAATAATAGTACAAAGAACAACTAATAGTACAAAGTATGCCCTTCACCCAAATTCATTAGTTTTGTTTTGTTTTTTTAGCAAGAAAGAGAGAGAGAGAGAGACAGGCATGGACAGACAGACAGGGAGGGAGTGAGATGAGAAGCATCAACTCGTTGTGGCACCTTAGCTGTTCATTGATTACTTTCTCATTATGTGTCTTGACTGGGGGACTCTAGCTGAGCCACTGACCCCTTGCTCAAACCAGAGACCTTAGGGCTTAAACCAGAGACCATGGAGTCATGTCTATAATTCTGCGCTCAAGCTGGCAACCTCAGGGTTTCAAGCCTGGGACCTCAGCATCCCAGGTTGCTCTATCTACTGTGCCACCACCTGGTCCAGATTCAATAGTTTTTAACCTGTTGCCTCATTTGCTTTAATATTCTCTCTCTCCTCGTTCTCTATATATACACACAAATATGTGCACATATGTCTCTATATATGGGTAGATAATTCTCTTTCTATATAAAAATGCAGCCTGACCAGGCAGTGGCGCAGTGAATAGAGCATCGGACTGGGATGCGGAGGACTCATGTTCGAGACCCCGAAGTCGCCAGCTTGAGCGTTGGCTCATCTGGTTTGAACAAAGCTCACCAGTTTGGACCCAAGGCCGCTGGCTTGAGCAAGGGGTCAGCGACTTTGGGTCCAAGCTGATGAGCTTTGTTCAAACCAGATGAGCCAACGCTCAAGCTGGCGACTTCGGGGTCTCGAACCTGGGTCCTCCGCATCCCAGTCCGACGCTCTATCCACTGCGCCACCGCCTGGTCGGGCGCGTGGGTTTTTCTGATGTTTTCATGTAATTAGTTAGGTTCAAGATATATGTGTGTATGCATATATTTGCCATTATTTGCAGGAATACGAGGTAAGTGGCATTGTGTCCTTTTCACATGATGCTGTACATCCCACTATTGATGATGCTAAGTTGGGTAAGGTGACGCCTGCCAGAGTTCTCCACTGTTAAGCTACATATTTTCCCCTTTATAGTTAGTCAGTAAATTGTGGGGAGAGTCTTCTTTTCTTAGTTGCCTTTGCTCCAAGAACAACAAGCTTCTGTAAGCTGTTCTCACATATTCTAAAGGGAATCTAGATCAGATTTCTTCAGTAGTTCAGAAAACATGCTGACTACACATATTTGGATTTTATTTTTCTCACTCTGTGGTGTGTGGCTCTATGTGGAACCTATCAGTGCCCTTTCCCCCTTCCACCTCATCTCAAATGTGAAGCTTATTATTCACTGACAAAATAATTAATAAACTATCTGTCTACCCCCCCCCCCCCCCCACACACACACATTTTTGTGAAGGATGGTGACAGGTAGGCAAAGGAAATATTTGAAGGGAACAGGAATGAGAGAAGAATGGGAGAACACAAATGCGAAGAGCATGATAATGATAGTTTACAATGTCTTTTCACATAAATTATATGTGTACAAATTCTTAGTCCTTGGAAGGTCTTAAGTCCTTCGGTTCTCCCCTCGGAGTTACTTCTGTTTCCTTCTATTGTTTTCCATTTCACTGGGAACAGAGGCATCTTCCTGTAAAAAGTATGCTCAGCTAAGCTGACACAATGTTTACTATCGGTTTCCTGAAATTGTCTTAGCCATACTCATTGTTGAGAGCATTCACAAAAGTAAACATTATTATGGAGATGGTGGAAGATGAAAAAATAAAGTCAGTTTCTGCACATTTGCTAAAGGTAGATCATGCCTGGGTACGTGATTTATGTTGTCCATAGACTGAATCCAGTGTTCAGGAAAAATACAACTCCTCCTGGCACTGAGCCCTAAGAGAAATTTCTCCAGCAGGTCCTCACAAAGAAGACATCTGTAATGAAGTAAACAACGTCCTTGACAACATCCTTACAGGAAGGCAGCAAATGGTTTGCAGGGTTGTTTCTTATGAGGTCTCTCAATGTGGCTGATTTCCTAATGTCAAGCACAGTGGACAGAAAGAGATCAGTCAGCTAGTGACAGAGTTCTCTGTCGTCTGGTTTAATTCCAAGGTTATGTTGTAGTGTATCTAAAGCAGCATTTCCAAATGTCTGTTTTTATCTCCCTCAGCCACATCCTCAGATCTGTCAGATGGGAATGATAAAGCCTCCTCACCGGTTGCAGTGAGGGTTGAATGAAGTAAACGGTGAGGACCATTCGATACAGAGCTGGTAATGTTGTAAGAAGAAATTAACAAACGGAAGTTATAATTATTATTTTGTTTTTCAGAAAAAAAAAGGACTGAATGAATACTCAAGACCCTAAATAATGTACTTGGAAACCTGTAAGTAGTTTTACCACTCCATGACCCACACCATTAGAAATTATCTTTGTAAGTCATCTAGCAAATACCTTGTTTTGTATAATTTATGTTTCTAGTAAACCAGGAAAAGAAGGATATAAAATATGGACCTATGAGACTTAGTAGGTTTGCTATTTAGGGTTGTTAGTGACAACCCAATTACATTTCAGTTATGACACAATTACAAAAAGCACGCCATTTCCAAAGTGTGGAATTCGAACCAGCAGTGGCAGCAGCACCATCTGGGAATTTGTTAGAAATGTAAATTCTCAGCCCCATCCTAGATGTACTGAATCAGAAGCCCAGCAAAACCTGTATTTTTTAAAAATTGATTTTTTGAGAGAGAGAAAAAAAAAGGAGAGAGGGAGGGAAAGGGAGAGGGTGGGGGAGGGGAGAGAAAGAGGGAGAGGGAGAGAGGAGAGGAGAGGGATACAGAGGGAGAGAGAGAGAGAGGGAGAGAGATGGAAGGGGGAGAGGGAGAGAGAGAGCAACATCAATTTGTTGTTCCACTTATTTATGCATTCATTGGTTGATTTGTGTACATGTGTGTCCACATGCCCTGATCAGGGATCAAACCCACAAACTTGGCATATTGTGATGGTGCTCTAACCAACTGAGCTATACACAGCAAGGGCCAAAATCTGTGTTTTAACACACCCTGCCAGTGATTCTGACACTGGCTAAAGTTTGAGAATTACTATTCTTGTGTTATAATTAAATAACAGGGCTAATCGTTTATTAAGGTCTCTCCTAGGATATAAACAACACACACACACACGCCCATTTGCATAGGGAAGGATGCTCCTCCCTGGGGAAGGAGGAAACAGAGCACCCAGTCTACAGTCAAAGTGGTATCAATTATTAAGGTCCATTATGAAGGTCAAAGTTAAGATGAAAGAGAATCAGATTGCATCTGTCCCTAATTTATCCCAATGGAAAATATCCCAATGGAAAATACTGAATTTGGTCAATGCTGTATGTACCTCCTGACTCTGCCTCTTATATAGGCTGGACATAAAACTGATTTCTATTCACAGAGTTAAAGGCTGAGGGACAATCAATAAAAGCTACAGATGGTTCTATGAGAGCCTCGCTGTGTATTAAAGCAGCAGTACCCAAGCAGCTCGTCTCTGTTTGCTGCACAAGACAAAGGATGCCGAGATGTAGGCTGTGTGCTGACAGGAAGAGCGAAATTAAGAGTATGAACTGGGGGCACTTTCTGACATTTGAGCTGTAACCGGGCTCCTCCCACACCCACTACCAAAGCGTAGTGAAACGCGGTAATGCATGTGATACATTGCAGGAGAATTCTTGAATGCCCTTTCACTCACATTTTAAAAAATTGATTCCTCTGCAACCTTTAGTACTTTATGAAAAGTAACAAACTCCTCGTGGCATCTGGAGAACCAACACCACTTTTGAGAACTGCACTAGTGCATTCAGCAGTATTTAGGCAAAAATGGGTTCTGAGCAGTAAAGTTCACAGCCTAGTCTGGGTGACTCAGGTTTCCTTGTTTTTATTTCTTTATAAGATGCTCAGTCTTAACCTGCATACTCAGGATGTCAAGTACTGGCGGTGATGCAGAATTCAGATTCCCAAGTAGAGTTAATTGAGGAAAATGAACACTTTTTCTCTTGTGCAGTAAATATTTAAAGCAGTGGTTCTTAACCTTTTTTGAGGTACTAAAACCACCAGTTTCATATGCGCATTCACCAAACCCTTCTTTAGTGATAAATAAAATATGATTTTTTTTTCCAAATTCAAGACATAGGTATATGTTTTTTACTGGTGCACAAAATGAGCCGTGCATGAACATCACCTTGCTCAAAGAACAAAACCAACAAAGTGCATGAACTCACAACAAATTACGGTATTACTTTATTCTGACCTCTGGGGCAGAGGCTTCTCTGAACCCCTGAGACTGAACCCAGGTTAAGAACCACTGATTTAAAGGAACAAGAAAACTAACCAGAGAGTTAAAGAAAATAAAGAAAAGGGGGAGGGGGTGATTATGATTTTTCATAATGGCCAAATCATTCAGTCACCCTGGGGAGAGATGACCTGGCTTCACAGCTGAGAGCCTTAGTACTGCTTCAGTCAGAGGCCAGTAGTCAAGAACAAATGGCAGATGGTAATGACTATACCTGGCTGTCCATCAGGTGCTGGCTTTAGAGACTGATCTTTAATCATAATCTCGTGCAATATGGGGAAAGTGGGGAACTCTATAAATATAATTGCTTTTCAGTTCAGTAGTAAATTTTAGAAAAAACAGATTATCTTTTCTTCTAAATTTGGCTCATTTGGTTAAAAGTCATATCCATTTCAAAGAAGAAGAATGAATGACTTGATATCTTCAAACTTGTAGCAGGCTTTTAGGTTTTCCATTTTAAAAAACTTATTTAGTTTTTACAATATGAAAATTATAGACAGAGTGACATTTAAACCTTTGCTTTTCATAGCATTTCACACTTACACCATTTAAAAAGACAGCTATTAACATTTACAAAAATCTTTCAGAAACCAAATGTTCTAACATGCAGAATTCCAATTATACTGTGTAAGAGGGTTATCAACCATTCTTCTACAAGAACACTTTGAAGTGTCTGGTATTAAACCAAGAGCTAAAATGCCAGTTGCACATAGACAGTAAATTAGGGTTTATAAAATCTTGTAAGATTTATTTAATATTACAATTTTGACCTTTAGGCTGTCCTCACCATAGCTTACCTAAGTCTCAGTCTCTCTGTCTGTCTCTTTTTTTCTCTCGATCCCTGACTTAAATATTAAACAAAGGTTGTGTTGTAAATTATACAAAGTGATGATTCATTCATGCTCTAGGTGAGTGCTTCCCGAGGCTTCCCAGGCCCTCTTGTTTGGGGTAATGGAATCCTTTGAGGCAGTCCTCACTTTCCGCCAGCATGCTAGTGGGAGTATTAGTGGAACACTATCAGAATATAACCAGTTCCTGGAACAGAAAGTTGGTCCTCGTCTTTCAGAACTGGTTCTTGAAGATAAGTCTGAAGACGTAAGAACCTCTCTCAGCCTCCTTAACTATTTTGCAAAAGAGTTAAAAGAAGAGGCTATCCACATTTATTATGCTTACAATATGGGATGAGAGTCACTGAAATTTGCAGAAAAAAAATGCTCAAACGAAAATTTGATCATTCCCATTGAGCTGAAGAAGAGACAGGGCATTTCCCTGGGAGAATGGGCTTCTGACCACGTACTGTTTCTTTCCCATCTCATGGGAGGATCCTGCAAACAGATTGTTCTTGTTCTTGGGCATGTTTCCCAGAAATGTGGGCAATGTGGACAGGAAAGAGGAAATATTAGGACAAAGAATTGAGTAGTCAGTCATCTTGGTCTTCTCTAGCTGTCGGCAATACTGAGGAATGCTCCCTTTTTTCCTCTCTATTGGAAACTTGTTAGAACCATTGTAGTTTTAGGAATGTTTCCCAACCACTAAATAGATCTTAATAATATCAGGAACAAAACACTTACATAGCATTTCTACAGACCAGACCTAATTCTAAGCACTTTACATATTCACTCCTCATAAGGACTCTAGGATTTACAGAGAGGTTGAAGTGATTTGCTTAGGGTCAAACAGCTAGGAGAGGGGGCAGCCATAATTTGCACCGAGGCAGTTTGGCTCCAGAGCCCTCGCTTTATGGATGGCAAAGGTCTTTCTGAGGCCCATCCTATTCAGGTGGGTTAAGAAAACTACACCAGTCTATTAATGCTCTTACATTTCTTTTTTTAACTAGCAATCTGTGAAGTTACAAATGACCTGAAATAAGGTCGTATACTTGAGCCTTTATAGAATTCATTTTGTCACCTGCTTTCAAAAGCAGCTTTGTGCTGCAGCCAAGAGCAACAAGCGAAATTTAATAGTGAAGGAATTGCTGAAGTGGTTCTCTTCAGCCAACTGCCAAGTCAGAAGCAGCTGATGCATTAATGATAGCCCTCATTTGTGGCAGATAGGACTTTTTTCTATATTTTTGTTAAACAACATACTGTGACATACTGTACAAGCACATTTCCGAATGTTGGCTTCTGAACTATATTTATTAAAAAAAAAAAGGATCAGTATTTATGAATCTGTGGAAGGGTATCTTTGTATTGCTAGACTACCTTTACGATCATACATTCCATTTCAATAAAATAGGTTCTGAGATTTCTTTCTTTCAGCTGATGGCCCACTTATTTGAAATAAAATTTCATGTGAAAAAACCCTAATATGACCATAGCCTTGGGTCATTTTCTTGAAGCAGAAAGGAATTTGGCACACAGCCATAGGATTGGCCTGTAAACATCCATCCATTCATGCTGATTGTGATCTACTTAGAACTCTATGAGAGATGCAGTATTTAACCCCTGATAGACTTCTATGAAATCTCCAATGCACTTAGGACACTGGGTGACAAATACTTTACATATGAATGGGACATTTTGTGCCAAATAAATATTTGCCTGTTTCCATTTCTTAAAGAGTAGGTCTCCTTTTCTTTCTTGGTAAGTCCTGGTAAAACAGAAGCAGTTGGGATTCCTTTTCTGTTGCTTTTTCTGCAATAAGGAAAAGCACTATCTTCAAGAGAAGGCCAAAAAATAAATGGAAAAGAAACCTGTGCTCCGGTGGGAACCGTTAGGGTCCTCTGGAAGGCAAAGGTTGCACCAGGCCTTTGCTACTTTATTTGAACTTAACTTTCAAAAACATTAACCTTTGCACTTGGTGAATGGCCTCTTGAAGTCAAATTCTCTTTCTTACTAGAAATTAACCTCTATTGCTGAACACCAGCTTAGGAGAAGAGAAGTTACAGCCATTCACTTTTATCTGGAGCTTTGTTTCAAGAAACCGACTACAAAGAAAGAAATAAAGGCTGCTAAGATTTTTTTATTAAGAAATTAAATCTGAATCTCACACAGATAGAAATATGAACACAAGTTAAATATTTTATTTGTTTTATTAATGAGAAAATTAGTGAGCTGCTTCAATTACTTCAAGGAAGAATTTTATTTTAAGATTACATTTGTAGATTAGAAATATTGAAATAAATATGCAAATAGAGGCAAGACTGGCTTCTTCCACAGCGGGGAAGAAATCAGTTGAACCTCTACTAGGCAGATGAAGTCAGCAGAAAGGAACTATTTCGCATTGCTGTCAGTTGTCTACAAATTACAGAGCTGTGAAATAGCTTGAGGACAATGAAATACTAGAATCAGATAACCTGGAAAGCTATAATCTAAACGATGAATCTTCCAGCAAAGCACAATTTCCTCTGTGCGAAACCAGAAAGAGAACCAGAAGCAGACCTATTTCTCTTTGCCCACTGAGTAGTTCCAAATCTCCTAGTCCTGCTCCTCATTACTGCATTTGTTCTCACCGGTATAGGTGCAAAAGCTGCCTGCCTGCTCTCTCTTCTTCCTCCAGTTCATGCTACATGCTGCTGACAGTTTGATCTTCTCAGAGCATGCCTGTCATTGTCACAGTCCCCTTCAAAATTGGAAATGGTTCCCTGCTGCCTACAGATAACATTGGAAAGTTCTAACCTGGTCCCCCAGGATTTTGCCCTATAACAGTCAGGGTTCCACGTTGCAAGTTATAGAAACTGACTGGTTGATTTAAGTACAAGAGGAATTTCTAAGAGAGGATATTGGGGAGTCACACAATTGCTGGGAGGGCTGGTGACCCAGGCTCAGAAGATTATGCTGCCAGGACTAATTCTCAAAATCATGCTCAGGAACTGGTTGGATGAGGACACCATTGCTGCTGCCATCAAATGCTAGAAGGGGCAGTTCCCACTGCTGTCATTGTTGCCATGAGCACTGTCTTCTGTTGCAAACTACTGCTGTCCCAAGTATGAAATTCTGCAACTGTCATCAAAGCCACTGTGGATTTCGTTCTCTGTCTCTGCTTCTTACATTATAAGCTCCCTATTAAAAAATCAGAGGGGAGGTGGGTGCATCTGATTGGTGGAACTTAGGTCACATGTCCATGCCTAGCTGCAAGGGAAGTAGGGAAAGAACAGTTGGCAGACTGGTTGTAGGTGGGACCTGCCAGCTTCCATGACTCAAAAGTGGTAAATTTCATCAAGGAAACAAGGAGTTCCTTAAAGGAAAAGAGGATGGTGTAGACATGAAGCAACCTGAATATTCACTACAGGTTCATTTTGTCTTCTCAATGTAATGTCTTTCTACTCATACTCCTACATCCCACACCCCAACAAAACCCAACAACAAATCATCCAATCAATGTCTCATTTAGTAAACATTTAATGATATCAATAAACTAAACACTGTGCTGGTTAATGAAAAAACAGAGATGTAATGGGACACTTTGAGGTGATTATGGTCTAAGTTGGGGTGCCTACAAGTAAGCAGCCAGTCACAATCCTGTGCTGTGAGACGGGTCAACCCGAGATGCTTTGGGAACATCCATTAGGGGTACTTATTCTGAATGAAAGAAATCATCACCTGGTTGTAGTGATGATTTCTTCCCCTAATCTAGACCAAGTGGGAACAGGTAGTACTGTTGGTGCCTTTGTACCTCTTCTGAGCATCCATGAAATCATGCTACAGACTTTTCTATACTCCACGGGACTATTTAGGTCTTGCTACCACTGAGATCCTCAGCTTGCCCATTTTAGGTTAAGCTTCTGTAGGATGGAAGTGACTCAGTCAGAATCAGTCAACTGAATGCTTCTGTAGGATGGAAGGGACTCAGTCCTATCCCTTTCTTATGACTCTGTGGAGATGATCATTCTCCTCCTCATAATCCTCACCACTACCTGAGCCTTTACTCTTCTACTGCTTGGCTGCAGCTCAGCTTATTCACAGAGAAGCTGCCCATTTGCCAGCCAGATGGCCAAAGCTCTGATCAGGCAGCATGCAGGGTAGCGCTGACCTGCCCTTGACCTCTAAAGCCCTGCCTTCTTCCTGCTTGTCTCTGGACACACTTGGGTATCTTTGCCTACCTCTGGATTAGTGGCTGACATTCACTGATTCCAGTTAAAATAGTCTTACTGCTTTTTTTTTATAGAGGGAGCTGCTGTGACTTCAACTAATTTTTAATATGATAAAGCAAATAAATAAATAAATAAAGGATGTGTGTGTGTGTGACATTACAAGTTCTTGGAGCTTGCTTTCAGAACACCTAAATATATATACTGTCACGTGCCAGCTTGGCAGTTGGATGCAAGCCCGGAAATACTGGTTCAGCTGACAGCAATGTCTTACTGCATTTTTTTTCACCACTCTTGAACTTCCCTGCCAGTGAGAGATCCACACACACACACAAAAATGTCGATGGGCTGTTTGAACTGTGTTGTTATGAAATGTGTGTCATATGGCATGTAACATTGCCGCCCCATGTTAGCCTTTTGTCTCTCTTTCTCCCTCTCTTGTTTAGACCATGGGTCCCCAGAGGACAAAACCTCTGAGTCATTTTGGTAAGATTCAAACTTTCCACCAAACTGCCTTGAATTCCAGAAACAGATGTCAAATACATGAATAATTGAATAAATGGTCTTCTTACTAATAAAGAAGTTGGCAGCGTCTGTTTCACAGGATGACTTGACCTACTTAACATTTTCAAACAACCTGCAGTGTCTCCACAACCTGAAATTGGTCTGATTCACATCCAAGGGTTAGAGTGGATGCCAGTTCTGGCCCCATTCCAGGGGTTTGCTGGCTTATTGACTTTCTGAGCAGGTTAGGAGAAATGTTCTAGTGATGAGCAAAGGGACTGAAAAGAGCACATGGTATTCTATTCTTTCCCTTCTTTTTCTATCATGAAACTAGATGATCTCCTAGGGGAAAAAAAGTACGAATGACTTCATAAATGCTAGTCCTTAAATGACATTCTTTTTGTGTCTCAATAAAAATATCACTTCTCTATTTGCCAACCACCTAAATATTAAATATTGTGTCTTTCAGATATCCATATTTATAGAGCAAGCACATTAGACATCATTTTGAACTATTTTGGAGATGGACACCAAGTTCTATTGGTTCAGTTTTGTGCTCTTGACTTGGTCATTTGGCTCTTCCTTCCTAGCCCACTGCCTCCATCCCAGCTATACTTCATTAGATCTCATCTAGACCTGCAGTATCCTTCCAGCTGTTCAACCTGCCACTCATTCATGCTACCACTTATCTAATGCATGAGTTTAGATGTCACTAAGTGCATCTTGGGAGACATAAAGTTCTGTTTGCCTATTCATACACTTTACTGCTCAAAAACTCTTCCATAGCATTTACAATATGAATGAAGCTAGTTAGAGAGATGCAGGGCCCCATCTGCACAACTGCAATGGTAGTTGTGCTAGTAAGACTCTAAAATGGACCCCGGTGATCCCACCTTCTGATGTGCGCACCCCTATGTAGAGCGGTCCCTCGTCTATCGTGGGGCTTAGGTTCCAGAACCCCCCGCAATAGGCAAAAATCCACGAAGTAGTGACCTTGTATTTATTTTATTATTTATGTATACAGAACAATGTTCTGGTTGGTCGCATCCCATCCATCAGCCAATAGTGTGCCATGTGCAATCTCACGTGGGCAAACTAGCTCAAGTGGAAGTGGCTGTAGCTATGTTTTCCATACATGTGAGTCTTTGTCTATTCGTCTGCTATACACCACGTATTTTATTTTGATTTAATATTCTTTTATTATGTTTTCATTAATTTTTTATATTGTTCTTAATTTTTTAGGCTAGAAAATGTTTATTTTGCCACAAAAATAATTAAAATAATAAATATATAAAATTACCTATATACCACAAAATCCCACGATAAGCAGAAAATCCGTGATACAAAATTAGGTATATACAATTTAAAAATCCGCGATACAGTGAGACTGTGAAAAGTGAACTGTGATATGGTGAGCGACGACTGTAATGCCACTCACATGGTAGGAGGGTTGGTCTATGTGACAAATATGGGAGAAGTGATGGTAGCCGTTTCCAAGATTAGGTTACAAAAGGCATAATAGCTTCTGTTATGGTCTCACTCTGTCTCTCTGTCATTACTTGTTCTTAGGGAAGCCAGTTTCCATGGAGAGGCCCACATGGAGGTGAACTGAGGCCTCTGGATAAAATCCGTTTTAGTTTAGAAATGGAAACTCCAGCTTCAGATGAGCTTCAGGTGACTGCGGCCCAGACTCAGGTATCTTGAATGCAGCCTTATGAGAGACCCAGAGCCTGACTCACTCAACTAAGTTGCACAAGGATTTCTGACCCACAGAAACTGTGAAATAATAATTTTATGCCTGCAGCTTTTAAGTTTTGGATAATTAGTTATGTAACAAGAGATACTATAATAGTACTGATGGTCTTCCCATACCTCTTTTCTCATCTCTCTTAAATCCTTATACACATTTTAAGTTCTAGCCAAACTGAGAAAGTCTTCTTTCCCCAAACAGGACCATAGGGCATAGACTTTTATGGCCACAGCTTTTTCTTAAGATGAGCTTCCATCCAAACTATCCTTGCCTATTTGATCCACTTGCCACATCCTCACCCTCATTAAACCCAGCTCATGTTGTATCTTCTCCTTAACACCTGTCGATCATGTTTACAGAACACATGTGTAGAAGACATAACCACTAAAGGACTGTTATCCAAAAAAGTACAAGAACTTTTAAAACTCAAAAACAAGAGTATGCTTTCCTTCGAAGAACTCATAAAGTTACTTTTGTTTTTCTCATGATTTAGCTCTTGGTGTCTCTATGTGTCTCTCCCTCTGAATATGCTTTTCTTGTTTTGTGGGCTGATTTGCACAGAGCAGGGAATGTATAAGTATCTGTCAAATGGGGAAATGACTCTTAGAAATTTGAAAAACTAATTCATTTGGCAGGCCGACTTTAGTCATTTTTACTTAAGCAGTGTCTTCTACCCTGTGCTGAGCATGCAACACAGCTGAGCCCCACCATGATGGCCAGGTGGACTCTTTCATCTGTTTCAGAGACAGGTCTTTGGGAGATGAGGCTTTCAGGGGTGCACTGTTTCCTGGACAATAGTGGTTTCCACTGTTCTTTGATTTCCACGGACATCTTAAATGAGCAGGAGTTCTCTAATTCCATATGTCTGATCATTTCTGCAGACATGCTTGGAAAATGAAAAGCTTTGATACTGAGCTTTTAAGTTAAAAAATTGACTTACTTCAATTTTTTCAAACTATTTGAAAATCTAAATGAAAGCCCTCATGCAGGCCCCTTTTACCAACATCCTTAAATCATTTGTTAATAAGTAAGGTTTTAATGCCTAAAAATTGTAATGCAAATGAGCAAATAAATTTTCTTGGCTGCCAGCTCTAGCACGGTATTCTATGTAAAAACAATCACATCCAATTTTTTGTTCCCCTTGGTTGTAAAATTAAGGTACATTTTTATTTTATGGCTCTGCGGGGAATAGGAGAACTATTGAAACAAATGAGAAACTGGCTCAGGAAAAGGAAATTAAAAAATAAAAGTGGATGCATGTGAAGAGATTTCCTCTGTGTGTTTACATCAGACACCCGAGGCTCAAATAGCACTTTATAACAGGCCTCTTCTTACGTAGGAAACCCAGTTACCTGGATTTTTAGAGAAGTGAGTATAAGATGACTGTAGGCAATTTAAAGAATTAAGTTTGGGAGACTGAACGGAGTATGGTTCTAACAAGACTTCAATTAATATGGAAGAGGGAAAATGGAATTTTATGGTAGAAATTTTTAAAATCTCCAATTGGTCACTTCAATGAACCAAGTACCTTAAACTTAAAAAATATAAAGAGGCTTAAGAGAATAGGAAGATAAGCCAGAACCTCTGAGAACACATGTATAGAAGACATAACCACTAAAGGACTGTTATCAAAAAAAGTACAAGAATTTTTAAAACTCAAAAACAAGAAAATGAACAACCCAATTAAAGAAAATGGACAAAAGACCCAAAGGGCTACCTCACCAAAGAAGATATACAAATGGCAATACATACATGAAAATATGTTCAACATAATATGTCATCAGGAAGGTGCAAATTAAAACAACAATGGATACCACTATACGCCTATTTGATTGGACAAAATCCAGGACATAGACATCGCCACATGTGGGTGAGGGTGTTGAGCAACAGGAACTGTAATATGTTGTGAGTGAGAAACCAAAATGGTATAGCTACTTTGAAAGACAGTACCTTAGTTAGTATGAGCTGTTATAACAAAGTATCACAGAGAGGGTAAAGTATAAATAACAAAAATTTATTTCTCACAGTTCTGGAGGCTAGCAGTGCAAGATGAGAATGCCAGCAGGTTTAGATTCTAATAAGAATCCTTTTCTGGGTTGTAGACTGTCAACAACTAATTGTATTCTCACATAACAGAGTCGAGAGGAGAAGCAAGCACTCTCTCTTTTTTTTTTTTTTTTGCAAGCTCTCTCTTAATGATGCCTATAAGGGCATGAATTCCATTCATAAGAGTTTCACCCATGTGACCTCATCTAATCCTAATTACCTCACAAAGGCCTTCTTAATACATCAGGGAATGAAATGGGGCTAGAATTTGGGAAGGACACATTCAGTTCAGAACAGAGTTTGGCAGTTTTTTATAAAACTAAACATATACTTACCATGCTACCTCAAAATATGACAAGTTGGCATATTAAATATTTCAAGCTGAAGGAATTTGAGAACTAGCACGTGCAGAAAGACTTTCTAATCTTTCCCTGAAGCAGGTCTTAGAACCCTCACTGAGAGGTGTCCTCTCTATAGCAGGAGAAAGGGAACATCATTATCTCTGAAGATGGAGGGACACAGGGCGGCATCTGAATTAACAGGGTTTGCTAAATTTCCCTAGTTTACTCTCCTTAGCTCATACTTTTTACCTTGTCATATCTTTCCGTGACTTTACATTCTTCATCAAAACTAGCATAAAACATTCAGGTCCATGCCACATAAAGCTTTTATGTTAAATAAATGTGTATGCTTTTTTTCTATTTATCTCTTTATTGTTGGATCCCAACCAGAGGCTCTAAGAGGGTAGAGAAAACTTTTTCCTACCATACAACATTCCTTATTATTTACCCAAACAAACTGAAAATTTATGTCCATACACAAACTAGAACATAGATGTTTATAGTAGGTTTATTAAAAATTATTGAAGCTTAGAAGTAACCAAGACATCCTACAGTAGGTGAATGGATAAACTCTGGTACATCCAGACAATGAAATATTAGCACTCAAAAATAACACTAGGGAACAGTTTTACTTTTCATTTTCTGTTGCATAAGGTTTTAGAACTTTTTCTATATATTTCTGCATTGCTGATTCCAAATCTGAAATTTGCTTTTCTGTGTATGCTCTAGTTTTTATGCAATTTTAATTTCTTGTTACAGTTAATGACATGCATTGATTTTTTAATTGGAGTTAAAGGGCAATGACTCGGATTGAACATAACCACAAGGAAATTAATGTTTTACAAACATCACTTTTACATAATTGTAGTTGTTTTTAAATGTAAAAAATTATTTGATAAAAACACCCTCTTATTTTGTTTTAAGATTGAATCATGGCTTTGCCTGACCAGGCGGTGGCGCAGTGGATAGAGTGTTAGACTGGGATGCGGAGGACCCAGGTTCGAGACCTCGAGGTCGACAGCTTGAGTGTGGGCTCATCTGGCTTGAGCAAGTTTCATCAGCTTGGACCCAGTGTCGCTGGCTCGAGCAAGGAGTAACTCGATCTGCTGAAGGCCCGGAGTCAAGGCACATATGAGAAAGCAATCAATGAACAACTAAGGTGTCACAACAAAAAACTAATTATTGATGCTTCTCATCTCTCTTTGTTCCTGTCTGTCTGTCCCTATCTATCCCTCTCTCTGACTCTGTCTCTGTCCCTGTAAAAAAAAAAAGGAAAGAAAGAAAGAAAAAAAAGAAAAAGAAAAGATTGAATCATGGCTTCTTCAAGTAGGCATAAATGTAAGAATAGTCCTGACACCTTCTGTTAATATATGTGGCTGTTACATACTTCACCGTCAAAGGCGCAATATTTCATCATTTGTGACACATGCATATATTGCCTATTTTCAAGTTCCTCTTGGCGATCAAGACAAGAACTGGGCTCCTCATATTGTGTGTCATAATTGTGAGGAAATGCTTCGTGACTGGACAATAGGAAAACGCAAAAGAATACCTTTTGGTATTCCCATGGTTTGGCGTGAACCTAAGGACCACAGCAGTGACTGTTATTTCTGTCTGATCCATACGAAGGGCATCAGCAAGAAAAAATGGCATAGGATCGCATATCCTAATATTCCTTCAGCAATACGCCCTATCCCATGCTCTGAGACACTCCCGGTTCCAGTTTTCAATGGTTTTATTTCTTCTAAGTATAAAGAAAGTGAACATGGTGGTCAAGTGTATTTTGCTAAGATGCATGAGGAAATGGTTGTAGAATCTGAAGGGTCTTCTTCTGATGCCAAGCAGTCACGAACTCCTCAGTAGTTTAGCCAACCTGAATTGAATGACTTAATAAGAGATTTGGGCCTATCAAAGGAAGCAGCTGAATTATTAGCCTCAAGATTTCAAGAAAAAAATGTACTTCACTGGTCAGCTAAAGTACCCCATTTCAGGAAGTGTAAACAAATTTTTGTGGCCTTGTTTTTCTGAAGACAAATACTTTGTTTACTGTCATGATATCAGTAGTCTTTTCAGCCAGCTAGGTGTTACCACTTACAGTTTAACAGAATGGCGGCTATTTCTTGACAGCTCTAAACAATGGCAGACTACTGCTGGAGCATCAAACAAGATTGTCCTCAACAAGTATACAAACGCAAGAGTTACAGACTCAAATTTTTGCCTGAATAGAATTTAAATAAGTTTTACGCAAATTTTATGATTAAAATAAGTGTTTTAATATGTTCTATTTCAAAATTGTAGACAAATTCTGATGCAATCATATCTTTTAGTGTATTAGTGTATTTACTGCATCATATAAATTATTCACAAAGATGATGCCCAAGAAGACATTCTACTTTATTATGTTAAACTAAATGTTGACAATTTTACAATAAGATGAAAAGCTAAAATCTTGAATTGCAAAAAAACTGTACCTTACAGAGAAAAACTAATGTTAGATTTGAGATCAGCACACTCAAATTAGGTAAGAACAAGTATTTTTGTGGATGCAACAAAAATTTTGTTCCCCAGTGTAATGAGCTATCATACTATGAAAATACATGGAGAAAACTTAAATGCAAATCATTATGTAAAAGAGGCCTCTATGAAAAGACTACCCACTGTATGATCCTAACTAAGGACGTTCTGGTATAGGCAAAATGATAGAGACAGTAAGATCAGTGGTTGCCAGGGGTTCGGGGAAAGGAAGAAAAGGATAGGCAGAGCACAGAGGATTCTTAAGACAGTGAAGCTATTCTGTGTCCTATAATGGTGGACACATGTCAAGACATTTGTCAAAACCCATAGAACGTACAGAACTAAAAAGAAAATGTAAATTATGAACTTTGGGTACTTACGATGTGTCACTATAGGTTAATCAGTTGTAGTAAATGTACCCCTCTGGTAGAGGATATGAATATCAGGAGAGGTTGTGTGTGTAAGGGAGGGGGGAGACAGGGTGTACATGGGAACTCTCTGTATTTCCCACTCAGTTTTTCTATGAACCTAAAAGTGCACTGAAAAATGAAGTCTGTTGAAAAAAAAACAACAACCCAATAATTCACCATAAAATAGCATAAAGTCACCCATGATTCTTCTTCCTCTGACATCCAAAGTCAGGTTAGCTCAATCTTTATAATGTCTCTATTGCTCACATTCTCTCATTCTCTCTCCCCTCTACCAAAATATACCTTAACTCTTTATCATTTATACTACTACCACTTTGATCCAAGTCACAGTTAAATTTTTGCATACATTATTGAAATAGCATAATTGGTCTCATTGTTTCTTCTCTTGTACACCTATAACTTATTCTTAATACAGCAAATAGCTTGATCCTTTTAAACAGAAATCATATCTTGTCAGTTCTTTGTTCTGACTCCTCTAATGGTTTCCCATCTCAATCAAAATAAAATACAAAGCCCTTACTACTGTCTATAGACCCTATAGAATTCTTTCAGTTCAGCTCATTGGAAAGGCCTTTACTGGCCACTCTTTATAAAACACTATCTCACTGTGACTTCCCCTTATTATTCTCTAATCTCATACTTTTCTTTATAACACTTACCATCACCTGAAATATTATCACATATACTAGAAGGTAAACACCATGAGCATAGGGATTTTATTTGCAAAACCCACTGTTTTAAAAAACAGGCTTATTAAGGTATAATTCATATATTACATATTTCACCTATTTGAAGTACAATAGTTTTTAGTATATTCATAGAGTAACCATCACCATAATCAACTGTAGGACATTGTCATTGGCGCAATAGAGATATTGCTCCTCTCAGCCACTCCCTACCTCCCATTCTCTCACTAGGCAATGCCTACTCTACTTTTGTCTCTCTAGATTTGCCTCATCTGGACATTTCATATGAATGGAATCATGTAGAATGTATTCCTTTGTGACAACCTTCTTTTGCTTAACATAGTATTTTCAGGGTTGTCTATGTTATAGCGTGTATCAGTACTTCTTTTTTTTTCTTTCTGCTGAATGATACTCCAGTAGATGGATGAATCACACTTTATCAATTAATGTACATTTGGGTTATTTCCATTTTTTGGCTGTTATGAACATGTGCGCATAGTTTATCGGTGAACATTGTTTTCAATTCTCATAAGGAATATACCTAGGAGTGGAATTGCTGGATCAGATGGCAACCATATACTTACCCACTTGAGAAATTGCTAGACTGTTTTCTAAAGCAGCTGTAACGTTTTTAGACTGCCAACAGCAGTGTATTAGTGTTTTGATTTCTTCTCATCTTCACCAAAATATTTAAAAAATTTTTTGCCATCCTAATAAGTGTGAAATAGTATATCATGTGGTTTTGATTTGCATTTCCCTGATGGATAATCACGTCAAGTATCTTTTCATGTACTAACTGACCACCTGTATATCTTCTTTGGGATAATGTCCATTCAGACATTCTCATTTTAATTAGGTTGGTTTTTATTATTGTGTTGTAAGGCATTTTAAATATATTTTATGCATAAGTATCTGATAAGAGAAATGATTTGCAAATATCTTCTCCCATTCTATGGATTATCTTTACATTTTTTTTATGGTGCCATTGGAAGCACAAAAGTTTTTAATTTTGATATGTTCACATTACCTACTTTTTTATATTATGTCCTTAATCAGTTTTGAGTTAATTTTTGTATATGGTCTGACTATGTATAGGGGTCCAGCTTTATTTTTTATATGTGGATATTCCGTTGACCCATCACCATTTTTTGAAAAGACTATTCTTTACCCATTGAATTATCTAGGCACCATGTTGAAAATCAATTCACTGTAATTGGGAGGGTTCATTTCTGGATCTCAATTCTGTTCCAATGATCTATGTGCCTTTTCTTATGACCATACCATATTGTTTAAATAACTGCATATTTGCATTTAGGTTTTGACATTTACAGGTATGAACCCTCCAATCTTTTTCAAGATTGTTTTGGCTATCCTAGGTTCTTCGAATTTCCATATGAATTTTATGATCAGCTTGTCAGTTTCTATAAGAAGTCAGCTGGGATTGTGATGGGTTATACAATTTACATTTACAATCTCACTTCTTAGTGGATGCTTAATAAATACTTGTTGAACAAATGATTTTTCTCTGTAGTAAAGGAATCGATATCTTTCTTCTTCACTCACTCAGATTTGAGAACTTTACTATGGTTCGTGCTCCCCAGAACTTACAGATAGATTATGAAGATGGAATGTACTACTCAAAATTAACTGTGGGGCCAAGCTCTCTGTTTAAAGAATATTTGCAGAGCTGTTACTGAAACATCATCTTGGCTTGGTTAAGACCCAACAATTGGTAGAAACCTTCTCTTTGACTCAGGGTATAAAGAAAAAAAAATAATGATTGAAGCCAAAAATCAGTAATATATCAGTATCACCTCTCTGATGAATATTTGGTTAAAAATAAATAAATCAGCATTCATTTGCATGAGAATGTTTTGTCTAATAGGCTGTCATATAAGAAAAAGTTGAAGAAATGGCTGGTGTGAATGCCTTGAGTGCTATATATTTGGTCAATTCACTTCAAATTCCTTGGGATTCCTCAATTCGCATTTTTTAAGAAAAAAACACTTCCTTCCTTAGCATCCCTTAAGAAAGAGGTAAGAGGTAGTTAAAAGGATAAACTCTAGACTCACATTCCCTAGGTTAAGTCCTAACTCTGTTGTTTATTCGCTCTATAAACTTTGTGACCCAAGTCATCACCTTTAGTAAGGGGATAAGTGTGAATACCCATTTCACAGAGTAGCTATACACGTATATATAATAATGCCTAACACGATATTTTTTTTGCATGAAATAAAATAACATACATAAAATTCTACAGAAACTGTTGCATATTTGCTAGTCACGCATCACGAAATGCCTGGTTTATCTAGCTTCCTTCACCATTTGCACCACATCCTCTCAATCCCATCTGCTTATCAATTTATTTACTTATTAAAAAATAATTTTTCTTTTATTTTTTATATATTCATTTTAGAGAGGAGAAAGAGTGTGAGAGAGAGAGAGAAAGGGGGGAGGAGCAGGAAGCATCAACTCCCACATGTGCCTTGGCCAGACAAGTGCAGGGTTTCAAACCAGCAACCTCAGTGTTCCAGGTCGAGGCTTTATCCACTGTGCCACCACAGGTCAGGCATGATTATCAATTATAATCATGGTTCTCCTCCTCTCACCCTGAGAAATCGCAATTAGACTGTGACTGAAACATTTACTAGATGAATGAAATGTATTTATTCTCACAATGTGCAAGAAAACTGTGTCAAGAATCCGGTTTTACATGGGTTTCAGTTTGATGCCATGCACTTTGGGGAGAGAGAGAAAAAAAAAAAGCTCTTTGCTTTTGTTTCAATTTAAGGACTCAGTGGTGGATCAGCTCATTGAATGAACTATGGCCGAGAGCATATTCTTAGGGAAGGAACATCAAGTACTAAAAGTTAGGAGGATTTGATTTTTTTCAGTCCAGTAACCAAAAGTATTTGATCTTTTATTGACTGAATATGGTTGCTGTAAAAAGAAATGAAATGTCCTAAGTATTCAGGGTTGAATAACTACAAATGCTCTCTCTTTCCACTGATCAAACACCCTTAACTTTATGCCCTATATATTAGCATTTTCAGGCTTTATAAAGAAAATACTCCTTTTTTTCTTATAGTGTTAAAATGGCCTCTTGAAAATATATACTTCAAAGAGATAAAATTCTCTCGACATTGTAGTTCTTTGTAATAACAATTATATTTTTCAGATTAGGCTTCTGTTTTATCTAGGTAAAACAAGAAAAAGGAAAGGAACACCCAGGGATGTTTCTTATTTGAAAGAGTACAGGATGTGGTTTTCTTCCAAATTGTGATTTCCTTTGATAAAAGCGCTGTAACTAGATACTGGAGGCTATATGCAAAGTGTGCTCAGGGCACACACAGCCCAGCCTGGCAAACCTTCCCGGGAGGCCCTGGAGACAGTCCCACTGGGCTAGAATAACACTTTCATTATTCAGCACACGAGTCTATCACCCCACGTATTAGCATAGCTTGGAGCTTAAACAATGGTGTCTCCTCCTACTTATTCATTATCAAATTAGCTGATGATGTTTATTCAGAGCCCACTATCACTGAGTCAAGGCACCAGTTATAAAGACGTGCATGACTTTCCGCGAAGACTTTACGAAAGAGAACACTACAAGAGGAGAGTTTTCTGGGTAGGAAAGGAAGGAATGTGTTCTTCTACGCTGAAGAAAAATCCATTCCAATAGAAGTTTCAAATATGTCCAAATTGTCATATGACACGTGAAACTTACTTTTATAAAAAGAAGTCATGATTCTTAGAATGGAGTCATTCAACATTCAAATATTGATGTAGTTAATGCCACAACACAGCTCATTGGAAATATTGCTGGTGCTTGGAAATAACAAATTAATAAATGGCAAAATCCATTTCATTGCCAGTGAGTGCAAGTAAAATGCATGTGTAACATGTGAGATTTTGGAAATACATAAGCAAATATATGTTTGTCAGTTTTTAGTGGGTAAGGTTGAGATGGTATCATACAAGTTTATATTGAGAAACAATATCTAATTTTTAAAAAGTGTGAATGCTCAAAGGAGGAAGAATGATTTGGGGGATAAGTTTTGGTGTCGAGAACAGAACATTTACTTTTTACTTTCAGTCATTGAATAACTGTTGGAGCTAGTTAATTTTTTTTTTCTTTTCCAAGTGAGAGGAGGGGATATAGAAAGACAGACTCCTGCATGCGCCTCAGTTGGGACCTACCCCGCAACCTCTGTCAGGGGCTCATGCTCTGCCCATCTGGGGCCCTGCTTGCAACCAAGCTATTTTTAATGCCTGAGGTGGAGGCTCAGTGCCCATGCCCATGAATTATAACCAGTCCTGCCATAGCTGTAGGAAGGAGGAGGGGGGAAATAAACAGGAGGGAAAAGGGTGGTCAGTTCTCTTGTGTGCCCTGACTGGGAATCGAACCCAGGATATCCACATGCCTGGCGGATGTTCTACCACTGAGCCAACTGGCCAGGGCCAGAGCTGGTTAATTTTTTACTAGAAAAATATCTACTGATTAGATAACTTAGAGATATGCTTATATTTCTTAGCTGGGAGGGTCGATCTGCCAGGTAAGTTAGGAAGTAGAAACCGTTCATTCTGGATATGGGTCTACTCAAACCTCTTCAGTGCAGGGCCCTCCTCCTTTTGCCCTGATTCCATATACGAAGCAGCGACAGGAGTGGGGGTGTGAAAGCCCCCAGCCTCCCGGTATGCATGGCTGTGGCAACACTCTTTAATAATGAAATGAGCACCCAGGTAGGCCCAGATTCTGAGCAACTTCTGTTCGAAAGGCAAGCAGCTGTGTAATCATTTATCTAGTCTTGGTAGGAAAGGGCTTAGTTTACAAGATTTTTTTCCAAAGCAAATGTGAGGTTCTGGTGGTAATGTGACACCTTCTTCATCCACAGAGTGGAGCGAGGAAAGGAAAATTTAATATAGGAATCAGCTTTCCCCTCCTCCCTAACAGCATGCTGAAATTTTGAAAGAGCCGAAGTCACTTTTTTGTGGGTATTTTTCATTTTGCACTTGGCTATTAGCGCTTAACTGGATTACATGAAATCCACAACTTTAAGGGAGATCATTTATGTCAACTGAAGAATAAAGCCACCAACTGTTAGAGCTACCAGTTGTTTCCAGTGAAACAGACCTGTGATGATTATTTTTTAGACTCTTGATTTGTACAGACTTCCAACCACCCACTCTGTCCAATTATAAATTTTAAGGCAATTTCAAAATCGGAAGGACTACAATCACTCCATAAATTTAATAAGAGAATGATTTCCCTATATGCTTACTTTGCATTCCTAAGTCTTCCAGAAAGGAAACTCTAGTTAATGCATTTGAAAATATCTTGGGAGTTATGCAAACATATTTAATGCGTCTCAGATTTATCTCCGGCACCTCTTCCATTTATTCAGAAGCTGCACACAAACAAAATTCGTCCCGCCCCAGGCAGCCCTGGCCTCACGCTAGGATCACAGCACTGTGCTTCTGTTAAGCATGCAGGCTTAGTGGAAGCACAAGTTTGATAGTTATACTTTTATAACCTCCAGTTTACGGTCAAGCACTATGCTTTCTTAGTGTTGGCTAGGAAATCAGATCGGATGAATCTGGGAATACAGCTTCACATTGTGCAGAATCCATGGCTCCGCGACTGAGGAAAATCAATGAGGGGAAGCATTGATCTCCTTGCAGAGTGCAAATGAAGCCAGCTCAGAGGCGCTCTGCCTGGGATTTTGTTATTCTAGTCATTCCATTGCACATGTTTTCAAACCAAGCTCTTATCATGCCGTGGCTCTCTGGATTCACTTTAGCTCTAGTTATACATTCATAAAAAGCATGTCCTCTAGCAGGAAAAAGAACTCTGCATATCCACAGTTCAGTTTCTATGTTTGCTCAAGGCTAAGTGAAATAGCCTTCACTTCAGTGACATTTCACTATGTCACTGTGTCACTGGGTAGAGAAAACTCCTGCAGGAAGGTGAGAGTATGAATCACCAGGAAAATATTATCTTCAGCTGTGATGAATTTGATGTTCATCGGGGCTGCTTGGCCAATTTGTTTTCCTTTTCTTTTATGTTTTATTTTTTACTGAAGAAGTGTGACCAATAAATTGCCTGGAGGGCCCATTGCATATATGCATGCATGTGTAGATATATACAAAAATGAGAAATACTATATAGCCACATGCAGGATGTATAAAAATATATATTGCAATATTTTATACTTGTTAGTGAAAATGTTTTTACAACAGAGTGCCTCCCAAGTGTAGGAAATAAATCAAGCCTTTTAAAAGCGATTGCAGATGATTCATTTAGTGCTGTCATAATATAGTGTTTTCCTTAATGAAAATTTATATCGTTTTTCCAGGACTCAGTGGGATAAATTTATACTGAGATGGAAGGGACTGATATATCCAGTATTAAACACACCTGGTACTTGACAATCAACATGAGCTTGACCAAGTGAGGCATAGACTGGTATCATTTGAATGCACCTTTCTGGTCTAAGATTTTCCACGTTAAAATTTTCATGTAAATGCAGTAGAAACTGGTGGCATCGTGCAATGAGATACAGCCCTTCCAGTTCAACATTATTCTGCTATCACAGTCAAGTACCAACAGGCTGATGCAGAGTCAGATAATGAATTTGTATTTAATGCAACTTACAACACTGAACATTTGCAGTAAGAGAGAAATAATTTAGCAACTCTTGCTTCTTAGAGCATTCAAAGATGCAGAGATCTGAGAAATATGGTTAGAAAAGGATGACTATGTAAAATTGTCAAGCAAGGAGAGCAACAGACAGATTCACATATGTGTGTATGTATTTATATGTGTACATATGAATATATCTGAGTAAATATATACTACATACACAATTTTATAGTCCTGCAATGTAAAATAAGAACTCTTGATGAAGCATGGGTGCCACAGATTGGGAGCGAAGAGGAAAAAATCCTTTCTGATATAGTCAAGATAATCACTGAACTAACAAAATTGTTCAGGAGACAACAAACAAACATTTTTAAAGACAAAAAGGGGGTCTCCTGGCTGGGGTTGAGGCTTAGGGGGGTGTGAAGTGGAGGTAGGCAGGTAGGGAAAGAAGTGGGAGTTACCATCAGGACTGAGTTCTCATCTCAGGGTTTTGGAACATCAACTTCATAAATACTATGAACTGAGATCCACCATGGACCAACAACCATGTGCTGCAGGGTACAGAGGAACAGCCAGTCAAGGAGCCCAGGGCCCTGTGCTGATATCTCCAGGATTACAAGTATGAAAAGTAAGGTGACTTTTTATTGCCCTTGAAGTAAAAAAGCATGTTATAATACGATTCTCTCTTTTGTACTTGGAACATAAAGAAAAATTTAAGTACTGTATCAGTAAGGGTCCAATCAGGAGAGAGAAATCACACAGTAATTTAAATAGGGAAAGTTTAATATAAAGGATTATTCATTTAAGAGAGGATTGAAGTAATGAAGTATTGGCTAGTAGAAAATAAGAGACTCTAAAGAAGGTAGGAAGAGCAGATATAATAGCATGATATGAGAATAATATACTATATATACTATACTATACTATAACTATACTGTACTATAACTATACTATACTATACTGTACTATAACTATACTATACTATACTATACTATACTATACTATACTATACTACACTAAACTATACTAATCACTACCTCTATGTCTGAAATAGAAAAACTAGGGGCTGAGATTTAGATCGTGTTGGAAAGGGCATGGCATGGTTCACTAAACTGAAGAAAAGTTGCTAGTGGAACTTGCTGGAAATCCTCCTAGAATGCCAAGGAAAGCTGTTCATGGGAAGGTGTCTCACTGGAAGGACGTTACTGCGAAACCACCCAATGTGGGTGCCAGGAGAGGATGCTAGGACCATGCACTGGACAATCTGTGAGCACATCAGAAGTCAGGGGCTAGAATGGCTGTCTGAGGGAACAGTGTGTGCTGTAGCAGCTGGATCTGGAGAAGACACTCATGCTGCTTTGTCAGATGCTGGAGAAAACATCTGGAGAAAATGCCCATGATCAGGAGCTGGAGGAGCAAAGACATCTGAACAAGGAAGTAAACCTGTTCCTCCAATGTTTCTCCAGTCCCCTCTGTTGACAAACCTTATCATGCCTGTCAGCAAAGGGAAACTTTAATGGGCCCAGATCTATTTTTAAAGAGCAGGCAAAAAGGTTGAATTTGGCTGAGAAGCAAATAAATCAATAACTATCAGAGCATACATTCAGAGTCATCATAATCCTTTAAGTTGATAATTTGAACACATTGATGGCCTTTGTATAGTGAGAAGATTCTTGTACTGAGTTGTTTTTTGTTCTCCATTATATTTTCATTAAATGACTACTCAGAGGAACAGTACAAATGGTAGCTGTGTAGGCGGGACAAATCCCCTGACTTACAAAAGTCTAAGTCATCCTCTTGAATCATTTACATCATGTTCTAGCCACAGATAAGGAAGAAATAGAGTATTATCAACACTTCCTTTTGAGAATGTATATTGCAAAATTAAATACACTGAGTTAAATGGGGGCTCAAACCAAAATTTTTTCTTTTTTATAAAATTGCCGCTAAACAAACGTCCTTCATTTCTTTTCTGTCAGCCTAATAAGATGGTGTGTTAGTTCGCTGGGGTAGCTGTAACAAATTACCATGGATTTCTATTCTCACAGTTCTAGAGACTGAAGTCAAGGTCAAGGTGTCAACAGGACAGATTTATTCTAAAGCCTTTCTACTTAGCTTGTCTTAGATGACTGCTATTTCCCTGTGTCTTCAAATAAACTTCTCTCTGTGTTTCTGTGTCCAAATTTCCTCTTCTTAAGAGGACATCAATTCTATTGGGTTAGGGTCCACCCTAATGGTCTCATTTTAATGTAATTACATCTTGAAAGACCCCATCTCCAAATATAGTTTGTTACAGTCTGAAGTACTATGGGTCGTGTTTCTTTCTTTTTCTCGTTGACTAAGTTTTCTTTTTGTTCTTACTGAATTTATTAAGGTGACACTGGTTAAAAAATTAAACAGATTTCAAGTGAACAACACTACATCACGTCATCTGTACACTGTATTGTGTGTTCACCACCCCAAGTCAAGTCTCCTCCCATCACCATCTATCTCTCATTTCCTCTCACTCTCCCTCCCCCTGGCAATTACCAAATTTACATCTGTGTCCATGAGCTTTTTTTCTTTTTTGCTCAATTCCTCTACTCCCACCCCTACCTCCCAGAACCTGCCCCCATACCTCAACAGCTGTCAGTTTGCTATTTATGAGTCTGTCTCTTTGGCTTATTAGTACATTTGGTTCATTGGATTCCACACATGAGTGAAATCTTATGGTACTTGTCTTTCTCTGACTGGCTAATTTCCCTTAGCATAATAATTTCCAGGTCCATCCATGCTGTTGCAAAGGGTAAGATTTTTTTTTATTTTTACAGCTGAGTGGTATTACATTGTGTAAATGTACCACAGCTCTTTTATCCACTTATTTACTGATGGCTGTTTCCAGATCACGGCTATTGTAAATAACTCTGCAATAAACACAAGAGTGCGTATATTCTTTTGAATTATTGTTTTGCATTTCTTCAGCTATGTTCCCAGAAGTAGAATCACTGGGTCAGAAGGCAGTTCCATTTTCAATTTTTTGAGGAAACTCCATACTGCTTTCTACAGTGGCTGCACCAGTCTGTATTCCCATCAACAGTGGACAAGAGTTATCTTTCTCCACATCCTTGCCAACTTCTGCTTATTTGTATCATCTCAATTTCTTCAGTGTCTTACATTTTTCTGAGTACAGATCTTTTACAACACTTGTTAAATTTGTCATTTATGTCTTCTATTTTATTACTTTTGAAGCATTTAAAAAATTACTGATTGATTTTAGAGAGAGAAAAAGGGAGAGAGACAGACAGAAACTTTAAATCTGGTCTGTATGTACCCTGGCTGGGGATCGAACCAGCAACCTCTACTCAACCGGACGATGGTCTAAACCAATCAAGCTATCCTGCCAGGGCATAAAGCAATAAAATTTTTTACTTATTTATTCATTTTTAGAGAGGGGAATGGGGAGAGAGAGAGAAGGGGGAGGAGTCGGAAGCATCAATTCTCACTTGTGCCCTGACCAGGCAAGCCTGGGGTATTCAACCGGTGACCTCAGTGTTCTAGGTAGATGCTTTATCCACTGTGCCACCACAGGTCAGGTGAAGCAGTTGTGAATGGTATTGTTTCCCTTTCTGATAGTTCTTTATTGGTGTATAAAAATGCAACTTATTTCTGGATATTTACTGTGTATCCTACTACTTTATTGAATTAATTTATCAGTTCTAGTAGTTGTTTGGGTGACTCTTTAGGGTTCTTCGGTGGTTAGGTTTTCAACATATGAATTTTGGTTGAAACACTATTCAGTCCATAACAGGTAGTTAAACTGTGGAGTAGTTAACTTCAAATTTCAGACCAGCCAATATTATATATCAGCTGTGTAATACTGGGCAATTTACCTGTCACCTTAAACCTATTTCCACATTACTAAGCAAGGCTGTTGTGAGAATTAAATAACATAATATAGGCAAAGCATTTAATTTCTGGAGTATACTAAGGACAGTAGACATTAGCTACTAGTAATGATACTACAGTGTGTCCGTAAAGTCATGGTGCACTTAAAGTCAAAAGTGCACCATGACTTTACGGACACACTGCATTTTTATCATGGGTTATTTAATTTTAAATACATAATGGCAACTTCTCAGATGACATGACACATTTGCTTATTATATAGTGGGGAGTAGGCACAATCAATAATTACCAAGTTAAATTTGTGCTTTCCTCAGGACCTTTGCACTTGCTATTCTTTATACCTGGACCTCTTCATTGCTGACTTCTTTCAGGTTTTGCCCAGATGGCACCCACTCACAGAGGCCTTCCTTGGCCATTCTATGTAAAATAAATGTTCACTCTGGTTCTGTCTAGTCTGTTGCCTTGCCTTTTTGTCATAGTCTTGACCACAATCTGTAATTATCATTTATTTTCCAATATGTTCTCTGTTTCTTCTACTATAATATAAACTATTGTACTCATAGCTCCATCTCAAGTTCCATGTTCTGTTGCTACAGTTTTATTCATGTTTAAATGAATAAAATACAAAGAAACTATGCAACATGCTATGTTGAAGTAAGTACAGGGTGAATGAAAATATACAGCCATGTACTGAAGAACAAAAATAGAAGATTTCAAAAAGTAGAAAGGAATATATTAAACACATTTTGGAATATCTATGTCTTAGGTGGTAGTTGCTTCTTGTATGTGCCTTGACCAGGCAAGCCAGAGATTTTGAACCAGAGACCTCAGCACTCCAGGTTGACACTTTATCCACTGCATGTCTACAGGTCAGCTTATGTCTTTATAATTCAGTTATATGGCATTAACTGTTTATGGTGCAGAAAAACCTTTCTGTTCCTTCCCAGGATACTGGCACCCAAGTTACTATAACATTAAACTGATAACTTAAAATGTTAACTTTTAAATCTACGAATAGGGAGCTAGAACTCCTTCCAACAATCATTAAAAGGCACTGAAAATGGTATAAAAATGTGAGCACTTAATGAGCTCTCTTCCCCTTTGCTGCCAACCCACTCCAATGTATCTGAACTGATCTTAGGGTTAGCACAGACTTCAAAAGGGGTTAGGGTCACTCTGCAGGACCCAGAGAAAGGAGAAGAAAAGACTAGGTAAGTACAAAGGCCATCAAATCTGAATACACATTTCTCTGACTGAGTCCACAATGCATGAGTATTGCGACAATGATTAGTTTTGGCTTAATTGTTATGTCAGGCCTATGTGTCAGGCAAATCATTAAAATGGTCCAAATTTAATTTGCAAACACCAAGCACACAGTTATGAACAAAGTCAATATAATATTTTGTATATGCACAAATGAGCACCTGTATACCTTTCGTGCATAAAAATTTGAATGCAATTCTTGTTCAAAATTATCAGATAATTTGGATTAGAAAACATTGAATTTATGTAACTTTGTCTGCCATGTGCCTCTCATCTATTGTAGTTCTTTTGTCACTATTTTAATCACACTGATAAAAATTTAAGCCTGTCCATATTTAAAACCACATTTTTGCAGTACTTCTGAAATAGAAACAGATAATCTGAGCCTGTTAATATAGTAAATGAACACGCTAACTCTTAAAAATTAGCTTTAAATCAAAGAAAGAAAATAAGATTTCTCTGTAATCAGTATGCCAGTCCTGGTACAACACAGTTGGCATTCTAGCATGGATCAGTGTTAGACATGGGTCAAAATGAGACCACTAGGGATTAATGGGCAGCTAACAAATAGGACTATTTTTTCCTTGAACAACAGTTGACTAAGGGTTTCACTATTTCACAAGTAAAATACTTAAATGAACACTAAAATTATGTAGTGTAAATTAAGATAAAAGTTCAGTCAACTATGTTCAATTTATTTATTTATAATTTTTTAAATTTATTCATTTTAGAGACAAGAGAGAAAGAGAGAGAGAGAAAAGAGGGAGGAGCAGGAAGCATCACCTCCCATATGTGCCTTGACCAGACAAGTGCAGGGTTTCGAACCGGTGACCTCAGCATTTCAGGTCGAAGCTTTATCCATTGTGCCACCACAGGTCAGGCCTATGCTCAATTTATTTTACATTATGGATTTCATTCTTTTCAACTTCTAGGTTTTGCTTCCCTTTTAAAGATGCTTAGAGGAATAACTTTAAAAGCATGCCAAGGGGACTTTCCTTGAGTGAGTTGGACTCAGATAATTACTGCAATCATGATTCTGGTGTCTAGAAAGATAAGTTCAATTTATTAGTTTATGAATAATCAGTTTGGCAAAAAGTACTTTTTGCTGGTTACTCAGAAAGAGTAGAGGTTATTAATGTGGGTAGGGGGTAGCAAAGCTAAAATGAGATCATTTGCTGTGCCTGTCTTACAGAATGTTTATAAGCAAGGTGCCTTATACAAGCATTCCCGCTATTACGTAATGCATACAGTCCTGAAAATCTTCATCTGCCACAAAACTGTGCATTGAAACGAATATCGCCTGTTGGCTAAATAGAGCTCGGTCAGATCATTCAAACAAACGCAACTTTATGACCAGAGCATCAAAGACATAATACTCTTAATGAAAAATGCTAACACAGTTTAAAGACATTCTAAATTCTGAATAAATATTGTAAATATCTCAGTAAACACAAGATATTTTTTCTTTCCATCTATCTTTCTTTCTTTCTTTAAACTGAAGGGTGGTAGATGGAAGGGCATACAAGGGGGAAAATAGGCTACTCAGTTACAGAGATTAGAACAAAATACACAAGGATTGAGGAAGAACTGAGCCATAAACACCAGCATTAAATTCATACTAAACTGAGTCAAGACGAAGAGCAAGCAGTGAATGGGCCCCAAGCGGGGACCTCTGCCCCTCAGTGGTTTGCCGCATGCAGCTCCTGTGTTTTTGTGACATAAGCCATGAATGTGAGGGATGGTTAATTTTATGTGTCCACTTGACCAGGCTAAAGAATGCCCAGATAGCTGGTAAAACATGATTTCTGGGTGCATTTTGGAGGGTGTTTCCAGAAGAGTACCATTTCACAAGTTTGATCAGTCAGGCAAGTTCACCAAGAAAAAATGATTCAAAAGGCCCAAGGGTGTTAATTTTGGCTCTCTCTCACAGTAATTCTAAACAAGTCAACTTCTTTACAGTAACCAGAGTGTGAGACCATTCATAAATTATACCAATTCTCATACTGGGAAAGTAAAATTAACCTGTGAGGCAAAATACAAATATACTTTCTTTTCTACTCTCTAATTCTATTTATAATTGGAGTGAATTATTGTCTTTATCCCCGTACCCTTATTACACCACTCCAACACACATACACACACGCACACACACACACTCTACCACGCTACTTTGGGTAAACACCTAAAGTGATCTCAAACAACTCACAATATATGGATTCTGAAAACAGTAATTAAAAGCATTTCCTTTATTTCTTCCTTTTAGAACATTTCAGGCTCTGTTTTATTATTATTATCAATTGATTGATTTTGGAAAGACTGAGAGAGGAAGGAAGAGAGACAGAGAAGCATTCATTTGTTTTTCCACTTAGTTGTGCACTCACTGGTCACTTTCCATACGTGTCCTAACCAGGGATCAAACCCACAAAGTTGGTATTTTGGGGACTTCCCTCTCACGGACTGAGCTAACGGGTTAGAGTTCCAGGCTCTATTGTTAACCTTTTGTTATTGCTCACTTCATTAAAAAAGAATGACCCACCCTGCGTTTTCTTTACATAATACACCACTCCTGGGCAAATGTAAGGGAAACTTGCCATATAAGGCTACTGTTTTTCTATCCACTGAGCTTTCTTTCCAGAACCATGCAACACCAGCTATTTTATACACTGAGAAAAGAGAAGTTTAAATCAGTACCTTTATGCAAAGGGCTACAAGAGGTTTCTAGATCATTACATGAAACTAAATGCATTACTTAAATAACAGAGCTTACAAATATTGCCATAATTTTACTGTCCTTTCTGTTAACATCTGCTGTTTTAAGAAAATAAAACCAGGGCTTCTGCTGCAGTATAGGTGACCCTCAGTAGATCTGAGTCAATGTCAAGTATCTAGTTTTCTCTGGAGCTTTTTGTGTGGTCAACTATAACTGCTATTCATAGATTCGCAGGGCAGGCATCCAGGTTCAAAATGGACACATTCTAGGGTTTGACCTTTCAAGGTACTATAACAACATAAATACAAATCTCTTTGGAGAGACCTCTCTGCTCTATCATGATCTCTTGAAACCATCCAATTTGATCTGTGATTCCTGCTGAGATATGCATTACGTCATGGTCTATTTTCAGCTTGTTACATTAATCAAAACCTATTCTATTTATTAAACAGCTTCCTGCAGGATAGGCATTTGAAATGCAGAGTGTCAGCAAGCAGCTGCCAAACACGTGAGGGGAAGAGGTGGGCTGGATTTGAGAAATGTACAAATTGAATTTCAAGTGACTGAGCAGCCGCTTTATCTCTTGGTGACACAGCCAGGGACTGTGGCAGTGTGTTCTTAAGAAAATAAACCGAGGGCTGTGGATCAGTCATGGGGTGGTGACCATAGCCCAGCCCAGCAGTCTTTCCGGAACTGCCGGTGAGTGTGACCTTTGCAAAACTGCACAAAGCCTTGATTTCTGCACGGTTAACCTTTACAGGCCGGAACCCCTCTGTGAAACCCACCCACAACAGAGGAAAGCTTCAGAATCAAAACAGACACATACACATTTTATGAAAGAACAACTACAAACACACATAGGCACACACATATTTTCAGAGGATGAAGACATTGAACCCATTTTCAATGATTCTCTCTCGACAGTGCGTTTTCAAGCATTTGCATTCCACTTCCTTTGGAGCAGGAGGGGAGCAGTACGCAGTACAGCGCCAGCCCTGTCCGTAAATTCCTGCTCTCCACTTCAGATCTGCCTTGACCGAAACTGGTGGTGAGAATGGAAATGATGTATGTTCAGGAATATGTTAAGGGTCACTGAGACCATTTGCTCTTTGTTAAATAATGACCAAGTGCACATGTTGAGGCAAAAGAGTGGGTATTATTGATAGCCTTAATTTCCACCACTGATCAAACCAGGAAAACCATTCGATAGCATCTCAAGTGTGTTCTTTATTCTAAATGTATTGATATTTATTGGGAGGTAGGGAGCACAGGGCATTATGAGGGTGACTAGAGCAATATTCTTAACCTAATATAATAATGAATCAAACTTTCTTTCTATGGTTCCTTCATGCTTTTAATAGTACTTTGTTTTGAAGCAAATCTAATTTTTCTCATTATTAATATATTGATTCTGGCCCTGGCCAGTTGGTTCAGTGAATAGAGGATCAGCCCAGCATATGGACATCCTGCGTTGGATGCCTGGTCAGGGCCCACAGGAGGACCATCTGCTTCTCTCCCTCTTCTTCTTCCCCCTTCTCTCTTTCTTCCCCTCTTGCAGCCAGTGGCTCAACTGGTTTGAGAGTTGGCCCCAGGTGCTGAGGAGAGCTCAGCTGATTTGAGCATCAGCCCCAAAATAGGGGTTACTAATGGATGCCAGTCAGGGCACATGTGGGAGTCTATTTCCCCTCCTCAAAAAAAGAAAAAAATGTATATATTGATTCAGATCACATTAGTTGTTAAGGAAAAGTAAGTTATACTAGCTTATCTAATCCTCTTAATAGCTAGTTTTATTAGTAACAATAATATTTTTCTATCAGACTTTCCTCTTGACTAAATCCTTTACCTACCTTACCTTATGTGCTGCCTAGCAAGCCTATGAATTAATTAGAAGAAGGTAAATTATCATTATTGACAAGAAAACTAAAGGCCAAAGAGGTTAAAGAGCATGTCAAAGGTTAACATGACAAATCACTAGTGATTCAGGAATGCTAACCTCTCTTTTCTGTGATTGCTGTGAACAATGAGGGATATGAAAACATGGATATGTGGAAATGAGGGACTTCAAAAGACACGTTGACTTGTCTTTATAGAGCTCAGTCTTCAGCTTCCTGTTTGCCATATTCACTTTAGACTCAATCCTTTTAAAGTGCAGGAGACCCTGATCTCCAAATACCCAGGTTAGAAATGATCCAGCCACCTAAACGGTGCCATCTGGCTGTCTTTTTACCGTCAACAGATTAAGCATGAGAAAATGATGGGGAGGAGGTAAAGCCAACTTCTAGAGACTCAGTTTAGAAGTGAAAAAAGGTGAGAGGGAGGATACATTGCTAAAGAATCAAGGAAGAACAAATAAGCCCCTAAGTGATCCATCCATTCACTCACCTTCATGGGCTCAGTAGAAAAATTGTCAGAGGAGAAAGTTAATGAAATTTATGAACCCTATTTAGTTCTTGTATTTGAGTCACTGCACTAAGTTCTGAGAATATAGATCCAAGATGTATATCTACAAAAACTTAAGCAAAGACTGGGTGTGAAGAATGGTTTGAGAAAGTACAAGACAAATTAGAACAGACCTCAGACTTAAAAGTGTGCGGCTGAAGTAACCAGGGAAGGCTTTGGGTCCAATGATGGGGCTGTGACATATGAGTTGGTTTCAGTAACAAAGTCCCAGTTCTCAGAAGTCAGGCGAATGTGTTATTACTCTCTTGATTCCAATTTTGGGCCCTAACAGTTTTTGTGGGGTATTTTTAGGATTCTAGTCACTTTTATAAAATGTACAATAAAAAGAGCAATGGCTATGGTGTAGGATAAATGTATACAAATATATCATAGGCCCTTTTGTATACCAGGTCTATATTATCATCCATTTTTATGACTATTCCCCAAAGTATATATTATCATATCATTTTACAGATGAGGAAATGGAGGCTCAGAAAGGCTAAGTCGCTTGCCTTTATTATTAAGTAGGCAATTAATAGTTATCTTCAAGCAAGCAAAGTAACAAACAAATGAATAAAGCTCATACAAATCATAATGCATATAGACAAACCAGCCCTGTTGTCAGTGTATCTGACCCTTCTAAGCTTTCATATTGTCTTCTTTCCTATAAGACAATGTTCCTTTTATACTGGCCAAATATAGTTTCTCTCTCTCACTATTCATTTTGGGTGGGTGGGTGGGTGGGGCCTGGAAGCCTGCCCTGTGGGTCTATGAGTAAGTTAAAGACAGAATTTAGCTTAAGTTAAAAATACAAAAGAGGGAAAAGGGTACGTGTAAATGTGAAGGCTCATCTTGCTTGAATGAGAGGTGGTTGTCCAGGGAAAAGTACGAGATCTTTTTGGCTTTAAGTTGCCAACTCTGGCCTGTGCCCTCAGGGGTACCTAAGGCCTCCTCATATTAACTGTTCCAAAAGATTACTTCTTAAAGGCAAGCCCATTGCTTTGGCTGCTTTGGGTCTCTAAGAAATCAGTATGAGCAACTTTCTTTGAGCCTTCAAAGTAAAGCCAAATGCTTGGTCCTCAGCGGGTAAGAGACTTTAATTAATTCTGGACGACCTTTCCATTGAAAAGCAAACTAGCAGAACTCTGCCCAAGGCTTTTAAGAAAGGTTAGTTTGTACTGGACTCCCCCCCCCCCCCGCCGCACCCCCACCCCAACCTCCGTTGTTATGAGGAAGGTATTAGTGTTTCTCATACAAATTTCTGACTCCTGCATACTTGGGGATGAGCGTGCTCTTTAATAAAGGAAAAACAAAATAAACATGCAAGCAAAGGAGCCCTGGTCGTAGCCAGTTCACTTCTTGATTCAAGCAAGAACTAAACCAGAGTATAAAATCTTCCATCACAATAAAATATGACTAAAGCCCTCATCAATACTAATTTAGCAGATGCTTCATACTGGACCATCTTTTTCTAATACTTAGGAATTCCATTATTTCTTATTTCAGTGAGCATGTTGGAAAAAAAATTAAGTGAAACGGGATTAGGTTTGCCATTTGTCATTTACTCAGAGTGGAATTCCGGTCTGACATGTGGGCACTCATACCCAGAGCCTAATGCTTTCAGTAATTATAAGGATCATGTCGAGTATGTTGATTGGCGAGGGGGAAAAAAATTCTTTATTAACTGCTCAAAAATAGTTAATTCTTCATTAGTCAGAGCACCGCACTAGAGGCTGCTGCCTGTGAACCATGGATTAGAGTTTATGATAGTAATAACCTCCCTGAAAAAACATTTGTTACTAGACTTAATGACCAGATTTTAGTGCATTAACCTTCCTTGGGAGGTCAACTAACAAAATGGATGTTAACTGCTTGTAACAACCAATTCCTCTGAAATTAATATTTAGATGCCTTTGGTGTCAAAAAACCTTCCTTCCATATTAGGGCATTAAAAACACTTCTAAATTATTAATAGCAGGCAGAATTCAATGCCTGAAAGGTTTCCATTCCAATTCTCTTTACCCTCAGCCTCTTCCTATTTTCTCAGACAGAGTTCTTTTCTGCAGGAACAAGAAAAGCATTCAGGAAAATTAGGTCTCAAAAAATGCGTGTGGGTCAACAATGCACTGCCGTTTTGAAAAGGTCACTCTTTAAGTTCAACAGAAATAAACACAATGGGAGTGTGAAAGGCAAGGCTGAGATCGCACTGGGAGCCTGACAGGGACAAACTCCACGCCAGGCCTCTGGCTAGAGAGCCACAGCCCTTTCACCACCTGTCAGGAACTCCTGGGTGACAGTTTTGCATCCCTTTTGCAACTGACCTCCTGGTTCCCCTCACGGGCCCCACCCCACCCCTCCAAATTGGAAACAAACCACCCTTATGTTAAAAGAACTTTTGAACTATTTCCTTCCTGAGCAGTCCCAGAATATAAAACATGTTCTGAAAAGCTGCACAATTCCCTGGAGAAATTTTATAATTTGGTTAGTGCCGCGTGTGCTGCTCCTTGGCTGGGGCAGCCTTGAGTCCATGCCAGAAAATGAAGCCATGCTATTATTAGCCTGCTCATTCAATGGTGACAAAACAGTCTATGTTTCTATTTTCAGACTATGTTCTTCTGGAGCAACAGATAGACAGATACTTAAACCTCAGGGCCAAAATTGTACCAGGAGGGTAAAAAGTAGGCATCGACTGCCAAAACACGCAATGGCATGATGTAAAGGTGTTTTAATGGAGGTTATTTGTAGGCAGAGGTAAACTACAGATAGATTAGCCAAAGCCCTGTCTGCCAAGACCTCTCCTGATTTCAACAGAGGCTTAGCTATTGCAGTTGAGATAGCACCCCTGAGATCTCCAGGATGAAGCTGCCATATTTAACAATTTTCCCAAATCACAAGGATGCGGTAACATTCATGACTCAGATATTTACATCAGCCCGTGTTCAGGCACAAAATGTTACACTGATGTCGCACAGTGTGACCTGGATGCAATGACGATGATGTAAAATGCACGTAGAGGCATACCTTCTTTTATTATACTTCCCTTTATTGTGCTTTGTAGGTATTGAGTTTTTTTACAAATTGAAGGTTTGCAACAACTTGCTTTGAGTCAGTCTACGGGTGCCATTTTTTCCAATAGCATTTGTTCATTTTGGGTCTCTGTGTCACATTTTGACAATTCTAGCAATATTTCAAACTTTTTTGTTATTGGTCTATTTGTTATGGTGTTTTGTGATTAGTGATCTTTGATGTTACTATTGTAACTATTTTGGGATGCCACAAATCATGCCCATATAGGACGGTGAACTTAATTGATAGTTATTGTGTATGTTCTGATTATTCCACCAACCAGCCATTCCCCCATCTCTTTACCTCTTGTGGGGTCTTCCAATTCCCTGAGATACAGAAATATTAAACTTAGACCAATGAATAACCCTATAATGGCGTCTAACTATTCAAGAGAAAAATAGACTCAAAAATGTCTCATTTGAAATAAAAGACTAGAAACAGTTAAGCTCAGTGAGGAAGGCATGTAATAAACTGAAATAGGCTGAAAGTTAGGTCTCTTGCACCAAACAGTTCTCTAACTTGCAAATGCAAACCAAAAGTTCTTAATGGAATTAAAAGTGCTTCTCTAGTGGATGCACAAATAATACAAAAGCAAAACAGCTTTATTGCTCATCTGGATAAATTTCTAGTTGTCTGAATAGAAGATCAAACCAGCTATAGCATTTCCTTGAGCCAAAACCTAATCCAGAGCAAGGTCCTAACTCTGCTCAATTCTAAGAAGGCTGAGAGAAAGAAGTGAGAAAGCTGCAAAAGACAAGTGTGAAGCTAGCAGAGGTTGGTTCATAAGGTTTAAGGAAAGAAGCTGTCTTCATAACATAAAAGCAAAAAATGAAGCAGCAAGGGCTGCTATAAAAGCTGCAGCAAGTTATACAGAGAGATAGCTAAGATAATTAATGAAGGGGTTTACAATAAATAACAGATTTTCAATATAGATGGAACAACCTTATATTGGAAGATGACACCAAGGACTTCAAAACTGGGGAGGAGAAGTCAATGCCTGTTTTCAAAGCTTCAAAGGACAGGTTGACTCTCTTGTTAGGGGCTAATGCAGCTGGTGACTTACTTTAAGTTGAAGCCAATGCTCACTTCTTCTAAAAATTCTAGGACCCTTAAGAATTATGTTAAGTCTACTCTGCCTGTGTTCCATCAACGAAACAATGAATCCTAGGTGACAGCATATCTGTGTGCAACATGGTTTACTGAATATTTTAAGCCCACACTTGAAACCTGTTGTCCAAAAAAAGGTCCCTTTCAAAATATGACTGCTCATTAATAATTCACCTAGTTACTTGAAAGGTGTGATGGAGATGTAAAATTAAATTAATGTTTTGCGCCTGTGAACACAACATCCACTGTGTGGCCTAGAGTGAGGACATTAACTTGACTGTCTTATTTTTGAAAAGACACATTTCATAAGGAAGGCTATTGCTGCCACAGATAGTTATTCTTCTCATGGATCTGGACAAAGTAGTTTGAAGATCTTCTGGAAAGGAGTTACCATTTTAGATGCCATTAAGAACATTTGTGATTCATGGGAAGAGGTCAAATATCAGTATTAACATAAGTTTGGAAGAAGTTAATTCCAACCCTCACAGATGACTTTGAGGAAGCAACTACAGATGTGGTAGAAATAGCAGGATAATCAGAATTAGAAGTGGAGCCTGAAGTAATTTGCCTGAATTGCTGCTATCTTGTAGTAAAACTTTAATGGATAAGGAATTGCTTCTATGGATGAGGAAAGAAGTGGTTTCTGAAAAAGAAATCTACTCATGGTGAAGATGCAGTGAAGATTTTGAAATGACAACAAAGGATTTAGGATATTACATAAGCTTAGTTGATAAAGCAGCAGCAGGTTTTGAGAGGGTTAACTTCAATTTTAAAAGAAGTTTTGCTGTGGGTAACACGCTATCAAAGAGCAACAGGTTTTACAGAGAAATCGTTCATGAAAGGAAGCAACCATTATTGTCTTATTTTAAGAAAGTGCCACAGCCATCCTAACCTTTGTAACTACCACCCTGATCAGTCAGCAATCATCAATATTGAGGCAAATTCCTCTACCAGCAAAAGAATTTATAACTTGCTGAAGGCTCAGATGATGAATAACATTTCTTGGCAATAAAATTATTTTTTAAATTAAGGTATATACATTGTTTATTTTTTTAATTAAAATTTATTTTATTTATTTATTTATTTTAGTGAAAGGAGGGGAGGCAGAGAGGCAGACTCCTGCATGCACCCTGACTGGGATCCACCTGGCAAGCCCACTAGGGGGTGATGCACTGCCCATCTGGGGCCTTTGTTCCATTGGTCAGCAACTGAATCATTATTTTAGCACCTGAGGCAGAGGCTACAGAGCCGTCCTCAGTGCCTGAGGCCAACTCTCTCAAACAAATTGAACCATGGCTGTGGGAGGGGAGAGAGAGTGAGAGTAAGAGAGAGAGAGAAGGTGGAGGGAGGGGGGGTGGAGAAGTAGATAGTTGCTTCTCCTATGTGCCCTGACTGGGAATCGAACCCAGGACATCCACATGCTGGGCTGATGCTCTACCGCTGAGCCAACCAGCCAGGGCCTACATTGTTTTTTTAGATGTGATGCTATTGTATACTTAATAGACTACAATATAAAGATAACTGTTATATGCACCGGGAAACCCAAAATTTTGTGTGACTTGCTTTATTGGGATATCTGCTTTATTAGAATAGTCTGGAACCAGTTACACAATGTCTCTGAGGTATGCCTGTGTAAAAAGTCCTCTTTCTCATGTCATGGCCATTTAGAAGCCCAGCAGCAAGGTTTACAGAGGACCAGGCAAGAGTGTGCATTCTTTTTATTTTTTTAAATTGAGGTATAATTAACATAATATTGCATTAGATTCGGGTATACAACATGATGATTCTGTATTTGTATATTATTATAAAATGATTGCCACAATAATGTCTAGTTAACATTCATCCCCATGCACTCTCTCAGTAACTTTCAAATATGTGACATGTATTATTAACTAACTGTAGTCATCATGGCATTACATCGCATGACTTATTTTATAAGTGGAAATTCATACCTCTTAACTCCATTTGCCCATTTCACTCACTTCTCCCTACCTCTTGCAACCAAAATCTATTCTCTGTAACGATATGTGTTTCTTTTAAGATCCCACATATTTGGGAGATTATAAGGTATTTGTCTTTCTCTGTTTGACTTATTTCACTTAGCATGATGCCCTCACTCTCCATACACATTGTCGCAAATGTCAAGATTTCACTCCTTTTTATGGCTGATTAATATTCCAGTGTGTGTGTATTACACACACAATTTCCTAATGCATTCATTCATGGAAACTTAGGCTGTTTCTACATCTTGGCTATTATTGTAAATGCTGCAATGAACATGAGGGGGTACATATTTTTTTAAATTAGTGTTATTTTCTTCAAATAAATACCGAGCAGTGCAATTGCTGGATCATATGGTAGTCCTGTCTTCAGTTTTATGGGGAACCTCCACGGTGTCTTCCAGGGTGGCCGCACCAGTTTACATTCCCAACAGTGTACAGCCTCACCATCTCCTGTCCTCGCCAACCCGTCACTTCCTGTCTTCTTGCCAAAAGCCATTCTAGCAGGTGTGCGGTGATTTCTCATTGTGCTTTTGATTTGTATGTCCCTGATGATTAGTGATACTAAGCATCTTTTCATGTACCTCTTGGCCATCTGTATGTCTTCTTTGAGAAAATGTCTGTTCAGGCTCTCTGCCCATTTTAAAAACTGATTTTTTTTGTTTGTTTAGTGATGAGTTGTGTGTGAGTTCTTTATATATTTTGGGTTTTAGTCCCGGATCATAAGATTTACAAATACCTTCTTCCATTCAGTAGGGTGCCTTTCATTTTGTTGATGGTTTCCTTTTCTGTGCAGAAGCTTTTTAGTTGGATCTAGTTCCACTGTTTATTTGTACTTTTAAGTTTATTTGATCAAGAAACTTACCACCTATGTTTTCTTCTAGGAGTTTTATGGTTTTAGGTCTTATAGTCAAGTCTTTAATCCATTTCTGAATTAAATTTTAAGTGGTCTAGTATCATTCCTTTTATGTGATTGTTTTCCCAAGGTCATTTATTGGGATACTTCCCATTTTATTCCTTTTATGTGATTGTTTTCCCAAGGTCATTTATTGGGATACTTCCCATTTTATACTTTTGGCTCCTTTGTCCTAAATTAAATAACCATATGTGGAGGTTTGTTTCTGGGTTTTCTATTCTGTTCCATTCAGCTACGCAAGTTCCAGTCAGCTATGCCAAGACAATATTGTTTTGATTATTATAGCCTTATAATATATAGTTTTTAAAATTCATTTTTAAAACTATTTTTAAAATTATTAATTTTAGAGAGAGGAAAGAGAAAAATGAGGGCAGGAGGTAGGGAGTCGGAAACATTAACTTGTAGTTGCTTCTTGCATGTGCTTTGATCAGGCAAGCCTGGGGTCTTTCATGGGTGACCTCAGGGTTCTCGGTGTTCCAGGTCCAACACGTTATCTATTGTGTTACCACAGGTCAGGCTATAGTTTTAAATCAGCAAGTGTGATGCTTTTAGCTTTGTTCTTCTTTCTCAAGTTTGATTTAGCTATTTAGAATCTTTTGTGGTTCCATACAAATTAAAGAATTTTTTTTCTTATTTCTGTGAAAAATACCATTGGCATTTTGATTGAGATTGTGTTGAATCTTGATCACTTCTTTCTGATGGATACTGTTGTACTATTGGAAACTTAGTATAGACAGAGGTCTATAAAGTTTTTAGTTTGTTACCATTTGTAAGAAAGATTTGCTATCTGACCATTCAGCTAGGAAAAGTTTTGTAAAATGACAATTTTAATTTAATAGCCAAATTCGTCATTGCTTTGGGAATAGTTGCTAATTAAGTTTGCTATGTTATTAATATATATTATTCCTCTTTCCTATTTTAGCCACTTTTAACTTTGTTTATGTTATTTTAGGAAAGAAGTATTTGTGAACAGGAAATGAGCAATTTTTTATTTTAAACTGTGACAGATTTTTGCAGTTAATTTGAAAATTTCAGATGACAGTACCCATCTCTGTTAAGGTTTGGTGTTTTATTTTTGCATTTAAAAATAAAAATAAAACAGGCTTAATTCATAAATTCAAGAAAAAAGACAAGATAATATCTTGTTTTTTCAAATCCTTTGCTAGAAATTTTTTTTTTAACAGAGGCAATCAGAAGAAGATCTCTTTCCAAATATAAAACTGAAATATGAACTGTTGACACTCTCCACCCTCATCCCCATTTTCCATGAAAATATCAATTATAGGCTGCTGGGAGACTACTTTTAGACATAGTACTTTCAGTGATAGGAATAATTAAAATATAGTTATTGCCTTGGTCTGCTCTATCTCTAAACTGATAAGATTTCCTGAAAGCTATTTAATTGTCATGTGAATCATTAACTTCATTATGTCTACAGAGAATATGTTATCTCCCCTGCTTCTCGGGAACTGTGGATCCTTTATCAACAACCTGGAAGGGTTGCTGAGTGTGATGCAGGTAATATACTTGTGCACTTTATTAGTACCAGCAGAGTTTTAAATCAGCATGTTGATTGTAGTGCCGTTCACTTAATACACTTCGATGCACTGCTTCCTGAAAACCTGTTTATGGTTTCTGTTGACTCCATATGGCATTCTGATGAGCTTACACTTCTCCTTAAGTGCTTCTGTACCAGAAAACAAGAGCCAAGCTAAAACAAAGTGAGTCATCTGGTTTTGTCTTTGCTTTCATTGCACGAGATAATGTGGAGGTGTTAATTACAAGACTTCACTGAGTCTTGACTAATAACAGTGTGCAAACAAATGTATGTCAGGCTCAGCCACAGAAAAGCTTCTACTAATAAGGTAAAACTAGCAATTAGGGTTGACAATGAAGTAATACTTTCTCTTGAATATTCATTAATGAAGTTCTTGTTTGGGAGAAGGCAGGCTTCTGATTGTCCAGATGGAAACCTAGAATAAGAACCCTGGTCATTTCTCTTAAATGAATTAACCATTCTTTGGCGAGCCAGCACACAGGATTAATCCCCTTTTGTACTAATGCACTGACCCTTTGCTTCAAAGGGAGAGCCCTGATGGCTACTGAGATTCCTCAATTTGTGACCTTGGCATAATAGGGACCAATTGAATTCCCAGAAGGAGAAAAATGATAGTGACCAGAGAACATCACTAACAGCAGACACAGCATATTTTATTTAAATTCTTCACTATAGCTCCTAAGGTTACAGGGAGAAAGAACGTGATTATCTCCCCTAACTCAGCTGTCTTACTTAGCCTGATGTTTTCCTTTTTTTCCCTCCTCCTTTTTCCCTTTCCTTCTGTTCTCTCTCTCTTTGCAGAAAGCAGGTCCAACACGCTTCTTTAAGCACACGAGATCCTCTGCTTTCATGACAAACAGAAGCCTCTCAGGAAAGAGAGTGTTGAACATCGATGCCTTATACATACATTGCAGTGTTGTTTCTGAAATGTAACCACAAGTTATACTACCTGGGTAATAAATTCCTTTTCTTTTTAGCATTTCTTAGCAAAGATGCCCAAATGAAGGACTTGATGAAAGCATTTCATTTAGCTGAACTTTAATAGCCCAATAGCTACAGGGAAACACCTAGGGGATGGATTCTTTTTTTGTTAGAAAAACACAAAATCTTCCATTGGAATAAACCATGAAAATGTAACAATTTTAGAATGTATCATGACCTGTGTAAAATAAAACAGCCTTCTGTTTTGCCTTTCTCAGCAGTTAACCTCTTGATTTGGTGGAAGTGTCTCTGTGCCCCGATGAAAAAGCCACAGTCCCAGCCTTCTTTGCAGTTAGAGATGGCTATACAATACACATCTGGCTGACAGTATGTAAGAGGAAGTTCCTTAAAGTTACTTAAAATAGGGCAGAAGCAGCAGAGGGGCAAACACTTGGCTCTTGTGTGTTCACCAGTCATAGTTGGAACCAACGAGCCATTTTGCAGTAAGCCATGAGGAAAAGGTGAAGAGAACCGCACTCTGAACCTCTAAGTGAGGCATTGCTCCCTCCTTTTCCACATTTATGTTTAAGCCACCTGCTTCAAGGTCTTTGATTTGCACAGCCAAATGCCATTCCTAACTGAAATAGAAAGTGGCATCGGAACTGGTGAGGATCATGGGGAGGAGAGGATGCTTCAACTAATAGAACCAAAAGTGTTTAATTTGCTTAATGGAAGAGGTGGGACAGTGAGGGCAGCCTCGCAGGTGGGTAAAACTAGTTGAGCTATATTAAATGGGGCAAAACATTTTTCTTTAGACTCAGGGAAAGGAGTCTACCGACTCCTAAGTAAAATAAAAGGTCAGCATGTGCTGGACACTTCTTGTTGCTTTTAGCAAAGCCCTAAGGGAGAGATGAACTAAGTCAGGAGATATACAGTCTACAAACAGATGGGAAGGACGTTCGGCACTGCTAGGACAGGTGCTTTTGCCTACGTCCTCCCATCTAAGTTGTTTGAGAAGTCCAACATTTGGAGCCTTTTATTTATTAGGATATATGTTGAGTTGCTGGAACAAAAACCCAAAACCCAATGTGAAGTAGAAACAGAAGCTTAGTCCCTCCTGTGATAGTCTGAGTGTAAGCAGGACTAGCCATAAGGGATGCCACTCCACGCTGTCTTTTGGTTTCTCTGCTTCTGAATCTCCCAGGTATTGTCTTTGTCACAGTGGTCCACTATGACACTCAACCAGCAGGCAGGAAGGGGAGAAGAGAGAGGCAGGGCTCGCTCTTCCTTTGAAAGGCATCCTCTTGATGTTCCATGTTACTTCTGCGAATAATGTTTTAGAATTGAGTTATATGGCCACATCTCATCTGGGCTCAGCTAAAAGCTGCAGGTTCTGTGACTGTGAGAGGTGGGAAGGACTGAACCCAGCTCCCCTGTAGGGTTGAAAATCCAGTTTCTCCTCTACCGCAAGTGAAAACGTTATAAGCCAAGGCACTTTCCTCTCTTGTTCTCCTTCTGAAAGCCCAGCCTTGCGAAACTGTACACCGGTCATAAGTACCTCATGACTTTTCATTTAAAAAAGAAAATGCAATTTTAAAAAGGTGGCAATACATTGCATTTGTATTTTTCTCTTCCATTAGGGTGAAAGAATGTTTTTGCAATTTCAATCAGGAAAAACAAACCTAAAAAAACGATCTTTTGAAGAACAAAGGAGGTAGAAATGTCTTAAAGTTTAGTTCTAAGCTGAGACTCACTCCGGGAGATTTTATTCTCAGTGAGGTGCATGGTTAATTCTCTAACCAATGAGTGAGCACTGCATATATTGAACAGCATAAAGCCATAAAAGAAATATAGTTCATAGTGAGCTATTAATAAGGAATAATATATGGTAATTTGACTAGATTTTCATTGTATTCCTTTATTTACAGAAGCACTACTTTAAATAGTGAAAAAAAATCTTTTAAAAATTATTTTGGAAAAAATATGGAAATACCTGTTTTAAAAATCTCACATTGTGTGAGTTAATCGATTCAAACATTCTATGAACAAAAATGCTGCTACAAGAATGTCCACCAAGCATTATTTACAAATAAAAAATTTGTAAGCAACATAAATACTCATCAAGGGGAATAGTTAAATAAAATATAGTAGATGTATATTAAAAGCAAACAAAACCTATGCATCCCAGAACAAACCAGGAAGCATGTACATATAATTATATATGCATGAACACTTCTGGAAGCATATACAAGCAGCAAATAAAAATGTTTACAACTAGATAGTGGATTGATTGTACTGGTACTAGGAATAAAGGACTCTTACCTTTTACTTTGGAACCTATATTTATTGGACATTTATTTTTACCTTAAATTTGCATTAGTTTTAAATAGAAAAGGTTACTAAAACCTATAAAAATAGGCCTGACCTGTGGTGGTGCAGTGGATAAAGCGTCGACCTGGGAACACTGAGGTCGCCAGTTCAAAACCCTGCACTGGTCCGGTCAAGGCACATATGGGAGTTGATGCTTCCAGCTCCTCCCCCTTTTCTCTCTTTCTCTCTCTCTCTCTCTCTCTCTCTTTCTCTTACCACTCTGTGTCTCCTCTCTAAAATGAATAAAATAAAAAAATTTAAAAAAATTTTAAAGAAACCTATAAAAATAATTTTGTTCTAATGTGTATTCTTCACTGCATGAAGTACATAGCATGAGGAAATATTGAAGATACGTCTAGGCCCTGGCTGGTTGGCTTAGTGGTAGAGCATCGGCCTAGCATGTAGATGTCATGGGTTCAATTCCTAGTCAGGGCACACAGGAGAGGCACCCATCTGCTTCTCACCCCTCCCCTTCCCTTTGTCTCTTCCCCTCCCATAGCCATGGCTCGATTGGTTTGAGCAAGTAGGTCTTAGGTGCTGAGAATGGCTCTATAACCTCCACTTCAGGTGCTAAAAAATGGCTCCATTGTTGAACAATGGAGCATTGGCCCCTGATGGGCAGAGCATCACTCCCTAGTGGGCTTGCTGGGGGGGCGGGGGATCCCGGTCGGGGCTCATATGGGAGTCTGTCTCTCTGCTTCCTCTCCTCCCTTTTTAAAAAAAAAAAAAAAAGACATAGCTAAAGTGAATTCTACTTCTCTTTGCTTTATGTTGATTAAGTTTCCATTGTAGGATAATGTACCATATTTGTTTAGATAACCTAAAACTTCATACAGATTTAATTTATACACTTGCCCTGGAAGCAAAGCCATCTCAAAGGAGCCATAAGATCTTTTAGTAATATATTTAATACCCTATGAATTATTTCCCTTTTCCTTAAATTTTACTTTCAGAAAGGTTTTCTGAACTAGGTTAAGTTTCTCCTAGTTAGCAATTTTAGGATACACTGGAGAAAAATCAGAAGTGCTTTTCTTTCTCAAATTAAGTCTAATACTATTCCTTATGATGATGCAGCTTTGGCCAAAACCAGACAGGAGAAAAGAACATGAACCCATCAGTAACATCCTCTGTGACCTGCACGGAAAGAGCAGAGGAAGGGGTGGATGCTCATTTCAGCCACCCAGACACTGATCTTTTTTAAATTTCCCATTTCATCCAATAAAAAATGCTCAACCAACTGGACTTTGAATTTAAAATGAGGATGAGGTACTTACAATTTCAGCTAATTTTAAGAAAGAAAGAGTATAGTCCTCTTACAGGAACATGTGGCTGCCGTCTGGAGCAGCATGAATTTGAATTTGAATTTAAATTTGAATTTGACTGCTGTATAAAACCAAGAGCCAAACTCCTGTAGCCTTTCTGTGCCTCAGTGTCACAGGTCTCAGCAGAGAAGTGTTCATTTTCAAGACCTGACATAAGAACCATACTTACTATGGAAAAAAACAATTACTGAGCATCTACTATGTCCTAGGCCCTGTGCCAGGAAAGAAAGAGGACATAAACTTTGTCCTCTGAAATTTTATCATCTAGTTGGGGGAGAGAGGACGTTTGCTATGGAAACTATTCATAATGAAAAAAAAATTTATGTCACTATAATACCACAATACTTATTCTGTTCTTCAGACATCGAGAGCTAGCTATGTCATATGAAAACCCTTCCAGGTGAATGTGATACAATGATTTTTAAATTTAATTTCCAAACAGCAAAGGGGCAAGGATTGCTAAAAAATAATATCATTCAACATTGGTCAGGCACCTGCTATGGGTTCCACGCATTACTGATATTCTTGCTAATCTTTATATGGATCCTGCAAAAATGGACACTATTATTTTTTATTTTTCAGAGAAAGAAACTGAGGCTGTACAACAGTTAGGGATGGAGTCAGGAATCAAACTGCAAGCACAGTTCCTTTGAGTCTCTGAGCTTTGAAATGGAGATGGGGAAAAATCTTTAAATTATTTTTTTCCCCTCTCTCTTACAACGCTTTAAAAAGAGAGACAGGACAAAAGAAGAATGCACATTCTATATGCACAGTCCTTTGCAGACCTCTGACGAACTACCTCAAAAGCGATGCTCCCATCAATCCTGAAGAGATAGGATCAGCAGAGCACAGTGGTAGAATGAAAGCTTTAAACGAACAGTGGCAACCAAAGAACTGTTTTATACAGAGAAGCCCCAAATCTGGGGCAAAGCCCTCCTGCTCATTTTATCTCACAAAAGGTAGGTAGTGCCTGTCAAGGTAATACATTACTACACTCTTTGGAAAAACTATAGTTCTAATTAGATGAGCAAATAAATGCTCATTTCAATTTATTAATATAGCTGTAGGCCTTGTTACAATTTATCTCTTGGTTCTGAGGCCAACCCATCTTGGGCTAGGAATCATTGTGGTGAAGTAACAGGTTTTAATAATGGATACAGGCGGTGAATTATTCAGGCAGGAGAGAGCAGGCCTTGATGCCTTCCCTCAATTCTTTAATTAACTGTGAGAGGCTGACGAGTGGAGTTGGGGCTGTCTGGAGGCTTTCTAAGTTTATCTCTATCAGAACTGTGAACTTTTCCTCGAGCCATGGATACGCTGTGTTCAGGTCCGTCCTTCCCCAGGAGAAAATGGATCATCAGCTCTCCCATTAGCATTCTGTGTTCCTGTAGTCTGAATTCTATATCTGCTTATATACTATTTTCATGCAATTTCTAGAGCAATGAACATCTTTCCTGATAAAATCCACACCTCTGGCTAAAATGAACACAAGAAAATTCAAAATATTTCCATCTTTCTTTAAGTTTGGAAATGACCCAATAAACAAAACAAAATCCAGTTCTGGACCATTCTAGCCCATTTAGCCTAGTTCAAGGCACCATGGATTTTGGTGCCTTAGAAATAAATAAACTGTTAAAAAGAATTTTTAGAGTCTCCATTTGACGTAGTATCAAGCAAACAAAACTAACTTTTACCAAATGCAGGTTGCATTATGTCTATGGAACACCGTATGTTATTTATGGAGCTTTACTATGTTTCTGAATGGTTCCTATAAATAAAACTTGCCAGGGCGTGGCACCGAGCAAAAGACAGCACATGGCCAGTTCCGGTGAGTTTTCTCCTTTGCCTAACACCGATTTGCTGAGTGGGAAATGCTTCTAGCTGGTAGACTTTGCCCCAGTGTAAATCAATGATTTTCTCGTGAACACATTTATAACATGCTTTAGATAATTGATTGCCCTTATTTAGGCAATCCATTTTGCTATTATTACCTGTTCCTCTGAACGTTTAGAAAACGCACACAAACTGTTACCGAGCCATGTATATATGCTGTGACAAGAGAGCTCCTCTTCCCATTTTGTCACATCAGAGTGCAAGTAGGACTCTGGGGGAGGTCTGAGTTTACCACTTCTTGGTAGAAACTGAATCACGATGTCTATAAATCAAAAGTCAGGTTAAAAGCTTGGTGAAGTAAACAATGATGCATATGAGTTAGCAGCACAGCCATAGTCAATACAAATCAAAGTGGCTTTATGAAGGTATTGATGTTTTCAGCTCTTCTAAGGTTGAATACATTTAAGCGTTTATCCCCTAAGGCATTGTTGGTCTAAATGAATCTATTCACTTTGAAACCAGACCACGGTTGTGGCTAGAGACCCAGCTAGACACGCTGACCCAGGTACAGTCCTTTCCCAAGCCAGTGAGCCCAGCTGTGGATGCATGCTCACAGTACACTGAAATTAAATGAATGAACAGGAGCAAAGATACATACAAAAAGGGGCGACGTTTGTATTGGTTTCCTTAGGTATTAATTCTTTAAAGTTTGGAGTCTCCTGGAATACAATGAATATGTATTTTCTAAGGATTTGGCCCAGGAGCAGTGGTCTAGATGTGATAACCTATTTTTACTGTATCATGAATTAACTTTAACTATGCCTTTACATGATTGATTCTGAATCTTCCGGTTGCAGCAATATAACCTAGATATTGACTAATTCAGTAGGTGCCATATGCGTATCTTGCTTGTCTGAAAAGAAAGTTTATTTTTATAGCAAAATGCCATATTCAAAAAATCAGATAATGCAGGCTTTACCAGATTAGCTAAAGAACATAATTGTCAGATCGTAATTAAATGACTACAGAGAAAAAAACACAGGATCCAATTTCTACAAAATATTTAGCATCCTTCAACATATTTAAAGTCAAGGTAAGTCATCTATTTTGGCCTTCCTGTTGTTCAGAAAAGGGTTCTTTGCACAATAAATACACATCGAGATTCCTCTTGCTTTTCTTAGAATTATTCGAACATCTGTTTCCAAAAGGAAACGCCTTGAAAGATCTGGCCAAGGGCACTTACACAGAGACCAGCACTTAGAATACTGAGAAGTGAAACAAACTGATAAGTGGGTGGAAGTTATTCATCTTTTAAAGCCGATAAAAAGAGAGAATTGTAAATTAAAATGTCTACAATAGGTTCAACACCTCTCTCTCAGCCCCTCCTCTCCCTTTGTCATGGAACAGCTTTCAAGTGTGGGAATGTTTCTCTTAAACATGTGTAAATCACACATTTAGTCATGCCTTACGCAGGAGCACCCTACCAAGGGGGCAGGGGAAGGGAGGCAAAGGATATTAAATACTGGTCTATCAGTTTGTTAATGAAACATTTACACAAGCAGTTTATGTGGCTGCAATATAAAAAATGGGGGCCTCTTTCATCACACCCTTTCATTACTTAGCACAGTCTTTAAGAGGATTAATGGGGGGGGGGGGAGCAGAATGTGCTTATCAGTTGAGTCTCAGGATTGGTAATGCAGAGTTCTTAATAGATTGTCGCTGGATTTAGGATTACTGCCACACAAATTCTCTCAGGCTTTCAATAGAATAGAAAACAGTTTGTTTTCTCCCCTTCAACCAGAAGAGCTATTGACTTCATGATGAAACGACCTGGGACTCAAGAGTTTATTCATACCACTACCTTCTGCATTTGTTGTTTCAAACAGAGAGCTTTATTTTCTTTATTTAGACTGCTGATGGCTAGTGCCTATCCCATCAATATATGCATTAATTCTACTGTTACTATGATTAAAAAACTGTTAGTGGTGCAAGTTTAACAGTAACCAACTGATTTTAAAAAAAATCACTGATTGATTTCAGAGAGGGAGAGAAAGAGAGAGAAATATTGACTTGTATGTGCTCTGACTGGGAATCAAACCTGCAACCTTGCTGTATAGGGACGATGCTTTAACTAACCGAGCTACCCAGCCAGAGGGCAACCAATTGATTTTTGTTATGTTCATATTTAGCACTGGATTGAGGAAAGGAAGCTACAGAGAGGACAGATCTACTTTTTAGAAGTTGTGCGTTCTCCACTGTGAAGATTGCCTAACAGCTCAGATAATCAACATATTTTGGAGGATACTGAAGTGAATAAGTGGCCCTTTTATTTTACTGAGGAGTTAGAGGCAGCTTTTGTTGGCGATCTTGTGAAAGAGTCTAGTACTAACAGATCATTCTACTTGAGGTCCTGTGACTTCCCACTATTTTTAGCACAAGGAAGATGTTAGTTGTAACAGTGTACAATGGACTAATCAGCCATAATAGAACTCACACTGTTTTTCACTTCACATTGCACTTATTATGTGCCTTGAATGTAAACAGCTCTTGCTCTGACAAAGATGGCAGTTTGCCATGGTGGGATTCAGCCTTCTCTAAAGCTCAGCAAACACTGAATAGAAACAAGCCTGAGGACTCTGAAAAAGCAATTGTTTGGGTATATGTCACTTACAGCCCTAGACAAAATTATTTTTGTTACTTTCATCCTTTACTCCCTATCTCCTCCCTCAATTAACAAGCGTTCACATTTGTCAGTTATATATGTATGAAAAACGATTTCTATTACATCTCCACCCACACGTGTGGATCCAGAAATCACATTTTATATAAGCCTTGAATGATGACATCCTTGTACATTTTATACCCACTGTGAAACATGTGGACCTTAATATAAAGCTTAATCATATAAGTAGTTTGAAGTCACTTTAAAGCATGATAAAAGATATTCTGTTAAAAATTACACCCAACACCGAAATGAAGTTTATCGTTTTATACCATCTGTATGTACCATTAGCAGAGTCAATAATTTGCTCTCAAAACAGATTTTGAGCAATTTACTATAAAGTAAATTGTTGTTGGCTAGCCTTCCTACATTGTGATCATTCTATGATTTTCCAGCCATGTTAGCTTATTTAAAAGTTTCTGAATTTTTATCACAGTAATGCATGCTCAAGATAAAGATAAACAAACAATCCAAGAGGGTCTAGAAAGAAAAGCACCCTTTTCCCACAGTACCCTCTTATTGTCCGGGCCCACTTCCAGCAGCAACTTCTTCTTCTTCTTTTTAGCTCATTTAGCTCTCCTGGGAATTACCTTCTGACCTCTAAATAAATAATGGGTGGATAATGGTTTTTCTTGATTCATTCATTCATTGACTCAACAAATATTTACTGTGAACCTACTTTTCGCCAGACACTGCTCCAAGACTGAGCTAAAACAGTACACAAAACAGAGCCCCTGTCCTCACGCCACTTACATTTTATGGGGGCAGTGATGAGGGGACGCGAGTAAGAAACGGTATCGTCGAACCTTTTCTACAGGATATTAACAAGTGGAAGCTGGTCCTGAATAAAGGAAATGGAAAGGTGAGCCAGAGGAGTACTGAGGATGGGCAGGTGGCTTGCAGTTTAAAATAGGGTGGTTTAAAAAGAGGGGAAGAAAATATCCCTGGACTCACTGGTACGGCTGTGCCTCATCTCCTGCAACCCAAAAGAGCTTGCAGAATCTGCAAACTTTTCAGAATCTCTAAGAGGATGATGTCACCATTTCTCAGCCTTTTGGCTAAGATGAAGTATAAAGAGGATGCTGCCCCTCAGGATGCTGTGACGTGACAAAGCCCCTGAGCACAGAAGGTAAGGAAGCTGCACGCCCATGAACCAGTGTTGTGCTGCTCCACGCATCCTGCAGCCATGCTGGCATGTTGCTCTGAAGAAACGTGTTCTAAGAAAAATAAGGAAGAGGTCTCAGAATATGCTAAACTTTGGGTCAAAGGAATGAAGGGGACCGAAGAAAACACCAAGATCAGGTTGCCAAGAGATGGCATAGTCTTCTTTGACAGCTTCTACCTGCAGTCTGAGTCCAGTCAAAGAGAGAAGATTTTCTAAGAATAACAAGTAAATAGTATCAGACTTCAAAAAGAAAATGTGTCCTAAGAAAATAATGAGAAGTGTGGACAAGGATTTATAGGTAAACATATTCATCTTGGTGTACCAAAAAACAAGAAGCAACCAGAGTGTCCAAAGTTAGTGAAAGCAGGTACTCCTTATTCATAGCTTTGCTTTCTATGATGTCAGTTACCTGTGGTCAAATGTGGCTCAAAAATATTAAGTGGAAGATGCCAGAAATAAACAATCTATACATTTTAAATGTCACACTGTGGAGTATCGTGACAAACTCTCGCGTTGCCTCATTCTGCCCCATCTGGGAATGAATCAGCTATGTGTGTCATCTCCATGTTGCACACCCTACCTACCCACCAGTCACTTAGTAGCTGTCTTGGTTATCAGATCAACTATCACAGTACTTATGGTCAAGAACTTATATTACTTAGTGATAGTCCCAAGGCTCAAGAGTTATAATGCTGGCAGGTTCGCCACTTTACTGGCCTTAACGTGCATCCTTTAAGTAGAAAGGTGAGTGTGATACAAAAAGTGAGAGACCATATTCATGTAACTTCTTTTCAGTATATTGTTATAATTATTGTATTTTACTAGTTAATGTTGTTAATCTATCACTGTGCCAAATTTATAAATTAACTTTATCACATGTAGGTACATATAAAAAAACCAGTATATATAGAGTTCGGGACTATCCACAATTTCAGGTATTCACTGGGATCTTGGAATGTAACCCTCCCCGTGCCTTGTGAATGATGGGAGACTATTATATATACACTACACTGTATGACAGAGTGGTATACAGCCATTAAAATAAAAATATGTGATAAGCCTTTGATATCAAGAGATGATGCTTACGTTAAATGAAAATAAAACAATTACCTATGTTGTATTATTATCTCAAATATGTAAAAATCCATTAAAAAATGTGTAGTAGAAAATTTGCCCAAAATACAAATTTATATGATTATCTTGGGTTGGGTGATTTTATTCTTTTTACTTTCAGATTTTGCAGCATAAACATTCTTAGAGTTATCTCAGGTGACAAGTGCTAAAAGCCATCTCTGTGTTAGAGAAGGGGCTGAGCTGTGTGCTTCTCTCCCTGTGCCCACTGCGGGTTCTCAGAGCGTGCCTTTCTCAGCACTTGTTGTGTGGTGCCCAAGTTTTTCTGTATCGGTTATGCAATTCTGACACCATTTAGTATTAATCAGACAGCACAGGTTGAGGGCACAGTGCTCCACAAGGCTTCCCTCTCTTCAGACCCAGGTGCAAGCGCCCCGGTTTCCAGGCCATTGGCACTTCTACCATCTGCCTACAAATCTGGAGCTTCTCCCTGCCTCCTTAGCTTCTATAACTTGCTGGAACTCCTCAATGAATTTGAATATTTAAGATGATTTTATTATTACAGATATAAATCGGGACTAGACGAATGAAGAGACACACCGGGTAAGGTCTGAGAGGGTCCCAAAGAAAAATGTTTGCTGTCCTCAGGCTGTATCACCCTCTTGGCACATTGACGTGTATCAGTAACCTGGAAGCTCACTTGAGCTTTGAATATCCAGAGTTTTTGTTGGGGCTTCATTACATAGGGTTGATCGATTAAACTCAGTCTTGAACCCTGTCCCCCTCTGTCTCAGAGGTTAGAAAGTTGGGCTTCTAAACTCAAAGCCTAAACCCTCTTGTCACATTGTTGGTCTTTCCAGCATGGCAGCCCTCATTCTGAAATTGTCTAGAGGTCACCAGGAATCACCTCATTGGTATAAAATCACCATGAATAACAAAGACATTCCCTTCTTAAGTGAAATCCCAAGGATTTAGAGGCTTCCTCCCAGGAATCAGGTATAAAAGTTAGCCAAATTCTTTATTATACAATAGTATCTATCTAACCCATTGGCCATAGTCTCTAAACTGGAGGAACCATGCCTGGCATGCCAATTCCTAGGACTGGCCCCAGCAGATATTTTTATTTTAGTAAATCTAGCAGTTTAGGAAATTTGCCCAAAGTGCATTAGTGAGTTAGAGCAGCCTTTCATTGTCTGTAAATTTCAACTTGACACATTTTTTTTGTTACTTTGCTTTTCAGTGACAGTCACTTTTCCAGGAATTAGTAATGCATTGACATTTTGGGGCTTTTATAATTAAAACCATCACAAAGAAGAACAGTAACACAATAGCAACAATCATAACAGTATTTTCTTTCATCATTTTTTTTGGCTTCGGTGATATCTATTTATAGAAACACATTTACTAATTTGAATTAAGCAAGAAATTAATAGAAAATTAGCTTTGTGTAAGGAAAGACAAATAGAGGTGCAGGGCTGGCAATTTTGTGGCTGTGTTTATGAGTGTCTGTCAATACTAAGTGGATTATAGAAGTAAGTGCTGGCGTTTTCATTTTTGTTCTCAATCTGAGGATGGCCTGCAGATTGGATTTTAAAACATCAATATGGTATTTCGTGAATCTGACAAATTAGTTGATTATATTTATGCTTACTCTTTTATTCCAAACGCTATTTGCTTCTGGTAGATGATATAGTCAATGCTGAGGATTGAATATTTAACTTAGTTCTTCAAGTCTTTGATAATTTCTATTCCACGATTTATTAGATTAAGACTAGAACTACTGCCTAGAGAGCTCATTTTCTTGGAACAAAATAATTTTTTAATGCATTTATGTATATATATCCCAATTTTCAATGTTTTATCCAAAGACAACAGTAAAAGTTCCCAACTGTCATGATTCACTGGGTTTTACTTCCGTGACACATAGAAATGTCTCCCTGGCAGATTTAGGGCAGCTTCTCTGGGCCTTTGCCTCACCTTCTCTACGTCCTTCATTGTGCTGAGTGCTTCTTCTTCTCTTACTCTCTGAGCAGGCTTGATCCCTGGCTAGCAGAAGCCAGGATGTTTTGTAATTGGGACGAATACAGAACTTCTGTGTTTATTTCATTGCTGTGGTCTCTTATTCTTGCCTGCGGCCCAGGGTTTCCTGTGACTACGTTCACATTAATTACTAGGTATCATCAGATACCCATTCCACATTTAAAATTTCTTATTAGAACTAAGTTTATTTTATTTAAAACTGAGGAAGAATGATCATGTTTGTATGTAACAGGATGATGCAGGATTGAGCAGAGACATCTGCAGTAGTGAGGTCCCTACCCAGGTCCTGTGTCATGCTCAGCACCAATGGAACTGTCACCTGTTTTCTGTGTGAACGGTGCCCTGTAAGTGTGCATAGAGTTAAGGGGAAGGGACTGAGGAAATTAGCGGCCTACCAAAGTGCTCTGGAGATTATTTTAAACTGAAAACATCTGAACAGACAGCAGCCACAAAAGAAACATAATCTAAACAAGCAGAACCTCCTGAAAATACAGCTGCCATTGACTCCCCTCTGAGGGAATTTCCTGTTTAAACGAAAACTGACCCTTAGCGCCAGGAAGTATTCAGCAGATATGCTACTCATCCACCAACGTGGGGAAATATCCAGCCAGGAAGGAATTGACTGCCCGTTTCCATTACTATCAAGAAGTCCAACAGCAGATTTTATACCTTCCCACTGAAACCTTAACCTGGCCTCTGTTGTTACATTGACCTAAGCCTTCCACTCTATAGCTCTTCAGTGAGTTATCCATCACTAAGCAACTCCCATGTACTTGTGTAAAATTTATCTTGTCTCTTCTCCAGTTACTCGATTATCAGTTACTTTTTAGGCTCCTTACCATTTGAACCTAAGTTGGTAGAGGAAAACCTTTATCTTTCAACAGGACACTGGCTACATGCGGAAAGTTGGCTTTATTTAGAAGCATGGACGCTCTATTCATAGTAGCAGGAGGGAAGATCGAGGAATTTGCATATATTAACCCTTCTCTCATTCTCAGACTTACTGGAAGTGTCATCTACTCACAGCAACTCATCCCCATTCTCATTCATTACTCTACCTAGTCCACTATGGCTTCTAGGCTCAACACATTCATTCAGTCATTTGTTCATTGAATGTCTCTTTAATCCCATTATATGGTCTAGGCCCTGGGGATATAGCATTGAGCAAAATGCAAAAATCCTTGCCTCCATGGAGCTAGCTCTCTAGTCAGGGAAAACAGATGTCAAACAAATACACTGTATAGTGATAAGCATGATGGACAAAAAACAAATACTGAGAAATCAGGAAAGGGAGTCAGGGAGTGTTGCCTACCTCACTGAGAAAACATTTGAATAAAGATATGAGGGGGTAAGAGGCAAACCTTATTTATATAGTGGAAAGTCTGGTATAGGAAGTGGAAACATAAGTAGAGGGAATATGACTGGTATCTTCGAGGAACAGCAAAGAGATGAGTGGAGAGTAAGGGAAAGAGTCATGGTAGGAGATAAAACTAAGGAGGTTATATGGGGCCATATTATGTGGGAGCATATATCATTGCAATCATTTGGCTTTACTCAGGGAGAAATGAGAACCAGCTGGAGCAAAGGTTGGGAACCTATGGCTCGCGAGCCAGATGTGGCTCTTTTGATGGCTGCATCTGGCTCGCTGACAAATCTTTAATAAAAAAATAATAATGTTAAAAATATAAAACATTCTCATGTATTACAATCCATTCACTTCCTACCGCTCATGTTCATAGTTGCAGGTGGCCGGAGCCAATCAAAGCTGTCTTCTGGAACAACAGACAAATTTTTATTGGATAATGCGTAATGTACACAGTTTGTTGTGAGGTCAGGAAGTAAACTTCCCTCCTTTTAATCAAGTAGTCAGCTAGCTAATTGCAGAAACCCTTTTGACAAAGAAGATGGCTAAAAAAAAAAAAAAAAGAGATGAGGAGTACCGTACTTTTCAGCAGGAATGGACAGAGGAATTCGCCTTTGTGAAGAGAGCAGGTTCTGCACTGTGTCTAATATGCAATGATAGAATTGCATCCATGAAACGGTCAAATATAAAGCGACACTTCAACACACGCCATACTACATTTGCATCGAAATATCCAGCGGGGGACAGCAGAATGAAAGCATGTCAAGAGCTGCTGTGCAGAGTGCAAGCTAGTCAGCAGCAACTCCGTGTTTGGACCCAACAAGGTGACTGGAATTCGGCTAGCTTTGCTGGTACTTTAGCAATTGTGAGAAACAGAAAGCATTCACAGATGGGGAGCATGCCAAAACATTCATGCTTGATGTTGCCAATGAACTTTTTGACAACTTTTCGAATAAAGATAAGATAATCAAACAAATAAAAGACATGCCTCTGTCAGCAAGGACTGTTCACGATCGTACCATCAAGATGGCAAATCAAATTGAGGCAACACAAGTGAAGGACATAAATGCAGCACCATTCTTTTCTCTCGCTTTGGATGAGTCAATAGACGTAAGCCATTTATCCCAGTTCAGCGTAATTGCAAGGTATGCTGTTGGTGACTCACTATGTGAGGAAAGTCTTGCTGTTTTGCCTATGAAAGAGACAACAAGAGGGGAAGATTTATTCAAGTCTTTTTCTGAGTTTGCTTAAGAAAAAAATCTACCAATGGATAAACTTATTTTGGTGTGTACTGATGGTGCTCCGTGCATGGTGGGGAAAAAAAGAGGATTCGTAGCACTTCTTTGTGAACATGAAAAGAGACCCATCCTAAGTTTTCACTGCATCCTACATCAGGAGGCACTTTGTGCTCAGATGTGTGGCGAGCAGCTTGGAGAGGTGATGTCGCTGGTCATTCTGGTGGTCAATTTTATTGTTGCCCGAGCTTTAAATGATCGCCAGTTTAAAACACTGCTGGATGAAGTTGGGAATAATTATCCTGGTCTGCTTCTGCACAGCACTGTGCATTGGTTGTCAAGAGGGAAGGTGCTCAGCCATTTTGCGGCTTGTCTGAGCAAAATCCGAACTTTTCTTGAAATGAAAAAAGTCGAGCATCCTGAGTTAGCTAACACTGAGTAGCTCCTGAAGTTCTACTATCTCGTAGACATGACTGAACATCTGAACCAGCTCAATGTGAAAATACAAGGCATTGGAAATGCAGTCTTATTTCTTCAACAGGCAGCATTGGCATTTGAAAACAAGCTGGAACTCTTCATCACTGACATTGAATCAGGTCGTTTACTACACTTTGAAAAAGTGGAAGAGTTTAAAGATGCATGCACAGCAAGTGACCCTGCTCAACATCATGATCTCCAGCAGCTAGTGGGCTTCACATCTAATCTCCTGCTGTCATTCAAAGAGAGCTTTGGAGAATTTTGTGAGCACACTCGTTTTAAGTTCATCACCCATCCACAGGAGTGTGCAGTGGACAGCGCCGACCTGAGTTACATCCCCAGTGTCTCCATCAGAGATTTTGAGCTACAAGCTGCTTACCTGAAGGCCTCAGAGATGTGGGTGAATAAGTTCAAGTCACTGAATGAAGATTTGGAAAGACTTGCATGACAGCAAGCAGAGTTGGCAAGCAAACACAAGTGGGGAGAAATGAAAAAACTTCAACCCACAAACCAGCTGATTGTCAAAACTTGGAATGTGCTTCCCATCACATACCACACACTGCAGCATGTGAGTATTGCTGTACTGACAATGCTTGGCTCTATGTATGCATGTGAGCAGTCTTTCTCACATCTAAAGAGCATTAAGACCAACCTACGATCATGTTTAACGGACGGAAGTCTCAACGCCTGCATGAAGCTTAACCTCACCACGTATCAACCAGACTACAAAGCCATCAGCAAAACCATGCAGCACCAGAAGTTACATTAATGGTAAGAAGTACTTTATTCATCATTGGTTAGTAATAGCATAACAACATTATTAAAAAGAATTCAGAGACTTATTGTACTTTTAAAAAGTTAGTCTTACACAAATGTTAAACATATTGTATGACTCTCACAAAATTTCATTTTAAAATATGTGGCGCTCATGGCTCTCTCAGCCAAAAAGGTTCCTGACCCCTGAGCTGGAGGAACCTGAGCCATAAGTTAACCATAGTTATCACATGGTCTAGCAATGACACTCCTAAGTACATACCCAAAAGAAATAAAAATATATCTTCAAAGAAAACATAAGAATTTATAGTGTCATTATTCATAAAAGGCAGGAGGTAGAAACAACCCAAATGTCCATCAACCCAAGAATGAGTAAATAAGTTGCAGGATATTCATACAATGGAATAGTCTGTTCCAGCATCTTTTTCCTTATTTTACTATGTACTCTCACTAAGAGATCTCATGCATACCCCTAATTTAAACTCTCTCCTATAAATGAACTCACAAGTGGATTTCAGATCCTTTAAGTAAACCACTAAATGTATTCTGCTCACAAAAATTAGGGGATATTTCAAAAGGCATTTTCAAGATCAGGGAACGTGTAGATATCCCAGAACGTGCAGATACTCAGCCTTTTGTATAGTGCATTTGCATCAACGAAATAAAAGTTGGTTTTGCTAAGAACTATATGATTCCATACATAGGTGGGACATAAAAATGAGACTCAGCGACACAAATAAGAGTGTGGTGGTTACGGCAGGTGGGGGAGGAGAGGGAGGCAGTGGGGGGAGGGGAGGGGCACAAAGAAAACCAGACAGAAGGTGATGGAAGACAATGTGACTTTGGGTGATGGGTATGCAACATAATCAAATGTCAAAATAACTTGGAGATGTTTTCTCTGAATATATGTACCCTGATTTATCAATGTCACCCCATTTAAATTAATAAAATTTAAAAAAGAAAAAAGGTTTTGCATCTCATTTGCATAGTTGAACAACTTTCTTTGACTTGTCATTTGCTTTTCTGATGTTCTGTTTAATAAAAAAATCCAATGCTTTTTTTTCTATCACTTCATATTCATTTTGAAATAATCCCTAATATTTTTTATATCAAAAGCACCTCAAATTCAACCTGTACAACATTGAAATTACGATCTCTTATTCCATTTCCCCAAATCTGCTCCTCTTTCAACATCCCTTCCTTCAATTAATAATTTATGCACACAAAACAGAAGCCATTCTTGGTATGCCCCTCCCCACACATCTAATCCATCACCAAATTTCTGAGGATTTTACCTCCTAAAATGTCCTCTAATTTCTCTACTTCTATTTTTATTGGTAAGCAATAAAAATACATTGCCATTGGGTGTTCTAGAATTGGATTGGTTTTGGATGTGTAAAGTATAAACACACACTAATAATGTGCTACAATATTCAGTGGACAGAGTGTGTAGAAGAAACTACTCTGCCCCTAGCATTGGGTAGGAATGTCACTGCGCTAAATAATTATGAGGATGAAATAGATGTAAATGAAATATTTTTTTAAAGGCTCTCTGCACTATTTACTTTGGAGATGTCACAGCCTGAATGGGGCTGTCCACAGCTAGGAATGATGAGAAATACAAAAGATCAGCACATGGATTCTTGGGCTACATATGAACTGCTGATAGAAGACAAATGATGCTGCTTGAAATTGTGACTTGAAAAGCAAGTAAACGATGAATCATCCCCATGCATTAGCTTGTAATCAGAACAATGGAGAACTGATACGGGAATAGTTGTCATTTACTCTGGCTATGCGTGTAGCTGAAATGTTGTCACATAAACACAATTCATGTTATCTGGAACAGTGGACACGTCTGTTTATACTTTAGTTTTTTTAAAAAACGTATGTTTAGAAAAAAAGATCCAACATTAGCAGGTGCAAGGACAGCAGAAAATTGTGTTTCTCTGTAAGGACACCATATGAACAATGACAGGACTAAATGTGTAGTTTTATGGAGGACTTCAAAAATGTACAAAATATACTCTCTATATTTTAAAAATATTTAAAGCCATCTTGTGAGCTAAGTATTGCCACTGTCCAACATTCACAAACTGGGGATATATCCTTGGTGAGAGAAAAAGATTTGCATTGGATATATCCAGGTACTACATGGTAGGAGCCAGGACACAAACCCAGGTCTTCACCTTCCAACTTTAAACTCTGTATCTTCACAATTCAAATGTTGAGCTTGGCACAAATAAGCAACGTTGCTCTATTAAATAATGATAATAATGATATTACAAAACAATAACTAGTAAATATATTGACTTGTCTCTATTCAAATGTAAACTTTATAAGAAGAGATACAGGCAGACTTTGTTTCATTGCACTTCACTTTATTGGGCTTCACAGATGTTGCGTTTTTTACAAATTGAAGGCAAAACTCTCCACCAGCAAAAACGATATGGTACTCGCTTTATTGCAATGGTCTGGAAGCAAATCTTAAATATATCCAAGCTCTGCCTGCATTTTGTTTTGTTCACTGCCATATTCCCAATGCCTACAACAATGCCAGGTAAGAAATGGACCCTCCATGAAAATTTCTTTATAAATTAGAGAATAATACATCACATTTTCAAAGACATTTCACAAATATTGTTTCATTGATTGTCATAGCAATTTCCAAGTTTTCTGGTTCTGACTCCAAATATTATTACTCTCTATTCTATGCAAATAAAAATTAAAAGACTACTTTAAAACAACCAGTGCTGAACGATTAAAAATAAAATATATCAGTTCATCAAAACTAGCCCCAAATAAGATTCCAGCTCACCTTACCTCAAGGATGATAAGAATCGACTTGAACAGACTGGCTTCTCTCTGGATGGAAGGTGTGGAAAGGCATGTAGAAAAATTCGCCACTGAGGAACACAGTCATCTGTCAAGATTAAAAAGTAAAAAATAATTCTATGTTAACATTAAGAAATGTGGGAGAAGGCTAGCTTCCTTTCATAAGAGAAGACAGTAATCATGAAGTCATCTCCCGTTAGAGCTATTAAAATGTTTTTCTTTAATATTACCCTAATGTTTTACATTGATTAAGAGAATCAAAAAGTGATTAATGAGTTAAAAATGAGCAAGTATTCTGTTTGGTGATAGGAAAGTCACAAGGCCCTGGACTGGGGGGGCGCTCAATAAAAGGCCCGTTATTTTTGAGTGTAGAAGACACTGAATCGGTAGGATATAGCACTGCTTCACTCTTATTAACAAAGGACTGGGGGAAGGGGTCCTGCTGTCCAAACAGGTTTGAAAATCACTTCTATTCGAAGTATAATGCCATCAACTTTATATTATTTAGGACGGTCTTACTGATTTTTTTACTCTCCATTCTAAAGCAATATCCAATCAAAGGTGTGGTAAGATGTGAAATGCGAGAGATTAGCATGGGGATTCTTCATCTACATATGAGTTATTGATAGAAGACAAATGCTGCTGCTTGAAACGAGATGCTGCTTGAACCAAAAAGGTATGGTAAAGTATTTTCAATGCAAAGATTTCTTATCTGGCGATTTCAGCCAACTGGAGCTCAGCAAAGGGTTAGGGAGGGAGAGAAAAAGAGGGCTCACAAGTCTCACAGGCCTCACAAATACCACCCTCCACGCTGTTAGTTAGGCTGTTTACTCACGGACAAGTCCTCAGTCTTCTTCAGGTCGTGCGACCTGGGATGCTAACAGCCTCAGCTCTCTGGGTTCCAGGTTGTAACAGCAGTACAGACAACGCCCAGAGACAGAAGAAAGGCACCAGGATGGTCACAGTGCTATGAGAAGTTCAACTAGAAGCAAAATGGAGCTGGGAGAGATAAGTGGAAATGACAGAGCTCCTCCTCACAACCCGTCCCCTCCAAATTCACATAGGAAACCCCTGGGCATCACGGGGAACTCTTAGGCTTGACAGCTTTATAAGCCTCAGCTGAGTCACAGGTCCTGCAGACAGGCCGCATCAGGGATGTTTGTAACAATGGCATAAACAGTTTAAAAATATTGAAAACATTCTTGTGAATTAAGTATTATCATTATCCCATATCTACTAAGGAGGGTATTTATGTTCAAAAGATTAAATTATGTTTAATTTTGCTCTTTTAAGAAAACAGACCTATGTGTTACAATTTTAAAGAAATACTTGAAAAATCTTGGTAGGTTAAAGGCAAAAGCCTCAGTTATCTAGAAAAATTCTACTATTTGGAACACTAAATCCCAAAGTGATGTCCAACAGAGGAGGTGTTACTTTACTTAGATGTAACCATATGTTTAATTACTGGAAGACACATTTGTGGAAAATCAATAAAATATTCATATATAATTTAATTCACCAAGCATACATAGATAGTAGTATCGTGGATTTTTTGTAATCATTTCCTTGAAATCTAAGTTATTTTAAATAAATGCTTTTAAAACTAGTTCACTGAAAGTAAGCCTGTTCTTTAAGTTCAGCATTTTGTAAAAAAAAAGTTTATTTAAAAATACATCCCTGCCAGAACAGGAAATGGTTTTGTCTGTTATTTTGAAGAGGAATATATTGAAAATATGGCAGTGGTTTTAAAAACTAAACAAACATTGCTCAGGTTTTTTAATCACCTATTATATTAAATTTCTTTTTATTTATTCATTTTAGAGAGGAGACACAGAGTGAGAGAGAGAGAGAGAGAGAGAGAGAGAGAGAGAGAGAGAGAGAAAGAGAGAAAGGGGGGAGGAGCTGAAAGCATCAACTCCCCTATGTGCCTTGACCAGATCAGTGCAGGGTTTTGAACTGGCGACCTCAGTGTTCCCAGGTCGACGCTTTATCCACTGCGCCACCACAGGTCAGGCATCACCTATTATATTAAAGTGCTTTATTGCAATTGACATTACTTAGAATCTTTTTCTATTTTTTAAAGACTTTATTCACTTTAATTAATTAATTAATTATTTTTTTAGTGAGAGGAGGGGTGGCAGAGACAGACTCTCGCACCTGACCCAACAGGGATCTCCCAGCAAGCCCACAAGGAGGCAATGCTCTGCCCATCTAGGGCCCTTGCTCTGTTGCAACTTGAGCCACTTTTTAGCACCTGAGGCAGAGGCCATGGAGCCATCCTCAGTGCCTGAGGTCAATTTGCTCTAATTGAGCCATGGCTGCAGGAGGGGAGGAGGAGGGGGAGAGAGAGAGAGAGAGAGAGAGAGAGAGAGAGAGAGAGAGAGAGAAGTGAGAAAGGGAGGGGTAGAGAAGCAGATGGGCATTTCTCCTGTCTGCCCCGACCAGGAATCAAACCCTGTACTTCCACACGCTGGGCGCCGAGGCTCTACCACTGAGCAAACCAGCCAGGACCATATTTATTCATTTTAGAGAGAAGAAAAAGAGAGAAAGAGAAGAGGGGAGGAGCAGGAAGAACTCCCATATGTGCCTTGACCAGGCAAGCCCAGGGTTTTGAACCAGCGACCTCAGCATTCCAGGGCAATGCTTTATCCACTGCACCACCACAGGTCAGGCACAAATTCATCTAAAATTTGTGATCTCAATTCATGGGAGAAATTAATACAAAAACATGAGTGAATAGAACTAATCAGGTGTACACAGACACACACACTCCTTGTGAAACCACCCAATATCCACAGCAAGTAAGATGTCAGCCCAGAAGTACAACAACTATTAAGAAACAAAATTAGAAAAATGTTCTTTTGGAGAAATATTTCCTTTGCCCCTTTTCTTTTTTTATATCTCCTATTTCATGTGAAAATGAAATCAAACGAGGTATTCGTGAAAAACTAAGGCTTCTGTACTCTTCACGTGTAGGAAGTAAATCAGAACACATGAAAGGGTTGGGTGTGCTATGATATAATGCAATTGGAAAAGGAATTACTTTTCCCCCCACTTTATGATGGAGAATTCCATGAAAGAGTGTGCCGGCAAGAACAAGTTCCTCTAAGTGACATTTCATTCCTTAGCAGCTAGATAGATTAATGCTTGCTTCTTGCAGCTCATGTATTACTAGCCCTAGTACTCCAGAAATGAAAAATCATGCACTCAATTTATTCTTTATTGCATAAATGTTATACAAAGAAAATGGAAATTTGCATTTGGGTCTCCATTCCTGTTAAAAATATTGTGGTCTTGATAACAGGTTAAGAAATACAGTGGAGCCACTGTCCTTTCATATTTAGCCTCTATAAAATAGCTTAATGAATTTTATGTATAAGGTGAGAAGAAATGAAAGTGGACTTATGTTAAATTGTGTGGCTTCTAAATAGATAACAAAAATGTTATCACCTGTGCATGGCAGGCATAAAGAGACTCACCTGTAAATCGTAATTGTCAAATCACAGGGAACCAGAGACATCTTCAAATTATTAGCAACACAACTCAACCAAAAGGCAATTGAGCTACAACACGCAAAAGAAAGGCCAGTGGAGGACTGAGAGACTCCTGAACAAAATGCTCGAAAGCCAGTCTGAAAGTCACATCTGATTTTCTTTCTTCCGGAGAAGGAAAAGCAATTTTCAGCCCAGCAATTCCAAGGAGCAAGCTTGAATTTTCATTTGGGGTACCCACAATATTCTGCCTTTTAAAATGTCCCTGTCTCATATAGTTCAGTATGAAGCTTTTGTTCTTCAGATGTGTATATATATATATATATATTTGCCTTAAATAGGGTGAGAAAAACTTCTGTTGTTTCCCTCCAACGTTGGGAATATCACTTTTGTGATATTCCCCCAAGTAATCTTCAGTGCTTTGTAGAAACATTGTCTGAAAATCTTAAGTAGAATTAAAATAATTATGGCTAATAGGTTTGTATACTTAGGCCAGATGATAAAATCATACTGTTATAAATATATTTAGAGGGTGAAATAAATTCTGGGAAAGCACAAATGTTCTCAACTTATGGAACCAGCATGGCCATCTCAAATGACGAGTAATTTCATTAGAGTATTTGATCAGATCAAGTTTTTATACTTAGATAGATTTGGGGGTGATAATTTTACACATGTACCTAAAATTCCTTATTTCTCATGCAAAACTTTGCAAAACAGCATCTCTATTTTCCCCAGGATCTTCAGAGGACACCTTCAACCCCTTCTCTCTGCACAAATGTCCTGGCCTGTAGTATGTCCCCACATTCATCTAACCGGAGGTTCAATGAGGGCCATGTACAACATATAAAACGACAAATCCTAAAAGCATCTTTCAAAGTTTAAAGTTCGAATTTCTGTCTTCAGTAGCCCTGTGGGCTGCTTCTGGAAACTTGCTGAGTTAAACTGAATCTAACACTCAGAGAATTGCTTATGGCCCTCGGAAGGAGAAAGGGAAACACTTGAGGGTTTAATTTAAAGTCATTATGGTATTGGACTACTGCCAATGGAAAATTTTCAGAAAGCCCATCTTTTTGCAAGAAAGTAAACTCCCAAAGAGTTTCAGTAAGAAAACTGTTTTCTTGGAAAAAACACTAAAAACCAAGTAATGGTTTTAAGCAGTCACCCCCACCTTCCCTGCCCCATGGGTAAAATCTTTGTATTTTCCAGAACTTTACTAAAACAAAATGCAGAGGAATGATACAATACAAAGAAATTCAATAAAACTAAAAAGTAAGTCTTTTGCTTTGAGAAGTCATGGGTCATTTGCATAGTTCCATGGGTCTCCGACATGAAGAAAATCACAACAGAGCAGCCAAAGTCGGATGGAAATGAAAGTATTCTGTGTTTCCTTTCTGTCCTGTTTCTGTTGACTTCCCCAGAATTCAGGTAGTCAGACAGAGAAACTGAACAGAGAAAATACACGTGTTCGTATTTTCTGCATCAGCGAGGGGTTGGGGGGGCAGTGAAACATAGTTGGGACGTGTAGAATTACCGTGTTGGTCAAAGGACTGAGGGGAAGCTTAAAATGAATTTAGAAACTATTTGTTTAAAAAAAGCAAAACAGTAAAAGCTTCTCTTGCATATCTGGAATATAAAGTTGCCCAAAGATCAAATAACTTCTGAGAACTCCACCTAAATGTATTAGTAGAAAGAATTATGTTTAGAGACCAGTGGACAGCGAGGGTCAGTCTGGTGGATGCAGTGGATTCATTATCATTGTTTTTGCTATTTATGATTGTGTTGCTGCTTTTGCTTTTGAATGTCTTTAGGCAGGTTATACGTTTCTCAGTTGACTGACCCCCATTGTCTTATATGTAATTTTTTTCATCTATTAGTCCTCATAAGCCTTTAAGTTAGTAATTTTAGAAGAAGCCTGTTGTTGTTAGATAATATTTAAAAAAGCCATCTTTTTCATAAGTGCCTACAATATGTCAGGCACTAAATATTCACCATTATTCTTTACAACAGTTGCAAAAGATAGATTTGAAGCCTAATAAATGGTAATGCTGAAATTTGAATATAGGTAAGTCAGGTTCCTATTTTTTCTCTCCTTTCCGTTAAACCTCAACTTTGCTGTGACTCACAAATAATATTAAGCACAAGGAGTATATGCCCCATCAAATAATACATAGGACAAGTGACAACTCAACCCTGTTAAGTTCAAATGTGAAATAATGCAGGAACCTTGGACCTCAGCTAAGATTCATAACAGATGGAAAGATGCATTTGTTCTGCATAAGATTAGTCACTAGAAAGAAGAGATATTTTTTTTGTTTTTGGTAATACTGCCCCAGGGCCTAACGTGGTCAACTGTTGTCATAATTCATTTGGCAGTCTTGTCAAAGAGAGCTCAATCATTTAGTCTAACAAAATATTATTTTTACTATTATTTTATTAATTTTAATGGGGTGACATTAATAAATCAGGATACATATGTTCAAAGAAAACATCTCCAGGTTATCTTGTCATTCAATTATGTTGCATACCCATCACCCAAAGTCAAATTGTCCTGTCACCTTCTATCTGGTTTTCTTTGTGCTCCTCCCCTCCCCGCTCTCTCACCCTGTCCTCCCTCCCCCCATCTCATAACCACCACATTCTTGTCCATGTCTCATAATCTCGTTTTCAGTCCCACCTATGTATGAAATCATGCAGTTCTCAGTTTTTTCCTGTTTTACTTATTTCACTCCATATAATGTTACCAACGTCCATCCATTTTGTTGTAAATGATCCGATGTCATCATTTCTTATGGCTGAGTAGTATTCCATAGTATATATGTACCAAAGCTTTATAATCCAATCGTCCTCTGACGGACACTTGGGCTGTTTCCAGATCTTCCCTATTGTGAACAATGCTGCCACAAAGATGGGGGCAATTTCTTCTTTTTGAACAGTCCTATGGTGTTCTTACGGTATATTCCTAAAAGTGGGATAGCTGGGTCAAAAGGCAGTTTGATTTTTAATTTTTTGAGGAATCTTCATACTGTTTTTCACAGTGGCTGCACCAGTCTGCATTCCCACAAACAGTACAGGAGGGTTCCCTTTTCTCCACGTACTCGCCAGCACTTATTCTGTGTTGTTTTGCTGATGAGCGCCGATCTGACTTGTGTGAGGTGATATCTCATTGTGGTTTTAATTTTCATTTCTCTAATGATTAGTGATGTTGAGCATTTTTTTCATATGCCTATTGGCCAATTGTATGTCCTCTTTGGAAAAATTTTTATTCATTTCTTTATTTATTTTTAATTTAATTTTATTTTATTTCAGAGACAGAGAGAAAGTCAGAGAGAGGGATAGATAGGGACAGACAGACAGGAACGGAGAGAGGTGAGAAGCATCAATCATTAGCTTTTCGTTGCCGTTGCAACACCTTAGCTGTTCATTGATTGCTTTCTCACATGTGCCTTGACCGCGGACCTTCAGCAGACCGAGCAACCCCTTGCTGGAGCCAGAAACCTTGGATCCAAGCTGGCAAGCTTTTGGTCAAGCCAGATGGTCCAGTGCTCAGGCTGGTGAGCTCGGGGTCTTGAACCTGGGTCTTCTGCATCCCAGTCCGACGCTCCATCCACTGAGCCACTGCCTGGTCAGGCTCTATTCATTTCTTTTACCCATTTTTTGATTGGATTGTTTGTCTTCCTGATGTTTAATGATGTCTTCTTTGGAGAAGTGTCTATTCATTTCTTTTACCCATTTTTTGATTGGATTGTTTGTCTTCCTGGTGTTGAGTTTTATAAGTTCTTTATAAATTTTGGTTATTAACCCCTTATCAGACGTGTTGTCAAATATGTTCTCTCATTGTGTGGTTTGTCTTTTTATTCTTTTCTTATTGTCTTTAGCTGTGAAAAAACCTTTTAGTTTGATATAGTTCCATTTGTTTATTCTGCCTTTTATTTCATTTCCCCGTGGAGATAAATCGGCAAATATATTGCTGCGACAGATGTCGGAGAGCTTGCTGCCTATGTTTTCTTCTAAGATGCTTATGGTTTCACGGCTTACATTTAAGTCTTTTATCCATTTTGAGTTTTTTGTTTTGCAGGTAGATGTCCAATTTTCCCAACACCATTTGTTAAAAAGGCTGTCTTTACTCCATTGTATGTTCTTTCCTCCTTTGTCAAATATCAGTTGTCCATAAAGGTGTGGGTTTATTTCTGGGTTCTCTGTTCTGTTTCATTGATCTATGAGCCTGTTCTTATGCCAGTACCAGGCTGTCTTGAGTACAGTGGCCTGGTAGTATACCTTGATATCCGGAAGAGTAATACCTCCTGCTTTATTTTTTCTTTTTAAGATTGCTGAGGCTATTCGTGTTCTTTTTTGTTCCACATAAATTTTTGGAATATGTGTTCTATATCTTTAAAGTATGTCATTGGTATTTTAATTGGTATTGCATTGAATTTATAAATTGCTTTGGGTAATATAGACATTTTAATGATATTAATTCTTCCTAACCATGAGCACGGTATATGCTTCCACTTGTGTGTATCTTCCTTAATTTCTTTTATGAATGTTTTGTAATTTTCTGAGTACAAGTCCTTAATCTCCTTGCTTAAATTTACTCCTAGGTACTTTATATTTTTGGTTGCAATAGTGAAGGGGATTGTTTCCTTAATTTCTTTTGCTGACAGTTCATTGTTGGTATATATAGAAATGTCTCTGATTTCTGAGTATTAATTTTATATCCTGCCACCTTGCTGAATTCATTTATAAGGTCCAGTAGTTTTGTGACTGAGACTTTAGGCTTTTCTATATACAATATCATATCATCTGCAAATAATGACAGTTTTACTTCTTCTTTTCCAATTTGGACACCTTTTATTTCTTCTTCTTGTCTGATTGCTGTGGCTAAGACTTCCAGAACTATGTTGAATAAGAGTGGTGAAAGGGGGCACCCCTGCCTGGTTCCTGATCTTAAGGGGATTGCTTTTAATTTTTACCCATTTAGTATGATGTTTGTTGTGGGTTTGTTTTAGATGGCCTTTATCATGTTAAGGAATGTTCCCTGTATTCCCACTTTACTGAGAGTTTTGATCTGAATGGGTGCTGGATTTTATCAATGCTTTTTCAGCATCTATTGAAATTCTCATGTGTTTTTTGTCCTTCCTTTTGTTTATGTGATGAATCACATTGATTGATTTGCAAATATTGAACCAGCCTTGCTTCTCCAGAATAAATCCCACTTGATCATGGTGTATGATTTTTTTTCATATATTGCTGGATCCGGTTGGCTAATATTTTGTTGAGAATTTTAGCATCTAAATTCATCAGAGATATTGGCCTATAATTTTCTTTCTTTGTGTTGTCTTTGCCTGGTTTCGGGATCAGAATTATGCTCACCTCATAAAAGGAATTTGGAAGTCTTCCTTCCTCTTGAAGCTTTTGAAACAGCATGAGGAGGATAGGAGTTAGTTCTTCTTTAAATTTTTGGTAGAATTCACTTGTGAAGGGAGCAGGCCCAGGACTTTTCTTTGTTGGGAGTTTTTTGATGACTGTTTCTATCTCATTTGTTGTAATTGGTCTGTTTAGGTGTTCTGATTCTTCCAGATTGATTTTTGGAAGTTTATATGATTCAAGAAATTTGTCCATTTCACCTAGGTTGTCTAATTTTTTGGCATAGAGTTCTTCATAGCATTTTCTTACAATGCTTTGTATTTCTGTTGTGTCAGTTGTTATTTCTCCACTGTCCTTTCTAATTTTATTTATTTGAGTCCTCTCTCTTTTTTTCTTGGTGAGTCTAGTTAAAGGTTCATCGATCTTGTTTACCTTTTCAAAGAACCAGATCCTGGTTTCATTGATCCTCTGTATTGATTCCTTAGCCACTATGTCATTTATTTCTTCTTTGATCTTTATTTTTTCCTTCCTTCTACTAGTCCTGGGCTTTGTTTGCTGTTGTTTTTCTAGTTCTTTTAGATGCAGGGTCAGGTTGCTTATTTGAGCTTTTTCTAGCTTCTCATGGTATGCCTGTAGTGCTATGAACTTCCCTCTCAGTACTGCTTTTGCTGTGTCCCATAAATTTTGAGTTGATGTATGCTCATTATCATTGGTTTCTAGAAACTTTTTTATTTCTTCTTTGATCTCATTGTTAATCCATTCATTATTTAATAACATGCTATTTAGTTTCCAAGTGTTTGAGTAATTTTCAGTCTTTCTTTTGTGGTTAATTTCTAGTTTCATGCCATTGTGATCAGAGAAAATGCTTGATATGATTTCAATCTTCTTAAATTTGTTGAGACCACTTTGTATCCTAACATGTGGTCTATCCTAGAGAATCTACCATGAGCACTTGAAAAGAATGTATATTCTACTGCTTTAGGGTGAAGAGTTCTGAAGATATCTATTAAATCGAGTTGATCTAGTGTATTCTATAAGTTTGCTGTTTCTTTATTAATTTTCTTTCTTGAGTATCTATCCAGTGTTGTTAGTGCGGTATTGAAATCCCCTATATTATAGTATTGCTGTTAATATCGCCTTTTATATCCATCAAAGTCTGCTTTATGTATGTCAGGGCTCCTATGTTTGATGCATAGATATTTATAATGGTTATATCTTCCTGTTGAATAGTTCCCTTTATCATTATGTAGTGTCCTTCTTTATCTCTTACTACAGCCTTTGTTTTAATGTCCATTTTGTCAGATATAAATATTGCTACCCTAGGTTTTTTTTCATTTCCATTTGCATGAAATATTTTTTTCATCCTTTTACCTTCAGTCTATGTGCATCTTTTGTTTTAAGGTGTGTCTCTTGTAGACAGCATATGTATGGGGCCTGTTTCTTTATCCACACAGCTACCCTATATCTTTTGATTGGATCATTTAATCCATTTAATTTAAGGTTATTATTGATATGTAGTTGTTAATTGCCATTTTATTCTTTAAAGGTGTATTCTTCTTTTGTTATATTTTTTCCCCCCTTTGAACTGTTCACAACAGGCCCCTTAGCATCTCTTTCAGAATTGGTTTGGTTTTAATGAATTCCTTGAGGATTTTTTTGTCTGGGAAGCTATTTCTCCTTCAATTTTAAACATTATCCTTGCTGGATAGAGTAGTCTTGGTTGTAGGTTCTTGTTCTCCATTACTTTGAATATATCTTGCCATTCCCTTCTGCACTCAAGTGTTTCTGTTGAGAAGCACAATGTCATTCTTATGGGAGCTCCTTTATAGGTGATAGCTTTTTTTTCTCTAGCAGGTTTTAAAATTTTCTCTTTATCACTTAGCTTTGGTATTTTAACTATGATATGTCTTAGTGTAGATTTCTTTGGGTTTATCTTTAATGGAGTTCTCCTGGCTTCTTGAACATGTGAAACGTTTTTCAGCCTTAATTTAAGGAAGTTTTCAGCTATGATTTGATTGAACAAAGGTTCTATTCCTTGTTCTTTCTCTTCATCTTCGGGTAACCCTATGATGTAGATGTTATTTTTCTTCATGTTGTCACAGAGCTCCCTTAGAGTTTCCTCACATTTTTTGAGTCTCTTTTCTTTTTCCTGCTCTGCTTCTGTGCCTTTGTTTATTTTGTCCTCTAACTCGCTGATTCGATCCTCAGCTTCATCCATCCTGCTTTTAATTCTTTCCATTGTGGTCTTTAGTTCTGATACTGTATTTGTCATTTCTGTCTGATTCTTTTTTATTATTTCAATTTCATTTTTTATACTTGTTATTTCTTTTTTTAGGTGTTCGTAATGACTATCCATTGTTGCTCTAAGCTCTTTGAACATCCTAACTATCATTATTTTAAACTCTGCATCTGGTAATTTGGTTATATCTGGTTTATTCAGGTCCTTTTCTGGGAATTTCTCTTGATTCATTTGGGTTGCATTTCTCTGCCTGCCCATTTGTCTGTGTATAAGAAGGGTGTGGCCACTGGAGTCCTATGGGTTTTGCTTGTGTTCCCTAGGTGTCGTCTTTCTGCAAGCCCACCACCCCCTCTGCCGCTCCCTAGGGTGGTTGGGTATGGGCGTTGCCGGTGCTGGCCCACTTCGGCTGTTGCTGTGATTTCCGCCTCTCCTCCGTGGGAGAGGCTGTGTTCTCGTGTCTGGCTCTATAAGCCTCAGCCTCTCTGGGCCTTCGCCTCTCCCCCACAGGTGGGATTGCACACCGCATTGAAGCCCAAGCCTCCACACCAAGGGTAGGGGGAGCACCTTTGCTCAGCTGCAGACCACGCCTGTTCCCAGGCTTCCGCCTGGCCCCCACTGTCAGAGTCTGGTTGCGCAGGATCCCAAACCTCGGTTTCTTGGGCCAGGCGGGGCTGCTGGCGTGCGCTCAGCTGCGAGCCTCCGCCTGTCCCGGGCTTTAGCCCCGCCCCCATGGTGAGGGCCGGCTTGCACAGGGTTGCAAACCTCGGAGGCCAGGTGATGCTGTGCGCCCATGGGGCCCTGCTCAGCAGCATATCTCTGCCCATTCCTGGCCTCCTGCTTTCCCCCCGCAGGTGGCACTGCAGGCAGGCCTGCAGCTGCCGGACCGCTTTCAGAGTCCCATCCATCCCTGCTGGGCTGGACCGAGCTCACACCAGCTGGGCCTCCACCCTGCCGCTGACAGACCATGTTTTTGTGTCCCGCCGCCCCCGTCCCTCCAGCAAGCCCTCAGCCGTGTGGGTAGGGGCACTGCAGCTCAGACCCTAACACTCCATACTGTAGTCCTGGAAGCTCCCTCCATCTAAGCAGCTCTTCTCTAAGTGCTGCGGGAGAGCTTGTTTGGCTGGTGTTCTGCCTCCCTTTGCTGGTATTGCTAGATCCAGGGGAAATATTCATTTTCGATTAGGGAAGTGACTCAGCCAGTGGTTAAAGGGCTGTCCCTCAGAGTGTTTCTCCCTGTGTATTCCAGTCCACCCTCTCTTCCCACTGCTCTGGTCCTTTCCTCTGTCCCTGTTCCCTGGGTGAGTGATTGTGAAAGAGGTTTTCTGCGCTGTCCCTTTAAGAAGAATCCTGGGTCTGAGAAAACTCTCTTTCTCACAAACAGTATCCTCACTTGTTTCCCAGCTCAATACTGTCCCAACGCCTCTTCTAGGCTCTGGGGCTGCAGGCTGAGGCTTTGTTCCTGGGATCCAGGTCCTTCCCTCTCCGCTAAACTCTCTTTCTGCCACGCGAGTCTGCCTTTCGCTCCAGGGAGCTGGGCAGCCCTTTCTATGCTTTTGCTTTCCTACCAGTCTCAATGTGGCTTCTTCAGTGTCCCTTGTTTGAGGAGTCCACTTAGTTTAGTTCAAAGTTGGTTTATCCAGATGATGGTTCTTAAAATTAAGTTATAATCCACTTTGGTTCAGGAGTTGGAAGTTGGTACGTCTGCCTACTCCATTACCATTTTGCTGTCCTCCATATCTAACAAAATATTTTTTAGGAGTCTGCATATCTGATTTGGATCCAGGGACAAATGTCCCTTCAAAGGCTCCCTGGCAGATTGATGACAGGATTCATCAACTGGCTGTATAGGGACCTAATAGGACTACACCATGGAGTACATTTGAAAAGCTCACATACATTCTCAAATATCATAATATATTAACATATTTCATTGCCTTTGACTCAATGATATTAAGAATATGTCTTTCTGCTCTGCAATTTAGTGATGGTCCAAGGTTGTTGTGTTCTTATTAAATATAGAAAGCTTAGCTTGCAATATAGGTCATTTATCTTGGGCTCAGTTTGAAATGGCAGATATTCAATCATATTGTAATACATAATAGCTTATAATTTAACCCTAGAGGAAGTTACAGTCACATATCATTTATCTAGACCCACTTAGATGGAAGATATTATGCCTAAATATGTTTTCTGGAATACCATAAGAGTACAGGGGTCCTCAGGTTATGACACAGTTCCATTCCATCAACAGTGATGTAACCCAAATTTTGGTGTAGGTCGAAATACACCCAACCTAACACAAATGGAACACTTGTGCTTTTAACAGTCCAAAATGGTGTAGGTAAGCTTACTGTGGGATGCCAATTCCCTCACTCGTAGGCCACGTTATTGCATATTCTTCCACTGCACGCAACCAAGTAGTTCCCCCACATACTCCATAAGTACCATGCTAATGGTGTAAGTCAAACACTCACGTCTCAACTTTTTAAAGATTTTATGAGAGTGAGCATCATAAACTCGAAGCATTGTATGTCGCGACTGTCATAACACAAGCATCCCCTCTACTTTCAAGTTTATACTTATATATATTCATTCAGGTTTGCTTTAAACAGGGTTATCATCACAATTTGACAGCTTGAGTTAAATATTTTGTATTATTAGCTTTTTAAAATTAAAAATAGAACACAAAAGAAATTCTCTTGGATTTGTGTCTGGACCCACATTCAACATTCGGCATTGCAGAGACAGAGGTGTTGTTTTCGCTTTGCCTTCTTGCCACGTATAGCATTTTCTTTTTCTTCTTTCTCATTGTCTTCCTCCTCCACCCCCTCATCTTCTTCTTCAGCCCATTTTTAAGTCAGGTTGTTTATTTTCTTATTGTTGAGTTTTAAAAGTTCTTTTTATATTTTGGACAACAGTTCTTTATCTGATATATCTTTTGCACTATTTTTTCCCCCATCTGTGGCTTGTTTCTCATTCTGTACTGTCTTTGGCAGAGCAGAAAATTTAAACTATAAATAGTCTTGATGTCATGTAGTATCAGTCCTCCTTGTTCGTTCTGTGTTGGATATTATGGGTGTTTTGTCTCTCCATAAAATGGTAGAATCAGTTTATTGTTATCCATAAAATAGTTTGCTGGGATTTTGGTTGGGATTGTATTGCATTTATAGGTCAAATAGGGAAGAACTGAGAGCTTAACACTATTGAGTTTTCCCATCCATAGACATGGAATATTTCTTCATCTATTTAGTTCTTTGATTTTGTTTAACAGAGTTGTATAGTTTTCCTCATAAAGATCTTGTACATATTTAGATAGCTAGATACCTAATATTTCATTTTGTAATGTAAGTTGTATTGCATTTTGTGTGTGTGTGTGTGTGATGGAGACAGAGAAAAACAAAGAGAGGGACAGATAAGGACAGACAGGAAGGGAGAGAGATGAGAAGCATCAACTCTTCATTGCGACACCTTAGTTGTTCATTGATTGCTTTCTCATTTGTGCCTTGACCGAGGAGGCTACAGCAGACCAAGTGACCCCTTGCTCGAGCTAGCGACCTTGGGTCCAAGCTGGTGAGCCTTGCTCAAACCAGATGAGCCCACGCTCGAGCTGGTCACCTTGGGGTTTCGAACTTGGGTCCTCTGCATCCCAGTCCAATGCTCTATCCACTGCGCAACCTCCTGGTCAGGCTGTATTGCATTTTTAATTTCAAATATTACTAAATTCTTTGAGCATTCTTATAATTATCGTTTTGAGCTCTGTATCTGTTAGTTTGTATGCCTCCATTTTATTTAGTTCTTTTTCTTGTTCTTTCACTTCAGAACTATTTCTTTGTCTCCTCTTGGCAGCTTCCCTGTATTTGTCTCTATGTATTAGGTAGAGCTGCTATGTCTCCCAGGCTTGGTAGAGTGGCCTAATGTAGATGTCCTGTGGATTCCAGTGACACAGCCTCCCAGTTCTTTGAGCTGTGTATTACAGGTGTGCCTCCCCACAAACCATGTGGGCCGTGTACACCCTTGAGTTGTGGCTGAGTCTTGATTGTTGTTGGCAAGTCAATGGCAGAGATTTACCTCCAGGTTGATTGATCACAAGGACTGGTTGGGACCACTGTGGAGGATCAGCTGTGTGGGCCCACTCCACAGAGCAGGAGTTACTGCAGGAGGGCTCTGGTGCCTGCTGAGTCTGCCCCTTGAGTGTGTCACTTGTGGAGGTGGTTAGGTGGTGCATTGACATGGTGTGAAGCTGTCTACTGGGTGTATTGGCTCTGGGCCTCCCGGAAGGTACAGGTCAAGGTCAGCCACCACCTGCGTTCTGTCCAGGGCCTCTAGCATGAGCTACAAAGTGATTTTAGATGGCTGCCACTTGTGCTGGGCTTGGAGGTGCCCAGGAGAGGCCAAGCTGTGGACCAAGGCCAGCTGGTACTAGCGCTGGGCCTGGGGCCAGTTAGCAAGAGGTACAGGGCACACAGAGGCCAGCTGCTGCTTGTTTGAGAGATTTTAGGAAGTCTGAGGCATGAGCCAAGACAGGCCATTTGTATGGAAAAGCCACTGGAAACAGCTTGGGTGGGCTCCAAGCTCGGTGGGGCAGGGTCTCAGGGAATCTGCTGGGTGGGGCACACAATGTGAACCAGGTCAATAGAGACTTGGATTTGGTGCCCACCTGCTGGCTCTGTGTGGTAAGGGTTCAGAAAAGGAAGGAACAGTGGCCTCTTCCAGAGCTTAGGTCTGGAAGAAAGTTGCCCCTTGAATATTTATTTATTTATTTATTTATTTATTTATTTATTTATGACAGATACAAAGTCAGAGAGAGGGACAGATATGGACAGACAGACAGGAAGGGAGAAAGATGAGAAGCATCAATTCTTCGTAGCGGCACCTTAGTTGTTCACCGATTGCTTTCTCATATGTGCCTTGACCGTAGGGCTATAGCAGACTGAGTGACCCCTTGCTCAAGCCAGCGACCTTAGGCCCAAACTGGTGCACTTTGCTCAAACCCGATGAACCCGCGCTCAAGCTGGTGACTTTGGGGTCTTGAACCTGGGTCCTCCACGTCCTAGTCTGACACTCTATCCACTGTGCCACTGCCTGGTGAGGCGCCCCTTAAACTCTCATTCTGATTCTACCCACTTCAATTTTTCCCCTTTTGTCTCTGGTACCTTTTGTGCTTCTTCCCTCATGCTGGGGCTCAGAGGGGGTGAGTGAGACTAAGTCCATGTGCAGGCCCTTTATAGGAACTGCCTGGAATGCTAGCAGTCTCATCTAGTCAAAATCCCCACTGGTTTTTAAAACCAGGAGTTATGGAGTTTTCTCTTCCTGGAACTGGACCACCGGGCTAGGGGCCTGGTGTGGGGCTGGGACCCATCCATATGATTTTATACTGCCAGGTGTGGGTGTGGGACTGACTGGCTATGCTTCTTTACCTCTCTTACCTGTCTAGATGTGGCTTTTCTTTAAATTCCTAGTCGTGGGACTTCCGTTCAGGTAGATTTCAGATGGTTTTCAATGATCTATACATAGAGAATTTTATGTGTTCTTCCCTTCTTAGACTAATTGAAGTACTTTCTACTATTTCACTTGGGCAGAAATAAGAGTAAAAACAGGAATGTATTAAAACATGTCAAATTATTTAAATCCAGAAGTGTATACTGATCTTAAACAACAAAACAAATCTCATTGCTCTTCTTTGGAGAATGCTAGAAAAGTAATTATTTTTTCAAACTTTTAAATACTGGGAAAGGGTCAAACATTTATCCTGCCTTTTCTGTATATCTGTACTGTAAGGTAACCAAATACTTTGCAAGGGAAGTTACTGTTTATAGAAGTACTCCAATTAGTGAGTGTAGAAGGCATTATCATATCACCATTTTGCAAGTTCTTATGAAATAATGAATCTAGACAATGGTTACCAATGGCTACTCACAACTCAAAAGGAGAAACAACTAGACATTGTGTGCTTCATAATGGAAGTACACAATACCACCTAAAACTGCTTCTTACCAAAAATTAGTCTCTGAAATCACCAAGTTGGGAGAGACTATAGGTTAAGATAGATTTAAGAAATATTTCAATAACTGAATTTTATGGGCCTCATTTGAATCCTATCTGGATCTTTGAAAATAATAGTAAATTAGTATTATTTTCAGTATCTAATATTGTGACTTAAAAAAAAAAAGAAAATAATTCTAATCTTGTAGAGATACATTCTGAGATATTTATAGATATAATGATACGAGTCTGAGATTTGATTTACAGGTGAGGTATGGTATAAGTAAATCAAAAAGACCCAGATATCTGAAGTTACTTGCCAACACCATATATGTAATTAGGGACAGTTCAAATCAGAAACTGGACTCTTGACTTCTAGTCAAATACTCTTTCCCTTATAACAAGCTGTTTTGCTGAGAAGCCAGACTTCTGGGGTACCAAATTATCTGTCCAAAGCTTGACAAGCCAATGGGTGAACTAGGAAGCACACTCTGGGGCTATCAAACACTCATACAAGCAGCTCATCAGTAAGCAGCCAAGTGGCAAATTGGGATTGACTAGGAGAGCAAAGCAGCTGTTGATTTTTGAGGTACTGCCCAGAGCTCTTGGCTTTTCCCCATTTGGCCTTTAAGGGGGCCATTTCAAAAGCAGACCGGCCTTCAAAATGCCCAAACAAACACAGTTGAAAGGCTATTTAGTCTGTGCCTAGACTGTTCTTAATGCCATCACAGGAATTAATTTTGCAGAGAGCTGTATAGTCAGACCAACATAGAGTCAGTCTTGTCATGATGGCTGAAGTTACAGCACCTACCTGGGCACCGAGTTTGAGATTGGGAATAGTTAGATTGGAGTGTCATTTTTACACTGATGCAGATTGCTGCTTCACAGACACCAAAACTCGTTATCATTGCTGCAGTGCTGGCATCGTTGAGACATTGGGCTGGCGAGTGGCTCCATACGGAGATGAAGAACTAATGAAGATCATATTGAAAATCAGAAAGGTGCTCAGGAGGCAGTGGCAGCAGTACAAAACCAGGGAAGGGCATGCACATCCTCTAAAGGGGAAAACAGACACTCATTTCTATTCCTTGCTCCCTCCCTCCCTTCCTTCCCTTCCTCCCTCCCCCTTCCCTCCTTCCTTTCCTCCCTCCCTCCCCCTTCCCTCCTTCCTTCCTTCCTTCCTTCCTTCCTTCCTTCCTTCCTTTACTATGTATTTAGAAATGAGGATCTCCTTTGAGGTTATTTATTGGAAAGAAAGGTGGGGTGAAATTCTTCTCCTGTCCGTGCCAATACTAATGCTCCCCCCTTTCCCCAGTCATTATTCAACATAGGTGTATTTCAGGCATTTTCTCCTAATGGATGTTTCTTGCTTTTTCCTGTTTAGGGTCCATTCCCATTTTTCTAACAATACTCCATACTTTCTTAGAAAACCTATCACTTCCTCATCGTGTGTGGTCTTAGTGGAATTGTTAATCAGATGGGCACCTGAGCCAAGTTTTGCTGACCTGACTCTTTTTTAGTAGAAGTTTGGATACTAAAGCTGTAATTTATCCCAGTAGAAGCATCTTTTAAAGAAAGTTGCTATTGGGGTCATGCTCCCTATAACCCTAAAACTGTGCTACTCGGTATCCTGTCCTTTCAAAGGCCAGGAACTTGTCTTTAATTGTGTAACTTTTTTTTTCTTTTTGTCTAACATTCCCTTTTTGTTTAAGTCAGAATTTGATTATATCGCCGATAATCCAATCTAAATGATATACTGTCCACATATGATACTTACTAAAAGCTACTTACTAAAAGAGATATTGAATATTCATTTATTATGTCGCAGGCCAGTACATTGAGCTGCACCTCACTCAGGTTATTGGCATACATTAAAATAAAATCTTCCATGCTCCTTGACTCATTACTGGAGAAAAATCAAATCCATATTTAAGTTTTGATGTATTTTTGGTTTTTCTTTTCTCTTGTGGAAAAAATAATCACAAAAAAAATCATGATAAAATTTCTAAGCCCACAGTGCAATACACCAATATCATATTTATATTTTTATTTCTGTGTTTTGTGAAGAATTAGATGCAATAGATAGCAAAAACATGAAGTCAGACATAAAACACACCTTCTTAAAGCAAAGAAATCTCATTGGTCAGAATTCATACACTGTCTCAATTCTTTTTAACAATATAGGTATAAGTGATAAATACTAGCCCTGGCCTGTTGGCTAGGTGGTAAAGCGTCAGCCGGGCATGTAGATGTCCCTGGTTTGATTCCCTGTCTAGGCACACAAGAAGAAGCAACCATATGCTTCTCCACCCCTCCCTCTCTTATTTCTCTCTCTTCTCTCCCCCTCTTCTGCAGCCATGACTGGATTGATTTGAGTGTACAGGCCCCAGGTACTGAGGATGGCTCTGTGGAGCCTCTGCCTCAGGTGCTAAAAATAGCTTGGTTGCAAGCATGGCCCAGATAGGCAGAGCATCTGTCCCAGATGGAGGTTGCTGGGTGGATCCCAGTAGGGACACATGCAGGAGTCTGTCTCCCTATTTCCCTTCCTCTCACTTGGAAAAGAAGAAAAAACATGGTAAATACTTCTTTTGATTAGATACCCACTCAAGTATAGGGTGAATCAAGACCATTTCTTTAAACTCTGAGAGAAGGTAATGGGTTTTTTACTTGTTGCAATAAGCCTTTGTTATTTACAGGTCGTACACAAATCTTTGAAGATGAAGGATTATCTTTAGCTCCCAGGTAGGAACTTTAGCTAAAGGTATAACTCTTTAGCTTTTCCCTTTCTCTCTCTCCCTTCCTTCCTCCCTCCCTCCCTCCCTCCCTCCCTTTTTCTTTTTTTCTTTCTACAGAAACTTTTTGAGAGAGAGAGAGAAACATTGATTTGTTGTTCCACTTATTTATGCACTCACTGGTTGATTCTTGTATGTGCCCAGACTGGGGATCAAACCCTCATCCTTGGCATATTGGGACGATGCTCACCAACTGAGCTACCCAGGCAGGCCTAGCTTTTCCATTTCTTAGATTCATTCATAAGAGTCATCCTGGCTCCCAGTTATAAACTGAATTCTGTTTCCCAATAATTCATATTTTGAAGTCCTAAGTGCTATATTTAGAGATAGGGTTTTTAGGGAGGTAATAAAGATTAAATAAGGTCATAGGGTGGAACTCCCCAGTAATATTAGTCTTTGTCCTAGTGCCGTGATGGCGAACCTATGACAAGCGTGTCAGCATTGAAACATGTAGCCATTTTTGATGACACATGGCCACATGTGGCCGCACACCAGAGAAGTATGGGGTCGCAAGCTGAGATGGACGTTTCATCCTAGGCTCCTGCACGGCTAGGTGCAGTAGCCGAGGATAAAACATTTGCTGTAGTGTAGACACTGTGCCGGAGGTCTGTAGGCCAAAACAACAGAACTCGGGCACAGAGCGTCTAGTTCTGGGACTTCCAGTTAGGCAGTTTTTCTCGAAGTGACACACCACCCAAGTTATGCTCGGTTTTTTGGCGAATTTTGACACACCAAGCTCAAAAGATTGCCCATCACTGTCCTAGTGTTATGGGCTATGTCCCTGCCCCCTAATTCAGTTGTTGAAGTTCTAATCCCCAGTAACTCAATATGTGACTATATTTGGAGACAGATATTTAAAAGAATAATTAATTTAAAGTGAGTACATAAAGGGCAGTCCTAATCCAATAGGACTAGTGTCCTCATAAGAAGATGAAGAGACACTAGAGCTCACGGCCTCTGTGTGAAAACAGAGGAACGGCCACGTGAGGACAGCCAGAAGGCAGCCATCTGCAAGCCAGGAAAAGAGTCCTCACCAAGCATCGCTGATGCCACCTTGGTCTTTGACTTCTCGCTTCTAGAAAGCCAAGAAAATAAATTTCTGTTGTTTAAGCCACCCATTCTGTGGTATTTTATTATGTAAACCCTAGCAGACTAATATACCCTGTTTTTCAATGCTGTATATAAAAGATTCCCAATAGCCTATGATTCTTAGGTAAGAAAGTTCAATTTAATATTTTTATCAATACCTCCAACTTGACTAGCTGCACCCCGCTGTTTTTCTGCTCTGGTGCTGCCCTGGTTGATTCCGGAGGTGCTTGTGGCACTGTCCCAGCGTTTTACCACTGCTCTATTCGGATCACCTGAATGGTAGTGCTTACCTGCTTTTTACCTCCCAAACTCTAGTCTGTGTGCTTGATCCTCAATTCCTGGACACTCTAGCATGCTTTTGGGGTTAGGGGGTCTTTACTTAGTCAGTGCATCTTCCTTTAGTCGTTTTCTTATCCAACAACCACATATAGCTTCTTTGTTGTTGTTTTCTTTTTTGCCCAGCATAGATAGGGGACCTCTGAGTATTGGAAATAGAATGGATTTCAGTCCAGTTTAACACTGAATGTGGCTACTCTGTGACCATTTCTTTGGACCTGTTTTTGTATCTGGTCTACTATGCAGAACTTTATTTCTCATTATGGTTTTTCTTCTAAGGGATTTCATTGTTTCTTCTGCAATCTGGCCCTACTGCCCTTTCTTACACCCCATCAACATATGCCTGAACTCAGATTGCAAACAAAGTTCAAAATCTTTTCCTTGAGTCTGCCAAGACCCAGGCACATTGGAGCTGGATAGTTGGTGAAGGGTTGCCTAACTTTATAAACTGCCATAGCCAAGTTTTATCTAGCCCAGTGGTTTGCAGAATTCCTGGAATAGTTTTACCAGTTGAACTTTTTATGTTTCGTTTCATTTTAGCTTAGCTCTTGGACAGAATCTGATATAGAGATGAGTAATATATTCAGATGAATGAGAAAGACAACAGTGTCACAGCCCAAAGAATCCTAGCCAGGCTCTCCCCTTCCCCCATGCTTTCTGTGTAATCCTGCCTGTTATCCATCCTGCAATGGCCTTCCCTGACACTGCCTAAACTTCTTTAGCTCCTCAGTACCCCCCAAGCTTCCCTCTATTCTTGTACCTTTTGACAATTGCTTTCCCTCAGTTTGCCTTCAATAGCAAATACTTTTATATATATATATATTATTGGGGAGGATGTTGAAGACAAGTTTTTATTTCTCTAGGAAAATACCTAGGTGAGGTATTGCTGGGTCATTTGGTAAGTGTTTACCTATATTTTTTCAAATTTTAATTGAATTTATTGGGGTTACAGTAGTTAGCAAAATTATACAGGTTTTAGGCAACAAATTTTATAACATATTACTGTACCCCATATTCTGGGCTTACCATTGTCCATCACCATTTATCTCCCCTGTACCCTCTTTCACCTCCCCTCACCCCAGCCATCACCACACTGTTGTCTGTGTCCATGAGGTTTTTTTCCTCTTTTTTTTTGTCCTTTTTTGCTCAGTGCCTCCACCCACTCACCTTACCCCCACCCAACAGCTAGCTGTCAGCCTGCTCTGTATCTATGAGTCTGTCTCTATTTTGCTTGTTGGTTCGTTTTGTTCATTAGATCCCATACATGAGTGAAATCCTATGGTACTTGTCTTTCTCCAACTGGCTTAGTTCCCTTAGCATAATACTCTCCAGGCCCATCCATGCTGTCTCAAGAGGTAAGATTTTCTTCTTTTTTATGGCCACGTAGTAACCAGTGTGTGACTGTTCAAATGGATATATTAAAATGATCTCAACCTCTCCTCCTCCCTTGTTCTTTCTCTTTATTTTGAAGAACATTCTTAAAAGTTGCTGGCAACAGTGACAGCCCATGTTCCTGTATCCCTTGCTTTTCTTCATCTGACCAATTAACTCTACACAGCAGAAACTTGGTCTCTCTTCAGTTTGCCCAAATACCAGATTCAGGCCAGAATGGCACGGTTTCCACTCTACCTTCTTATAGGGAACCGGTTGGTTTTCTAGAGGGACAAGAAAACCGTGTGCATAATTGCATACCCCACCCAGGTGTCTTGCTTTCTTTTAGGTTAAAACCTAAAGGGTATTATTACTTAACAGCCATCATTCATTATGTGACATTTCTTGTTTCAGAAAACAGCTATAATCACTAAAACGAGTTGACAGGTAAGCCAGGAGTTATTTCACATGACTGACTCCCAGTGAATGTTGGCTAACTCTTTACAATCAGATATAAAGGTTATCAAACAAGAAAGTGAATAGTCGATCAATAATTTGTAAAGAAGTTTGAACAAGAATAAAAGAATGAAAATGGTGTTCCCTAAATAAACAAGAGACTCCGATTGGTTAATTTGTTACAAATTCCCTAATGTGAGAAATTTTCATGTACAAATGTGTTTCCCCCTCCCCCCATCACTTCCTTATGCCTGTTACTACAGGAAATGGCACTTCTTATTATTAATTTATTGACATTAAATTAGCCCTCATATGTCATTTTCTTTGTAATGACAATAGAAATGATTATCACATGGAATTTTAAGTCATCGTTATTTGAACTGTATGTTTAAAATCAGGAATATTATGCCTTAAACTCTGATCCTGTTGGATGTCCCACTCTCCCTCCCCCCCCCCCCCAGGGACAGAGAGAGAGTCAGAGAGAGGGATAGATAGGGACAGATAGACAGGAATGGAGAGAGGTGAGAAGCATCAATCATTAGTTTTTCATTGCCGTTGCGACACCTTAGTTGTTCATTGATTGCTCTCTCACATGTGCCTTGACCGCAGGCCTTCAGCAGACTGAGCCACCCCTTGCTGGAGCCAGTGACCTTGGGTCCAAGCTGACGAGCTTTTGCTCAAGCCAGATGGGCTCACGCTCAAGCTGGCGAGCTCGGGGTCTCAAACCTGGGTCTTCCGCATCTCAGTCCGATGCTCTATCCACTGTGCCACTGCCTGGTCAAGTGGATGTCCCACTCTTATCTATCAGCTTTCTCCTAAATTTAGTATGCTTGGCTGTTGTGTTTTAACCATGTAGGGCACTTAAAAAATGAAATGAATTTGTCTAATCAAAAGAGCACTTTCTAAAGTCAATTTTAGATTTTTCCATATTTATATTTTTATTATTTTTGAAATTTCACTCTTCAAAATATTGACTCATCAAAGAGTCCCAGGAATTTCTTGTGAGAGATATGTCCCCACCCAGACCTGTCTCCTCATCAAGTTACACACTTTCCCATACCCTACATGGTGGCCACAATAACATGTTGCTTAACACATCAGGATTATTTTTATTCTAGGCTTTCAAGATAAATTTATATGTTGTGGACATGGGGAGAGTTAATTTCCTATTCATCTGTTCCCCAATTTTAACATGCCTCCCCAATATTTATGCTTGATTTTCAAGAGTCATGACCCTAAATGCTTAAGATTTGTGGGGAAAATTGACTTTCATAGAGAATGAATTATTGTAACTGTTCAGGTAAACAACTGATTAGTCTTTTCAAACAAGTTAGGCTCACTTCAATGCCTCAATCTAGAAGGTGGGCCAAATCACACTGGAGTTGGAGGATAACATGTAGCTATTATACCATATCAGTGTATTTCACAACAGCATTTTGCCTGATATATTTGCAAAGGACGTTACTTTCACAGAAACTGGACCCCCCCCCCAAAAAAAAACAAAAGCAAATAACAAACTCCACCTCCCCCCCAAAAAAACAGTGGTTTTTCTCATTTTGATAAGGTGAACACATATTACTCTCACAATAGCAAATATTAAGAAAAATATTTTTATGTTTTATTTTTCTATTTTAGTAGGAGAGGGACATAGAGATAGAGATAAAGGGACAGACAGTGAAGAAGGGAGAGAGATGAGAGGTATCAACTTGTTGTAGCACTTTAGTTGCTCATTAATTGTTCTTTTATATGTGCCTTGACTGGGGGTTCCAGTAGATCCAGTGACCCCTTGCTCTAGCCAGTGATCTTGAGCTCAAGCCAGCGACCTTGGGCTTCAAGCCAGTGACCTTTGGGCTCAAGCCAGCAATGATGGGGTCACGTCTATGATTATATGCTCAAGCCAGCAACCCTGTGCTCAAGCTGGTGAGCCTACGCTCAAGCAGGATGAGCCCACACTCAAGCAGGTGATCTTAGGGTTTCGAACCTGGGTTCTTAGAGTCCCAGGTTGATGCTCCATCCACTGTGCCACTGCCTGATCAGGCAGAAAAATCTTTAATAATAAAATATATTTATGAACAACAGCAACAAGTTCTTGGAAAGGGTATAATTCAGTTCTCAATGCTCCCTTTAATTCTAAATTTTTCCTTGTGATTTTTGAAAGTTGTTAGGAATAGTAGTAAACATGAGTCCTAGAAATTAGCATTTTATTACTATTTAACAAAGAAACAAATAATACAACATATAAAAGGAAACCATCATCAAAACAAAAAGACACAGCTGGCCGGTTGGCTCAGTGGTAGAGTGGTATGTGGAAGTCCCAGGTTTGATTCCCGGTCAGGGAACACAGGAGAAGTGACCATCTGCTTCTCTATTCCTTCCCCACTCCCTTCTCTCTCTCTCTTCCCCTCTTGCAGCCATGGCTTGAATGGTTCAAGAAGTTGGCTCTGGGTGCTGAGGATGGTTCCATGGCTTTATTTCAGGTGTGAAATAGCTCAGTTGGTGAGCAACAGAGCAGTGGTCCCAGATGGGCAGAGCATTGCCTGGCAGAGGGCTTGCCTAGTGAATCCTGGTCAGGGCACATGTGGGAGTCTATTTCGCTGCCTCTCTGCCTCTTACTTAATAAAAACAAAAAAACCCCCAAAAGACAAACTATGAATTGGGAGAAGATATTTGCCAATAGTATATCAGAAAAAGATTAATGTCCAAAATTTATAAAGAACTCATATACCTGAACACTAAAAAACCCAAACTATCCCATTACAAAATGGGCAAAAGATCTGAATAGATACTTCTTCAAAGAAGACATACAGATGGCCAAGACATATTTAAGGACTCTCAGTCACTAATCATTTGAGAAATGCAAATTAAATTCACAATGAAATATCAACTTACACCTGTCATAATGAATATCATCAATAAATCAACAAACAACAAGTGTTGGAGAGGATGTGGAGAATAGGGAACCTTCATGTATTATTGGTGGAAATGCACATTAGTGCAGCTACTATGGAAAGAAGTATGGAGGCTCTCAAAAAATTAAAAATAGTAGTACTACTACTTAGCCATAAGAAATGATGACATCGGATCATTTACAACAACATGGATGGACCTTGATAACATTATACTAAGTGAAATAAGCAAATCAGAAAAAACGATCTATATGATTCCATATATAGGTGGGACATAAAAATGAGACTCAGAGAAACAAACAAGAGTGTGGTGGTTACAGGGGGTGGAGGAGAGGGAGGGGGTATGGGGAGGGGAGGGGCACAAAGAAAACCAGATAGAAGGTAATGGAAGATAATTTGACTTTGGGTGATTGGTATGCAACATAATCAAATGTCAAAATAACCTGGAGAAGTTTTCTCTGAACATATGTACCCTGATTTATCAATGCCACCCCATTAAAATTAATAAAAATAAATAAAAATAGAACTACCTTATGACCCAGCAATTAAACTTCTGGGTATTTATCTAAAGAAACACAAAACATTAATTAGAAAAGACATATCCATTCCTATGTTCATTGCAGCATTACTAATAATAACCATAACGTGAAAACAACCCAAGTACCCATCAATAGATGGCTAAAGAAGTGGTACATATATATACAATGTAATACTGCTTGGAAATTGTAAAGCCAGTAGCCGTGGCCACCTGGCTCATGCAGGTTCGCATTTGATTCGGACAGTCGGTAATGAAACAACAGAGCCAAGAACTGGTGGCCCATTAACTTTAATCCTAGGTTGCACCTGGTGGGCAAGTAAAAACACACACTGGGCTCCCAAACCCACTCATTCAGTGCTCACAAAGCTACTGATTTATTTGAGTTTCCTAGAATCAAAGGTTTCTAGCTCACCAGACTTATTCACCTCTGTTCCCCATCTCCTTCTCCAGCACAAACTGGCTTCTCCCTCAGCACTCTGCCATCTTGGCTGCTTCTCCTGGTTTCCACGTGGCCTTACTCTTTACTCTCCTCCAGCATGGGCTCCTTCTACAACATAATCACTCTTCTCTCAAAACAATGTGATCTCTCTTCCTTTTAAAACCTTCTGGCGCGAAAGCCCTCCCCCAACACACATTAATACAGTCACGCCCATCCCATGCAGGAAGGGCAGGGCAACTAATGTTATCACTTGGGCAATGGGCTTCCACGTGGGCAGCGCCATCTTTAACAAAGTGACCATAATGTATTTTATCAGCCCAACAACAACAATAAAAAAGAATGAAATCTTGCATTCATGACAACATGAATAGACCTAGAGGGCATTATGCTAAGTAAAATAAGTCAAACAGAGAAAGACTAATACACGATTTTAACTGTATGTGGAATTAAAGAACAAAATAAATGAACAAACAAAACAGAAACAGACTCAGATACAGAGAACAAACTGAGATTGACAGATGGGAGGTGTGGGTGCTGGATAAAAAGGTGAAGAGATTAAGCAGTACAAATTAGCACTTACAAAATAATCATGGGGATGTAAAGTACAGCATAGGAAATATAGTCAATAATATTCTAATAACTATGAATGGTGCCAGATGGATACTAGACTTATTGGGGTGGTCACTTCATAACTTATATAAATGTCCAACCACAGTGCTGTGCACTTGAAACTAGTACAAAATAATATTGAATGTCAACTGTAATTGAAAACAAAACAAAACAAATAGTATGAGATGAAGAGTGTTCATGGGACCATCTCTCCAACTCATAGGCAAGACAGGCTGAGCAAAGAGATTCAGGTGAGAGTGCAGACCCAAGCTAAAACATCAAGGAGAGTTACCCTGAGAATAAAGAGTAAAGGAAGAACTCTCAGAGTCAGGGGAATGCTTGTTTAGAAAGCAGCAGGGATTATTTGATAAACTAGGTAAACTGCTTGTCACTTTTATAATGTAAATGAAATCTGTAGCACAGTGAAAAGCTGACATCCTCTCATAGGACAGATAAAGCCAAGTGATTATATTTAGATTCCTACAGAAGAAAGCAAACATTTTATTCCTAGTCTCCAACATTTACCAACTCATCATAACCTCTTGGAATGTTTATTGGGGTTGAAGGAATGGAAAGTGAAGGGGGGAGGAGGGAGCAGAAAAGTGTATTCACCCCACAGTTTTGCCTTCAGGCTTTCCACCTAGTGCACCAAGCATCCGAAATTGGCAATACAATGAGCATTATACAGAAGTAAGAATTGGTTGGTTTTTTTCTTACACTGCACCTCAAGATTCTTATTCCAAAATGATTTTGCCTACCATTTACCCCCAAGGACCTGACCCAAAAGATATTTAATTTTTAGATAAGCAATAACAAATAATTCAAAACAAAACAAGCTCTTAACAATAACAACAAAAACGTGCTTTACTTGAAATCCCTGGAAGGCTTTTAGTAAGAACAGCGTGTGACTGCCGTAGTAAATTAGGCCTGTTGGAGAAAAATCAAGACAAAATATGGATTCATTGTTTTTTTTGAAAGGCGGCCATATTTCCAAGAAAATGTGTACACTACATTTTATTAAGAATTTATATCTTTCCCCATGTTTTCCATCTCTTTCACCTGCTGGCAATGGCGAGCAGGTTAAACAGACATGATGAAAGAATTAATGAAGCCTTGGGAATGTATAAACAAACAAACAAACAAAAAATATATATATTGAAACACCTTTCTTTAAATTTCATTAGTTCAATCAGATCCTAAAAGAGCCTGGTTAGGGAAATGATTTACAAGGTATGGGCTGTTCTTCCAGACTTATCACCCTTTTGTAATATAAAAAACTAGAAGATGGATTTAATATTGCTCCAATGAATTGGCATGGGGTTTAAGGTCTTGCTTTGATGAAAATAACTGTGTCTGCTTTAGTGCTAATATATTTCCCTTAGTAAGATATTTTATTTATTTAAAGATTCATTAGTAGGGGTGGGAAAAAAATTTTCTATTTTCCTTCTAGGTTCTTTGGCTGGCCTAATAATGAAATTGATATAAGACAAATTAACAGGAGAAAAACAAATTTAATTCTGTACATATTAGAGCTCCATGAAAGGGCAGCTAGGTAATTGAGGCTTATATAACTTCCTGAGTTAAGGAAAGGGGTAGGAGTTTGGGGACCCAAAGGGGAGGAAGCCATTCACAGGAAGGCAGAGGACATATTGGAAAACAAAGGTTGTCCTGTTATGCAGAGAAGCTTCTTAAGTTCAAAGGTAACTCTGGTAATGGCTCTCTTCCGGGTATAGGCTGCCTTTCCAATGTAAATTTAGGCAGTTGAGGGGGAGGTAAAGAGCTTTTTCTGAATCTGTTGGGTTCTGATTGCCTTTAGCTCAGAATAATCCTCCTGCCAAAGTGACATATTTTGGGGGTGTTAAATTCTGCTCTCCTTCACATTCTCAGTGGCTACACATTTGTCTTTGTGTAAAACCAACTCTCTCCTCTGAAAAAGCAGCATAACCCGTCAAAGAACAAGTATATAGGATTAGCACATTATGAAGAATAAAGAGGAGCTTTCAGCTCTCTGTCATGGATGATATTTATCACATTTTTCACGACCGACTCTAATAACAGTGCAGAGATAAAATAGGCTTGATGCATCTCTTCTGTACAGAGAATTTTACAGCAGCAACTATGAGAAATCCAGGAGATGAAACATGTGCTTCTTCCCTCTTGCAGTTTTTATTAGTCTAAAAATGGGAGGTGTGTGTTGGGGGGAGACTACTTCTACAAAAGTGGGCTTGAATTTTCTGTCTGTTATGCTAATGTATTCATAGGAAAAGCTGGTGCTGAGGGCGGTTCTCCAATTAAGACAAATGAGGCACATTGAATTTCTCCCCCAGGGCACAGCAGGGGTGCTGGCAAAATCTACTTTATTCTTTTCTGTCAGGGCTGAACTGGAAACAAAAGCATGAAAATTCAACACATCCACTTACAGAATAATAAAGGCTGTTGTTTAAAGCGTGAAGAGTTTTGGCACCCTTCTGGGGCCTTATGCAAATCACTCTTCCTCTCAACTGCTACCACACCATCGGTCTTGGAAATTAAAGATGTACTTGGTCGGTTAACAGTTGAAAGGAGAAGAACAGGCTGAAACTCAATTAGAATTGTATTAAGCAAATAAATCAGGACTGACTGATATTGGCTAAACTATAATGCATTACAGGCTGACAGTATTGCTAATTTGATTGACAAATATATGTGGAATGTTATTAACCTAAATGAAAGATTTAAAAAAAATCCTTTTTTTTTTCCTAAAAAAAGGATTTTACTCTAGTAAACAGTCTGCTCCCCCTCTAAAGTTACACAAAACAATAAACAGAGACCACCAGCATGGTGCTGTTTACAATACAAAAAGAACACTGGAAATCTATTTCCTGATACATGTTAAGAGTTTAAGACCAAATGATTCTGCAGAAAGACATTTGTTTTCATTGATTTATTCGGTGTAATGTAACGGCAGAACACATTTATCTGGTAGAATGAAGCGCACCAAACGCACACTATTTATTATGGGGAGTAGCACGAAAGCATAGACTTGTACATGCCTGGTTATTTATACATGATGCTTTTCTTACACTACGGTATACACCGAGGAGCTTCAAATGACATTAAAGTTATCGATAACAATTTCAATCGAGTGCTCCTAAGCTATGAGGAAAAAACCAAACCAAACCTTAAATAGAACAGAAGTGTGGTTGTGTATGATTAGAGGAATGAGAGATTTTCCCTTGTGAAAAGATTTTGGGACTTTCTTTTTAACTTGTCTCCTTGCCTTGACTATTTACACATACAGACGTAGAGACATTTAAGTCATTCCACTGAACATACTGCTAAATAAATCATTAAACACCAGCCGAATGCTTTTGCTTCGTTATAACCATCTTCTGGTTTTCCCTATCGTTCCTGTTCATCAGTGCGACCACTGTTTCCTTCCGTTTATCAGTTTAGTCTCATTCGTATCTTTCAGTTATCTTTCCTTCTATCTTTTCCTACCTGGTTGTCCTTGCCAAAGCCTGCTGCGTTTTGCTCTGCATCTCTGCCAGCAATGGCCTCTTTCTCCCCATTCGAACCCTGCCCAAACCTTTGCCCCGTGTGGGCTGCTTCCTGTCACATCTCTTGCCAGCCCCTGTTCTTTCCTCTTCTGTCCTCACATCTCCCTCCTCTGATGAGCACATCAAAGATCCTCAGCCAAAATACCTTTCTCTGGTACTCAGGCTCACATTTTCCTCCCATCACCATCAGTAATGCCCTTCATCGAGACTGAAGTTGGAACATCAGAAAACGAGACATCACCTATTACCGGCAGGTTTCACACACATTTTCTTCCATCCCAGATTAAATTCTCTATTTTTAGCTTTTCAAGCAGTTCCTATATCAGCTCTCTCAACTTCTACTCTGGTTTATCTCTTCTTACTCGCCTGCAGAGCTGGCCGTCAGCGGGGCCTCTCTCTCTCTTTGTTTTCTACTCTTTGCTCTTTTCTGCCACCTCCTGTGAAATTTACCCGAAAAATCAGCTCAACACTCATATACAATCTGCTAATGACAACCCCAACCACTTACTATGGGTTTAGAAGAAATTTGTTCCATATATTTATTTAATTTTTTAAAGGTTTCAGACTCTTTTAGTTACATTATTTATTGTGTAATAATTATTAAAAGTGTGATTAAATAAAAATTTCTTGAAGGATTTTGTTTATACCCATTTTGGTTTTTCCATTTAAAAGCAATAGTATCCTAGACCTTTGACATGGACCAGGAACCCATTCTATGGACTTCCATAAATCTCAAGATATTTTTTTCTTTTCTTAAAATTGTGGTAAAATGTACATAACATAAGATTTACTACTTTAACTGGTTTTAGGTGTATGATTCAGCGGCATTAAGTACATTCACAATGTTGTGCAACCATCACTGCTATTTCCAGAGCTTTTCCCCTCATCCCAAATTGAGACTCAAAACCCATTAAACAATAAGCCCCTTGTTAGGCAAATAAGTTTGTGAAATGTAATTTTTATGCTCACTTTGTTAAAAATAGTGCTGCCCAGCCCTGGCCGATTGGCTCAGCGGTAGAGCATCAGCCTGGCATGTGGAAGTCCCAAGTTTCATTCCTGGTCAGGGCACACAGGAGAGGCGCCCATCTGCTTCTCCACCCTTCCCCCTCTCATTCCTCTTTGTCTCTCTCTTCTCCACTCACAGCCAAGGCTTCATTGGAGCAAAGTTGGCCCGGGTGCTGAGGATGGCTCCATGACCTCGGCCCCAGGCTCTAGAATAGCTCTCATTGCAGCAGAGCGATGCCCCAGATGGGTACAGCATTGCCCCCTGGTGGGCATGTCAGGTGCATCCCATTTGGGCACATGCAGGAGTCTGTCTGACTGTCTCCCTGCTTCTAGCTTGGTGCTGCCCACTTGGATGATGCCGCCCAGGTGATACTGCTACTGCTAATTACCTTCCTGCTTGAAAAGGGGTTTTGTTTGTTATATTAATGTGTGCTGGAGGAGGGGTTTTCGTGCCAAAAAGTTTTGAGAAAGAAGAAGGAGGAAGGGAGGACACCACGTTTTTGCAGAGAGAAGGTAGCCAAGATGGCGGGGTGCTGAAGGAGAAGCCAGTTTGTGCAGAGAGAAGAAGATGGGGAACCAGAAGGGACTGAGCTTGTGGGGACCTTTCATTCTAGGAAAACCCAATGTGTCAGTAGCTTTGTGAGTGCTGAATGAGTGGGTTTTGGTGCTCTGTGTGTTTTTACTCACCTGCCGGATGTGAGGCTAAAATAAAGAAATGGCCAACCAGTTTTTGGCTCTGCTGTTTCTCTACCATCTGCCCAAATTCAATGAGAACGTGCATATGCCTGGCAGCGACGGCGGCCATGACTACTGGGCCTATACCCACATTCCTCTCTGCCCTAACCTCTAGTCACCACTATTCTACTTTCTGTCCCTATGACTTTGACTCTCCAAGGTAATATATGTATGTGGAATCACGCTATACAAACTTTTTGTTACTGGCTTATTTCATTTAATGTAAGCATAATAGTTCATCTTTTCTGTAGCATCAGAATTTCATTCTTTTTAAGGCTGACTATCATTCTATTGTATGTGTATACTGCATTTTGTTTATCTACTCATCTGCTAAAGGACATGGGGTTGTTTCCACCTTCTGGCTATTGTGAATAATGGGCTATGAACACAGGTGTACAAGTAGCTGACTCTGCCTTCAATTCTGTTGTCTGTTGAATCTGAAGATTTGATGATACAAATGCAGCATATGATTTTCTTCATAAAACTTTTCTCTTATTTTTTAATATATACTCAAATTAAATTTATTGGGGTAACGTTAGTTTTTTTCTTAAACCCTTTCATGTCTTCTTTCTTGTCACAACCCTCAGAGCAGTTTATTTTCTTTATGGGGTCATTCTCTGCCAAGAAATACAACTTTATATCCACTCACAAGGCAAAGCTAAGTCAAAAACAGCAAGGTGATGCTGATTCTCCCTCCCCACCCCTCTTCAAATGTACAATGAGCCTGACTGGTGCTGGCACAGTGGATAGAGCATCAACCTGGGATGCTGAGGTCCCAGGTTCAAAACTCTGAAGTTTTGGGTTTGATTGAGCATAGGCCTACCAACTGCAGTGCGGGGTCGCTGGCTTGAGCATGAGATCATAGACATAACCTCATGGTTGCTGGATTGAGTCCAAAGATCAATGGCTTGAGCCCAAGGTTGTTCAGCTGGACCCACCCTTTTCCCAAGGCACATATGAGAAGCAATTAGTGAGCAACTAAAGTGCCACAAGTATGAGATGATGCTTCTCATCTCCCTTCCTGTCTGTCTCTCTTAACCTCACTAAAAATAAAAAATAAAAGGCCTGACCTGTGGTGGTGCAGTGGGTAAAGCGTCAACCTGAAACACTGAAGTTTCCAGTTCGAAACCCAGGGCTTGCCTGGTCAAGGCACATATGGGAGTTGATTCTTCCTCCTATCCCCCTTCTTCTTCTCTTTCTCTCTCTCTTTCTCGGCCCTCTCTAAAATGAATAAATTTTAAAAATTTGTAAATAAAAATACAGTGAGTCTGGAAATGGAAAAATTGCCTAACTGCCCTGTATAAACCCAATTACATCCTAGGTGATATAATTTTCACACCTCAAATTCATATTCTAAGTATTTTTCTGCTTCTTAGAGTGCAAACAAAGTAGTGAAAGCAACACAGGAAGCCAGACTTGAGGGGGGAGATTGACATCTGAGTAATCAGAAGGCTTTGTTCTCTAAAGCCCAGTTAAATAGTCGAGCTATCACTCAGTACTAACAGAAACAGTTTTCTCTTGCATTGCTCTAAAACCAACTACTAAATAATGTTAGGATATCTTTGAGGCAATAATGTGTAATCACTCACAGTTCTTTTGAAGGGAATGTGGTTAAAATTAAAAAAAAAAAAAAAAAAGGAAAAGGCCCAGAGGCAGAGAGCTTTTAACTACTAGCCATTTGGCAATATTACTTTTCACTCTCCCTCCTGCCCTTCTTCCCTCCTCCATAACCCTTAGTATAAATTTTTTCTCTGAATTTAGTGTTGGAGAGAGAAATTCTGCAATTGCTGGAAGAAATGTTCTTGTTGTTGTTTTTCATTTATTCTGTTGACTTCACTGTATTTTAACATGTAAGTGTTTACAGAGAGCATACTAAATTCTGAGTTACTAGGTTGTACTTCTACTTGCTGTGGAGGAGGATTTCAGTCCATCAGTCAAAGTGCTCACATTTTCTCCACAGCAGGCAGTCTTGACTCCTAAGTCAGGTAGAGGTCGGAAGAGAAGAGAGATAGAGGCAGAGACAGAGATAAAAAGGGAGAAGGAGAGAGAGCAGAGGAGAGAGATAGGGAGATAGAGAGATATCTAATATATGTGATTTCTCTAAGGGGCAATACTATTCATATCTTCTCTATTCCAGAGAATGTATGAGGAGCAACAGTGTTGCGTTACTGGGCATCGGCAAGTATAACCAGAGGCAGATTAAGGTGAGTTGAGGCCCTGGGTGCAGAAGAAAATATTGGGCCCCTTAAAAAAAAGAGAGAGACAAGGAAAAGAAAAATACATATTAAACACACATACACATACACACACACTTTTTTTTTAAATGCATTTTTCTGAAGTGAGAAGCAGGGAGGCAGAGAGACAGACTCCCTGTGCACCTGACTGGGATCCACTCAGAACGCCCACTAGGAGGCTATGCTCCGCCCATCTGGGACCACTGCTCCATTGCTTGGCAACTGAGCTATTTTAGCTCCTGAGTGAGGCCACGGAGTCATCCTCAGTGCCTGGGCCAACTTACTTATTTGAGCTATGGCTGAGGGATGGGAATGGGGGTGGTGGAGAAGCAGATGGTCGTTTCTCCTGTGTGCTCTGATTGGGAATCGAACCTGGGACTTTGACACACAGGCCGGCGGTCGACAGCTGAGCCAATTGATCAGGGCCCATACTTCTTTATTTCACTTCCCAAGATATGCTTTAAATATAGAAATTTTATTTTTTAAATTAATTTATATTTTTTTTAGCAAGAGAAAGAGATGAAAGAGAGAGAGGTAGAGAGATACAGAAAAGAAGAGAGATGAAAAGCATCAACTGGTCATTGCTGCATTTTAGTTGTTCATTGATGGCTTTCTCATACATGCCTTAATTGGGGAGCTCCAGCTGAGGCAGTGACTCCCTTGCTCAAGCCAGCGACCTTTGGGCTCAAGCTAGTGATCATGGGGTCATATCTATTTGTCTCACACTCAAACCGGTGACCCCATACTCAAACTGGTGACCCACGCTCAAGCTAGTAAACCCATTCTCATGCTGGTGACCTCAGGGTTTTGAACCTGGGTCCTCAGTGTCCCAGGTTGATGATGCTCTATCTACTATGCCACCACCTGGTCAGGCAAATATAGACATTTTAAATAGCTAATGCCCTTTCTGTGCATCTTTATGACTTTGTAGAGGTGTACTTTTTGCTTACTTCATTAATATACATCAATTTTATCATAATTTATCTATGTGTCAGCTATCTCAACTTTATTATAGACGGAGCTAGAACACACCTGGGACCAGCCTGAGATTTTTTCAATTAATTGAAATAATTGTTAATGTAAAAATACATTACTTTAGATATCCATCTAGCAATCTTTTTTTTTATGAAGGGATAAGGGCATTTCCACCAAATGAAAAATTCTGCATGATTTCCTTTACAAATACTCATAATACATGGTCGATAGTTTCTAGTTTTGGTATCTTTTAAGTGATTTAAGACTTTATAGATAATGGAGGAGCAATATACAAGTAGAATTATTCTTAGCTAAGTGGTTTTAAGATAAATAGATAAGTAGTTCTTGAATGTTGACATCTTAATCACTTTGAAGGGCCTGTTAAGACACGGATTATTGAGTCCCATCCACAGAGTTTTGGATACCATATATTTGGGGTGGGGGTCTGAGAATTTGCATTTATAAAAATTTTCCAAGAGATTCTGATGCTCTGGTTAAGAGATCACTCCTTGAGAACCACAGTGTAGATTTTCATCATTATTTACATAAGTAAGTCATATTCTATATAGAGAAGAAGAATGTTGATGATTAAGAGAGTTGGTTAATAGAAAGTAGGTTGAGCCTGACCTGTGGTGGTGCAGTGGATAAAGCGACGACCTGGGAACACTGAGGTCGCCAATTCAAAACCCTGCACTGGTCTGGTCAAGGCACATATGGGAGTTGATGCTTCCAGCTCCTCCCCCTTTCTCTCTTTCTCTCTCTCTCTCTGTCTCTCTCTCTCTCTCTCACTCTCTGTCTCCTCTCTAAAATGAATAAAATAAATAGAAATTAAAAAAGAAAGTAGGCTGAGAGTAAATATAAACATGTACCTATTTCATATTCTCAATATCCAGCAATCTATATTCACATGCCTTTTCTTTCAGAGCACTCCTAATTCTTTTTTTTTTTTTACAGGGACAGAGAGAGAGAGTCAGATAGAGGGCTAGATAGGGACAGACAGACAGGAATGGAGAGAGATGAGAAGCATCAGTCATCAGTTTTTCATTGCCGTTGTAACACCTTAGTTGTTCATTGATTGCTCTCTCACATGTGCCTTGACCGCGGGCCTTCAGCAGATTGAGCAACCCCTTGCTGGAGCCAGCGACCTTGGGTCCAAGCTGACGAGCTTTTGCTCAAGCCAGATGGGCCCGCGCTCAAGCTGGCGACCTCGGGGTCTCCAACCTGGGTCCTTCGCATCCCAGTCCGACGCTCCATCCACTGCACCACTTCCTGCTCAGGCTTAGAGCACTCCTAATTCTGACATAGAATATTGATGAGGTGCTATGAATAACTGAGTTTACAAGAGGTAGGAGAGAGTCTTTCTGGAAAATGAGAATATTCTTTAAAACCCCTTCCCTTCAAATGGTTTCCACTAAAGATGGTGGCATAGGTAAACACAGTACTCACGTTATCCAGTAACACATTAAAATTACAACTAAACTGCCTGACCTGTGGTGACACAGTGGATAAACTGTAGATCTGGAATGCTGAGGTCACCAGATTGAAACTCCAGGCTGGCCCAGTCAAGGCACATACAAGAAGCAATCCATAAACGAAAGTGAAGCAACTATGAGTTGATACTTCTCACGCTCCCTGCTCCTCTCTGTAAAATCAACAAATAAAATCTTGAGAAAAATTACAACTAAATTACAGAACAACCATCATATAGAACCCTCCGACATCTATCTGAGTAGAAGTCCTGCAACTAAAGATATAAAGAAGCTACACTGAGTCTAGTAGGAGGCGTGGAGATGTGGAACTAGCTATTCCTATGCCCACCTGTGGTGGTTTAAAGTTAGGAGGCATATCTTGGCTGTGGAGGTACCCCTTAAGAAGCAAGGGGTCCCAGCCCCATACCAGAACCCCAGTCCAGGGTTCCAGCGCCAGGATGAGAAATCCCTATTACTTCTGGTTTTAAAAACATGTGTGGATAGTGACTAAGTGAGACAGAGGGCTGCTGGAGTCCCAGGTAGTTCCTCTTAAAGGGCCCGCACACAGAGTTACTCAGACTCAACTCCCTCTGAACCCCAGCCCTGGGAAGAAGCTCAAAAGGTACCGTGGACATATGGGAAGAACTTGGAGTGTCTAGAATCAGGGCGAGAGCTGGAGGGACATTTTTCTTCCAGACAGAAGTGCTGGCAGAGGTTATTGTTCCTTCTCTGAGCCCTTCCCACACAGAGCTGGAAGGTGGAGTCCATATCTGAGTCTCCATCAACCTGGCTAAAGCTGTTCACCTCACCTTGGTAATTCTCTGAGACCCTGCCCGACCAACTTTTGGGCCTACTCAAGCTATTTCCAGTGACTTTTCCAAGAAAAATGGACTATCTGGCTCATGTTTCAGACTTTTCTAAAATCTCTCAAGCATGCAGCAGCTGGCCTCAGTGAGCCCCGTACCTCTCTCTACGTGGCCCCAGGCCTGGCACTAATAACAGCCAGCCTTGGTTCACAGCTCGGCTTTTCCTGAGCATCTCCAAGCCCAGGAAAGTAGCAGCCATCTAAATATCACTTTGTAGCTTATGCTGGCTGGCCCTGATCAGAACACAGGTGGTATCTGACCTTGGCCAGCACCTCCCAGGAGGCCCCAGAGCCAGCACATGTGGTGGAAACTTCTGACTATGTCAAAACACCACCCAACCAGCTCCATAAGTGACACACTCAAGGGGCAGACTCAGCAGGCACCAAAGTTTCACTGAAGTAAGTCTTGGTCTGTGAAGTGAGCCCCTGCACAGCTCATTCTCCACAATGATCCTAGCCAGTACTTGTAATGAATCAGCAAGGGGTTCAAGGGCTAAATCCCTCCCCTTGATGTGCCAACAACAATCAAGACTCAACTACAATTGCAGGGTGTACACAGACCACATGTTGGGGGGGTGCACCTGGAAGGCTCAGCTTAGGTGAATGGGGAAGCTGTGCCACTGTACTCTATAAGACACCCAGTACATGGGGTCACACTCCAAGCCCAGGAGACATAGCAGCTCTAGCTAACAAATAGAAACAAACACAGGGAAGCAGCCAAAATGAGGAGATAAAACAAACAAACAAACAAACAAACAGTTCCCAAATGAAAGAACAAGAAAAAGAGCTAAATGGAATGGAGGCAAACAAACTAATAGATACAGAGCTCAGAACAAATTATAAGAATGTTCAAGGAACTTAGCGAGATTTTCAACAGCATAAAAAAGACACGAAAACCATAAAAAAGCCCCAGTCAGAAATGAAGTATACACTAACTGAAATGAAGGATAATTTACAGGGAATCACCAAGAGAGAAGATGATTCAAAAATCAAATCAGCAGTTTGAAATATAAGGAAGCAAAGAACACCCAGTGAGGACAACAAAAAGAAAAAAGCATAAAACCTATGAGAATAGGGTAAGGAACCTCTGGGATAACTTCAAGCATACCAACACATGCTCCATGGGGATGCTGGAAGGAGAAGAGGAAAAGCAAAGACTTGAAAACCCATTTGAAAAAATAATGATGGAAAAGTTCCCTAAGCTGGTGAAGGAAATAGACATACAAGTCCAGGAAGCACAAAGTCCACACAAGATGAACTCAAAGAAGTCCACATTAAGACACATCATAATTCGAATGCAAAGGGTAAAGACAAAGAGAGAGCCTCAAAAGCAGCAAGAGAAAAGCAGTTAGCTACCTTCAAGGAAGCTCCCAGAAAACTGTCAGCTGATTTCTCAACAGAAACTTTGCAGGTCACAAGGAACTGGCAAGTAATATACAAAGTGATGAAAAGCAAGGCCCTACGACTAAGTTTACTTTGTTCAGTGAAGATATTAGAACTGAAAAATATACAAAGAGCTTCCCAGATTAGAAAAAGCTAAAGGAGTTCATCACCACCAAACTAGTATTACATGAAATGTTAAAGGGTCTTCTTTAAGAAAGAGAAGGAAAAATAGAGATAAAAATATGAATAATAAAATCTACCAAAGATTGAATAAAAAAAAACAAAATAAGCAACAAGCAAAACAGAAACAGACTCACAGATACAGAGAACATTTTGATGGCTGCCAGATGGGAGGGAGTTGGGGGGCTGGGTGAAAAAGGTGAAGGGATTAAGAAGTACAAATTGGTTGTTACGGAGTAGTCACAGGGATATAAAGAACAGCATAGGGAACATAGTCAGGAATATTCTAATAACTATGTATGGTGTCAGATGGGATCAAGATTTATTGGGATAATCCCTTAGTAAATTATATAATGTCTAATCACTGGAGTATACATTTGAAACTAATGTATTGTATGTCAATTGTAATTAAAAATAAGAAAGGTTAAAAAAGAACTTTCCTTCCACAATTGGGCAAGTAAACCTCTTAGTGCTCTTATACTTTTCTATAAAGTAGGCATGATCTCAAATACCTCACAGGGCTTCCCTGAATATGTAAGACTAAGGTGACCAACTTTTTTACAATGAAAAGGGGGACAAAAATAAACTGAAGAAAACAATATCGTAAATAAAAGAAACATTTTATTCATTGCAACAATAATACACTATGATATGATAAATGCATAATAAAAACAGTTGTAATATTTTATATTGTAATTATGCTTACATGCCTATTAATTTTTAATGATAATTGTAATAAAAAGTACTCATTTAGGTAATATTATCTAATTGAGTACTTTTCCATTGAATGAATATTTTTTGTCAATGTATCATCTTGTAACAATATATTGGAAGTATCTGAACAAGAAATATCCTTCATATTGAATTTTATGGCAAGTGCTGCAGCTAGAGTATCAACATTCAATCTCGATTTCTCACTCGTCCAAAAATCATTAGCAAATTGAAAAAACTCAACTGCTGCATTAGTTCCAGGGCAGCACAATGTAAATTGAACAAGAATAAATAAATTTTCACATGGAATATGTTCATTTTTGAAATGGCTGAATATTTCCACCCATCTTTTATCAATTTCGACATGTTCATTTTCCCATTAATTTTTCAGAATTTATACGTATTTGGAAATTATTAAATAGATAATGAATTAATAAAATGTGAATTGTGCTTACCTGTCTGTGATTGAATTTTCATTGAGAAAGAAATAATCGTGAGTCTACAATGTCATATGTGCCATGTTGTGTTTCAGTAAGAAGTACACACTGTGCCTGACCTGTGGTGGCACAGTAGATAAAGCGTCGACCTGGGAACACTGAGGTCGCCAGTTCAAAACCCTGCACTGATCTAGTCAAGGCACATATGGGAGTTGATGCTTCCAGCTCCTCCCCCCTTTCTCTCTTTCTCTCTCTCTCTCTCACTCTGTGTCTCCTCTCTAAAAAAAATGAATAAAATAAAAATAAAATAAAGTTGCCTTAAAAAAAAAAAGAAGTACACAAAGACATTTGCATGCTCGGTATATCACATGCTCTCTCAAGGTCTCCTGTGTGGAGTGCATATATCTCATAACCACGTCTCGCTGCACTGTACTGATCCTTGATAAATGGTCATGTCAAATACAAATACGTCACATCACACACAATGGATCGACTCTGCATCGATTGAATACGTACATTTACAGATTAGTCTTCCAAAATCAAAAAGGAGGACATGTAGGAGGACACTTTTTGAGGAAGGATGAAACTTACAAAAGAAGGACTGTCCTCCCTAAAGGAGGACTATGGTCACCTTACATAAGACAGTAATTTTTCTTGAATGTTTTCATCACTATCTTTCATGGTAGAAATTGGGGGAAACCCACATGTACATGATAGTGAAAAATTTATTGCGGTTTTCTTTTTAATGTCTTAAAAATTAATACATATTTATGAGAAAGCAATCGATGAACAGCTAAGGTGCAATAACAAAGAATTGATGCTTCTCATCTCTCTCTCTTCCTGTCTGTCAAACCTTCCCTCTCTCTCACTAAAAAAATATGTATTTTGTGCCTTTTTATCTATATTAGATTCATTTACTTTAATATAAAATATTTTACACAATTTGACATTAACCATATATTTTTTTCTGCTCTGAAAAACAAGTACCTCAGTTTGAGAAACTTAGAAAAATGCTTTGTAAACTGTAATGTATCACATATAGTTTTCTTATTATTAGATTTTTGTTTTATTTTGGCAAATATGTAAGATATTCATTAGCATATCCACTGACTTTAATATCTCATTTACAGATTTATTTTTTTTTATGGTTTTATTTACTGATTTTTTAGAGAGAGGAGAGAGAGAGAGGAAGAGAGAAAGGCAGCAGGGGATGAGGGCAGGAGGAGTGAGAAGTATCAGCTCGTAGTTGCTTCAGGTACGTGCCTTGACTGGGCAAGCCTGGGGTTTCGAACTGGCGACCTCAACATTCCAGGTCGATACCTTATCCACTGCACCACCACAGGTCAGGCTCATTTACAGATTTCTTTTGCTGATGTTTGGTTTTCAATGATCAGACAAATGAGAATATCTTTTTTTTCTCAGATGTTGTTAATATATTATAATTTTACTTCTAACTTAAGTTTCAGAGATGCACTTTTAAGAGTGCATTGACCTATAAATTTATTTATCTTTTAATAATGTAATAAATTTGGGGACAGTGAATGAATGTAACAGCTAATGATTGCTGTGCTATATCACTGTATGATCTCTAACATAATTAAAAGTTTTAAATGTGTATCTTGTATTTACATTAAAGTGTTCTTTCAACATTATTTCTATTTAAAACAACCTGAAAAAATATATTTCCACAAATGCACAATCCATTTGATCATTGTTTCTTGAACACCTCCTGTGCTAACACTGAGCTAGTCTTTCCACGAGAAATGCAGAGATAAATAAGACATAATCACTGATTTGTGAGAATCTCAAGAATTTTCATCCTAGCAGTGGACCAGAGAGCCTTTGGACTTCCTCCACTTACAGATAATAATCTACTTACAGCTCATAATCTTTAACAGCATTGCTAAAATAAATAGCTGGGCATCTGTGGAGTCAGACAGAGGCTGGTATGAATTCCTGCTCAGACACTCCCTGGGTACATGATGGTGGGATGATTATTTTAATCTTTCTACTTGTCAGTTTTTCAATCTGTAAAATGGGGGATAATTATATTTATTATCAAGGAGTGAAAATATATTTTTTAAGAATGAAAAACAGTGACCAGAACATAGATCTTCCAGCTCTGCTTCTTTCTACTTGCTTATCTACTAGCTTGTATTAATGAGCTGGACACCCGGACTAACAGACATGTAAACATGGCTGCTGTGTTTCAGGCCCAGATCCTGGTTCTGGGAGCTGTGATCATGAGGGCAGGTCCACAGCAAGTTGTGAATGAAAAACTGCCTGTGGTTGCTCTTGTCAGAAGAGGGCAATCAATGGCCATGGCCCCCTTTTATGGTACCATGTGCTGTCCTGCACAGCAGTGAAAACTAAAAAGAGAAGAAAGAGTCCATCTGAAATTGAATGGAGCTCTAGGCTAATTTTACGGTTCATCTGGGGTATACCCTAGTTTTACAGTACAGATGAAAATCCAAAGTATTTTTTTTCTCATAAAAGTTTTACTTTGGGTATTAGAAATGTTTCTCTAAAAGAGAAACAAAAAAAAAATTCAGTTGAACTCTCTCTTTTAATTTTTAAAAACTACAAAAGTTGATGGATAATGGGTGTGGGCTTAGCAGAAACTCATGTATAAATTTTGAGGAAACAAAGGTCAATCTGGAAGTGCTCATACTATATTTAAAGCCATATAAATTATGTATATCTATAAAAATTATATTCTTAATGGCAAGTCCTCAGAATTACACCATCAAACCAAAGGTTCATAGATATTTCAACCATATATAAATTATAATGTAGAAATATAAGCCCTCTCTATATGCTTTGATTGCATCTATAGTTTTCTTTTTTAACTCTTCAGAGACAAATTAGAAAGTTTGGGTATCCTTGTATGTATTTTTGTGTGATATAACTATATCAGTGGTTCTTAACCTGGGTTCCATTGTACCCTAGGGGTTCGATGAGTCGGTCTCAGGGGTTCGGAGAAGCCTCTGCCGTGGAGGCCAGAATAAAGTAATACTGTAATTTGTTGTGAGTTCATGCACTTTGTTGGTTTTGTTCTTTGAGCAAGGTGATGTTCATGAACGGCTCATTTTGTGCACCAGTAATAAAACATATACCTATGTCTTGAATTTGGAAAAAAATTGTATTTTATTTATCACTAGAGAAGAGTTTGGTGAATGCGCATATGAAACTGGTGGGTTCGGTACCTCAAAAAAGGTTAAGAACCACTGATACACACACACACACACACACACACACACACACACACACACACACACACACACACATATACTGATGGCATTCAGAATGCACTACCCCAAAATATGCCATCTTGGCATATTGACTACATTAAGCTGAAGGAATTTGAGAAATAGTAGGTATAGGATGGACCCTCTTACCTCCCCCTTCTTTCCAGAAGCAGGTCATATGACTCTTATGTGAGAGGGAGAGGTGCCCTTTCTATAGCTGGAGGAAACAAACGTTCTTATCTCTGAAGATAAAGGGCCACTAACAGGAATCCAAATGAACTTGTCAAGTTTCTCCTAGTTTACTACCCTTAGCTCATACCCTTTTGTCCTACTACATTTTTTTCAGGACTTTTGACGCTTCATCAACACTTAGCCTTAACTGTGTCTTTGGGTCTTCTCTTTCTTTCTTTCTCTCTTTTTCATTTATTTATTTATTTATTTATTTATTTAGCGAGAGACAGGCAGACAGGCAGACAGGGACAAACAGTAAGGGAGAGAAATGAGAAGCATCAACTGGTCATTGCTGCACTTTAGTTGTTCATTGATTGCTTTTTCATATGTGCCTTGACCAGGGGGCTCCAGCTGAGCCAGTGACCCCTTGTTCAAGCCAGTGACCTTGGGCTCAAGCCAGCAACCATGGAGTCGTATCCATGATCCCATGCTCAAGCCAGTGACTCTTGCTCAAGCTGGATGAGTCTGCGCTCAAATTTGCAACCTCAGGATTTTGAACCTGGGTCCTCAGTGTTCCAGGTTGACACTCTATCCACTGTGCCACTGCCTGGTCAGGGAGGTTTTCATTTTCTTATAAAGGCGCCTATGTCATGTAAAACTTAAATATATATGTATGCTTTTCTTCTGTTAATCTGTCAGTTTAATTTTCAGGCCCAACCAAGGACCGTAAGAAGGTTGAGGAAATTTTTTCTTCATCTACAATATGTACATATATGTGTGCCTAACAAATTGCAAACCAATTCACACTTTTTCTTTTGTATTATTGGCTCCAAATTCCATTAAGAAATCTTTATAAATTTACTAACATCTAAAAGTTAAGTTGATATGCATCAATTATATATTGCTTTTACTTCATCTTCACTACATTTTGAATAGCATGCATAGTAGCAATATATTTTTACTTATAGTTGTTCATACCCAAAGTCCTTTGCCAAGAGTGTTCCATAGTATTATTTGTAAACCTAAAAGCAGGCAGGTCACAGATTACATTTCTCAGTTGTCCTCTCCTCTTGTGCCCTGGCATATAAAAATCATTTTTTTCTCCTTGTCTGTCCTTTCCACTTGCCAGGCCTTAGTTTTTTCTGGGACTTTTGACTGCTGAACTCAGTCAGATACAATTCCTGTTTTAAGATCTCTTTATAAAATATATAGGAATAGCTGTTCTGTGAACCTGATTATACTATGCAGAATAGAACCAAATGGTTTATTATCAAATAAACATAGAATTTATGCCCTATCTTTTTTTCTAAAACATATTTCATCAAGGTCTTGATGGGCATATAATGTTACATTATTCCTATAAAAAAAATCAGAGTATGATTTACAGAAATTTTTCTCTAAGAACATATGTATCAACTTGCTATTATTTAAGATTTCCTTGTGTTGGCAAATGCAAAACTCACTCAATCCTCCATAAAACAGAACACCAAACTATCTGGTTCTTTAATCTTTCTTACATAGAAAAACAAAACAAGAGTGAATGTTCACAACAAACACACACACACAAAACCCCGAAGAGCTTATCATGAACTTCATAATAAGGAATGACTGAATCACAGAAGCTATTTCTCAGGTTTGGATATAGGGCCCCCACAGATAATAGTGATCAAAGTTCTTCAAATAGAATATTTATTCTGAATTATTGATGCCTTCTCAGATTCAGTTTAAATTATTCCCATGCCATCAAAAAATAAAGTGTTTCGACCAAAATGGAAATTCCAATTTTTTTCCACATGGAACTGAAATTGTTCACAGGTCACAGCTGAATGAGAGGGGAAACATCCAGATTAACTGCCCTTTTTTATTTTCTCAGCTGGGCATTGCGCATGTTAATGGAATGTATCTATCTGTACAAACAGCGTACTTTCACATTCAGGAAGTGATATTTCAGAACAAGCTTTTGTAAAACAAAACTCTATTTTCTATGGTTTGGGGCAAAGCCAAGTCAAAATTTAGATTTCTTCTATTTCATAAATGAACTCTATAATAAACAAAACTAAGTCTATAAAGTAGATTTATAATCTGGCCATTGTATGGAATTCAACACAATGGCAAAATATCACATTTGGCAAAATTAATGCTGCTGAAAATACTTGCTGCTCGCAGCTCTTTATAATTACAAGGAAAGGCAATTGGTAATGAATTCTTTTAACTCGGGAATTTTAAATCGCTAGACTGAATGTTACCCATTATTGGAGTTCAAAGGCAACTATCTCTGGAATTGTTCTTTTAATGCTTGCTGGATGGTTTTAGTTGTTCTTTTCTTGTAGCCACACAATTGTTGTCTTGATCTTTATGATACAAAGAGCTTTGCTGGATCTTTGTAGTGAACCCAGTTGGCTTGGTAACATGCCTGTAGTCAGAATTCCAAAGTGGGGAAACAAAGGCTTAGAAATTATAGGCTGAGAACTGTGTATTCAGGACTGTGGGAATCTTACCCTGGCCTGTGGAACCAATGGACTCTCTTCATTAGATCCACAGTCATCCATAGACTCCCCAATTTCTGCCCTTTTTAACCTCCAAACTAGAGCTTTAGCCACAATAAAACAAATGTGGCCACTTCTTTTGTAAATTGATTCCTACCAAAATTTCCAGTACGCTATAATTGTTCCCCTTCATGTCATAATTCTGAAAGAATGGCATTAGCTTATTCAATGTTACGTTTATTTCCATAATGAGGAAGTGTCAAGGCGAAGCCCTTTACTTAAAGGCAAAATAAATAAATAAATAAATAAAGTGCCTTTAGTCCTATTTAAATGGTGATGAGTTAGCTTTCTCCCTGTCCAGACATGGTTTTTTTCCTTCAAGTTAGTTAAATAAGCAAATATAGCATGACTATTTTAGACTGCTTAGTTTAGAAAATTCAGTCCAAATTGAAGTGTAATCTAGTGAATTAATTTCACTGAAGAATATCATATTACAGAAAAAGAAAACATAGCAATTTTAGTTTAAAAAAGATTTTTTTTTATATTGGGTGTAAAGGTATTCTCAAGCCAAGTTCCATTGTGTCATCTGAGTTACAATTGTGAGTTGGAAATGCCAGGAATTTTCCTGTGTGTGTTTAATGCAAGTTGAATTTAGCAGCATTCATATACATCCTTTAATTATTTCACCGAAACTTCATCATCGGGGAGTCACGGGGACCATGGGAAACACCCGGGTAAACATTTTTAAAGGCAAGTACCATTCAAGGTACCCAGAAGACAGGGCAGTCATGACGAGAGTGGCAACTGTGGCCACAACAGACCAAGGGACTGGTAGCTCTCCGCTTTTTAGGAACGTATGATTGAATTATTTTTCTTTTAAGTTCTCACCATCATTTTGGTTAAAATAAAAAATAAACTAAAATGGAAAAAGGGAAAGATGAAACCTGAGAAACTGAAGGGACTAAAGAATTTCTCCTGTGAGAAAAAGTGGAAAGGAACCTGAAGAACGACTTCAGATAAACTAAAATCAGAGTATCAAGGCTTGGCTCTTCCATCTGAAAACTGAGGACAACACATTCCTTTTAGAAAAGCTTTAATAAACTGTTCAAATTGGATACAATGTCTTAGCAATGTTAACTCAAGTATTCATAGCTGTTTTCTAAATCATCTTAGTTACCTTCTAACTTTGCTTCTGAAATTTGTAGGCCCCTAGCATTATAGAATGAAAGCTTAATTGGTATTCGTTCCATTGTTACAGCTTAAAGCCATTAACTATTGACTGGGCAATTCATGGTTCATACAAGGAAAAAAATAATGAGAAAAAAATCATGCCACTTGTCTTTAGTTAAGCTTCTAGTTTAGTTTTCTCTTCTTGCCCTGAATGTCATGGGGCTCAAAGCCCAATATGAATTTTAACCCTGCAAAGTTGATGAATATTCATTGCCATATTTATGTTCTGCTTTCTTTGCCCGTCCCTCCCTCCCTCCCTCCCTCCCTCCCTTCCTTCCTTCCTTCCTTCCTTCCTTCCTTCCTTCCTTCCTTCCTTCCTTCCTTCCTTCCTTCCTTCCCTTTCTCCCTCCCTTTCTTCCTTCATTCCTTCTCTTTCTCTTTCTTACTATTTTATACACACACAAACACACACACACACATTTGTAAAATGCTGCCTTGATTATTTTCTGAAACTAGAAACAGGTAAGTATAAGTATACATCAATATAATAAGTAAAAAAAATATATGTGAAAAAATGTTTAAACATACTTTTTAAGCAATGTCCAGGTAGAAGGCAGGTAGTAGAGTGAGGAAAGTGTAGAGCTGAGTTATTTATAAATGCTAGGTATTTTTTGAGACATGATCGCCTTATCTGTTTCTTTTTGACCAGATATCTTTGTGCACCAATATTCTGTGATTCAATAAAATGCATAGCTCCAAATATGCTAAAGAAAACTATTTTCAGATTCTCTCTTTGCACCGGTGAATTTAAGAAAAATTTCAGGTGCATATTATGACTTAAATCACAGGTTCCCATACTAGCTGATCATCAAAATCCTTGTAAACTTGTAAAATACAGATTACCAGGTGGCAGCTCAAGTGTATTGAATCAGAACATTTTTCATTTTAGTCTGGAAATTTAGGTTTTTAATAAAAAATTTAATATAAATCTCCCTGTAGCTTCTGATAAATAGATGAAATCATCCAAATAGAGTCCCTCAGTTTGAGTTTTATTGTCATTTGTAAAAGGAAAAGTTCTTTCCACAGATAGTAAATATGTTAAACCAGAGTCACAGAGCTACATTTTCTATAAGTGCATGCTGATCACAGTTACTTATTAAAATGTGCAACTCCAACCATAAGCATTATTCTCATGTGATACATACTGCATAACAAGCAAACTGATTAATTTTTTAGAGAGAGAGAGATAGAGGGAGAGGGGAGAGAGAGAGAGAGAAGGAAAAAGAAAGACAGGAAGGGAGAGAAAGATGAGAAGCATCAACTCAGAGTTACATCATTTTAGTTGCTCATTGATTACTTCTCATACATGCCTTGACTGAGGGGTCTCCAGCCAAGCCAGTGACTCCTTACTCAAACCAGTGACCTTTGGGCTCAAGCCAGCAACCATGTGGTCATGTCTATGATCCCATGCTCAAGCTGACAACACCTCGCTCAAGCTGGTAAGCCTTGGGGCTTTGAACCTGGGACCTCAACATCCCAGGCTGACACTCTGTCCATTACACTAGCACTGGTCAGGCAGCAAACTTCATATTTTTATGTCCTGTACAACAGTCCTCCCTTTTGCCATCTGTGGGAATATGCTACAATATTCCCTGTGGATGATTAAAGCTGGTGATAGTACTGAACCCTATATATATAATCTTTCATTCTACACATACATACCTATCATAAAGGTTAATCTACTCTTGCACTTAGGGACTATTATTAAGTAAAATAAGGGATACTTGAACACAAACACTTTGATAACCCAACAGTTGATCTGATAACTAAGATGGCTACTAATGACTAGTGGGTAGGTAGCATGTACAGCATGGATACATTGGACAAAGAAATTATTCATGCCTCACGCTGGATAGAGTGGGACAGTGCATAGTTTCACCACACTGCTCAAAATGTGGCAATTAAAAACTTATAATTTTTTTTTTTTTTTTAGAGAGAGAGGACAGAAAGACAGGAAGGCAGAGGGATGAGAAGCATCAAATCATAGCATAGTTGCAGCTTTAGGTGTTCATTGATTGCTGTGCCTTGATGGTGGGGGTAAAAAGGGGGGGCTCTAGCTAAGCCAGTGACCCCTTGCTTAAGCCAGCAACCTTGGGCTCAAGCCAGGGACCATAGAATCATGCTGATGATCCCATGTTCAAGCTGGTGACCCTGCACTCAAGCTGGCAACTTTGGTTTTTTTTTTTTTTTTTAATTTTTATTTATTCATTTTAAAGAGGAGAGAGAGAGAGAAGGGGGGAGGAGCAGGAAGCATCAACTCCCACATGTGCCTTGACCAGGCAGCCCAGGGTTTTGAACTGGCGACCTCAGCATTTCCAGGTTGACACTGGCTTGATCCACTGCGCCACTACAGGTCAGGCAACTTTGGGGTTTTGAACCTGGGACTTCAGCATTCCAGGTTGATGTTCTATCCACTGCACCGCCACCTGGACAGGATAAAATTTATAGATTTTTTATTTCTGGAATTTTCTATTTAATATTTTTGGACTGTGGTGGTTAACTGCGGGTAACTGAAACTGCTGAAAACAAAACTGTAGATAAGGGAAAACTACTTAGTGGTTTTTTTTAATGTTTTATATTAGAAAAAACACTTATTCTCATGTTTATCACCCAAACAAAAATGTCTAGAAAACCTTTTTTTCCCTTTCAGCTTGAAAAACCTTGTTTTAACCCATATGTAGTTTCTATAAGCTAATGACATTTGAAGTTGCTCCTTTCCTGCCTATTTCAGTTAAAGCAAGTTTCTGTTATTTGCAAACAAGTGCCCATTACAGGCACAAACAACAGGCTTCCTTTTTACATGCTTCTCAGGAAATCAAAATAATCTCCTAGAAATACGTTAGTGTTTTGATAAGAGTATGTCTTTGAATTAGGGAAAGTTTTTGAAGAGTATAAAATGGATTATGTGTGTGTTTTGTAAGGTTATTTTCTAATCTCGCTGTGCTGAGCAGAAATTCTCTGCTGGCTTCACTTTAAAAATATTCAGCGAAATAGAGCACTTCTCCTGTCTCTGCAGCTACCACTCTAAGCCATTGTTGTCTATAAAACCATCAGAGCTTTCCTAATTGATCTCCAATAAATCCCACAGCAGCCAATATAAAGTGTGTATCATATCATTCCATTCCCGAGCTCAAAACCTTTGTAAGGAAAGTGTAGAGAGGGAGGAGAATTTGCCTCCCTCAAATACATCTTTGTCAAAATTTATGAAAGAGATCCTAACCTAGACAGGAATGGGTAGGGCTGGTTGGAAGAACTCTCACACCTCCGTCATTATGAAAGCCCCACAGGGAGACGGTATGGTTACCACAGAGCTCTATGGTTGTGGCAGCCCCTTACCTTAGCTTCCCTGTCCCCCCTTTGTAAGGGCTTCCTGCTTCTTTGTAACACATGCTTGCCATATCTGCACATAACAGACAGTAATTCTTTCTTTTTCTGGAAAAAAAAATCTACTTTGATGACAGAATACCTAGTCTACTTTTGTTTACGGTGGACATTTCTTTGGCATAGGGACTGTTTTAGGCTGATCATCTGAAAATAACGCAGACTCAGGAAAAGCTTTGAAAAACAAATAGAAATTACTCTTTCATAAGATACATTTATAAGGAAAATCTCCATTTGTAAGGGTATCTCTATTTCTATACCTGTAAAACAAAGATGATTCTAAGTCTCTAGAAACATTTATTATTGGAGAAGTCAACAACTTAAATTTGCATAATAACCTTACCCTTTTTTACTGTGCTTTTTCAAGTAAGTGCCCTCACTCCAACTTCTGTTGTCTTTAGTTGAAGATAGTATTTCAGGTGATGGCTTTGGCCATTTCAGTGAGTTACTCAGTTTTCATGAGTCTCTTTCTCTATGTATCCAGGAGGCCTTGTTTGTTTTTCTCCTGTCAATCTGTCTTAAGTCTTATGTCAATTTGAGTATTAGATTAGTCAAAGAACCTAGAAGGGAAGAAAGGAAAACTTTTCCACCCCTACAGAAGAAAAATCTCTTTCTTTATCTAGCTTTGGTTCTCCTGATGGGTCCTTGATAGAAAGATTAACAAGAAAAAAACAAGTATATTAATACATAATACATGCACATATTAATATTAAATAATATTATATTAAAACAAGCATGGATACATGGGAACATTCAATGATGTGTAACTCAAAGGGGTGGTAAAACTAAGGTTTATAGATCGTCATAGACTAAACTAAAGAAAAGGTTTTCTGTTTATTTTGTTCTTTTGCTTTTGCACAGGGTAGGCAAGTTATGAGAATGTGACCAGGATGAGTACAGTTAGCAAGGATTTAGTAAGGTTTGATATGCAAATTTCAATCTGTACTACTTCCATTAACAAGAGTTCCTAAGAGTCCTTCTCTTCCTGGTATGCAAGAGGGAGCTATTCTTATGAATGGAAATTTCTTTTATAAATGTAAATTTTCTTTGCAAAAGGAAAATGTGTGTTCTGTTACTAGAGATTTTCCTGTGTCTGCTAGTTCTCAAAGGACTTTAGCTCAAAATAATCCATATGCCAGAGAGGCAAGTTCTGGTACCCCACCCCTTACCTTCCACTTGTTTTCCATAACACTTAGAAATACATAGTTTTTATTATGGTCTATCCTTATGTCCTTCTGTCATCCAGTCTGCTTAACTCTTTTGCTGTTACTGAACTAATGGGGTCGGTTTGCCTGCAAGTATCAAAGCACAATCAAACATGAACAGGAGTTTGCAGCCAAGAAAGTAAAGGTTTATTATTTGAGAAAATTGCGCTGAACCTTGAGTCACAGGTAAGTTGGTGTTCAAAGACCTGGCTCCCCCCATGGATTCTAGGGGATGGGTTATGCAGGAGAAAATAGTTAATCATGGTAGCTAAAGGAGTTGGGGGCAAGGGTTGTGAGCTATACTGATTGATTAGGGCCAGGGTAGGGAGCGGTTCATCATTGTATCAGGTTTTGAGGCCAGCCATGACATTGTTCTGTCTGGTTTCTTGAGGGTTCTGTAGGGTTTTTCAGTTTAATGGGCCAGGGGATGAAGCACAACTGAAGTCTATACTGATCTCCGTCCTGGTTCTACATACCCCAACCCTGTCCTGAAGAGTTCTGCACTTGCTCTTTTCTCTGAAAGGATTATTCTTCCCCTAGAGATCTGTGTAACTCTGACCCTCATGTCCTTCAGGTCTCTGCTAAAATAACTCCCTATTAGTGAATTCTTTCTTTATATTTTTATTTTTTACTTAGTGAGAGGAGGGGAGGCAGAGACAGACTCATCTCATATTTATAATTTGCCTGTTTACTTACTAATTTTTTTACCTTTCTCACTTAACCTATAAGACAAGGGTGTCTTTGTTTTGTAAATTGCAACATCTACACACCCAACATATAGTCAGTATGGTAGGCAAGAAATAATATTTATTGAATGAATGATCCTAAATACAGACAGAAGTCTAAGCAAGGGTATCCAGTCATTCATATGTTAAATCAAGGAAACTCAACAGATATGTGAAGAAAGAAAATGAAACTTTAAAATAAGCAAAATAAGTGACTGGATATCCTTCCCATAGAATGTTAGAGCCTCTAGGGATTACTTACTACTCTGTAAAGTAGAAAACAACTTGAAGAAAACTGATGGTCATGCAAATAATTTTTTATGTACAAACATGCAAATCAAGTCTGCCCCATGGAGTTTCAACTTGACTCCTCTATTGTAGAAGAAGCCCATTTTGTATACATTTGCAAATCCATTTCAATATTGCTAATCTATGTGACTATGCTTTGGATTCTCTTTTGAACCAATTGTAATATTTTATTAGTTCCTTTCTTTAATTAATGAGTTAAAAACCATCATTGACATTGTAACCACGGAACCAGCCCCAAACGGTCCTATCCTGTTTGATGATCTACCAAGCTGCTCTTCAGAGACAGCAGACCAAGACCGCAAGTCCTGCAGCCAAAGCAGGAGCAGAGGAGAGAATATGATCTCCAGATGCAATCAGAACCAGTCTCCCACCCAGAAAATGGAGCCAAAGGACCAGGACATAATCAGAACTTGAACATTGAAACCCTGTTAGAAGCAAAGGGTCTGTTGTCCAGGAAGATCCAGTGTTAATGCTCCTTCACTATAAATGGCCAATGTCCAAGGTCCTCCAAGTAAACCTTGCCCCTTAAGAATCATTAATCTAATCCAGGAAGCAAAATGGATCTGAGACACCATTCGGTCTCCCATTTCTTGGTTTGTTCCTTCTTGAACAAATACCTTTTCTTACAATTCAAACTCTGATGTTTTGAGTTTCTGGCCTTTTGAAGCATTGAGTACATAAACTTTGGTTCGGTAATAATATGGGTTCATTATACATTTATATGAGAGTCATGACTTTACTTCTCTTTGAAATGTCCTTTAAAAATGTTGGAAATAAACATTACATATTTTTCTCTCCTCAAAAGCATATCTTTGGAGCAGATTGTTTTAGAGCCAGCCACTTAATGACCCTGAGTTTATTTGCCCATTTGTGATGACTAAATGCACAGGTATGTGAGAAGTAAAGGAGACACGGAAGAAACAGATTAAAAACCCAGGAGGAGTAAGAAGCTGGGATGGTGCTGGATGTTAAACTGTCGGAAAGTGGGGGAAATCACTTCCATAGAAGAGGGCATTCGTTTCTGGATTAGGAAACAGTTCCCTTTTAAAGACTCATTTCAGTTTTCTCAGGCAGAGGCCAATAGAGCTGAAGATGAATCTTTATGCTCAAAGGACATCTTTATATTTAGGGACATTTTTTCCTGATTGTAAGAGATGACTCAACTACTGAAATGAGTAAAAAAAAAAAAAAAAAGCCAAAAGTAATTTGAGCAAAGAAGAAATATTTTGTAGAGCAGGCAACCTTTGAAGGTCAGAATGTTTTATGTGGTATGTACTAATTAATGCTAAGGGGTGTGTATGGGTATACCTTTTCAAGAGAATAATGTGCGCATAGTCCCATGAGCTCTCTCAAGTGTTCAAAAATGTCCTTGTTTGAGGTCTGACCTTACAAATTCATTAAAAAATATGGCTGGAACTTATGTGAAGCTAACAATTGAGGAATGATTAGGAGCTCAGAAAGTCAAATGAGAAAAGGAGAAGGCCAAAATTCAAATCAACCAAATATTTTGATACTACCCATAGCAGTCACTGGTGCTAAAGAGATCGACCCACCCCCAACCATGAAAAACAGATACAACCCGTGGTTCCAAAGAGACAGCATGAGCCCAAAAACTGGTGGTCATAGGGGCTCTTAGACTGACCACACATCCATCATGGCCCTTTGCTATTTTATTCATTATCCCTGTAGGTATTTTTTGTTCCTCTCTGGTGAGGAGGAACTAGTTGACATGGAACTCAAGGGTGGGGGCAGATTTTTTACTTCTTGTTCTGTAAATGGGCTGCTGGTACAGCTGTTATTTCTATTAAAAAAATTAAGGGGCCACATAAAATAATTTAAGTATAATTGGCAAGCATATTCTTACATCCTGGAAAAGGAAAACATAGATCAAAGTATTCTGTAGCAACATACGGCCCATTTTCTCATTGTGTTACTTCACAGAGCCCTTTCGTTCTATAGATTTTTGAGGTTTAGGTTACAAACTAAAGGGTTACATAGACTCAGACTTGGTGTTGGAAATGTTGGATTTGAGTAACAAATAAGTTTTCACATTATTATTGTCAGTTTTGTTGGCTTGATGGAGGCCATACAGACTGCAGGAGTGGGGAATGTACTTTTGCCAAGGACCTGGAGTGAAGAGGATGAGGAGGGGCAGAGATACAGAGCTGAAATCGACCTGGGTGTAGTTACAATACAGAATCGCTCTTTATCTTGAGACTCATAAATATATATAAATATATTCAAGCATAATTCATGTAGTAGTAAATTATATAAGTACACATAAATTTTGGTGTTTGGGATTCACTTAGATACTATGTATATATGTACATTGCATAGTGTATCTATTATGTAATCTTTTAAATCATGCCAGGGCTCAGCCTTGTGTGGCCTATTAATTTCCAGTTTAGTCCTAGATTATAACTGTACACCCTCCTCTGCTAGATGGTTTATAAAATGTTAATAGGTACAAGCATGACAAAGACCATGAACCAAATATCACGCTGGGAAAGAAATAAAAAGCAAATAAAAATCCACCATGCTAAATGCTCTCAAGAGGGTCCACCTTTCCAATATAACTACCGATACCAGAAAATAGCTACATTAAAGATGAATTTGTTTATTTCTCTGGTCCACTGCTTAGCTTCAAAATTTATTAGTTGTATAAATTATTTTGCAGTTTTGTACTACAGTGGATTTGATATATTTGTCCACATATCTTACATACGACTTTGACAGGCTTTGTCTATTTTAATTTCAATTTATATATATTATAAATTTATATATATTATAAAGTTTCCAGGTGGGGCATATACATTGCACTATATGTACAGACATTTAAACCTAACCTAAATCTAACCAGCAGAGTTCCAGGAAATATGTTGTTCTTTCTATATTTTCTTTGAAGAATCAGGAAACAAATGCATTAGGACTTATATTTAAGTACATACCCATTTTTTACTTTCAGAATTGGAGAACTTATATAAAAGAAATCTCTCTTTTATATAAATGCATATCTTTCTATGCAGAAATCCCTCAGCTAATTCATGACACTTGACATTTATCACATGTACAGATCAACCAAGACTTTGCTTTCATATAGGAACTAATTTAGAATATATTTCTAAATTACTACTTGTTATTGCAGTCAATTTAATTAGCTAGCTAATGACAATATCTGTTCATAATCAAAGTAGTCAAAAATACCAAGTTTTGTAATTAGACCATATAATTCCTTTAACAACTCAATTTTATAATGGGAAGTACAATGCGTTTAGTCAATTTTCTTCAAAAACTCCTCTATATTCAAAATTAGGAATTCCATAGTGTATTCTTTTGACATTTAAAGCTGGAGATGGAGTGGTTAGGTTAGAAAGCGCAGCTCCCTCCTGGATTCTATGTGAAATTGCTTGTAAGTCACATTAGATTCTAAATCCATTTCCCCTCAAACCATTTTGAGGGTGTAACATTTACTCTTTGTCACTAACGTTCTTTGCTGTAAGAGACACTAATATGAATTGGAGTACAATGAAACAATTAATCTTCGTTGGGCTATTTAATGATTCCTCAATTATAGAAAACTATAGAAAATCATGTTTTCGCCTTTATCAACTCACATACTCAGTGGCATTTCAGTGCTAAGACAAAAAGAAAAAAGGAAAGGGAGAATCTCTGTAGTTTTGTTTTAAGAATATCATATTAATGAAAATCTACAAACCAAACATAGTGTCACAAATACAAATGGACTTGTGATCTAATGGCTGGCTGTGCAAAAATCCAGCCAGAAAAGCACCAAAATAGACTAATTTCATTTCTCCCAGCTGCCTGCCTTTCAATTCTTTATCTCAGCTATTGGGTTTGAATAAATTTCATCTCCCACACTACGAGTAATGAGCAGGCAATGACTTATGAAGCACAGAGACCGAGTTAAGACAGAATTAGAATACAATTTTAATGAGACGGAGCTGAGAAAGTGGAAGCGCTACTCATTTGACAGACTTGGCAAAATATCCAATATTATTTCAAATGTTCTTTCCTTTCTACAAAGAAACTGTCAAATAGTAAAATAAAAATTTAAAAAACAGGGCTCTGAAGAATTCATTAGAGGTAGGTTGTTAATGTGATTATAAGCTAAAAAAATAGTTATTAGAGAAGCCATTTAGGGAATCAAGCAAAGGTGACCTAAAATGTAAACGTGTCAAGTATAAACACTCATGTGAAAACAAATAACATGCTTTGGTTTCTCTGGACGAAAAAATAGCACATTAACATTCAGGCAACATGCATCTCTTTGAAACGAGTTCCAGAAATTGTAGAGAAAATGTAGACTAGACAAATATTTTCTTTGTTACCGCTTACTTGGAAGTCTATGAAATAATGTTATTACATGGTCTGGAAATACACTGAAAATAACCTGGTGTGAAAACAAGATAAACTCAAGCATGAAGTCCTTTTTCTTTGAGGGTCGATGTCCAGTGTTCAGGAGAGTAGAAAGAACCTTCTGGAGGTGGTGGGGGCAGACACCCAGGAAGTATGAAGGGAAGCAGTCACTGCCTAATAGGAAAGGTTTGCACTAAAATGAAAGCATTTAGTTTCGAACTTAAAAAAAAAATCATAGCGTACTTGCTTTATGAAAAACCTGGGTGCCACAAAATAACAAAAACAACAAAAAATGTTAAGAACTCCAACCCATCAAAAAAACAACATAGAGGTATTTTCAAGCATATTTTTTTCCGTCCGGTTCACGTCAGGGGATGCCCGTTCTTCCTGAGAAGCCCTGTGCCTTCCCAGCTGGGCTGGGGTTGAATCTGGGTCAAACTAAGCTGCACAGAAAGGCTACTCATATTCTACATTTAAAATCCATTCCCCCAAACGTGCCTCCAATGATATAATCCCCCCCCCCCTGCAGCACCACCGGCTTCTACCTACTACTGTTTCTGTCTTTCTTTTAGTGATTACTTCCTGTCAGTTTTTCTAGTGCATAAAACATCTGTGATTTGCTGCAGGCTCTCTGTATTTATATAGGGAGCCTCCCAGCAGGTGCCACTTATAAAAAAAGGCCCCTGTGAGCATGAGCACACTGGTGTTGTCCCATGACCCCAGGGTCACACTGCAGGTCCTGCATGATGTTTAGGAAAGGAAACCTCCCTCCTCAACCACCAAGAGAACAATGTTTTGTCTGGTAGCCTAAACATTTTATGAAATGATAAGTCAGTATCCGTATAGCTTTAAAAATGAATATGTGGCCTTTTGAAATTATGTGTGGATATAGAATTCTGATGTGCATCCTGTAGTAAACAAATGACTAAAAAAACTGATTAATTTTCTAATGCTGATGGACAGTCTGTGGTGCCCCAGGCTCCCACGACCAAAACCCACTTCCTTGACTTTGAAGTCTGGGTCCTCTAAAGCTGTGAAATTTCCTGGATAACAAACAATGCCAGGCAGAGACTTTGTTGTGAGAAAATAAATTTGATAGCCATAGGCCCTGTAAATGTAGTTTGCTTTTAACAGCCAATAACAATGACTAAACCAGGGTGTGCTACATTTGCCCATAAATGTCGCCGTTCTCTAAAGGGCAGGTTGGAAATACCGTTAGAGAAATGTAATGGAACTAATTATAGTTTGTGAAACTCCAGCTTTCTCCTTGTTACTGTAGTCGGTTTTTCTCGAGAGTTAATCAGTGTCATCCACTGGTACCTTTATGGAGTTTTTTTTAGCTTACCTCTCCATATTGAGTAGAGTGGTATTCTATATTTGACATGCCCTCCTTTAGCGTATCTATTGTTACTTACTGGGAACATCAGATCCAAGAAATCCAAAGAAAGTTCAAGGCAACACCAGGAGTTTTAAAACTGCTTTCCTGGCCTTGGCTGGTTTGCTCAGTGTCGGCCTAGCATGCAGATGTCCCTGGTTCGATCCCCAGTCAGGGCACACAGGAGAAGCTACCATCTGCTTCTCTTCCCCTCCCTCTCCTCCTTCTCTCTTCCCCTCTCGCAGCCAGTGGCTCAGCTGGTTTGAGCATGGGCCTCAGGTGCTGAGGATAGCTCAGTTGCTTCAAGCATCAGCCCCAGACGGGAATTGCCAGATAAATCCCAGAGCGGATGCATGTAGGGGTCTGTCTCTCAGTCCCCTGCTCTCTTACTTAAAAAAACAAACAAACAACCCCCCCAAACCCTCTGCTTTCCCAAGTATGGCCAATAAAGCACATTTTGGAGTGTTAAAAGCATTCCTTTTGGGTGGCCTAATTAAATTGGTAGAAAAATTATGTAATATATAAGATATGTATTATAATATATGAAGTTGTAAAAAATTACAAAATTGGAAGATGAAATTTCAATTTGTGAAAAAAGATGAAAGAATGAAACTTTGTCTACCACACTATGCATTTACACAGATATGTATGGAAAGAGGTAACGTATAAGTTTATGCCAACTCAAGATTCCTTTTCTAAAAAATTTATTCATTTTAAAGAGAGAGGAAGTGGTGGTGGGGGGGAAGAGAGGCAGAAACATTGATCTGTTGATGTATGTGCTCTGAGCAGGGGTTGAAACAGCAAATTCTGTGTATTGAGAGAATGCTCTAACCCTGGGGTGCCCACATTTTCAGCTTGCGAGCTACTTACAAGATGACCAAGTCAAAATGATCTATCTACAATAAAAATACAAAACATAAATTTATTTCTTCTATATTATCATTATTTAAGTTACTATTATTACTATTTAATATTGTGTATTCTTCTTTCACCTTTCTCCTTCTCAGCTCTCTTTTCAGAGGAAAGTCAATGTCATAGTTTTTATGAACAGTCTGAAAAAGCGCTCCACATTTCCCTTCTTTGGAATAGCAATGGCACACAGACAGATGAGGCAAACGCACTTAGAATATGACATAGTGAAAAAAAATCCCCTCCCATTCTGTATGAAAGTGGTAGGTTTTAGGTTTCTTACTCGGACCAGCCATGGCACTCATTTTTATACCCTTTGTTGTATTTAGTTTAAATAAATTGAAGGCTAATTACACAGCAATGTAACTGAACAAGTTAGCGCAGTTTAACGCACATGCGTAGGGTGTCAAAAGTTCAGATGTCAGATTGGCTACCCTGTATGCCAATCAAAAGACAAATGTCTTTTTAATGTCAATCGATCTACCCACACTTCCTCCACGATTGACCAGTAAGTAGATCGCGATCGACGTATTGAGCACCCCTGCTCTAACCAACCCAGCAATCTGGCCAGGGAGCCCATTCAAAATTGTTTTGTTTTTGTTTTAGTGATGGTGGGGGAGGGAGAGAGTTGAGGAACATAAACTTGTAGTTGCCTCATGTTAGTTGTTCATTGATTGCTTCTCATATGTGCCTTGACTGGGGGGCTCCATCCAAGCCAGTGACCTTGGGCTTCAAACTAGCAACCTTTGGGCTCAAGACCATGGGACGAGGTCCGTGATTTCATGTTCAAGTAGGCAATCTCACGCTGAGGCTGTTTAACCTACACTCAAGCTGGAGACTTTGGGATTCTGAACTTGGGCCCTCAGTATTCTAGCTTGATGTTCTATTCCCTGTGCCACCACCTGGTCAATCCCATTCAAGATTCTTAAAGAAAATTTGAATTTCAGAAATAGCAGAGTCTTCTTCCCCAACCTCACTCTGACTTACCACAACCCACTTCCCCCACACATCTGGTTCCTAATTAAGGATCCTATTTAATCCTAAATAATAAGCTATAAAATATTCTCCATCTGTCACTTGGTCAGTTGTATTTCATGGTAAGAAAAAAAATATGTTAAGAATCCTTAACTTCCCTAAAATTTTAGGAATCTTGTTTATAAAAAGCAAGGTGGACCTTAGACAGTCTTGGTCTTGGAAACGGAGCATATCCTTCTCATTCTTACTGCTTATATGAATAGATACTATATCTCATCCATTCTTTCTCCATCAAGTTCCTCTTCCATTTTGGTTTTTAATTCCCCCCCCCCAATGATACTGTGTGAGTACTTCCAATGTGACAAGTACTTATCTATCTCTGTTTCCCAGAAATGAGAGTTAGCTTCTTTTTTTTTTATTATTATTTTTCTGAAGTGAGAAGCAGGGAGGCAGAGGGACAGACTCCTGCATGTTCCTGACTGGGATGCAGCTGGCATACCCACTAGGGGGTGATGCTCTACCCATCTGGGGTATTGTTCCATTGCAACTGGAGCCATTCTAGCACCTGAAACGGAGGCCGTGGAGCCATCCTCATGAAAGGATGGATACTGCAGATCAGTGAGGAGTAGATGGTCACTCAAAAAGGCTGCCTCGGATTCCCAGGGACCAGGACTACACGGAGAGTCATAAAGTATGAGAACCACCACACAGTGTCAGAGCTGATAGGAGAAACTATTCGTGCCTCTAACCTTCAATTTCACTGACTTTCAAACATGGTACAACAGAAACATTAGGATTAGACTGAAAATCACATTCTCTGAATTGCAGTTCTATTTCTTGTTTTCTTTTCTTTTTCCTTGTATCTTTCAGAAGCTAGAAGTGGGAGGCAGGCAGACAGTCTCCCGCATGTGCCTGACTAGGATGCGCCTGACCAGGATGTACCCGACCAGGATGTGCCCAACCAAGATCCACCCGGCATGCCCACTAGGGGGCGATTCTGGGGTGTTGCTTGGTTGTAACCAGAGTCATTCTAGTGCCTGAGGTGGAGGCCATGGAGCTGTCCTCAGCACCTGGGCCAACTTTGCTCCAGTGGAGCCTTAGCTGCGGGAGGGGAAGAGAGACAGAGAGGAAATAGAAGGGGAAGGATGGAGAAGCAGATGGGTGCTTCTCCTGTGTGCCCTGGCTAGGAATCAAACCAAGGACTTCCACACGCTGGGCCGATGCTCTACCACTGAGCCAACCAGCCAGGGTCTAAAGTTCCATTTTTAATGGTATATAAAATATGGGCAAAATAGGGCAAATTCCTTAATCTCTCCATTTTTCTCTTTGGGAATATTGAGATAATAGTACCTACCTTCACAAGATTAAATAAAATATTACATAGAAAGCACCCAGTTTAAGATCAACAAGTCTTATTTCCACTCTCTTTTACTTTCATCCAAGAAGTTTCTTTTCCCTGTGGCATATCTGACATTTAGAAAGTTGGCTTTGTTCTCTATGTCTAAGCAATGACAGTGTCAAGAATCAATAAGCTTTGTTTGGAAAATTGTGTTTTTCCCTGGTCTCCCAGCCATAGTTTTCATGGTGAAAGATATTTCTGAAAGGTGATTTCTGGTATTCAGCATGAGTCAAAATTATTCCAGGAGACAAAGGCATTGATCTTCTCTTTGCTTCTTGTTTTCCTTGACCTCTATGGCAGCTCTACTAATATTCTCTTGAAATGCTTCATATAACTTAAAGTGTCAAGTAAGTCAGTGGTTTTCAATCTTTTTATACTTGGTGACCGGTGAAAATAGGAGAATTATTTTGGGGCAGAAATCACCCTGAGCATAAATGAATTCAACTATGATAACTGGCTCTATAATCTTCATGCAGCATCAGGGAGGTTAACTCTTTTGCAGGAAATTTCTGGTGGACTGATCTGCGGACTGGCGGTTGAAAAACACTGAAGTAGAAAATGCATCCATTGTACCTAGCCCATTTTCCTAGTCTAGAGGAGAATATTTCTCCTGATTATATATATATTTAAATTTAAAATTTTAATTGTGCTAAAAAAAGTAACATAAAACTTGCCAGTTGAACCATTTTAAGTGTATAGCTCAAGCGTTAAATATATTCACATTGTTGTGCAACAGATCTCCAGAAGTTTTCAGCTTGCAAAACTGAAACTAGACCCTCTGAACACCTCCTCATTTCCCCTCACCTTGCCCAGGACCTCTGATCATATTTTTAATTGTTGGTGTTGGTCTAGTTTCAGATATGGTGATAGAAAAACATGTATCTGGGAGTTATTCAAGTATCTTTACAAAAGAGCTATTTTTTTCCTTGAAAAAATACCTATGTTCATAAATGTGGTATATGAAATGCTCATTTTCTGGTACACATAACATTAATAATAAAAGTAATTACCCAATAAATATGGATGTATAATGCTCACCCTCACCCATAAGATGCTGGCCGAATACGTTCATCACCCTGGGCTCTGATTGGGTTGTGAATGGAAAATGGTGTGATGTGTGAGGATGGCTTTCCTGGAGGATGGTGCTTGTGTTGGAGACAACTAGATTACACGCTCTTTAGCTGTGCAAAGTGATTCCTGAAAGACTATCTGGATAATTGAGGTTAAAGTGCATTTTTGACCTGACCTGTGGTGGCACAGTGGATCAAGCGTCAACCTGGAACACTGAGGTTGCCGGTTCAAAACCCCAGGCTTGCCCAGTCAAGGCACATATGGGAGTTGATGCTTCCTGCTCCTCCCCCCATTCTCTCTTCTCTAAAATGAATAAATAAATTAAAAAAAAGAATTAGAAAAAGGTGTATTTTTGGCACGTAATCTGCCACTTCTCTGCCTCATTTGGCATATTTAGATGCAGCCTGTATTAATATTTGAAGGAGGCTTATTTTCTTTGAGTAAGTTCCAGCTTAGAACATTAATTGTTTAACAACTACCACAGTGAAACCACAACATCTGAAAAAAAAAAAGTTAACCACAGAGGAAGGAGAATTTGACTTCAAAGCCTTAGTTCTTATTATGTATGATCATATTCTATTTCTATTTTCAGGCTTATCTTTCCATGTTGATTTTAGCTAGAGATATAAATCTTAATATCACTTAATATCACATTTGCCTAGCATGCCCAATAATTTTTCTTCTTAAATGGTCACTAGAAGTTTCCTTTCATTTTCATTCCCCAGGTATAAATAAAATACTTTTTAAATTAAATCTATTATTTTAAAGAGATTCAATTATACTCTATTCCTGAAAATTATTTAAAATAAAACAAAACAAAGAAATGCTATGCCATATATTAGAAAAGAATATGAATGAGCATAATTCTTTTTTTTTTTAGAGAGGAGACACAGAGTGAGAGAGAGAGAGAAAGAGAGAAACGGGGAAGGAGCTGGAAGCATCAACTCCCATATGTGCCTTGACCAGACCAGTGCAGGGTTTTGAACTGGCGACCTCAGTGTTCCCAGGTCGACGCTTTATCCACTGTGCCACCACAGGTCAGGCGAGCATAGTTCTTTAAAAAACACCCTCCACTTATATATTCCACTGACACATTTTGTCATGATACATATAACTAAAATGTTCTTAAGTTTATTAATGCACCAGATTTTAAAACCATAGTAGAAAATAGGATTCACTCCTGTATTTCTTTTCTTTCTTTCTTTCTTTTTTTTTTTACAGGGACAGAGAGAGTCAGAGAGAGGAATAGATAGGGACAGACAGACAGGAATGGAGAGAGGTGAGAAGCATCAATCATCAGTTTTTCATTGCCATTGTGACACCTTAGTTGTTCATTGATTGCTTTCTCACATGTGCCTTGACCACAGGCCTTCAGCAGACCGAGCCACCCCTTGCTGGGGCCAGTGACCTTGGGTCCAAGCTGGCCAGCTTTTTGCTCAAGCCAGATGAGCCTGCGCTCAAGCTGGCGACCTCAGGGTCTCGAACCTGGGTCTTCCACATCCCAGTTCGACACTCTATCCACTGCACCACTGCCTGGTCAGGCTCACTCCTGTATTTCTTAAAGTTAAATCATTCTTACAAGCTAAGGTGATCTCCATTCAAACTCCCAAGTGTTCCCTTCCCTTAGGAGGCTGGGCTATTATTAATACTTTCGCCAAGAAGGACTTGTGAATGACGCAGTCTTTCCCAGCAGGGAAACAGAAGGTGTCTTCCACTGTGTTCTGGGAAAGAGATGCTGTGTTTTCCACAGAGCTGGTTGAGGACCCACCGCCAGCTTCTTCACGGTGTAAACTCCTGATTGAAGCACCAGCTGTGATCCAGGGTTTCCAAGAGACCTTGAAAATGGCAAAGCAAGACCCTGCGTTCACAACTGACAAAGCCAGCTGAAGCAGGAAGCAACAGCTATTCTTCAGAAATGCTCATGGGGGGGAATGTCATTGACAAAACAAAAGAGAGTGTGGGAGGGAGCAGAAAGGAGACTTTTGTACGGTAGGGCCTGACAGACCCGAAGTCTCATTATAACGCCACAGAAACACGCGTTTTCTTCTTTACCTATCACATGTAAGACAAATCGCTGGTCCGTTACAGACAAAACAGAGTTGGAAGAATATTTCTTTCCGAAGTTAGCTTCATCAATATAATTGGATTTTATTTGGCTCATAAAAAATCTGTGCAGCTGGCATTGGCCTGGTGGGTATAAGGAGATTCCAGAGAGCCCTAAGTTACACACAAACGTCACCCCTCTAGATTCAAGTCGGAGTTAAAAGGCCTTTGTTAACCACCCAGGAATAAAAGATGGTCATTTCTTCCCTGAGAGAATTACTTGTTTCTTTATTATGCTTAATTACTAAACACTTTTAAACACATATTTTTATCTCTTTTGCTAACCCCAGACATAAAGAAAAATGTGCATAAGGTAGTTTTTTTCTTTTGTTTTGTCGATAGGTTCATTGATGTCCCTTGGAGACTTTCATTGTCAGATGTGGCTGCCGGCACATGATCGCATAGTTAGTTCTGAGCTGGCCTCCCGATGGTGCCCACAGTTGGTCCCGGAAATCCAGGAGCCCTAATGGCTGACCATGCAACAGCCGTTGGCCACGCACAGGCTCGCTGTGCCCGGAGGCACCAGGTCAACATTATGAAGAGTGTGCCATGCAGTGCCAAGCCATTAACGGAACAGCAGTGCTCCATCTCTGTCAGAGGACCACACGTAGGGCGGTATATTATCCTCAGCCATTAAGCACAGTCACAAAGAGATGTTCCCCAGTGGGCTTCAAGACAAGGTGGGGAAGCCTTGACTGAAATGCAGACCCCGCTGCATTTGCAAACCCATCTTGATAAATTCAGTGCTCTCTGGGCCTTCCTTTTAACGTCAGAATTACCTCCCTGGATGCTGGGCAGTCAGACAGCATCCACTTAGTCACACAGGGCTGGGAAGATGTATTCACAAACACTCAGTTGTTTAAATAAAGATAAGTAGCAAACTTGTGATGTTATAATCAGGCACCTATCTCTAGGACAATTCTGAGTAAGGCAGGGTATTAAAAACAATCCGTTTGGGCTAGCATACACAATTTCTGACCATTGGTCAATCTTTTTGGTAAACAGATTAATTCATATTTTTGCTGACCCACATGGTAGTACTTTTATTTGATTGGTTTCTTATACCACGAGCCTTACAGAAATCTGGGATGTCATCACGTGCATCCTCTGCCTCTGAGCCCCTGATGAGTCTAGTCATCTTGGAAAGATAGGGCTCTGCCCTCTTGCTTCTGATTTGCTGGCAATAGACCTTCAGCTAACAGTATATCTGCTCAGCCGAAGATGGAGTGCTAATCTAGAGGGACTCGAAATGGCTCTGTCATTTTCTAGATGACAGCTCTTATTTTCCACTGGCTTCTGGCACATGTGCTATCATCCATCTATGTCAAGAAGACACTTGCTTATCTGGTTGCTAGAAATGCTTTTGTTAAAAACACGTAACTGCCGTTCATCAGTCTTGTGAGCAAGTTGTTGATTTTACTAAGTTTAAACTCTGCTGTGCTTTTGTGATATGACATCTATTTTTATTAGATATTGTCATGATTATTTATAGTGTCTTAGGAGCATACTAGGGTTTACAGAAAGGCAAGCTAATCTGCCAACTGAGTGGTGTAAAACAAAAGTTTCGGGACTGTGATGGACACATATTAATGTTTTTCATTTTTTGGCCACTCTTAATTAAAAGATTATTTACTAAAGGATAAGTAGAAATTGAATTTGAATCTTAAAAAGCAAAATTCAATGCAAATAATGTGTATTTCACAACAAATGAAAGTAAGCATTAAAAAATGTAATTATATAAAACCAGTCATCTAATTATAACTCAAAATAGTATCAAATACCAAAGAACATCATCAGAAAACATCCTTAATTAACTTGTAGAAATAACGTTTTTATTTTAAACCGGAAAATAATCATTTTGCTGATATTGTTTTGGTTTTGACTAGTCTGCTCATGTCCTTCTGGTTCAATAAAGACTTGACCACTCAGAACATGTGCAGACTCTAAGTGGTCCAAACCAGACAGAACCTTTCAGGGAGTTCCTGAAGAGTTCATATCTACAACCAGGCAACCTGGTCCAAACATTTTTGTCATCTATGAACTTATAGCCAATAATGTTCATGCCCAAGGCAAGAACCTGATATGTAATCTTTCAACAACGGTACTTGACTGTCAAAATCAAGTGCTGTTTCTAGCTGGCCTCTCTCATTCTTGCCACTCTGAGCCACATTCTCTCTCTTTTCTCCCCTTCTTTCATATAATCGCAGACTCAGTACCCTTCCCACCAGCCATTGGGTGTCCACCACGTGGCCTTATAAATGGGCATGGATGAAGGCATCAGGGGAAGTTCAGAGACATCCCTGTGGCAGCTGCCTACTTTCCTTCCGCTTTTTAAACCTGAGTGGCTATGATATTTGCCAGAGAAATAACAGGTAAGAGCTGTTTTGAGATTTGCTGTCCATCAGCTGTCCTGCCATATAGAAGACAGATGAAGCCAAGGGCTAAAGCCAGGACCACAGAGTTTTCCTCAGATGTCCTAATTGTGAACAGAAAGTTGTGAATTGACTCCTGGGTGTGGTAAAAGCCCCAGATCACTGTCCTCGTATCTATTTTCTTAAATTTTCATTCAATCAAACTGATGAAATGAACTGTGAAGAAAGGATACGGGCCTAAACATTGTTAGCATCAGGAAGATAGTTGAATACCATTAGATGTGCATATAAAATCAAAAAAGTGATCACAATGCCTAAACAGATAAAATGACTAGTCATCTCTCATAAACAGAAGCACTATATTTCTTAAAAGAAAAAAACAACATCAAAGCATGGAAAAAGAGGAAATGAAAAATCTTGGATTTATTTTCTCTTTAGCAAAATGGAAACATATTAGAAACAGATTTGTCTTTGCCTAAAAGGGCAATGATACCAATTCTATAACAAAGAACTACATTTAAAAAAAGAAAAATGAAGGAGAGGTTGATAAAGAGCTTCCAATTAATTTACTCTTTTAAAAACTTCACAAATAAAGTGTTCATTTTTTTGAAAATCAAATTTTTTTGTTGATTATTTTTGTTGATTATTATGTACACATATGCACAGATACATTTTTTTAGAATATCAAGTACTTCATTTTCTCCATGGAGCTTTGTCTGACTGCTTTAAAAATAGATGAAATAATTTATATACAACAGAACAAAATCAAATAAAATGTATTAGCCCCATTAATATGAATAAGACTTTGAAACAATGAGTGATTGGAAATTTTATACTAATCCTATTTGACTATTTTATTCATGTCATTTCTTCAACTATACTAGTAAAAAAGTAGGTGTCTATGAAATTTTGACAGTTATGCCTTAGATTTCTAGAGTGCTTGCAGGTCAATACTTTCAATTAAAAACCTCCCAATATTTGTATTTACAAGGAGATGGCTACAGTGTTGAACCTACGCAGCTATAACACACATCAGATGAAGAAAGAACTTCACTGTCATCAAACGAGGACCAAGACCTAGACTATGTTAAAAGTGCTAGCAGTAGTGTTACAATTGAATTCTGGGAAAAAGAATCAGAAGAAATGGGATTGATCTGAAGAGAAAAATTTGGGGAAATGAACAATTTTCCCATAGTGAGTTAAGAAATACAATATTCCCAATAGTGAGTTAATTTTTGTTTATTAGTTTTTTACGGCATTTTTGTTTATTAGTTTTAAGTACCAACATGGGTCATCTCTAGACACCAGCTTTTCCAGAGAGGCTTGATAGCAGCTACATTTTCACCTACAAGTACGCACAGACATGAATCTGACTGCATGTCATTCCAGGGTGCACATAGAGGAAGACTCAGGGGGAAGGGAGGCTTCAGAGCCCATGGTTCCATCCACAGGAAGAAATTGCTGCCACTCTAGCATCTTGCGCCAGTAAGCCAAGTTCAGTGCCGTGGTCAGCCTATGCTGTGTCTCCTCACTCCGATCTTACTTTCTCTCTTCCTTCCTTTCTCCTTTCTCTTTCTCTTTCTTTCTTTCTTTCTTCTCCTTCTTTCCTTCCTTCCTTCCTTCCTTCCTTCCTTCCTTCCTTCCTTCCTTCCTTCCTTCCTTCCTTCCTTCCTTCCTTTCTTCCTTCCTTTCTTCCTCTTTCTCTCTTTCTTTCAGATCTTTTAAAGCAAAACAATATGCCCTATAAAGTCTTATCATTTATACTTAGAATACGCAGTATTACTTTAAAACTTCAGAAAATCAATTCATGAAGAAGACATAGGAAAATATTTTTTGATTGTGTCCTTCATGTAAAATACAGATTGAATAAAGCCATCCTACCTAGAAATGTATAGGCCCAGGAAAAATGAATAAATAAAACCCAGTAAATATGGGATGGGAGGGGGGGATAAAGCCTGTTTGTTCTCGTTATTTTGAGTTCTACTGTGTCCAATAAGATACAATAGATTACAGCAATCTAACTAGGGACCATTGATCAGTGTCATTTGCTGCAATGTGTCTAACGAGTGCACTGAAGTCCAGTTTCCTGTCTGTGATGGGAGCCATACTCGTTACCTGGGCTGCTGTGATGATATCACAACAGGTGACCTGGCTCAGTGTGTCTGCAGCGTCCCCCAGCCTCAGTGGCTTGGTGGCTATGTGCTGGTCAATCAGAAGAGGGTCACGCAGCAACCAGTGTCCAGGAAAATAAAGGACATTTTTTAATTTTGGAAAATCCCATGTTCATCTTATTATTTCATCACAGAAGTCAGCAGGACTGGAGATAACCTCAACATTAAAACTCTGCCTCAAACATACGCCTCGAGCTTATCTGCCCTGCGATTTTGTTGGCTTGAGTTTCCTCCTTGCTCTCCAGATAGAAGGTGTCTCAGTTGGGATGTGTTATTTTCCATTTTATCCTGTATCCTCTTTTATTTCATATTCGGTAGGCACCAAATGCCTACCTTGGAATTAAAGATTTACAGCCCCTCTTCCCAGATGACATACATTTATTAGGGCCGATGAAAGTAATGGAGAAGGAAATGCAGTCAGCTAGGATTGCTGTGTCACACAGAACACTTCAGATTTTAAGGTTTCCAGGATTTGAGAATGTATTGCTTAGTATAAGTTTCAGCCTTAGTTAATATTTTCTTTATTCACTAGCCAACACCAGGCACTTAATTGCTTTTTAAAACATAGTAGATAGTATTTTAATTATTACTTTTATCAGTAAGGCTTTTATTTCCATTTGAGTTAAGCCTATCTGGGAGAGCTGGTCCCCAAATCATTCAAAAAACTCTGATCCAACAACTCTGTGGAAGACTGCCAGTACCCCCCAACCACACCAACCTGTCCTCAATTGGCCTCTTCCTGTCACCATGACTACCTGTTCTTCTCTGTCTAGTTCTTTTATATTTATTTATTTATTTATTTATTTATGAGAGAGACACACACACACACAGACAGGAAGGGAGAGAGATGAGAAGCATCAATTTGTAGTTGTAGCACTTTAGTTGTTCATTGATTGCTTCTCATATGTGCCTTGACCAGGGGGCTCCAGCTGAGTCAGTGACCCCTTTTTCAAGCCAATGACCTTGGGCTTAAGCCAGTCACCCCAAGCCCAAGCTGGTGAGCCTGTGCTCAAACTGGATAAACCCACCCGCAAGCCCATGACTTTGGCATTTTGAACCTGGGACCTCAGTATTTCAGGTTGACACTCTATATATTGCTCCACGCTGGTCAGGCTGCGTTTAATTGTTTACATGTAATTTGCTTTGTGTATTTTGTTCTTATTTGTATCTGTAGACAATGTATGTTCCTGGGCATGGAAAGCTTTCTCAGTGCACACATCCAGCCTCATTTTCACACTGGCCTTCCCCATCAGTGTGGTCAGAATCTAGTGCTCTGAGGTGCACACTTCATTGCTCTGCCCAAGTTCTAGCCATCAAGCGTCCAATTTACCAAATTCACTAATCTGTAAAAAGTTACTTATATCTACATATTAAGTTTTAGATAATTCTCATGAAAAGGAATGATTTTAACAGTTTTTAAAGATTTTTGTGAAAATTTATTTGACTGTAGAGAAGTTTTAGTGTATTTTAGTTTTATTTTGGTGGCATTTTACTCTGGCCAGAAAAGTTTATCTATGTCATATTTTATTGTACTTTTGGTCCATGGCCTTTGGAAACGCACATTTTTAGTGTGTTGTTAATTACAAGTATTGTGTCTATCTTGACATTAAGAATTTTATAAACATTTGAGTGAATTTCATGAAAATATTCACAGTACAGTCCATTGTTTTTTGTATCTCTCAGAATTCATGGACATTTTTACCTAGCTCAATTTGAAAAATATTTTACACATGTTTTTAAAAATTTGAGAAGTCTCATCCTCTGAAATTTGAACCCTACACAGAGTTGACATCCAGCCTTTAGGGAAGGGGTGCCCACACTTTTTCAGCTTGCTTATAAGATGACCAAGTCAAAATGATCTACCTACAATAAAAATACAAAACATAAATTTATTTTTTCTATATTATTGTTATTTAAGTTACTATTATTACTATTTAATATTGTGTATTCTTCTTTCACCTTTCTCCTTCTCAGCTCTCTTTTTGGAGCAAAGTCGATGTCATAGTTTTTATGAACAGTCCAAAAAAGCCGCTCCACATTTCCCTTCTTTGGAATAGCAATGGCACACAGACAGATGAGGCAAACGCACTTAGAATATGACATAGTGAAAACAATCCCCTCCCATTCTGTATGAAAGTGGTAGGTTTTAGGCTTCTTACTCGGACCAGCCATGGCACTCATTTTTATACCCTTTGTTGTATTTAGTTTAAATAAATTGAAGGCTAACTACGCAGCAATGTAACTGAACAAGTTAGCGTGGTTTAACGTGCATGCGTAGGGTGTCAAAAGTTCAGATGTCAGATTGGCTACCCTGTATGCCAATCAAAAGACAAATGTCTTTTTAATGTCATGCGATCTACCCACACTTCCTTCGCGATCGGCCAGTAGTAGATCGCGATCAACCGTATTGAGCACCCCTGCTTTAGGGACTAACAAAGCTATTGCATAATCAGCTGGGTGAAATAGCTACAGTGAAATAAAAGTTTAAACAAAACCTAAAAGTAAATATAAACCAAAACTTCAAAACAAAGCCTTAAGGACTGTGGACATTACACAGAAAAACTTTACTATAAACTTTTAATGGATAAAAGGAAACAAGTATTTGAGAAATTGGTAACCTGCTAGTTTTTCTGTTGGCTAATAGGTATTTAGCAAACTGGCCTTAAGTGAATTGAATTGATTTTTGGTGAACCTGTTTCTGAAAATGGGTGAACTTGAAAAATTTGACAAGCTGATCATTTGGTCAATTGGCTTCCAGAAAATTGATTTTTAGAGAATTAGGCGCATCCACAATTCCCCAGAGATAAATGAGGAATGGAGCAAGGACAGGATGGTAGATGGTAGTATGAATTAGGAGTATAATGAGTCACCAAGTATATATATTCTCTTGGGTCAAGGACTTGTGATTATAGACTAAATTTGAGGACAAAAGCACTAAGTATCCCACCTCACAAGTTTGAGGAACTATAAACTATTAGGCTTTTTTTTAAGCAGTGGTGGGGTTTAAATTATTTAACAACTGGTTCTCTGCCCTAATGACCATTTTGAGTATATAAAAAATGATATACTGAAAGGTAGTTTATTATTTTATGATTTAATACTTAAATAAGAACAATAAAAGAGGACAAACTAGAAGATGTTATGTTTTAGAATATTAATGAAAAAATATTAAATAATGCCTGACGAAAACTATAAAACTGCTATTTAAGATATTTCCATATTTCTTCTTGATTGGCATTCTCACTTGCAATTTTTTTCCCCTATGGATGGAATGAATATTACTATGGGCACTTAGAATATGCTGTTGTACAGATGAATGTTAAAGAAGAGTAAGGAATGTATATTTGTGATTTCCACATTGGGCGGCTGCCCAGGCACCCACCTTAGAGAGAACCCTGATTACAAATGCGGTTTTAACAACCAGTTTGCCGAACTCAACAAAAAATTAGGTATTGGTTTTGCCAAACCAGTGCGAACTGGTGGGAACTGGCTGAATCCCACCACTGCTTATTAGAGATTCTAACAAAATCAGAGCTGGCCTGATCACCTATCACTCACACCCCTTTTCTCACCTTCTCACACACCCAGTCTGATATGGTGAAGTCTGACACCTTTTGGTGAAGTGCAGTGTTCTTAGAGAGAGGTTCTTCCCTTCTCAAAGCCGAGGAATGGTGGAGGGACTTCAAGAGAATTGCTTTAAATACAGGGGGGTACACAAGAAGGGAAGACTGGCATTCATTGCCCCTTTGAGTGTTCTTTTTGGTCACTGAACTTATTGACCCAATTCTGTGGCACTTGCTCTAAAGAAAAGAATATGGAAGAGTAACAGTGTTGTGTGGTGCTGGCACGAGGACAGAGGTTAGGATGAGCTCGCAGGTTCCAGTTCCTGCACAGGCAGCGGTTCCAAGAGCTGGCTATGTTGTAAAGATGAGACCAGAGACACCATCTTGATGGATTACTGACTTGCAGATAGCAAAGATGTAGACCCACGGGAAAGATGTCGCAAGTACAACCCTGCACGGGGCCCACTGGAGCAGAAGGCTGAATCTCACAGAGAACCGGCATAAGCTAGAGCTGGCCTCACCACCCACTCTCACTGAGCCCATAGAGAACTGCATTTGCAGCTAATTGAGGAGAGCACTGTTCCCTCACCCAGCTTAGTTAGGAGATTTTGGAACCTTTCCTTTTCCTCCTCTCAGCGTCCCGCACCAGATGAACTTGTAACTTGGGATGTAAGGGAAGACTGGATGCCTCCACACCCCTCCCCTCTTCTGGGAATGACGGACTCTACATGGAGTTGGAGATTAAAGTTTTAAGAAGGAACGGAATTGACCCTTACATAGAAAATGACACTATTCTTTTGTAACTAAAATTCAAGAAAGTGACAAGCACCTGGTCTAAGAAGGAGACTTTCAATACAGCACAGCTGGGAGCAGCTGCTGGAAAAATTGATACCCTTCTAGATTTAAACCTCAGTGAATTAGATTCCCCAAGAATCAGGTTATGAAAGTCCATGGAATGGATTAGCCAAAAACTGGTGGAATTAAAATTGTTTTTAAAAAGAATGGAGGAGAAGGACTGTGTTCAAGAGAAATTTAAGGGAAAGAATTTGCAACATTTGGCTACAGAGTAGATATGAAAAGCATAGAGTGACTTGTAGGTTTCTTATCCGGGTGTCTTGTGTTGATGTCAACTGAAAGACTGGGAATATAGGCGAATTAGAAGAAAATAAGATATGTAAGATTGGAGTTTGTAGTGCCTGTGGAGAATCCTGACAGAGGTGGCAAGAAGACTGTGAATGAATAAATTTCACCCTTTTTATACTGAAGGAATAAAAAATATAGTTAGGAATCTCTAACTATATCAGTATAGTTAGACATTCTTGAATATATATATAGTCAGAAATATATATTGATATATACACACATACCTATAGGTATAAAATATAGTATATATAACAGCATGAATATTTAAAAAGTACATAAAAACTTGTAAATCATAATGTACAAGGTGGATACATAGGTGTTAAAAAGAGGTAGTAGGAAGGACTGTTAAGAGTGGAATGTATCTTGCTCTGGTCGGATAGCTCAGCTGATTAGAGCTTTGTCCTGAAGCACAGAGGTCGCAGGTTAGATCCCCGGTCAGGGCACATACAGGAATAGATGTTCCGGTCTCTTTCCTGCTTTCTCCCTTTTTCTCCCTAAGATCAGTGAAACATTAAAGAAGAAGAAGAAGTAAAAAAGAATGGATGTACCTAATATGTACCTAATTAGGGGAGATCTTATAAAAGGTGTTTCAGTTTTGAAAATATTTTTCTGCTTTGTTGAAAATTTCTTTTATTATCATTCAGTTTAAAGGCAAGAAATTTATATGTTTATTTAAAAATATGTCACTTTTTTGTTGTTATTGTTTCAAAGAATGATACCTACTCAAAGTAGAAAATTTGGAAAATATGAAAGAGAATGAAGATGTCGCTTTCCACTTAAACATTTTATTGTGTCTGTTTGAGCAAAAACATCACTTTGCATCCAGATTATAAGATTGAAAACATGTTGAAATGAGCTAAGAAGATGGGTGGGTTTTGCAGAACATTTCAAGTACAGAATAATATGAATCTGTGAGCATACAGTATGCATGTTCGTGTGCTGGAGAAGGCATTGGTGGCAGTTACATCAACTTAACAATGACAGCTTTTGTGCTGTTAATATGAAAATAGAAAGGGTAAGTATGTCCCAGATACATGACAGCATATTATTTTTGTTCAATGAAAACAGATGTTATGAAGAAATTGACTCAGAAATAATCTTGATGGAAATATTTTCACTATGTTATACAATGTGTAAAGATGCAAATTCCTTTTTTTCTTTTTAGCAGTAACCTCAGCTCCTCTGGGGAAATAAAAATGTTACATCATTTCTATTTCCCCAGAGTGTGTCAGCAATAAATAACCTAAATATAAGAACGTAAATTTTAAAGATAAAATGCTGGTGTCCTGGATACTTCCAGTATGAGCTATCTCATTTTAGCTAAATTGTTTCCCTTTTCATTCTGTATCTAGAACATAAAAACAAAGTTAGAGTCAGAAGTCAAGAGTTGACTGAAGTAACAGTATTAATCTCAAGTCATAAAATTGACTATTATCTTTTTTGATATCTTCTGTACAATTTTTAAGGGAGTCACCATTTTCATCTTTGTTAATTAGGGATATTTAGACAAATGTGAACTCAATCAATAATATTTTCTTGTTCATCATTAAGCAAATAATTTTTCAAAAATTTCAGGTCCTAAATCCTCATGTTTAGAATTTAAATGTAGTTCAAATTAATTATGAATTTAGCAATGTATTAGTCATGGTTCAAAGAAACAGAACCTCTGTGATGAATGGATATATATGGATTTCTTCATTTATTTTCCTTTCCTTCCCTCCCTCCCTCTCTCCGTCCCTCCCTCCCTCCCTCTCTCCCTCTCTTTCTCTTCCTCTCTCTCCCTCCCTCCCTCTCTTTTTCTCCCTCTTTCCCTCTCTCACTCCCTGCTTCCTTCCTTCCTTCCTTCCTTCCTTCCTTCCTTCCTTCTTTCCTTCCTTCCTTCTTCCTCTCATCTATCACCTATTTAATGTTTGTGGTTTTACTGTTGTTTAAATATTTAATTTATTTGCAGGGCATTTTGGTGTTAGAAGTGGCAAAGGTAGGTGTCCAGATTTAAAATACTAAGTTTTTAAATATTAAGATTTCTATTTCCTCTGCCCCCTATTATAGGAGTCATCATTGAGAGGTTGTTCTGCCAATTGCATTCTACTTTAGGATCGTTGCTCGATAATACTCTGTGATGATCTCTCTCAATTGCAGCTCCAGCCTTCATTTCTTTTTCTATGAAAAGGTGTACTTTATTCCTCTCCTCTTAATGTCTTTTTGCTTTTCCCCTTTCTCATATCAGGTTTCTGGCAAAGAGTCTGAGGAGGAGAATTGCCTGCAGAAGTTTTATTGGGGGGACACTGTTAGGAGGTTGGGCGCTCCACTGGGCAATGAGGTCTCAGGCACTCACTCCTGAAGGGGCCCTTGCATTAGGGTTACCCTTCAGAATTATACCAAATTGAGGCACAGAGCCTTTTTAACTTTACACCATCTAGTCACTGTTCCTTGAGAAGGGAACCTTGAGTGAAGCAGATCTCCTTGGTGAGAGGCAGTGTCTAGTAAGGCTCTCGTTGTGGTCCATCAACACATGATATACTCAGCCACTGGAAGATTTATGGCTGGCCCCAGTGAGGGGTTCTGGGCGGAGTCCCAGAAAGAAAGCAGTTGTCCATGAATTTTATTGTCATTCTTATCCTTTTTCCCTGATGTGGTTGCAAAACTTCCACTCTGGTTGGATTCTAAGATTACAATTGGTATTTTTGTAACCATTTAGTTATTTTTGGTTATGTTAATGTTTCCTGTCAGTTCAAAAATGTCTCTTTATTTTTATTTGTCTATGTATAAAGAAACTTAAAAAGTTTAAATATTTTATATCCTTTGTCTCATCATTTTTCAGAGATGAGTATTTTTTGAAAGGAATTATTCTGGACTGGAGATCAGGGATTGAATGTTAAAGCTGGTTTCCAGAAATTTGTCAGATACTGGTATAAGATACTTCATGAGCACACTGAGTATCTTCCAGGGAGGGGGCAGGTGCTCAATGAGGTGCTGTAAGTGAGCAGGCAAGGACACTCTACTCAGGACACTGACATTTAGAAAGTATAATGGAACATGTTTAGCTGCAGCTGAAAACAAAACAAACCACATTGGCTAGTGTGATGGTTGATTTCATGTGTCACATTGACTGAGCCAAGGAGAGCTTAGACGAAGCATCATTTCTGGATGAGATTAGAATTTGAGTCAGTGGTCTCAGTGACATAGATTGCCCTCCTGTAAAGCCAGTAGTCAGGGCCACCAGCCCAGCCACCTGGCCTATGCAGGTTCGCATTGAATTCGGACAGTCGGTAATGAAACACCGGAGCCAAGAACTGGTGAGCCATCAGCTTTAATTCTAGCTTGCACCCAGTGGGCAAGCAAAAACACACACTGGGCTCCAAAACCCACTCATTCAGTGCTCGCAAAGCTACTGACTTATCTGAGTTTCCTAGAATCAAAGGTTTCTAGCTCACCAGACTTATTCACCTCTGTTCCCTATCTCCTTCTCCAGTACAAACTCTGCACAAACTGGCTTCTCCCTCAGCACTCCGCCATCTTGGCTGCTTCTCCTGGCCTCCATGTGGCCTTACTCTGCTCTCCTCTCTATACTAACCTCAGGAACCGAGAGCGCAAGCTCCTGTCTGCCCCACTTTATAGGGTAGATTCCAAACCCTTAATCCAATCTACAAAAAAGGAAGTCTCTGATACAAAGCCACTTATCTGAGGCATAATGGGAGGATTCCTCATGAGACTGCACCACCCTACATCATCCAATCAGTCAAGGGTGTGAGGAAAAGCTTACTCTTAAAACTTGCACCTGGGCAGCACCATCTTTAACAAAGTGAGCATAATATATTTTATCTGCCCAACACCTCCCCAATGCAGGTGGGCACTGTTCAACCCATCGAGGGTTTGAAAAGAACAGAAAGACTGACAAAGGAGGAAATCACCCTTTTTGCTTCCTGCCTGCCTGCTTGAGCTAATATATAAGTCTTTTCTTGCCTTTGGACTAGGAGTTATGAGTTACACCATCAGCTCCCCAGGATCTCAGGCCTTTGGACTTAGATTGGAAATATACCACTGGTTTTCTTGGGTCTCCAATTTATAGATGATAGATCATGAGATTTCTTAGTCTCCATGACGCATAAGCCCATTGCTCATAATAGACCTTTTCACACACACACACACACACACACACACACACACACACACACACACACACACACACTGGTTCTGTTCCTCTGGGGAACCCTGACTAATACATCTAGGCAAAATGGGAAATTCTTGACTAATGTAACTGAAAAGTCTGTGACTGGCTGAATTCAGGGATTCAAATGATGTCACCTGGATTTAGTATCTCTCCATCTTTCCTGTCTTTTATCTGTGTTAGCTCTAACCTCAGACAAACCCTCCCATGATGACTGAGGTTTCTGTCAGCAAACTCTGACTTCCTTCCTCTCCCATGAAAACCCCAAGATACAGGGCTCCTTTCACTAATGACTTCTAGAAAACAGGGGCTGGAATCTCACTGGCTAAGGGAGAGAATACGATGATTAATTGGCTCAGACTTGGGTTCACCATGGAAGCATGTGATGCTTCTAAAAGGTGTGAGAGCTGGAGATATGGGATTTTAGAGTCTGAAATTGGAAGACATTGTGGTAAGATTGGAAAAAAAAAGGAAGCGATTTCCAGGTAACAAAAAGAACAAAATGACTTCTAAAAAGAGCCAGGCTTGACATTTATATTTTTATTTAATGTATATGTATTGAATACCTGTAATATCTTGAAAAGTTTATAAGATTCTGGGACACAGAGAACAAATCAAGCCCCTGCTCTCAGAGAGCTTGTATTCTATTGGTGAGAACACAGGAAGTGAGCAGATAAATATCTAATCTATTGTCCTAGCTACCAGTTTAGTGTCTCTCTGAATCTCCCCTCCTTTGTACTGCTCAATGGAGCTGGACCTTGTGAACATTTCTACGTTTCCAGCTGGCAGAATGTTAAACATCATCAATAGAAGTCACAGGCAACGTGGTGGTGGCAGGAAGATAATCTCTTCAAGGTTTCAGTTCTCCATTTACTGTTCAGTAAGGAAGTCAGGCGGTCTGGCAGATACACTCCAGCTGTACCCTTAGGTCATGCTATCCCCACCAGAGCCACTTTACATAAGCTCTGGTCTGCCACACTCTACAACAAGGTCAGACAGCACTGGCCTGGCCAGACCCTCCGGCAATGACTGGCCAGTTCTAGATGTCAGTCCCAACTGCCAACACCTTCTGGCAAGAGCAGACTGCTTCTAACGACCTGTGGCAGCCCATGCCCATTGGCAAGTTTATTTGCCACAGCCAGACTGCATGTTCCTAAGGTAGCCATGTCCTGCCTGAGGAGGTCTGGTCTCAGCCTTCAGGAAAGGGAACACTCTTGTTCCTTAGTCTTTTACTATGTCTTCTTCTTCAGCCTAGAGGTAGTAGCTACATTTTTGTGTATGCTACAGCTTAAACCCCTCAGGGTCCTCTTCTACCCTTTTTAGTAGTTAATCATGTCCTAGTTAACAATTCTTTATATTAATTTTTTTCTATTTAAATAGAGGATATGTCTTTTGCTTCCTGACTGGGCACTGACTAATATACAGGTCATGCATTAAGTGCTAAAAAGGAAAATGTTTGAAGGAGACAGGAGGAATTGTCTAAATAGTGTCACCAGGGAAGGACTTTGAAGCTTGAACAGAGTTTTGGTAGGAAACCGTGTTCTAGATGGGACAACCAGCTCATGCAAAGCTCCTGGGGTAGAAATGCGCTTGGCATGTCCACTGAATAGCAGAAGTCTGGAGTGACTGGGGTTGGGTGAGTGTGGGGGAAAACTGCAGGAAATAAGGTCAAAAAGGCAGCCAGGAGCCTAATCCTGGGGGACCTAGAGTATCATGGTGAAAAGTTCAGATCCTGTTTGGCAAGCAATGCGAAGCTGTGGGGGTGTGTGTGAGCAGAGGTAGAATATGACCTGACTTATACCTTCAAGAATCATTGTGGCAGGTAGTGAGGCTATTAAAATAATCATGCAAAAACAGTGGAGGTTTGGACTAGGTGTAGACACAAAGGTGGTTGGAAGTGGTCAGTTTCTGGATATATTTAAAAGTAGAGCTGGCAGATTTTCCTTGGAAATGAAAGAATGATATTGGCATTGACTGAGATGGGGAACACGAGAAGGAACATGTGTGGGGTTCTGGGGGGTCACTTATTTAGTTTTGGAGAATTTTAACATGTATTAAGTTTGAGAAGCCAATTCACATTCTGAAGAAAGATACTGAGTGGAAAATTTGGCATATGAGCTAGGAATTGAAAGGATAGTTAGAAACTGAAGATGTATATTTGGTGGTTATTAGCATAGAGATAGTCATTTTTCTGGATGAAATTTCTAATGTAGTGAGTATAGATAAATTAGATAAATCTGAGGATGGAGCTTTGAATCAGTGAAATATTTAGAGCTTGGCAGTGTAAGAAAGAGCCAGCAAAGAAATGAATGGGAGTGCCTGGTGAGCTAGAAGGAGAATCAAGAGAAACTATGGTTCTGGAAGTAAATAAAATATTTCAAGAAGGAGGCCAGAGGTAAGCATATTGTTTATCAATTGTGTCAGATAAAGCAAGATGGAACTTGAGGTTGGCTTATAGAATCTAGCAATATGAAGATCAATGATGACTTTGATAAGAACTATTTTTGTGGGGTGGTAGGGACAAAAATCTAATTGAATTGGGTTAAATTAAAGGTGAAGGAAGGAAGTAGACAGCTATTTGATGGGCATATTGCTATAAAGGGAAAGGGAGAAATGAGGCAATTGTTGGATAGGTATGTTTGATCAAGAGAGATTATGCAAGTTCCTTGTCATGGTAATGGTCAATGCAAAGGGAAAATTGAAGATGCAAAAAAGAGAAAGAATAAATGCTAGCTAGACCAACGTCTCTGCATTGATGAGAAGGGTAAATCCAGTGCATAATTGGTGGGTATGACGCTTGATAGGAGCACAGACGGTACAGCTACAGAAATAGTAGATTATAAACAACAAGAAGAATACATTTAACAGTGGGTATATGTAGATGCTCTCTTTAAAATAATGCCCCCCCCCATAGATTTGAGAGAGAGGAAGAGGGGAGACAGAGAAAGAGAGAAGCATCACTTTGTTATTTCTCTTAGTTATTCCATTTTAGTTGTGCACTCATTTGTTGCTTCTTGTATGTGCCCTGACCGGGGGTCAAACTCACGACCTCAGACAGGCCAGGCCAAGACTTTATTTGCTGAGCCATCTGGCCAGGGCTAGATGCTCTCTTTTTTATAATTTATACTTCCATAGAAAAAAAAGAGCAATGTTTTTAGTTGAGATTGAGGAGTGGGAAGAAGTTGTTTCAAGTATGTAGGGGGTGTAAGATGTGAAAAATATTATCTGGGAAGTAGGAGGCTATATTGACCAGAGAATTACATAGAATGCAGGGCAATAAGTGTATACAAGTAAGACAGCACATGCTTTGTAAGTGAAATTAAATCCCAGTCAAGTCAGAAACGCTCTGTCCCCTACGCTGCCTCTCCCACCCTTAAAATATCCACCTCACAACAAAAGGCCCAAGCAGCGGCCTTTTATCCATATGAAGTCCTACCTATCTATTGTCCATGTCTGGTAAGAGAGAACTGGGACTGAGGCAGATAGCTGACAGGGGCACACTTATAGACTAGAAAAGCAGATAGATCCAAAAGCCTGTAAAAACTTATTTGTCAACATTTGAGGTTCAGGTTCTCTGGGCAAAGAGAATCATGGATAAATGAAATGGACATCACTATGCTTCCAGGCCCAGACACATCTTTGTATGTATGAGTTTGTCTTTTGCAGGCTTAGCAATTTGTAAACTTATCCCTGTCCAATAATCTGAAGTCTTTCAAGCGAATGGAACCCAATTAATACATGCCACTTTTGTGTCCCATATAGGCTACAGTGTTTGAAGTGGCAGATGTTGAAAGTTGTATTTGTTGAAATACTTACTTTTTTTTCCGTGTTGAACTAGGCTTGTACACAGATATTAACTCATTTAATCCTTAAAAAACCTAACCAGTTATGTATTTGTGATAGAAATCTTTTTTCTTTCTCATCATACTTTTCCCAAGGGGAGCTGTCCATTGCTCATTATTTGTGATTTATATTGATTTATGTGAAACTCTATCTGCTAATGTGGGCATGTGCTCTAGGTGATTTCTCAGCATTAGCCTGCCTTCTTGAATGGGCCAATGGTCTTCTCTAGGAGTTGATACATGGATACTAGGAGAGGAAAATTCTGTATTTATTCATTAATTAACTCATTCAATAAATACGAATGAGTATGTACTATGTTCCAGCTACTGTTCTAGGTTTTGAAGATAAAAAAGAAAGTGGGCAAATTTCTATTCCCAGGGAAGTGTTCTTCCCCTGAGATTGAGAACTGTTAGGAGATCCTACTTGTTATAGCTTTTTTGTCCAATCTGTCCAGGAATGAAACTAACAAAAAGAAAAACTGAGCCAAGACACTGGGAAACATACCAATACTGATGTGTCAATTGTGGGTGCCTGGTTGTAGCCATTTCTTAACTTAAATCTATTCCTCAACCATTAGGTTATATTAATTAAAAAAAAATTCTCATTGATTCAGTTTGAATTGGATTTTGATTTATACTATAAAAATTATTTAAAGAGTGCTTGTGAGTAGACTAAGACTCTACTAGGTGTGGGGGATGTAGAGAAGGAAAGACATAAGGTCCTGATTTTATGTAATCTTATCATGGGGAAGGCAGGTACTAAGTAAATGATTAATACAATTTCAATAGTAGTATGCTTTGAAAAAATTTAGAAAGGCTAATGAAGTAGAAAATATATGTGTGCATGTGGAAGTGTGTGGAGACAACTTTATTTAAAATGTCAAAGACAGTCTCTCTAAGGAACTGGCATTTGAGCTGAGATCCAACTTATCAGGGAGCCAGCCATGTGGAAATCTGGGGCATGAGTGTCCCAGTAAGGGAAACTACAAGTACAATGTTCAACCTGCCAGTGCACTTGCTATATTCAAGTATTAAGAAGGTCACAATAAACAAAGTTAGTGTGTGAGGCATGATTAGTTCAGGTAGGGGTCTCTTACCACTTGCTGATGAGTTTGGATTTTATTATAACTGTCTTGGGAGAGCATTGGTAGTTTTATAGTAGAAGAATAAACTTATTTGTATTACATTCTAGAACAGTCGCTTTGACCATTACATGAAGAACAGATAGATTATGGTGCGGCAGGAGGAAAACCAGTAGATAAACCAGTTTAAAGTCTTAATCCAGGTGAGACATGCTGCCGGCTTGAACTAGGGTGCTTGTGGTGAAGACAGGAAAAGTGGATGGTATAAGAATATCTTCTTAGAGTAAACAGGACCTCCTGCTGGGTTGGACGTGTGAGTGAAGGTTGGAAGTGTTGAAGAGTGGGAGAGGAAGGTAAAAAAACAAACAACCAAGATGCTTCCTAGGTTTTTGGCATAAGTTACTGGGTAAATAGTAATAGCATTAAAGGGGATAGGGGAGATCTGGAAAAGAAAAGGTTGGGCGGATTGAAAATGGCCTGATCTGGTAGATGTCACAATTTTAATATTACATGTGTTAAGTTGGAAACATTTCTTATCTATAAAAGGGTGGATGTTGAGTAGACTGTTGGATTTGCCAGGATGGAGCTCAGAAAAGTCATCTGGGTTGGAGATGACTTTATATAAATCTATATTCTGTTTGAAGTCATAGGATATGAGATCTGCCAAGGGAGTGGGGACAGATATGGAAGAGGGACAGGGACAGAGCCCTCAGATGGTTGTAGAATTCAGGCAAAAAAAAATTTTTTTTTTAGAGAATTCAACAGAGGAAACTGAAAAGTACAGTTGACTCTTGAACAACATGGGTTTGAACTATGCGGATTCACTTATACATGTATTTTTTTCAATAGAGATACAGCCACCCCTCTATATCCATGAGTTTTATACCTATAGATTCAACAAACTGTGGACCAAACACTATTTGGAGCTGCAGTTGGAAATCCATGGACAGGGAGGGCCAACTTAAATCATATGTGCCATTTTTGACTCTGTGTTTCAAAAATTAGGGGTGTTGGTGCCCCTAACCCTTGTATTATTCAAGGGTCAGCTGCAATAACAATCGAGGCAATAGAAAGCCTATGCAATTGGGATAGTAAGGGAGGCAAGGGTAGGAAGTGTTTCAGAGGGAGAGAGTGCTAGGCCATGACCACTGCGGACCAGACACTACAAGTCTGGTAAGGTGAGGACTGAGTTGAATATGGTTTTCTTAGTTGACCTTGAAAAGAGAAGTTTCAGCAGAGTTGCGGTAGAGACAGGAGCTGAATTGCAGTGGGCTAAAGAGGGATGGGGAAAATTGGACCTAGAGACAGAGAGACTATGGCCAATTCTTTCAGAAGAGCAGAGAAATGAGGCAGTTGCTTGGAGGGAATATGGAATCAAGGAAAGGTCACTTGTAACCAAGAGTCCTGACCAATACTGTGTCATTATCCTCATTATACAGGTGAGAGAGACGGGCTTAGAGATTGTCTATACACTGCTCAGTGACACACAGCTAATATGTTGTAGTTTATTTAAAGTCAGGGCTTTTCTGCTGAAGTGTACACTCCTTTACACCACATGATAGGCTTTGCTACTTAAACACCATATATAGTATCTAGCATTAATAGGCATTATTATAGTAAACATTATTTGCAATATACAATGTATCAATATATAATTATTGCTGTTATTACTATTCTGATTTCTGAGCATCTAGAACACCTTTACCACAGTGCCCATGATATTTGCCATCCACAGAAAGTAGAAAAACAATAGCAGATGATAGTTGTCTTCCTAAACCGGAATCTGGAGCACAGGTGACGATTTAGATAATAAAAGCAAGTTTAAAGACTTGGACTTCTTTATTTTATTATTTACTCAAGGCATAAAAGGCCCCAGGTTTAAAGAAAAGTTAATTATTTTCTCCTCTAAGAGCGTTAAAAGCTATATGTTTACTCTCTAGAATTGTAGATTTTCTAATTGTCAACATTGTTTGAGGTTACAAGTACACATTCAGTAAGAATTCATGGGGTAGTCCTCTTATGAGTCTTTGTGCGGTCACTTGTCATTTGCATTTGTATTTTGAATTTCTTGATTAATGCCTATCCGTAAAATTCAATGCCCTATGTGCCTGTTTTCTGAGATACATTTTCTTCCTGTTATACCCTTAATTTGACTATTTATGACTATTTCTTTGTTGAGTTTCCTTACATTATTCAGTTGCATGTGGGTGACCTTGAATTTGTCAGACAGACTTAACTCTTTTACAGAGTTTGGACCGAATTACCATGGTCTGACTGCTTTTTGGCCCAAGCACAGCAATGGGCACTAAGAAAGTTAAATCTAATTGCAGTCCTGCCGCTCATTCCTTTTGTGATTCTAAGAAGATCGCAGGCCCAGCTCTCTTCCTACTCTCAGAACTGAGCTGGTAATCAACCCTCTTCTCTTCCCAGACAATTAGATTCTGGCCCTTTTGTGCTGTCAAATATTTCAATGTTCTGTGCTGTTTTTATTTCAGGGGAGGAGTAGTACTTACTAATCCTACAAAAATGTTGTGAAAATTAATTGGTTAATGTTCACAAAGTACTTTGAAGATGAAAAGTCCCGCATGCACGCTCATTAATGTTTTATGTGCACCCGGGGCCTCGCTGGGCAGGCAAACGTGTTTCTCAGAGGTAAAAGGATTACGCAACATAGAAAATTGTGGGGTAGCACTGCAAGGTTGGCAAACGGGTTACTCCAATAGCACACATGGGACTCACTCTCACCAGAACACCAGTGTTCCACTGAGGCATGGAAGAATGTCGTTTGTTAGAACTGGTGTTGACTTCCAAAGCCTCCCAGCCAAGACGAATATTGTTTCATGATACTTAATGTAATAATAAGACTGATGAGCTTCTCAGGTTGCGATGAAAGAAAGTAGGAAGGGAGCTCCCGCTCTGAGGCGCTAATAGTGCTGCATGACTCTCAGATGCCACTTGATGACAGGATGGAGTGCTGAGTGTGTGGCCGCAGCCATCCTATGTCCAGGGCCATGCCCAGCACGGTCCAGCTCGCTGTGCCCAGCACAGTTCCAGCTGAGGTCAGGGACATGAAAAAGAACCTGCTGGTCTGCGAATGCCTACCTTCATCTTAAACACTGCTGGAGGTGATGGAATTAGTACAGCTTTTCTGGAGCAGACTGATAAGAATCACCCAAAGTATGAACCCTGACACCATCAATTTTCCCTCCTAAGAACTCATCTTCAGGAACATTTACCTGTTTATGTTGGTGGTGTTAATAATTGCAATAATTTAAACAATGTAAATGTCCGGTAATAGGGGATTAATGATGCAAATTATGGTTCAGATACAGAGTATAGTATTAAAAAGCCATTAAAATGAGATTTGAGACAGTTATTTATCAACAAGATGAGATACTCAAAACATCAAGTTAAGACAAAGCCAGCTGCAAGTATAATATATCATGATAAAAATATTTTGAGGTTTTCTTCTTATTTGCTTATCTCTATTTTTCCAATTTATTACTTTTATAATTAAAAATATGTATAGAAAAAGAAAACACACATTCCCATCAACCTTCATGGGGAGAGAGACATGCAAAATAATAAGACCTTAAGATGGTATAAGACAAGATCCAAAGGGGGGAAAAGGGTGATCGCTTACATAGAAAACAACATACATAACAACATTTGTAGTTTACCTCATAGCTTATCAAGCTTTTACTTAGCCCCAATTTTCTCTGGAGCTTTCAGCTATGTGGTTTTTCCCTACTGGCCTCCAAGATCATGGTCAAAACCCAATAGGGCCTCTTCCCAGGTCCATACCCAGCCCTCCTGCCTCACACCCAAGCTGAGGCTGGAGATACTGTGCACCAGCTGGAAGCACAACCTAGCAGCGTGGGGAAGTTAGGGCAGAACCTTTGACCAATGGAAGACAGGAGTCATGGCTACAGCATTCTCTCTTCTTCCCCTGGATGCATGGCCCTGAGATGCAGTAGCCCGTACACCTCTCTGAAGACTCTAAGGCAGTGGTTCTTAACCTTTTTTGAGGTACTGAACCCACCAGTTTCATATGCTCACTCACCAAACCCTTCTTTAGTGATAAATAAAATATGATTTTTCCCCCCAAATTCAAGACATAGGTATATGTTTTTTTACTGGTGCACAAAATGAGCCGTGCATGAACATCACCTTGCTCAAAGAACAAAACCAACAAAGTGCATGAACTCACAACAAATTAAGGTATTACTTTTTTCTGGCCTCTGTGGCAGAGGCTTCTCCGAACCCCTGAGACCGACTCATCAAACCCCTAGGGTTCGATAGAACCCAGGTTAAGGACCACTGCTCTAAGGCAAGAATGAGCGATCAGTAGTGCTTCTTTACACTGAGGTGGCCAGCTCTGTAAAGCACTCTTGAACTTGGCTCTTCCCTCTTTCTCTGGTCTGTTCCCCATTTTCCTCACTTCCCTAATAAAATGGCTGCACCCAAATTTTGCCTCAGGCTCTGCTTTCTGGGGAATGCCACACGACACTAAGGTATTGTGTGAGACACACAAAAAAAGAAAGCACTGGATTCCAAAGGTACAACTGCCAATTATTCAATCAGACTCAAGATAATAATAGCTAGTATTTACTAAATGGTTGCCAGCCTAATGCTAGATTTTATGTCATTGAAACCTTGTAACAACCTTTGTAATTGAAGAAACTTTGCACTAGAGAGCTTACGAAGCCTGCCCAAGGTCACAGAGCATGGGAACTTGAATTTAGGTGTGTCTAATAGCAATTTGATGTCCCTCACACCACATGGTATACATGGGCTACAGGAGAATTGTATGAGGTGTTCCCTACTTCAATGATTATAGTCGGACTAAGCATCCACAACTAGGACACATAAAACCCCAAGAAAGAGTGAAAGACAGTGTTTAGTAAAATGTTTAATTGTGGGATACAATATATAGTTGCTATCAAATTCAGAAATAAAAGAGAAATCCAAAAGCCAAAGGAGTGTCAGGGAGGATACTGCACCAAAGCTGACCCTTAAAGATGAGTATGATTTGAGAAAATGGAAAGCAGAAAGGAGTAAAGCCAATGAGGGTTTAAGCTGGGAGGACAGAGATGAAGGTTAGCATGAAGTCTGTGGAATAGAGAGCTGAAGTCTAGAATAAAAGGAAAAATGACTTGTGGTATAATTAATAAACTTGGTTCCTGGGGAGCCAGATTATTACGGCTCTTGAAGGCCAGCAGTATTGTGTTTGTTATGTAGGGAAAGGAGCTATTCGATCCTGAGCAGGAGAAAGGTACGACTGTGAGCATGCTGTGGAGAGAATGACTTTCTAGTGAGAAAGAATGCAAAAATAAGGAGTTTGGGCTATATCGTGTAGAGTCATGAAATGTTCTTATATAGTGTTAGCTAGGTGTAAGAATTTTGTGTTTATAAATGACACCCTCACACACACAAATCTGTTGCAGCTATGGAATTGGCATACAATGAAAATATGGGTTAGAATTCTCTAGAGTCATCTGTCCCAAAGATATAAGTGCCCACAAGAGTAATTTAATTTCAGCAAAGACCACAAGGAAAGATAGCATTTATTTATTTAATGTTTACTATGTGCTGGGCGCTGTTCCAATTCTCTGCATCTCATTAATCCTTACAAAGCTTTTATTACCTCCCATTTGAGGAAACAAATGGTGAGAGAGATTCAGTAACTTGTCCAAGCTCAGTGGCTAGGAAGCTGTAAGAGTCAGAATTCAAACTTCGATCTGTTTGACTTCTTGGTTGGAGTTCTCTCTCTCCTGACTCTTTTGGGTGTTTGGTTCCCTGTGACGCAAGAGTGACACTTGCTCTTCATGAGCAGCCATGTCAACTAATTAAACATTAAGAACTTCTCAGTTTATGAGGATCTTAGAATCCCTTGCAACAATCCAGCTGGCTGACAAATCCCCTAGTTGTGTTGATTTGGCAATTGATGGAATTCATAATTCAGCACCATTTCCCTTCAATCACAGATGAGAGCAAAATTAAATAATGAAATTTGCCAACAGACTTACGCTGACATACCTGTTCACAATGAGAATAAATTACAGTCCCCAAAGAAAAAAATTCTAGGAATTAGAAAATGGGAAATGGTGACACCTTTTAAGAAAGTTTTTTTCCAGACAGAGAATGTGTTGGCTAAGAAAAAGGAGTATATACCAAACACATAGACCATATTTTTTCACAGTAAGGACCAGTAAGCCCTTTGGTGAGCACGTTTTATTTCGGTAGAGTAGATTTTGCACTCAGGTTAGTTGGGTGGCACCTGTCCTACTGGAATTTGTGGGGCACTGGGGGAGATTCCTCCGTCAGATAGAACTGCACATTCATAATTACAAGAGCTCGTAATTTCAGCAATTAGGTATTTCTTTCTAGCTTCAAATACAAGCTTGGAGCTTTACAAGAGAATTACTTTTTAAAATGCAAATACCCCTGGGAAGCATAACACCTTGGAGTCCTTTTAGATAATGTGTTGAAAAAGATGCAAATTAGTTCAGTTCATGTCAGTTCACTCAACTTCAGTTTGAGTCATTTGAGTCCCTACTAAGTATGGAGCCTTTTGCTAGATCTTCGCTGTGGGAAGGAAAGGTGAAGCAGAAAGTACGTATTTTTGGCTCTGTTGGCTCTCTGGTCTCTGTCTTAACACTCAACTGGGCCACCACCACCAGGAAGCAACATGAAAATCAATGTGTCTGTGTTCCAATAAAACTTTATTTACCAAACAGGCTATTAGCTGAATGCTGACCTCTGTCTGTACTTGATACTTATAATAGGGCAGGGGAGTTACTTAAGTTTACCTTGTGGTAAAATAAAACCCCAAGAGGAGTTTGTAGGACATTGGAGTTGACTGGAAGAATCATTGGAAGCTCCTGGAAAACTTAAAAAATATGAAAGTCTGGGTCCTCTGCCAAGGTGTGGGTGTTCAGAAAGAATTGGTCCGGAGGTATGACCTGGGTACTGGGAGTTTTTAAAGATGAACAAAGTTTGAGAAGCCCTGTTGTAAGCCGATCCCTGGGGAACGTTGCCAGATGCAGAAGACCCAGCAAGCAGTACAGGGCGGGGTAGTGGTGGTGGTGGAGATGACAAAAGCTGGCCGTGTGCTTCTGTTCTTTGGGAAAAGGACACTTAACATGGAAACTTCCTTACCACACTGAAGACCTGAAAATGAATTTAAGAAATTTTACTAGACTTACAGAACTGGCCGTATGCTGTTCTATAAAATCAGAACAGCTTGCATCTACCTGAACCTGGAAACTCTTGCCACCCCCATCCCTCCTGTAATATCTGTTTTCAGATGCTGGCTGTATTAATTTCCGAGGGTCGCTGAAACAAATGATCACAGACTTTGTGGCTTAAAACAACAGAAGTTTATTCTGCCACAGCTCTGGAGGCCGGGGGAAGGGGCAGCTGCAGTCCAGGTGTGGGCCCCGCCATGCTGTCCCTGAAAGCTCTGGATCAGGCTCTGTTGCGCACTTTCCTCCTAGCTTCTGATGGTTACACGCAATCTTTGGCATTTTCTGACAGACAGAGGTACCGCTCTAATCTCAGCCCATCATCACATAGCACTCGTCTCTCTGCACACATCTCTGTGTTTTCTCTTCTCCTCTTACAGGAACGTCAGCCATAGTGTATTAAGGGTTCACTCTACTCCGATATGACTTCATTTTAACTCACATCTTAATTACATCTGCAAAGATTCTATTTCCAAATAAGGTCCCATGCACTGGGACCAGGTGTTGGGGCTCCCACACAAGCATCTGCTGTATATCCTTGTGTTTAAAGGGCAGAGGTGGTGGCGGATAGTGGAAGGGACACTGGGCTTGAATCTGAATGCAGAGTTTGTGGCTTCATCGGCAACATTAGGAGAATGATAATTAGGAGACATGTGAAGAAAATTTTCAAATGGAAAAGCCCTACGAGATTGAAAGTATGAAATGTCTGGGGAAACTTAAATTAATTTAAATGTAATGTGTATATTCTCAGGTTAACAGGAAGTCTGGATTTAATAAAGTGGCAAGTTCAAGACCCTGTTTGTGGCCCCTCCAGTGGCAATGAAGTCCTTGTTTTGTTTGTTAAGATTCTTGCTGTTGCCTGACCAGGTGGTGGCGCAGTGGATAGAGCGTTGGACTAGGGTGTGGAAGACCCAGGTTCGAGACCCTAACTGAGCTCACCAGCTTGGACCCAAGGTTGCTGGCTCCAGCAAGGGGTTGCTCGGTTGGCTGAAGGCCCGCGGTCAAGGGACATGTGAGAAAGCAATCAATGAACAACTAAGGTGTCGTAACGGCAACGAAAAACTAATGATTGATGCTTCTCACCTCTCTTCGTTTCTGTCTGTCTGTCCCTATCTATCCCTCTCTCTGACTCTCTCTCTGTCTCTACAAAAAAAAAAAAAGATTCTTGCTGTTACCCAGGTCTGTTTAATCACATCTCCAGAGCCCCAGGCATACCCTTATTACTGCAGGAGAGGAGGTGTGGTTTCAAAACATGTTGTCTCCTTAATTTCTAGGAAGGTGTGAACATAGCCTGTTCTCATTTTTCCAGTTTGTCACAAAAAAAGGGTAGCTCCTCTGGGTAAATTTCCTCTCTCCTTATTTTCTCGGTCCAAATGATGTATCAGACATGCCGCTTCAAGCACTGAGCATGCTGAGTGCAAGTGAGAAGCTGCATGTCATTGAAGAAAGTGGGGGTGGGGGGAGGAGGTTGTACCTGAAGTTGGGTGACACATTGTGTCTCAGTGTCCTCATCTATAAATTTGGGATGAAAGTGTCAATACCAGAGACTCACTGTGTTCATTGAAATAAGATGTAAAGCTCGTAGTATATGGTCAGTAGTCAATTAGGTTAAGAAAGCATTCAGATAGCAGGTTGGCATTTTAATTCTCTGCATTCCATGCCAGGATTAGGACAATATTGCAGCAAAGAACACCCTGTAGGATTCTTAAAAATTCACCACTGCCCAGCCCAGGAGGGATAGAAAAAAATTGCTGCCCTAAAATCTCTCTATACAACCCAATCCCCATAAATGCAGGGGTAAGGGAGGGCTGCGGCCCCAGTGGCAGCTCCCACTTTGTCTACTGCGCAAATGCATGTCTGCAAGACTTTATAAATGTGAGCAGATGCTACTACCCACAGCTGAAGGTCATTTCCAGGGAGGTAGGGCAGGTGGGTGGAAGGTACTGTGGAAGAGGCTCGCACCTGCCCTGGATGACCCAGAACTTCATTTTCATTTGGAAAGAGGTTCTGGTTGGCACATTAACCTTATTTTAATGAGTAATATTAATAGAGTCAGAACAGGCTGACCCTTCAGTCTTCTTCCACTGAGAATTTAAAATAATTCCAAGAGTCATGGAGAGCATCAAAGGACCAAGAAAAAATTCTCTGTTTATTCAGTTTCTCCCTTTCCTCCCTTCTCCAACTTCTTCAGGGACTTTAGTTCTCCTTGTCACTTTTTTAGGTTACTAATCCAATCTACCTTCTCCCACTCAGAGATGGGGGCATGCAGAGTCATGCCCTGATGTTGCAGGGAGCAGGGGTCGAAGAGACATATACTTTTAGGGAAAGTGAGAATCATGATTATGTTCAAGAAGATGATACCTCATTTGTGCGTGTCTGTGTCGGGGGTGGGCAGAGGAGAGAGTGCTTTCATACCTGTCATTACATGGAATGAATCAGAGTCACAGACTCACCCAGAGACAAAGGATGGGGTATTTGGACTTGGAATTACTGTCAGGCGGGTTTCCCTCTTTAGCATCCTCCCATCTCCCATCCCACCATTCAATGTGGGTAAAACCAGGAGAATATTAATTGTAGGGTAATTAAAAGAGTGTGGGTGGAGGGGTAAGATTAAAGGGTAGAAATTTGAATTAGCAGATGTGTGTTTCAAAATTCAGGTGAGCTGTCAGCCCTGAAGCAATCAGAAATAGAAAGCCAACCTATTGCCAACCAATAATGAATGTTAATTCTTATTTCTTTTTTCTGTCCTAAAATTTGGAAGCAAACCCAGCCTAATACATGTGTATAGCAGGAGCCAATATAACAAAGGGGACTTTATTTTTCCTGTTATGGGATCCCAATTATTCAATTTTGGATTTGATAATGTAAGCCTGAAAAGTAATAAGTTGTGGATGAGAAGTAAAGCAGATAGACTCGTATGGTTGATTCAGATCTTCAAATGATTAGAGGTGAAGGTTTGCCTTTAGAGCAAATCATGATTTGGGAAATAGTATAAAATTACTTACTACTATCTGTCCCTTAACATCTCTCCTTTTTGTGTAATAACAGAATGTCTACTTTTTAGCAATGGACTACCAAAATAAAGACATTTCCTTGCATGGTAGCTGTCATCTCTCTTTCAATCGAGGGCAGATATTCAAGCTGGTCCTCCGAAATATGAATGAATGCCTCATTAGCAGAAAGAAAGATATTAGCTCTTGATTAATTCCCAGAAACAGAATGGCTCATGTTTGATTGCATTTTGAATCCTTATGGTACTTACATCTTTTTAACCTGTTCTATTACTGTTTCCTTTATTCCTTTAATATTTATCAAAGATGCTTTGGGCTGTGCTCTGGGCTCTTTGTTTACAATGAAGATATGCCATGGTTCCTGTTCTGAGAGAATCTCAATGTGGTGGGTGACCTCAGTCACACAAACTGAGTGTTATAACCCAGGGTGGGCTGCACAGTGACATTTTTATGCAGGGTACTGAGGGAGCACATTGATAGTTTTATTCTCATTAACCTAAGTCAATCTAAGTCATTTTAAGTTCTCATGGCTTGGGACAATGCCTCCTACCCTCCTTCTCTCCATAGAGCATGGAATAGCGCTAGGAATACAAGCTCCATGGACAAAAGTCTAACTAAGAAATTCACCTACACCTGAATTTAAGAAACCACACATTCTAGCCTTGTGATCTGGTGAACATTCTGTTAATTTCCTTATTTTCCTTGCTTTGTTAGAGAGAAATCACAGATATAAACCAGGTGAATTTTACACTGAGTTCTGCTGGTGCAAAGTTTGAGATAATAGAAATACCATTCTGGTCACCTGCCAAAATACCAGACATTTTGGTGACCATCGAAGCCAGACATTGTCATGTAAGGCCTCCTGCACATCTGGAATTAATTCGTCGTGTGATGTGTGCGGAGTTTTCTCTGAAAAGGAAGTTCTACATTTAGAAAGATTGACACGAGACATTTTTAATTTCATCAGAAGAAATTACTCATAGTGAAGAGGTCCTTTGCTTCAGCTGTCACATGAAAAGTTTACAAATGGTCAGTGAATCTTCTTGACTTTTATGATTTCTGCAGTCTGGTCATGGACTGTTGTTCGTCAGATCCCAACAGGAATCATTCCCTAAAATTAGATCAGAGCAAAGCCCCTAACTGTCCACCAGAGCCTAAGTGATTTCTGGTTCACATACGAGGAGCAATTTATTATGTCAAATCACGGGAGTTTAGCTTTGGATCTAACTTTAGACAAAATGTTGATGTTAAAGTGGTAGGTAGTAAAAGCAATTCTAGTGTTTTTTTTTTTTTTTTTCCTACAGGGATTGAGAGAGAGAGAGAGAGAGAGAGAGAGAGAGAGAGAGAGAGTCAGAGGGAGGGATAGATAGGGACACACAGACAGAAACGAAGAGAGGTGAGAAGCATCAATCATCAGTTTTTCGTCGCCGTTGCGACACCTTAGTTCATTGATTGCTTTCTCACATGTGCCTTGACTGCGGGCCTTCAGCAGACCGAGCAACTCCTTGCTGGAGCCAGCGACCATGGGTTCAAGCTGGTGAGCTTTTGCTCAAGCCAGATTGACCCGCGCTCAAGCTGGCGACCTTGGGGTCTTGAACCTAGGTCCTCCGCATCCTACTCTAATGCTCTATCCACTGCGCCACCGCCTGGTCAGGTGCAATTCTAGTTTTATATTGTATAAAATAAAGCTCTTTTATTTGACAGAAAGTAAAATATTCAGAATTTCTCCTCATTAACAAATCTACAAAACTATAAACCTTTTCAGGCTTCAATATATAGTTATATTTTCACATCTGTTCACATCTATAGAACTCACCTATTTCTGATTTGGATTTATGAGTATAAAACCACTAATACACTGTGCCCAAAGACTTATATTTATGCATAGAAGTGGGTCCTAGTTGATTATATTGAGCCAGGAAATTCTGTGTGGGTGTTCTGGGTCTTTGCTGTTGAGATCGTAGGAGTCTAGCTGTATTATAAAGGTGATGTAGTTAAAATAAATAAAACATAGCATACCTTTACAGTGGGGGCAGACCAGGATTTAATGAAAAGTTTACTCTTTGGAATGGCGTTCTGTGGGAGAAATAGCTAATAATAAAGGGAAATGGCAGTTAGAATATTATGAGTTTACTCCATGGAGCAAGTAATTTAGTATCGATCATTTCTGGGACAGATACAATTTCACAGATCTTTTGTCTCTTCTCTTTACCCTGCAGATTTGGCATTTCTTTTCTTAGCCACAGTCAAATGGGCTGAACCACATTATCACTGTTTTCTTTTTCTTTTCTTTTTTCAATGACTCACATCTCCATTAGATTAATAATAACAATAACCATTTTCTTGGGACGGGGGTGATAAAAAACTGTATTTTGAAATGGCACTATCTCAGTGAAACTGAACTTCACAATCAGCTTGCAAGGAAAATGGGGGAGGTAGCAATATCTCTTCTTGGCATATTATAAAACAGAGGCTTAGAATCCCTCAGTGAATTTCCTCAAGTGTCAGATCCCCAACCAAGAATTGCTCAGCTTTAGTTCTTAGTCTTAGATTTCACATGACCTTATCACCATCTCTCGTTGCTTTTACTGAGCACCTGACATACAATATGCACTGTACACAGTTGGTATGTGTGAAGTATTCAAGTGAACTTATTTTTAAAGGCAACAGAATAATCAGTCAAGTCTGACCCAAACAGACATAGCTCTCTACCCATGTGAGCAGCAGGTCAGGATGTGGGCAGGGAGCCCAGAATGTGTCTCCGCGTGGGCAGATGGACAGGAATCTCTCTGGAGATGGGCCACGAGGCCAGAAGGTCTCCCAGAGGGTCAAGAAGGCTGCCAGGAGGAATCTACAATGCTTCCATTTTAGGTTTAGAGGACATTATTGTCACAGCAGGTCCACCTCACACTCTATACCATGCTGACACAAAAGCACACATATTGGCTTTTATGTAAATAGATAGTATCTTGCTGTGAAGGGTGAATCGACAGGCAGTTTTCTAGTTTCAACTTTCAGTCAAACCAATCAAAACGAACCGGTCAGCAGTGCGTGTGGGATGCAGACGCTTCCAGACCTTTGCTGGTGGCACTAGCCGGGTAATTAATTGGGCTACAGGTCTGTTTGGAGGGCTCTGCCACCGCGTGTTCAGACTTTCCCACGCTGACTGTGGCGGACTGCTTATTGCCTATCCAGCGTCCACCCTCCCCGCCTTCTTCAGTTACAGGAGTCTGGCTTTTATAGAGGACAACCAGGGTACAATTAAAAAACCATTCTCCACACTCTACCTTACAGCTAGAAGTGGCTATATGGGTATGCTTTGGTCAATGAAAGGTTAGCAAAAGTATTCTGTGGAAATTTTAAGATGTTTCTTTAAAGTAAAGTGGCTTGACCTTCCTTCTTGCTGCTTGGAATGTGGGTGTGATGGCCAGAACTCTAGAAGCTATCTTGTAAACCTGGAGACAAATACAATGTCCTAGAAACTGAGGAGTGAAGGACAGGAAGGAGACTCAGACATTCTCTGTGGAGCTGCCATGACAGCCCTGCGCTGCTATCTTCAGGCTTACTTTATGTGTCAGAGACATACGCTTCTGTCCTGTTGCAGCTACTGTCATTTGGATGTTTAATATAGTGCAGTGGGACCTTATGCCAAGTGATACACAAATGGGCACGTGGTGGTAGAAGAGACCCAAAAATTGGTTAAAGTGGAGGTAAAAACAGAGTTTAAAAAATCTAAAAAGAGAAGAAATAATTTGAGGTCAAATAACAAAACAAAAGAAAATAAGCAAATCACGTAGTTGAATAATATTCAACTGCTGTTTTTCAATTCTTTCTACTCCTAACCTTTGCCCTATCATTTAAACAACATTGTCCTGATGGTAGGAGTAATATATCATATAAGAAGATCAGATAAACACAGATTCTTTTTTTTTTTTTTTACAGGGACAGAGAGAGATTCAGAGAGAGGTATAGATAGGGACAGACAGACAGGAACGAAGAGAGGTGAGAAGCATCAATCATTAGTTTTTCGTTGCCGTTGCAACACCTTAGTTGTTCATTGATTGCTTTCTCACATGTGCCTTGACTGCGGGCCTTCAGCAGACAGAGCACCCCCTCGCTGAGCCAGTGACCTTGGGTCCAAGCTAGCGAGATTTTGCTCAAGCCAGATGGGTCCGCGTTCAAGCTGGCGACCTCTGGATCTCGAACCTGGGTCTTCTGCATCCCAGTCCAATGCTCTATCCACTGCGCCACTGCCTGGTCAGGCTAAACACAGATTCTTTACCTTTATTTGCCACTTCTAAAATTAATGAGTTGGTTGATCTCTCGGCACCCTCTAAGGTTGACTAATTAATTTATAGTTCATAGTCAGAGAGAACAAGGGTTTCTTATCTAAAACAGCTAGTGCTTGAGACATGGAGTATTTGTTTAGTATTTCATATATATATAAGCATGAGACATAGCACAGGGAAAAATAAATCAGTGTCTTTCTTCTTAAAAAAAAAAAAAAGGGACTCAAGAAGTAGTGGGAAGGGGGAGAATTAGTGGAGACTAGATTAGAGTTTGGGTGCTGATGGGATTCTGACAAGGGAGTCAAAGCCGCGCGTGTGCGCGCATGCGTGTGTGTGTGTGTGTGTGTGTGTGTGTGTGTGTGTGTGTGAAACACCTACCTAAATTTGCGGAATCAGAGCTGCAGACCTTGTGCCTCAGCTCTCAGGGGAGGCCTTAAGCTCTTACAGAAGCCTCAAGGCTGGTCTGGCCCTGGAGCAGCTGGCATTGGCATGACAGCATGGCCATGACTAAGGCAGCCACCCAGCCAGGATGACCCAAGGAAAACCCTGTCTAATCCCATGGCCCAGAGCGGTGCAGAGAGGATGCATGGGGCCTAAAAGCACTGAAAACGCTGGGCTGTGGGACTGGAGGGGGTTTTGTGGTTAAATGGGAACAGCAGAGAAGAGCTGAGTACAATGGATAGCCCATGCTGAGATGGGAAACCTGCACCCAACAGGGGCTGCTGGGACAGAGGGTGACATGAGAACCAAACTCTCCCCTGGCCCAGGGAAGAGAGACGTGACTGAGGACAGCCTAGCCCTGAATTTAATCAGTTATTACCTGAAAGAGATTAAGTTGCTCTCTTTTCCTTTGTACCACTGAAATAAATTTAAGTCAGATGCTTCTCTTTTTTATGTATTAGCAGAAAAACTTCATTTCCCCAAGTCAAGGTTACATTCCAGTAAACAAATTTCAGTTTAACAGATATGAAGAAGGTGAGATTACTGCCCAGCCAGGACTGTAAATTTACATCTCTTTATACAGATCGAAGTGGTTCAATGTCTGAAAGGAAGGGAGTTAGTGGTTGCTTGAGCTGTAAGTTCTGCCCTTCGGGAAGTGGGAAGAGAATGGGTTCACCTCACTGTTGCACGGTGGGGTGGGGGTGAAGAGTGAAATATGAGAGGTGCTTCCATGCCGGTTGTAGTTGTTTTCTCCCCTCAAAAGTTTGCATTAAACACAAGGTCATTGGGCATTAACTATATTGTGAAGTAGTGCCAGCCAGAAATCCGTGTTATGTTCTCTGTGTTCTAGATTAGGTAAAAAAAAGCGCTCTTAATTGGTATTGGGAGATCTCACCTCCAAACTGTGCCTCCTAAGTCCTGTGAGTGTATATTAGATGACATATGTTACAAGCAAGTGGATTTATTCTTAACTGTTTGCCACAGACTGAATGTTTGTGTCCTCCCCACTGCCACCAAATTTATAGGTCAGAACCTAATTCCCAATGAGATGGTATTAGTAGGTAGGACTTTGGTAGGAGATTAGGTTATAAAGGCAGCCCTCATGAATGGGATTAGTGAAAATATAAAAGAGAGTTCTGAGCGCTTCCACCTGCTTTCTGCCATGTGACACAGCAAGAAGAAAGTCACCTATGAGTCAGGAAGCAGGCTGTCATCTGTCACTAAATCTGCCAGTGCCCTGATTTGGGACTTCTTAGCTTCCTGAACTATTAAAAGTAAATGTTTGCTGTTTAAACCACCATCTGCAGTGTTTTTGTTATAGAAGCTTGAATAGACTTAGACACTGTTATTTGCAAGATTGTATGGATTACTTTTTATGTCTCTAGGCTCTGTCTCTCTGTATGTCAAGTGAAGGGAATATGAACTAAGTACTGGACAGGCTGCACCATGAATTCATGTCTCAGTCATCTGTCTTACCCATGGCTACCATATTAGGTAAAGTAGCCAAGTGCCCAGAGGGGTTCTTCCATACACAGATTGTTCTAGTTTATTTGATTAAACCTTTCACCAGGATAGTAGATAGATATTGTTTATCTGCTTAAGATTCTTTCTCTTTAGGAAACTTCATTTTCCCCTTATTTCAACCATAAAGGTCTCATTGGACTTGTTACTCATAGTTTGAGGACTCTCTGGCCACAGGAATGGCCATATGACCCAGGCCAATCAGTAGGAATCTTTCCTTGGGATTTCTGTTTATTTTTTATTTATAACTGGAGGAAAGAATATTTTCTGAGAATTATCTTCTCAGAGCTGAGAAGATATAAAATATTGGTAGTTATGGTTTCAGCCTGGAGGAATAATTTGGCACGCAGAGAACTACAGAAAAGAGAAACCCAGAGAATCTTAGTTTATCTGACTTCTAGTTTCTGTTGCCTCTAAGCCTTATACCATCCTCTTTGCTGTGATTGGGTATGCCTGACAACAAGACTTTGTATGGCATAAACTAGTTATGTCACTTTCATTTGTAACCCAAAGAGCAACAATCAAACTATCTAAGCCAAAGTCATTCACACAGGAGCTGAAAATGGGGAGGCATGTGAAGTACCTTAGCATAAACTCCTGCCTAATAGAAGTACTTTTTATTGAATGCAGAATTCTGGCTTTACTTTTACTGTGGAAAAAAATAATTGTAGATAAATGAAAGAGGTGGGGCCAATTAAGTTTAGGTTCTTACCATAAATATTTTGAGCTATTGTTCTTTTTTTTTTTTCATGAAGCCCTTTGTGTATCCTAGTCCTCAAAGCTCTGTACTTAGAAAGTTTGAGATAGATTGCATTCCTTGTGTCCTTTTAATGACCCCTCCTCTACCCCAGTTCAAAGGTAATCTATGCACATCTCTTCTGGGTAACTACAAAAAGACCAATTTATACAACCAACATCAGCAATTCTCAAGGGTACTGTCTGGGTCACCATAACCCTTATCAAAAGACAGAATTTTGGTATAGTTGGGCCTGAAAGCTCTACTGTTAAGTACAAAATGAATCCTGTTTAAGATTCATTTTACTGTCTTTTCTTTTAACTTTAAGATTGTATAAGAGTTATTCAGATGGACATAAGATATTGGTGGTTGGTCAGTGGGCTATATTAATGTATAACTATGCTACAATCTTAAAATAAATTGTCAACCTCTAAACAGCTATCCATGTCTCCAGTTTTACCAGGTTAAAATATCTATTGTCACTTTGGTTTCCTCCTTCCAGAAATAGATGTCACACTTTGAACTTAAAATTTTTTTTGGTTCATGAGGCTTAAACATAAAATTTCTTTCTATTTTTCTTTCTGCCTGTTTCTCTTAGACTCTCTCACATCCTTCTGGTTGGTATTTCAGCAGCCCTACATTCCCAACATCAAACGGAGGTTAAGTACCGTGTTATTTAAACAAGATGAGTGTATTTGATAATGACTGAGTAGAGAAAGTGGAGGAGGAATAAAGCAGAGAGGAGAGGCAACTCCCAACAGCAGGGCAAGAGGAGAAATGTCTCAGCAACACCACATTCATTGGTTTACTCGGTAAATAGACTGTTCTCATAACGTTATAATTCATCTCCCTAAATTTTTATGTTTCCCACTTTGGAAAACAACTAGGTCTAGTATATAATTTTACCCTTTTATTATGACATTTGAGAAAGTAGCCAAGACTGGTTAGGTTTTAATTATCCCCATCAAGTTATTTTAGATGTCAGTTTCTACAAGTCATTCATAAATGGGCAGATGGCAGAAACATGTTATTCCAGAATGACCAGGCTCGGGTAAAGCTAGAGAAAAACGTTCACTCCCTTCTTCGATGTGTGTGGTGTTGTAAATACATATCTTGTATGTTTGCTTTGGTGATCTCATTGTATGATTTTAGAAGAGCTGTCATCTGATTTGTTTTGTTTCTTTAAATAATCTTAAAAAATGTGACCCAACTGTTTTCAATTAGCGATAATAAAATAAAGAATAATTGTCTTAAATTCATCATTTGCTGCAATTGCTTTCTTCAAGGTACTATCTTGAACTTGAGTTTGAAATGTTAATGCCTTCTGATTCCACGAGGTCATGACTCATCTGAATGTGGCAGATGAAGGAATGGAATTTGCACTCCTTGAAAATCTGTATTCCACAGTGTTCTTAGTATTGTAATGATATATCCCTACTACTGTGCGTGTTTCAGAAGGTACCACATTTGGACATCTCTGGTCACCAGCATAGACATTTAATTACTGCTTAAATATAGATGAGTATGTTTCTTTTTTAAAGGACTTATTGTGGGTAAAGAATAAAATAAGCACATAATGTTTGAATGTCTTGAGGACAAAACATTTAAAACTTATAAGAGCAAAAAAATATTCCTATGATGATATCAAATCATATTGAATAATTTAATTTATTTAGGATGATAATAATATATGAAATAGGATGTGAAGGTCCTAAGAGTTTATCCTACTTGTAAAGTAACAAGTTAACCTGCCAGTGTCATGGATTTTAACAGAAAACATGAGACTCCTAGGTCAGAGAAAATGACCATTATTATTCACAATAACAGTAGCCAGAATATAGCATTTGCCCCTGTTCCTTATGACCCAATCCATATAGAGCTGTAAAATGAAAGACAGGTGACACTTGCAGTTAAAGGAAAGGAACTCTGAGCTTAGGGAATGGGAATCTTTTATAATGGGCAGTAAGCACGCCTAAACTGGGAGAAATTCTATATTTATCTTGCTGGACAGTAAACAAACATGCTTGTTTTCTTTATTTTTTTCTGTCTTCCAAGGCCTTCTACTACACAAATGTTCCTCAAAATATAGTCCCCAAAACGGCAGTTTGTATTGGCTCTATTCCTATGATGTGTGGAAACATGGGTGAACCAAGAACTGCTTTATAATAGATATAGAGTAGAAAAATTTAAGTTTCTTTTTTTCTCTGTAATTAAACTGAACTTAGCTTTGGAATCTCCATTCTTTTTATTTTTACTTTTTTTATTGTGAAAAACTTCAAGTTGTCAAGGTAAGCTCAATCAGTTCTGGAGGAAAATGTATTTCTATTTGTTAATTTCAGGTTTTCATACTGTTTTCCTGCATTCTTTTCAGGAATAACAATAGGGTACTGAACACTTACATTGTACTTATGTTCACCATATCTTATGTTCTTTATACAAGTCAAATTTAATCCGATAGGTAGGCAGTTTTATGGTCTCTATGTGTGTGGAAATTGAGGCACAGGGAAAAGTCACGTGGCTCAAAATCCCATAACTAGTAAGTGTCAGAGCTGGGATCCTAACCATGGGGTCTGCAGTGTAGGTGCACTGTATTATATCCACTTTCTGAGTTCTCTGGGCTCTCTGTGCTCCTGAGGACTATGTGTCTGATCTAGATTCAGTTTGTCCCCTCTGATTTCCACTGTGCTGTCTTGTCTCATAGCATCATCTATTTGTTAGCTCAACGCTAATCTCCTGGGAGACTATCTGCCAATTCCCACCCACTGCAGACCTCTCCAGGGACTCAGAGCCCCATGCTGGTGTGGGGAGGCAAGTCTGGAGGTCTTCCTCCAAGCCATCCACCAAAACATGCCTCACTTACTGCTTTTCTGTTACTCAGGTGCCATATAAAAAAACCAGATCTGAATCTCAGCCGTGTCACTTACTAGCTATAGGACCTTCGGCAGTTTGGCTTCCTGTGCCTCAATTTCTACATTTCTGAAGTAGAGATAATAATGCTCTATTCCTCAGAAGGTTGATATAGAAATTAAATGAGTGAATTTATATTTAGCAGGTAAAAGTGCCACATTAAGTGTCTATTCATATATTGTTATACCAGAGAGGAATGGCAGAAAAACAGTTTTGGAGTATGGAATGGACATATATAATTCATAATTTATAACAAAATAAAACATGTTCTAAGTTAGATGTGGCTGAGTTGACAAGTTTAAATTTTCCAACATAAAAATGGAGGCTACAAAGTTTGTCTCAATTTAATTAAGAGATTTTTTTATTATTAATTTTAATGGGGTGACATTAATATATTCAGGGTACATATGTTCAAAGAAAACATCTGCAGGTTACCTTATCATTCAATTATGTTGCATACCCATCACCCAAAGTCAAATTGTCCTCTGTCACCTTCTATCTGGTTTTCTTTGTGCCCCTCCCCTCACCCCTCTCCCACCCTCTCTTCCCTCCCCCCACCCCGTAACCACCACACTCTTGTCCATGTCTCATAGTCTCACTTTTATGTCCCACCTATGTATGAAATCATGCTGTTCTCAGTTTTTTTCTGTTTTACTTATTTCACTCCGTATAATGTTATGAAGGTCCATCCATTTTGTTGTAAATGATCCAATGTCATAATTTCTTATGGCTGAGTAGTATTCCATAGTATATATGTACCATAGCTTTTTAATCCACTCGTCTTCTGACGGACACTTGGGCTGTTTCCAGATCTTCGCTATTGTGAACAATGCTGCCACGAACATGGGGGCACATTTCTTCTTTTCGAACAGTGCTATAATGTTCTTAGGGTATATTCCTAAAAGTGGGATAGCTGGGTCAAAAGGTAGTTCGATTTTTAATTTTTTGAGGAATCTCCATACTGTTTTCCACAGTGGCTGCACCAGTCTGCATTCCCACCAGCAGTGCAGAAGGGTTCCCTTTTCTCCACATCCTCGCCAGCACTTATTCTGTGTTGTTTTGCTGATGAGCGCCATTCTGACTGGTGTGAGGTGATATCTCATTGTGGTTTTAATTTGCATTTCTCTAATGATTAGTGATGTTGAGCATTTTTCCATATACCTGTTGGCCATCTGTATGTCCTCTCTGGAGAAATTTCTATTCATTTCGTTTGCCCATTTTTTGATTGGATTGTTTGTCTTCCTGGTGGTAATTAAGAGAATTAGAGAAACTTCCATTTCTTCACACAGTCATGTGAATTGCTATAATTGTGACATTCTCTCTGAGTGTGTAGTCTCTCAAGCTGGAAAATGGTATATTAGAAATTATCTCTTTTTTTCTAGTGTTCTGCTACATATTTGGCATTTCTACACTTTTGTAACATTTTAATTCATTAGTGGGGCAGGAACAGAACACTTCTCAGGCACCCACTAATATCTATCTTTTAATCACATTCTCTAATAATCTTTTTTAGACATGGACTGATTAAATTTTTATTTAATTTTGGTGGAAAAATGGTAGGTACTTATGACATCACACCTTCTCCCCATTGTGTGATTTAAGGTGTAACACTGTGACTAAATGTTAAAAGTTTTTTTCTTGATATTAAAACCCAAACGCTTGCGAATGAGAAAAACCTGTCCCCATCTACCTCCCAAATACTTGGCTTTTACCATTGAACTCTATAGCTTTTTAAACTTTCTCTATATATTTACAAAATCTATCTAGCCACTGACTTCACTTCTTTGATTTGGGGCATATGCCCTCCCTGTGAGGCAATGACAATCACATACTTATTGGTGGGTACTACTGGCAACAGGAAGTGTTGGAGAGAAAATTCCCATATAGCATCTCAAAACATGTCACCTAATTGACATTAAATGTCCCAGTCTCTTAACCACATTGGCATGTGTATTAGAAAACCCCAAGTGGGTGATTCTAACAATGAAAACCTAGTTTTCAATTCTTACGTCTATGTGAACTTGCTAAGTTTGAGAAAATCACTTATGTCAATGGCTCCATTTTCTATTTTCTTTTCTTTTTTTTTATATATATATTTTATTATTATTAATTCTAATGGGGTGACACCAATATACTTTGTTTTCTTATACTCTGAAAGCAGAGCCAGGACAAGGTCAGGGTAAATGAGGCCAGTCAGTTACTCACCTGGATATAAAATTTCGGGGGTACCAAAAAATTTAGTTATCAAGATAAACCACAATGTGACCAGATAGCTCAGTTGATTAGAGCATTGTTTTGAAGCACAGAGATTGCCTGTTTGATCCACAGTAGGGCACATACAGCAACAGAGGGATGTTCCTATCTCTCTCTCAAATCAATAAAAATTAAAAATTAAAAAAGATAAGTCAGATTTTAATGCAATATTTAAAATTAAAATTAATGTGCCTGACCTGTGGTGGTGCAGTGGATTAGCATTGACCTGGAACAGTGAGGTTGCTGGTTCAAAACCCTGGGATTGCCTGATCAAGACACATATGGGAGTTGATGCTTCCTGCTCCTCCCCTCCTTCTCTCTCTCTCTCTCTCTCTCCTCTCTCTATAAAAATGAATAAGTTCAATCTGAAAAAAAAAGGTATTTAAAATAAAATAAAATTTAAATTAATATAAAAAGCTCACCATGAACAAAATATCAAAAGTTTAAATAAATACACAATTTGTATTACTGATTTTTCCTTTTGCTGGAGGCTCCAGTGGGCCTGGGTAGATAGCGTTATAGCTGATCCTGGGACTCTTTTTTCCCCATATTGTCAAAAAAGTCACTGAAAGTGTTCTTCATGCCTGTGGTGGCAGGGACAGAAGTAAGAAAGCTTCCAATACTGATGCCTGAGTGCACACAATCATTTTTTCCTCCTACTTGTCTTTGTAGCTTGACTAGTTTCTTCTAATCTTCTTAAGGAGTAAAAGATTAATGGTATGTATATATATTTTACTTGAAATGTGTGCCTGCTTTCTTCATACTCTTTGTCCTATGCAATTTTGGCAACTAAAGATGTTTTCCTATGGGCTTTTCTACCTTATTACTACTGAACAAATGGAACTTTCCCCCTCCTTTTACTTTGTAATAGAAAGAAATGGCCTTCTCTTGAAAGGAGAGTGATATTTCCATGATTCTCTTACCAAGTTAGCAATAAAGAAAACAAACAAACAAAACTATTAATAGCATTTTAATATTAGAAGCCAGTGAGGTAGCTAACATATTAGAGATAATCATGTGGACATTACACTATTTCTTCAAAAGTGAAACCAACTTTGGTGGAACTAAGTGTTTTACAACTTGAAAATGGTGCATTCTTTCTTTCCTAAACATGGGCCTTCTAAGATCATTGAAACTGAAGTCTGAAGTTGGACCACTGAGACCAGAAAAAAGTTAAGTAAGCAATAATCAATAGGAAATGACATTTGCCCTCCTGTGGCTTTCACCCCAGGGACCAAGCTTGAGGGCATCAGCAGGTAGGTTGGGGGAAGGGTGCAGAAAGAGAATGTCTCAACTGGAAGCCAGGCTCCTGGTATGACCCTGATCATCTTGGGTCTCAGATGCCCAGTCTGACGGGCAGTAGGGTGAGAAGAGGCTCTGCCCACCTCACCTTGGTCACAATAGCTTTGTTATTCCGGTACCATCAGGGACTGCTATTGAGAGTGTTTGGATAGATGGCATTTTCTGCAGTGTTAGTAGTGGGAGGAGGGGGAGCAGAATCTACTTGCTGCACAGGCAGTTTTTGTGATTCTAACGAGACTGTCCCACCCCCTCGGAACCCAGCCCTGTGAGACGGAACACACACACTCGCTTGTTCCCACTTGCCTCTTGGCCTCTGGGATTCCTTTCTCTCTAGCTGTGTTTCTCAATCCTTTGTATCTCTCTAAGGCAGAAGTAGCAAAAACAGCAGAAAAATGGCAAAGGAATACAAGCCTGTGCTGATTCTGGAACACACTGAGCCTGTGTCCACACTCTAGAAGCAGAAATTCTGCCTTAAGAAAAATATTCCCCTACAGAGATTTTTGTTGGCTTTCCAAAGCACACAGAAACAAATTAACTTAATATGTATGCACCCAAATGCTTGACATATAGATGACCCTGCCTAAAATGACGATCCACAAAATCAGAGTATAGAGGGGTCCTCATGATAGAGAAGAATGGTTTATCCACCTCCCCAATTGGGGCATATACATAACACATGGATGGTTCAATTTCTGCTTCTTCTAAGGACAATTCCTCCCCTTCTTCTCCCACTCATCAAAGCATTTCAGAGCCTAAGTAATGGAGACTGGGATTTTTATGACTATGCACTTGATTTGGTCAACAGTTTTTAAAAAGTAAATCAGTTGCAATGTTCAGCATTTTTACTATTTGCAGAAAAATTTCTTTTAGCATACCTTGCTTCTAAGGCACACCCTTCAGTGTGTTGAGAGACCCTGTCTTGGGAACTCTACCCTCTCTTCTCTAATATATTTATTCATACACCCATGAGATAATGGGTCATGTTACGCCCATACGTTTGACACTATGGGCATTGGAAAGCAAGAGATAGGCAATTTTTGAAAAACACATTTTCATCTTTTCTGTAACGTCTTGCAGAACTAGAAATATCTGCCTACTGAAGAGGGAGGGATGGATGGTGCATGTTTTACTCCAATTGCTGAGAATGGATGAGGCTTTTTATTAGGCTACTTGGATTACTCTTCTCTGGCAGACGGAGCCCAGTGAGTTTTATTCAAGGCACTCGTGGGTTTTCTTTTTCTAAGACACACAGTACAAAGAGCAATTACAAATTCTCTGAGTGAAAATCCGTATGACCCTTTGCAAATACATTACAAAGGAGTTCCAAGAAAATTACAGGAAATTCATGGAGCATTACTAGCCTAAGCATGGGATCATCACCTGCTCAGTATTTTTCTTTTTCAGTAAGAGATTGACATTTGTAGTATGATGCTTACTAGAGCAATAGGTTGGAAAGGAAATTGTTTCCTTTCCTATATTTTAAGAATGTTCCCTTTTGGCAGTACATAATCTCTTAAAAATGCTCTTGCTTTCAGATAGCTACAAATATATCATTTATGTGCTTTTTGTATGAATGTGAGGCCGATAGATTTAGATACCCCGGATGGATTGCAGGTTTTTCATGACCATAAATCCCTTGTCACATCAGCAGTGTGATGGAAGCATTTTGATAGATAACATAAACTCATTAATCACCATGCTCTTAAACTAAGTACCATAGAAAGAATTTTAAATGTTCCACATTCCAACATTTGTGAATGCCTCCCCATTTAAAAATGCCATCCTTTATTAGTTCATGCTGTTTAAAACAGCTTGAGTTAACTCCATGAAAAAAGACTGTATCAGGGAAGAAAGGACTGGAAAGGGGGGGAGGGAAGAGGCAAGAAGATTAAATTCCATCTTAAATCCAAACACGGGCTAGATTGCATGCTAGCATTAATGTCTTCGTCCTCTCCCGGAGAATGTTGGCAGACTTCCAGTTTATTAAAACAACAATCCAATGCTGATCTTCTCTTTGTATACACAATTCAAGGATGGATTATTTACTCAAACAGAGCTGTTCACTGAGGTATAAAAGCAAAAATGCATCTTAGGAGAGGTTGTTTATGACTATTGGGTAAAGCACTACACTACACTGCTGTTTCATACAAGTAATCCTGATCATTATTAAGTGAAAAGAGAAAGCCACATTGTTATTCTAAAAGCAGTAAGTACAGTTTGTGTCCAGGCATTTAATGATGCTGCTGAAGCTTGTGAAACTGTATGAAATACAGGTATGTGTTTCTTTAAGAAAATATTATACCCGCCTAACAGATGCAGTCTGGAGTGAGTATTATTTCATGAAATGTTCACCCCTTTGCCCCCTGAAACAACGCATCACAGAATTTATTTCACCGATGAGTTTTCCTACTGCAGTTAACACTTTGAGAATATCTGTGAATATTCAACTTTCTTGGCACACATTTAATGATTAAAATGAGGTTTATCTGTTCACACATTCATTGCCAATATCTGGGTGTTTATACAAGAACAGTAATGCATGCCCAGACTTATATCTTAGTGTAAGAACACTGTCATTTTTCTTTTGTCACATAAAATTATGTAATTCAGCGAGCAATTTTCAGGGTTACAGGTTCTGCTGGGTTCGCAAAGAGCAGTGACAAATGTCAGACAAACAGACTTCACACTGGAAGACCCATCTCAGGCAGCAGGGCTGGCCTAGGGGATAAGAGCCTGTTAAGTGGGCTTTGTTTCCAGGTAGCATTTCGTAAATCCAAATCTTTGATAATGACACAGTGGATTGAATGGTGTCTGACTGAATGGTTGTTGAACTTTTAAGATATGATTCAGCACACCACTGTGAGAACAGAGCACAATAACATTAAACACCAGATGGTATTTCAAAGCCCATCAGATACACAGATTCCTTTTTCTTCTCAACAAAAGATCGGCAAGGCCTCTCGACTAAAAAAAAAAAATAAATTTTTTTTTAAAAGAAAAAAAACGGGGGAAGCCCATTAAGATAAATGGGATGATTTGGTTTTGTCTTGCTTGACTATTATAGGAAAGCCATCTGAATGGGTCACATTACAAACTAGACTCTAGATCAAAGGATAACTACTGCAGCGGTGGGTCAAACGGATCTGAACTGTGTCAGCCAGATCAGCATGAAACCCTAAACTGTGGGCCAAGAAAACATGTCTCCCTCAGACTGAGACTTGACCATGCCAATTAACCAAGGCATTTGCCTCATTGCTTCAGAGGAAATCTGAGAGGGTTTCATTGGTCAGGCCACTGTGTAGATACACGTGAGAGACTGGGATTCCTGTAATGTAGCTAAAATGTTGGGTTCACGGGTCAGATTTAACTGTCCGCCAAAGAAGTCACCCAAGTCGCTGCTGCTTCATCAGTAGCAACGGCGTGAATAAAGAGGTGAATGAAACGTGCTTTGCACACACGTGATGCTAGAGAACACTGAGTTCATGCAGGCGAAATCAGAGCTTAAGTCATTCTGAGTGTGTAGACAATAGTATAGAAGGGAAGTGTGATAGTTAGTTTTCTGTGTCAATTTGGCTATGCCACAGTGGACAGATATTGGATCAAACATTTTTCTGGATGGTTCTTGGAAGGTGCATTTTTTTGGATGAGATTAAAATTTAAATTCATGGATGTTAAATGAAGCAGAAAGCCCTCCTTCACTCAGTTGAAGGCATTAACAGAACAAAGACTGTCCTCCCCACATAAGAAGGAATTCTGCCCGCAGATGGCCTTTGGACTCAAACTGTCACTCTTCCATTCGTCTCCAGCTTGCTGGCTTTACCGTGTCAGATTTTGGACTTGCAAATGTCCACAATCCTATGAGCCAATTCCTTAAAATTAATTTCTCTCTCTCTCTTTTAATATATATACCATATATATATGTTTCCTGCTGTTTCTGTTTCTCTGGAAAATGCTGAGGAATACAGAGAGGTAAATAATGGAAGCTCAGGGCACTATTGCATTTGAGAAATGAATAAACTGGTCTCAGTGGCCTCAGAGATTTGCTCCACGTCTGAGACTCTGAACTTGCTGATGATGGGGGTAGCACAGTATAGTGTTTAAGGACTCTGGCTCTAGATGGAGACAGATTTGGGTCGGAATTTTGGCTCTGCTACTTACTAGCCTTGCACAAGTTCCTTAGAATTTTTAGGCTCCCATTTCCTTATCTGTAACATAGAACAGTAATTCATACCTCTGGACTCTCTGAAAGGAGCTGGATACAAAGAGAACAAAGATTTCAGAAATTACAAAACATGGGCAAAGAGGTATAAACCACCACAAATGATCCCCCCCCCCAATCTTTTGTAAGAAGAGGTTTGGTTATGAATTTCAGGTAATCCAACAAGAGGTTGTACTAAACGTACAGCTACTTAGGAAATATAAAACATTCTCAATGCAATGGCTCCACCAGGCTTGGCTCACCCCCATCTCCCACCATCACCAATGGGGATGTGGGAATCTACATGGAGAAACTGTGGGTTTCTTAGATAATCTGGGTTTAGAAGGGTAGAAAGTAAAGGAAATCAAACAAGATGCTATGGTTTAATGACACAGATCCAAGAAACACTGAGAAAATTGGCCAGCTCATGACAGAGTGCTTTTGTCCTAAAGAATTCATCTCTGATAGTTTGTAAATTGGTCACTTATTTCGGTTATCAAATCTCACATTTCTACAATGAAGATAGATCTTTGAAGTTCAAGAAACTCTTCGGAATTTCTTTTGTTGAGGGCACCTACAGATTGACAGATTTGACTGGGAGAGGCAGTATTTTCAGAAAGTAGAGCACTTTGAAGGACTGCAGGGTTGGCTTAGAGGAGTGAATGGGAAGGGGAGGCTAGTGCTTCTGCAGTCTAGGGTGTGGTGGGCATAAGGCAAAAGGAAAGGGGCCCTCGGTGGTAGGAAAGGCCTATAGAAGGAGTGTGGGGAATGCCAAAACCATACTCTATTTATTTATTTATTTTTATATTTTGCTTATTCATTTTTAGAGAGAGAGAGAAAGTGAGAGAGAGAGAGAGTGGGGAGGAGCAGGAAGCATCAACTCCTATATGTGCTTTGACCAGGCAAGGCCCGGGTTTCTAAGCAGTGAACTCAGTGTTTCAGGTCGACACTTATTCACAGTGCCACCACAAGTCAGACGCCACACTCTATTTCAAAGTGCTGCCCAGGACAAGCCCTGGATTCTGTTCTTCCTCCTGGCTGTAGATCAGCCTTGCCACAGGGATCCAGGATGAGGGTGGTACATACCCAAGACTGTTATATATGCTAACATATGATAGAGGCTTTATGGGTCAGCATGGGGCACTCACTGCTACCTTCCAATTCATCCAATGGAAAACAAGTTCTGAGTGCAATATTGACTTATAACTTTAAAACAACTGCCTGATGAGTATTTATTTAAAAATAGGGATTTACCTAACAAAACCCAGAAGATTAATCACAAAAGGACACTTCTATGCAGGCTTAGATTTATCATAAAACTCACTTAAGAAGCAAATTTTTTGAGATTTAAAATGTGACATGATTTTCATGAAAGTTTCTACATGGCAATATTCACGATAAAGAAGGAGAAAAATTACAGAGTGGCTTCCGGGAACCACAGGTTTTATGTTTACTTAATTTAATCTTCACAACAACCTCATTAACTAGGTATTTTAACCCCTGTTTTACCAATAAGAAAATTGAGGTTCAGAAAGGGTTAGTTATTTAAGGTCACACAAGCAGAAAATGGTGTAGTCTACTTTTCCGTCTCCAAAACTTAAGTTTTTCTCATTCTACAATTTGTGTCCAATTAGTTCTCTATAATTGAAAACTCAATACTCATAGTAACCACAGGTTCCCATTATTTTTTTCCTTTTGTTCCTCAGGGCAGGTAGTTATCTTTGCTACTTAAAAATTTAAAATGTGGTGGTATACAGCTTAACAACAAAAAAGTAAACAGCCCAATGGAAATACGGGACAAAGAACTTGAACAGATATTTCTCCAAATAAGATATACAAATAGTCAACAAGTACAGGAATAAATAAGTAACATCATTAATCACTACGGAAAACAAATCGAAATCACTGTGAGGTCCCACTTCACACCCATTTGGACGACTATAACAAAAAGAAAAGAGAAGTCTAGCAAGTACTGGTGAGGATGTGGGGAAGTTAGAATCTACTTACATTGCTGACAGGAATATAAAATAAAGAAATTCTGTGCAAAACAGTTTGAAGTTTCCTCAAAATGTCAAATACATTTGACTCAGCAATTCTACTCCTAAGTATGTACCCTCAAAGAATTAAAATCAGGTACTCAAGCGAATACATGCAAATACATATGTATAGCAGCGCTATGCAAAAACATCTAAGCTCTGCTGAATGTCCTGGTTATACCAGGCTCAGAATTGGGACAAGAATTATGTGATCAGAGTTCCAGCCAGATGGAGGCAAATAACCATAGCAAATCTGATGAATTCGCCACCCAAGTGAACCAAAGAAAGCGTGCCTTGGTCCACCTGACCAGAGACCCTGTTTCTTCATCTTTCTTTGTAGATAGCCCTAAATAACATCTGGGGTAAAGTCGCTCCAAAAAGTGAAGTCCCCAGCTCTGCGGCGAGTTTCTCCCAATACAGCTTATTATGTAAAAACTGAAGGAGCTTTCTTTGCTGACCAAGCCACTCATCCATCAGCATCCTCTCCTCACTAAGGGGCTGGATCTAGTTACCTTGGGGCCCGTTTAGAATGCAGAAGATGTGTGTTTTGGTATTTGATTATAGCAGGGGCTGCAGGAATTGAAGATTTTCTGTGGGAGCCAGTGGCCCAGTTTGAGGTAAAAAATAAGCTTTTTACTTAATGCGGTATCTCTCTTTTCAGCTGCAAACAGTCTCCATCCATTTTCGCCCCCAGGGCTGGGCACATGGAAATGCCACTTTCAGAAAGATGAGGGTGTCCACCCCCCCACCCCCCAGTGATTTCTAACGCTTGTGGAGCACATCATGCAGGAGCAATTTAGGTAACAAAAAGAGCTCTCTTCCATCCAGATTTACACTGTGTCCCTATTCACTGACACATCAGCAAACATTAAAAATGCCTTTCCTCAGTAATGAATGGTTTCTGACTGAGTTTCTGGGCCGGCAGGAGGTTTGAAATTCTATAGAGCCAGGCAAGGGAGACGGTGACTGGGGTGGACTTACAGGAAAGGATTAATGGGGGGGTTGCGGGCTACACATAATACTCCACTGTTCCCTCAGTCACTCGACTGAGGGCTCACTGGGTTTGCCTCCAGGGCTGTACTTTTATAACTTAGAACAAGCCTCTTTAAACAAATCTCCATCAGGCAATGTGTCAACACTTCATTGGTTTCAATAGAATTAGTTTTCTAAATGCTCTTCTCTGAAGCAATTTTTGTACTTGAAAATGCATTACAAGGAACATTTACTATAACTACAGTACAACGATATAGAATATGACAAGCAGGGTTTTAATCAGTGCGTGCTGCAACACTGATCACGTCCCACCCTGATCGCCCCTCTTCCCTCAGCATCACTGTTAATAAACCCAGGAACTTGAGGTTATTTTCCCTAGTATTTGCTGTAAATAACAGCCAGGACCTTAATTGTATTTGCCCAGAACAAACTAGTCTAACAGCCTTCCAAAGACGCCCAGGCAGGTTCTGATTTAATAGCCTTACATAACTTGGGTCCTTTATGTGTCCCACGCCAAATAAACCACAAGACTGTTCTGTTCGCCCAGAGATAACACGCCAGGGCCTGAACAAAGTAGGGGAAACCACATGTCAGCACTCCGTTAGACCTGCCCCGGTCAAACTCAAAGCACAGCTAGAAGCGGCCAAGAGTTACTGAAAATCTAACACCCCCAATTCCAGCATGTTCTGCAGGACACACTCTCCTGGTAAGATGCCTATAAATACGTGCAGCATGAGGGCCTGCAAAACGGCAAAGTATTTCCTTTATAGATTCTTCTCATTAGCCTCAGCATTTGGTTTGCTGGCCATTAAAGAACATTCTCCAAAAGGGAAATAGAGGAAGAATAGTGCCTTTTAAGTGTTCTAATAGTAAGAGACTGTGGTTCTTTATTTAAAAGAAGTATCTGCCTTTGTTCTACTTCAAGCTCACCTCTTTCTAAATGTGGCTGAAATACAGATGAAAAGGTGGAGGCCACTGTGCCTGTGATGTGTTAGAGTCTGCAGAGAGTTGTGCTGGTAGATGAATACCTCCTGTGTGTTAGGATGGCCCAAGTATGTGCTCTTGGACTTGCTGCAAACAGTACAGTAGAGACAAATGGCCTCCCTCCTCCTGTTTCCTTCTGAGATGTCTTACCTACTTATCTTCAAGGGATGCAGAGGATATAACCCAAAGTGTAGTTTGGGTGACACAAGCCTATGGCAGGATCCAGGCCTTTCCATTTTTGGTAGTTGTGTGCATGTAGATTAATTATTTAAATCCTCAGAGCCTCAGTTTTCTCACCTGTAAAACTGGCACAGGATCTTACACCTCACTTGTTAGACCACTATGGGGATCACAGATGATGATGCCAGCTACCTAGAATATCAGGTATTCAACAAATGCTAGCTGATACTGTTTTGTTTTTTTTTTTGTGTGTGTGATGAGTTCAGATGGGAAATCCACTATTCCCAGCAGTCAACATTCATCAAAGATCAATTAGCTGCTGGGCACCGGGCAAAGGTCAAGATTTGGTTCCCATCTGAGATGATCTCACAGCCTCGCTGGGAAAACAGGCAGGTTATGTGTGTGGCTCTTGCCAAAAGTGAGGAGTGCCACAGTCAAGTTAGGGCACCCGTCCTACTGGAGCAGGTGATCCTGGCCATGTCCTTAATGTTGGGACAGGTAAACTTAAAGGACTTCTTCAAATCAACAGCCTTAAAAAGGACTGTTCTCCATAAATTAGATTTCAACAGATTCAGATGATTGATTGATTAGTACTTTCCTTCTCAATTTCATTATATTTTTTCAGTAAGATTTATTAAAAAAAATTTTTTTAGAGCAGTTTAAAGATCACAGAAAAATTGAGAGGAAAGTACAGTACTGGGGTTTTAGATATAAGCTCCACCCCTCCCCCAACCACCACTATTCCACATTAGCAATATTCCCTACTAGAGTGGAACATTTGTTTTAACTGATGAATCTACATACGGACTGACAAGAAAGAATTAAGCAAAGGTCAGTGCTTGCACCCAGTTACATTAAGAACGAATCCTCCAAGTTTGACCCTTGTGTGAAGTTTATATTCACAAACATGGTTCTTTTCTACAATTTTTTTTTTTTTGGAAAGAGAGTACAGTTCCTTTTTTTCCTCCCTTCATCTGAAAATTGGACTGAAGTTAACCTTCCTAGTGGAAGGCAAAGCGGTTATCTGCTATAGTTCAATGACAGCAGTAGAAAGAGAGGACAGAAATCCACACAAAAATACATGTAGTTACCAAAACATTCAAGGTCGCATGCTTCTCTACAGAAGTCTCACTTGATTTGATAGCTTCTAGTACCATAGGGCCTGGGATGGGTCAACTGTCTCCCGAACAGTTCACTCTCTGATTCTCATTACCACCTTAAGAACTTTTAATCATTAAATATCCCTGACTCTTCCTGGGGAACAAAAAAACAACAAAAAACAAAAAAACTGCTTAAATTGGACCAAAGTGATCTGGATAGATATTAAGAAGCCAAAAATGTAAAACTTAATTATCTGGTTGGACATTCTTGCTTCCTTAATTTTATCGTCATTTTCTCATTGAGGTTTTCTATCTATCATCTATCCCTCTGTAAAAAATTACAACCCCCCCTTTCTCTCTTCACTGCTTTATTTTCTTTTCCATAACATTCTCTGTTTTTCTCATTAGAGTGTAAGCTCCACAAGGGTAGGCATTTTTGTCTTTTTTTTTTTTTAATTTAATTTTATTGCTGAATCTCTGATTCCCATAACAGGAACATTTAGGCACATTGAGCATTTGGATATTAATGTATGTCGAATGGTTGAAAAAATTAGAGATTTATGTTACGGTTGTAAAAGACTATAAAAAAGTTACAAAAGGCAAGGCTCAGAAAATGGTCCTAAATGAGAAGGCTGGATCCAGGGATTTGAATTGCTTTGCATATTTAAGTAAAGAGAAAATTTCAGTTTTCCTGGCAGTTCCAGAGGGTAAAGGAAGAGTGGGAGATGGGACTCAGGGAAGAACAGGCTGGGCAAGACAGCCCATAGTGTGTGTTCTCATTCTCAGTCTCTTGCTAGCCTGAGGAAACCTAGGACTTCCCTACACACAGTGCTCCTGTTCTATAGGATGTGACCCCCAGAGGCCGATTAAGGTCGGTGGAGGCCCTGGGCACAGAAGAAAATATTGGGCCCTTTAAAAAAAGAGAGAGATAGGGAAAATAAAAATACGTGTTTACCATATTTTTAAATAAATAAAAAAATATTATGTACTATTAATGTTAAAAATGCACATATGAAACCAAACTTGGTATCATTAGAAAAAAGTGTCAAGTTGGGATTTTGTGGGCCCTTCAGAAGTCGGGGCCCAGGGCATGAGCCCCGGTGTGCCCGCCATTATTTCTGCCTCTGGTGACCCCTTACATAGTCTCTGTCCTCTCTTATTAGACTTGAAAAAGGCAGCTGACTTGGGGCATCAAGAAAGAGACTTTCTGCCGCAGAGAATCGTCAGTAGACTGATTTCTGATATTGAATTTGAAGTTGTACTTTGTACTAAGATATAGTTAGTCATTTTCATACCTCATTAAATACAGTGATACACAATAGCTAACTAAAGTTTGAGAAAATTAAGAAATATGCATTTAGAAATGATAGAAATAGAGTTGAGGAAAGAATGTAGAGCAACATTAAAGGAGAAAGAAATATTAAAGAAAAGATGAAGCCTGGGAAATAAATTGAGAAGGCTCAATATTTGATTATTAAAGAATAGGGAAAAAGACCAGGGGAGAATTGTCAAAAAATGATGGAAGAAAATTCACTATAGTTGAGAAAATACAAGAGTATTCATTTTAATGGATTCAAGTGTGGACAAATGATTTAGACATTGTGTCATGAAATTTCAGTAAAGCAATGATTATGACAAAACTCTAAAACTTCCTAGAGAGAGAGGAAAAAAGTCTCGTGAAGTTTAATACTAGACAGATTGGTATCCAATTCCTCTTTAATAACAATGAGAAAACGAGAGAATATCTTCAAAATTTTCTGAGAGAAAATATTTTAAAGCTAGAACTATGCATCTAAGTAACATTTTGATCTAGCATGAGGCCGAAATAAAGACATTTCAGGCAAGGTCACTGAAAGTTTCCTATTACATAGCCAACTTAAAATATATACTTGACAGTATGCTTGCTTGCTTTATTTAGTTATTTAATTTATTATTATTTTTGACAGTATGCTTTAGAACAGAGTTTTTCAAGAGCCAGTCCATGGGTGATGGCGGTGGCAAGAGTTAACCACCCCGATGTTGTAAGAAGATTATAAACCCGATGACTTTAGTTGAATTCACTTATGCTCAGGTTGCTTGCGACTTATCAGCCTGTATTACTGATGAAAATACTGTTGAGGCTGTCTTAGATATCTTTGGAACTTGTAGGCTCATTCAAACAATCTTTTTCACCATGCAGAGCATTTACAGATCATGAGCAATAGACAAAAAGCATTCGGACAAATTTATGTAGTGCTCAATGCTACATAGAATGCTACCAAGAGGATGTACAAATGTTTCCAATTATTCAAGACTTTTCATTGCTGCAGACATCAGCTGGAAATTCATATGTAATATGTCAACATTTTTGTGTGTTAGTTCAAAACTTTGATCATTATTACCCTGAAAATGAGGATCCCTGTAAAGGTAACGTCTGGATCAATAACCCATTCATGACGATATCAACTCCTGCTCCCTTAATCATTGAAATAAAGAAAAATGGATAGGTTTATTTTCTGATGTCACTCTGGTGTCCAAACATAAAATATCATCATTATCACGATTTGGATATCACTGAAAGAATACTCATTTCCTAGTTACAAAGTTATTACATTTTAAGTTATATTTTCTACTATCTACTTTTGTGTGAGAAGATTTTTTTGGCCCTGTCACTAATAAAAACCAAACAGAGAAACCGAATGGATGTCAGTGCAGTGCTTCATTGAAAAAATGAGTAATACATATCTAAATACCGATAGAGGGAAAAATTGTAAAGAAAAATGTTGCCAAAGATGAAGCACACTTGAGATATAGCATGATTTTGATATATTGATAGAATCTTAAAAAAAGAGAACACATCCTGGACAGATAGCTCTGTTGGTTAGAGCATTATCCCAAAGCACAGAGGTTGCCAGTTCAATCCCCAGTCAGGGCACATACAGAAACAGCTTGATGTTCCTGTCTCTTTTTCTCTCTCCCTTCTTCTCTCTTAAATCAATAAAATAAATATTTGATCTTATCACAGAAATATGTTCCTCAAGTCCCCTAGGATTCATTACATTAGATAAAGTAGAAACATATTACTACCATACAACATGGCTTTTCTGAAAGAAAAAATGTTTACATTGTCATAATACTAATTATGTGTTTAAATATTAGTATTGACCTATAAATAGAGCATCAAGGAATTACTTATGATGTGAGTTTTAATGAAAACAGGTTTTCTGATCTTAAAGCAAAGTGTAGTTGAGAAAAGGTAGCAAGCAGAGCAGATGGGTATGGAGCAGGAGTATAGGCTAGGGCAGAGTCACTGGACTCCCATACTATATATTGAAATTAAGAGGTGCCATTGAAAGTTTATGGGAAGAGACAAAGAGTTTTAGGCATATCATTTGTATGCTCAACTCTAATGGATAGACTTCCCTTACCCACCAAAGGCGACAGTTACCAGAAAGGAGGAGGGGAGTGCAAATGGGGGATGTCAATGTGAGCTAATTCTCATCTGTCACGGTAGAGTACGTATGTATAAAAAAGGTTCAAAATTGATGAATTAAAAAGAAGGCCTATTTGTTACTTGCTGCTGCATAACAAATTACCCCATTACTTTGAAGCTTAAAATAATAAACATTTATAATCTCTGTGTACCAGGAATTTGTAGTGGGTTTGGCTGGGGTGTTCTTGCTTAGTTTTTTATGAAGTCACAGTCATCCTATGGTTGTAAAATTCACTCCCCAATGGCTCACCATCCCAGCTGAGGGCAGGAGGCCTCAGTTCCCCTTCACAGGGCTGCCCAATTGTCCTCATGACATGAGAGCTGCTTCCATTGAGGGACCCAAGGTCCCAATTATTACCTAGCTGCAGAAGTTATACACTATCACTTTTGCATAGGTTACTCTTTCTAGAGGGGGACCTCACAAGAGTGTGAATATCAGGGAGTGAGTATCACTGAGGTCTCATCTTCGGAGCTGTCTGCCATAGGAGTTGTGAGCCTATTATAAAAATTGGTCAAGTAACCAGCCAATTTATAAAATTTAAAATGCTTAAAAGAAGTTTTGCACTATTTATTTTCTTTATATACATAGTCTATATAAAAATTTACTCTAGAAATTTTTGAAACTATAAATAGATATTACCCTAATTATTTGACATAGGAACTGTTAACATTGTTTCTTTTCAGTCTTTGTTTTCTTTTCATGTTAAAGCATATATATAATTTAGCATGTTTCTTCCATTCAAAATTAATTTAAACATTATTCATTCCATTGCATATTCCCTAAAAGTAATTAAAATATTTTATATGAAGTATAATAATAACATTTATTTTATAATATTTAGAGAATTCCCACAATTCCACACTTATCTAGATCTGTTAACTTTTTGGAGAGTATCTCATATTCTTATTCTCAATAGAGATATATATTTTGTTTAAAAGTGGGAGCATTCTGGAAAACCTGATTGTAATGACTGAATTTTGTTTAAGTATATCATAATTTAACTATACTGTTATGGAACATTAACTGTTTCTAATTGTTATTATAACAAGTGCTTTATAGCAATCAAAGTGTACATATCTTATGTCTTCTGGGTAAATTTTTTTGGGGGGGGTAAATTCTTAAAAGTGAAAGCACTGAGACGAAGTTTATGAATAATTTCAAGGCCCTTGAAAAAATACAGGGAACGTTCCTCCTGAAGGCTGTGCCAACACCTGTACTGCAGTGTACGAGGCCACATCTCACCATGCCTTTTTGTCCTATGTGTTTTTTATCAGTGCATATTTATTGGAAAAATGGGTGGTTCCCTAAGGACAACTTGGACCAATATGAAAGAATTAGGTTCCAGCTTTGAGATTTAGTTTAAAGAGGGAAAAAGAAAACAAGCAAAGCAACAAAGAACAAAACTTTTACTCTTTCAGCTGCTCTACTGGAAATGACTAGAACTACTCACAGGGGCATCCATTTGAAGTCTTTTGTGTCATTAGTTCACAATTCCTTCCTTACACAAACTCTTAAATTACATTTACCTTTACCGGGATATAAAGGTCAGATGTAATTTACCTAATAGAACAATTGATGGAAATCTATACAGCAGAAGAGATATTAAGCTTGAAAAGCTAAGAACATTTTGTTCCTGCCCGTGTGCTGCTCTCAGTGTGTTTTAAACACGACCCAGCATTTGTTAACGGATACCACATGTCACCATCTTTAAATGACCTTATCCATCTTATCACCACAATTTTGAACTAAGAAAAACAAAAAAAGAGAAAAAGGCACTACCAAATGATCCTGAATGATGCTGCTGTCATGTTAGCCGTCAGAAACCTTGACGTGGTCAGTAATTCTTGTAGATATTTTATCATTTGCCAGATTACAATGGAAATAAAAATCTCTTGAAAAATATCTCTCCTGAATTTTATCTTCTTGGCTCTCTCTATAATGGTAGTGAAAAGGAAGAAGTTATTTGATAAATGTGATTCTTCTAGATAAGCAAATCTAATCATTCACTTCTGGAATGGACCAGGAAACCTATGCCGTTCCCAGCGCTGCCCCTCCTGAGTTTGCCCTTCAGAGGGATCCTGCCTCTTGCTCTCAGCTTCACTGATCATATGCAGCAGCAAATATCTTTCTTAGCTAGTTCTCAGAGTTCCTTTAAGGATCAAATATATTTTAAACTCTCATTTAATATATATTAGGTTGGTGTTGGGAGTTAGAAGCACAATGTTTGCTTCACAGGTTTATTTTAAAAAAATTATTTCTCAAGCTTTAATTAGCTCAATTGTCTTGAAATATTAGTCACGTGACAGTAGGACTAAAGCCAGTTTGCTTTATATGACTAGCTTATATAATTTTACATCTATTCTCTTTGGCAATTTAAAAAAATTTAACACCTATTTGACTAAGTGCAAAATGGCTTAAGTTTACAGTGTTTTATAATGATAAGCATCTTCTTCTTTTCTGGTCTCATGGGTGGTTGTCTCCCTGTCCCCCCTCTAATTTGTTTTATCTACATTTGAGCAACTAAGGACTTTTTAAACAGTTTGATTAAAGAGACTAACAATTTTTAAAATGTTTCTAATAATTAGCATTTATCCAACCTTAGCACTTCATCCAGAATAGGTAATTTTTCCACCCCATTTACAAATAACCAAACAATGACACACACGATTATACACCCATGTTAGCACCTAATATGACCTGCAAGAAGTCTGCCATTGCCATTCTTTCAAAGACAAATTCCAGCAGCCCAATCACTCATATGATTGTCCAAAGATAGTATCACTGATTTCTCTGTGTGAACATTGACCCTGTCTCCAGTACTTCTTGAAGTGCCTTTAAAAAAGCCAAAATGCTCCAAAAGCATTGGTTAGCTACGTGCAATTTAGTAGAAATTCTTTAGGATTGATTCCATCAAATAAAACCTCACACCAACAGGTAACAAACCAACCTCTGTGAAAGGTAATTTTGCTTCTTTCTGTTTCTAGAGCTGCCATTTGTCTATTTTATTTGCCTGCTCATGGGCCTAAAGAGGGCCCATGAGCCATATTTCCCCATGTATAAGATGCACCCTTTCTTGAAAAATGTGGGGTCTAAAAACTGGGTGTGTCTTATACAGTGGTTGTAGATATTTTTACTTGCATTTCCCGCCTTTTTGCGCCTGTTTTTGTGCTTATTGTTGAAGACAGTGATTTGTCATCAGACACAGATGAGGACAAGCTAATGGATGGGAGTTTTGACAGTGATGAGGAATTGTATGAATTTTATGATGAATAAAACTTGAGTTCAATAACTTTATGCAATACTTTTTTTTTTCTTTTCAAATTTTGGGCCCCAAATTTAAGGTGCATCTTATACATGGAGACATACACTAATCTTACTTCCAACAACTCACTGTACTTCCCCTAAAAAAGTTCTTCTGTTAAGTTTTATTTACCCTGTGAGAAGTGGGGAAGTTGGGTGTAGAGACTGACCTGTCAGACCTGACTGTAAGATGTCCTGACTCAGTGTCCTCCTGGTTCAGCTTTGAAGTCCAAATTGAGCAGAGTCTCTCCTGTTGTTTCTGCTATAGTCACCCTAATCTTCTCCATGACTAAGGATGCCTCTCTTTGAATAGCTAAATACACTGACATATGAAAAAGAAAAGAAGAATACTTTTAAAGAACATTAGCTGGGATATGAGTAGTTTCATTAGGCAGGAAGTTAAGATGCTTACCCTGGTATCCTAGAATTAAGAAGGGGCCACCTTTCAAGACTTGACTTTCAACCCTAGCATGACAGTCTGAATTCCCTTGGTGACAGATATTAGGACTTTTTGAGATCAGCCTTAACAAAAATTGATCTTGCTTCCTAAAACAATTAATTGGCAAAGTGGCATGAATTGGAAATGTGGGGAGCAGGCCGATGGCTAGGAAGGCTTGTAGCAGTCTAGGCTCCACGTATGAGGAGTCCACAGTAATACTGGAGAGCAATAGAGAAATAAGGAGAGTGGCAGGTATACTGTGAGAAGGGGGCTGGGAATAAAATAGAGAGGAAAATTTGCCAACATCAAGAAATGACTGGATGGAGGAAAGGGGCACAAAAGGGGAGATAATTAAAAGTGATTCTGAAGGTATGAAACTGGCTACCTGGCAACAGTGAAAATTGGTAAATTACATGGAACCGGAGAGTGTAATGTTTTTGGTTCAGGCATATTGTTTTTCATGTGTCAATGGGTTGTCAAATACCTGTAGCCTATAAATAAAAATTATATTATTTGTATTTAGATTTCAGCTTTTTGCATGAAGATAATCTACCACTGCATGCTAGAAATGTTCTGATTTTATTTTCTCTTTTTGCTCTTTCCTGTGCTTATCAGGTTTTCCTGCCAAAATAAAGCATCTGCAGCTTAAGGATACAAGTTGCTCATCTGAAGCAATGTCTGATTGAGGAATGCATGCTTTCCAGAACTGGAGTATTAACATCACCCAGATGTTTTAAAACTGTGGAGTTGAATTCACCCAGATGTCTTTAATTGCATCTAGCTATTGCATCTTAAGTTCTTTGCTCATCTTGTCTGTTCCATTCATTTAATCTGCTATACATCATTATAGCTTTGAATTTTTTTAGAATTCATTTGCAGAGACCCAAAGATATGAATATGGAGAGAATAGACTTCATAAGGATATTCTTAGAACTCATAATAAAATAAGTCAGTAACTATCAGAAAATCCTAGAACTCTGGTACTGAGAGATTATATAGGGATAACCTAGTTCAGTTCATTCATTTTACAAAGAGAAAACTTAGGTTCTGAGAATTTGGGAGACTTCATGGAGACACAGAGCAAGATGTTGCAGAACTAGGATTAGACACCAGGAATATTTGCTTTTATATTACATACGTGGATTTAGAAAAGCAGGGTTTGTTTTGTTTTGCATTTTAATGGAAACAAAATATAGAGAAAATAGATGGATTCTTCTATTGCCCCTCCTTTGGCATCAACCATTTTCTTGTCTATAGGACCATTTAAATCAGCTTACAAATATACTCTTTTTCTTCTTTTAAAAAATGTTTTTTATTTTCACTTGACTCTACATCCTCTATTAGCTACAGTCCTATTTTCTTATTCTCTTTTACAGCAAATCTCATACAGAAGATTTGTCTATATTTACTCTCTCCAACTTCTCTCTACATATTCTTTCTTTTTTTATTAATGCAATATTCACATAACATAAAATTAAACATTTTAGAAGAATAAAAATAATATGATCATATTATTAGAGGCATCAAAAGCATATGATAAAAATCCAGCACCGATTTATAATGGAAAACTAGCAAAGTGGTCAAAGAGAAAACATATCTCAACATAATAAAGGCCATATATAATAAACCCATACTCAATAATGAAAAGGTGAAAGTCTTTTCTTTAATATCAGGAACAAGACAAGGATGTTCATTTTACCATTTTTGTTCAACATACTATTGATAGCCCTAGTCATAGTGGTCAGATAATAAAAAGAAATAAAGGGTACCCAAATTGGAAAGGAAAAATTAAAACAGTTTTTATTTGCTGATGTCATGATACTAACTATACACAGAGAACCCTAAAGATTCTATAAAAAACTATTAGAACTGATCAATGAATTCAGAAAGTGGCAGGAACAAAATTGATATTCAGAAACAGGCTGCATTTTTATATGCCAATAACAGCTTTCAGAAAGAGAAAAGAAAAACATAATTCCATTTAAAATTTCATCCAAAAATAAATAAATAAATGAAATACCTCAAAATAGATTTAACCAAGGATGTAAAAGTCCTGCACTCAGAAATTATAAGACACTGAAGATAGAAATTGAAGAAGACACAAATAAATGGAAGTATACACTGTGCTCATGGATAGGAAGAATTAATAAGGTTAGTATGTCCATATTACCCATAGCAATCTACAGATTCAATGCAATCCCTATCAAAATACCAAGGGCTATTTTCATAGAGCTAGAACAACTAATCCTAACATTTATGTGGAACAACAAAAGACTCCAAATAACAAAGCAATCTTGAGAAAAAACAACCAAGTTGTAGGTATTATGTTGTCTGATACTAAATACACTATAAGGCTATATAGTAATCAAAACAGCATGGCATGAGCATAAAAACAGACACATAAATCAGTGGAACAGAACAGAGAACCCAGAAATAAACCCACATCTATGTGGTCAATTAATCTATGACATAGGAAGCAAGAATATACAATGGGGTAAAAGTAGTCTATTCAATATATGGTGCTAGAAAAACTAGTCAGACACATGTAAAAGAATGACATTGGTCACTTTCTTTCACCATATACAAGAATAAACTCAAAATAGATTAAAGACTTAAATGTAAGACCCCAAACTATTAAATTCCTAGAAGAAAACATAAGTAGTAAACTCATCATAGTAACTTCTTTTTGTCCCCTTGTCAAGAAAAACAAACAAACAAACAAACAATAAACAAATGGGACTACATCAAGATAAAAGTTTTTGAACAGTAAATGAAACCATTAACAAAATGGAAAGACAACCTACTGAATGGGAGAATAAATTCACTAATGATACACGCATTAAGAGTTTACTATGCAAAACATGGAAGGAACATATAAAACTTAACACCAAAAAAACTAAGTCTGATTAAAAAGCGGGCAGAAGATCTAAATAGACATTTCTTCAAAGAGGACATATGGATGCCAATAAACATATGAAAAGATGCTTACTGTCACTAATAGACAGAGAAATGCAAATGAAAACCACAATGAGCTTTCACCTCACACCTGTTAGAATGTAAAGAAGAGGGACCCCTAGTGCATTGGTAGTGGGTAAATTGGTGAACACTGTGGAAAACAGTCTAGAAGTTACTAAAAAAATGGAAAATAAGACTACCTTATGATCCAATAATTATACTTCTGGGTATTTATTCCAAAAAATTCAAAACACTAATTTGAAAAATATATATGCAGCCCTATGTACATTATTGCATTATTTATAATAGCCAAGATATGGAAGCAACCTTAATGTCCATACACAGATCAATATTTTAAGAAGAAGTGGTACATGTATATAATGGAATATTACTCAGCCTTCAAAAAGAATAAAACCTTGTCATTTACAACAACATGGATGAGCCTTAAGTATATTATGCTATGTGAAATAAGCCAGACAGGGAAAGACAAATACTGTATAATTTTACTTATATGTAGAATCTAAAAAACAAGATAAATGAACAAACAAAACAGTAGCAAACTCATAGATACAGAGAACAAACTGAGGGTTGACAGATGAGAGAGGGGTTGGGGGACTAAGTGTAAAAGGTGAAGGTATTAAGAAGTACAGGTCAGCAGTTATAAAAACTTCATGAGGATATAAAGTACAGCAAGGAAAATATAGTCAATAATATTGTAATAACTATGTATGGTGCCAGATGAGCATTAGGATTATAGTATTTAAATTAATATAATATTGAATGTCAACTGTAATTTAAAAATAGAACATACAATTCAAGATTAAAAAAGAAAAAATAGGCTTTATGCAAGCAGTAGAATGTGTTGTGTAGGTAGCAAAATTAAATAAAGCATGAGAAAAATTAAGTTGTAAAATTTTTAAAAACCAACCATTTTAAGGTATGTAATTCAGTAGTATTTGATACATTCGGAATTTGTGTTAGCTCCTCCTCTACCTAGCTCCAAACACATTTTTCTCAGCCCCAAAGAAAATTATGGTCACATTAGAAAGTTGCTCCTCATTTCCCCTCTTCCAGACCCTTGCGTCTGTCTCTATTTATTTACCTATTCTGGATATTTCATATAAATGGAATAATAACATATTTGATCATTTTTTATCTGACTTGTTTTATGTAGCATACTGTTTTAAAAACTTATCCACATTGTAACATGAATCAATACTTTATTCCTTTTTAGGGCTGAATAATTGTTCACTATTCTATCACTAAGCTGCAAATCCAATAATAAAATTTCAGTCTTCATTTTAACTAGGCTAATCAGTAACATCTGACATAATTGACATTCTTCTCCTTGAACTGCATTCTTTACTTGGGTTCCAGAAGGACATATTATCTGGTTTTGCTCTAGGATTACTGGGCATTCATATGGTTGTTTCTTATCTCCTAAACCTTAACATGGAATTATGCTTACATGTTTCTGTGGGCCCTCTTTCTTCTTCATTTATTCTTTTAGTTTTTCTCATTCAATACTCATTTTAAAAATTTAACTTGCAAAAGATAAAATCATGACTTTATTGAAAATATATTATGCATATTATGCTAAGTGAAATAAGTGAGAGAAAGACAAATATTGTATGACTTTATGTTCAATATTTTATTAAATTAATTAATGAGGGAATCAGAAAGATATTAAAATTAGTTTGAAGAACATTTGAGGAGCTATGTCTTTATTGGCAGTAATAGTGGAATATGTTGTTTAATAAAGCATTTGTCTGTTTTTTTGTCACAGGCTACTACCGGGAGGGAGCTTTCAAACCCTGGAATCTCCTGAGTGATAGAAGAGTCTTTATTATTCACAGTGAACCCCTGGGACCACATTTGAGTTAATGCTAATGAAGTGACCTTTGAAGGGTCCTTAAATAATTCCAGGATGTGGCTGGACATTCTGGAATGTTGGGGTTTTGAGCCAGATGCTAACAGCCTGACCTCCAGGGAGAGAAAAGGAGATGAAGACTGGGTTCATGGTCAATGATTTGATCAAGCATGCCTATGTAATAAAAATCTCTGGAAACCTAAATTTGGGTTAGCTCCCCTGGTGTGCCAGGAGGGTGATGTATCTTGAGGACATGAAAGCTTTGCATTTGAAACACCTTATGTGCCTCTTCATTTGGCTGGTCTTGATCTGCATTCTTTGTAATAAGGCTATAATTGTAAGTATAATGTTACCCAAATTTTGTGAGCTGTTGTAGAAAATTATAGAACATGAGGAAGTAATGGGAACCTCCAAATTTGTAGCCAGTTGGTCATAAGTGTGGGAGGTCTGACAACCCTGGATCTTGTATCTGGGTCTGAAGTGAGAGAAGTCTTGTGGAGGATTGAACTCTCTCTCATTCTGTGAAGTGTGTGATGACTCAGGTAGTGTCTGAATTATGTTGCAGAATATCAAGATAATGTTTTAGGAGCAATGTAAAACAGGTTAACGTCTTATAACATTAAAAAAACCCAACACATCATTTTTCACTAGACAAAAATTATTTGTATTGGTACTAGATAAAATGCAAATTAGTGCACTACTTCTGGGACCTTAATAAAAATCTTAACACCCTCTGTGGAGTCATGGCTCCTAACTTTTTGTTTTTTTCCTGGCTTATACACGAGTTCCCATGATTAAACTAGTACTATTTGGCTACCTGATAATCATGAAAACTTAATATATTCAGTATTGAAATTCCAAACTTCTTACCCTAGATGTTTTTACTCTATATGTTTACCCATCTCTACATGGCCTGATGATTTTTCCATTCCTCATTCTTGGCTTTTCTCTTTTTATCCCATTTCACATCCAAATTCTGCTGGGTTCTAACTTCTAATTTCATCCTGAATTTGACCAGTTCTCATCACCCTCCCTGCTCACACACTGGTCCATTGCACCATACCTGTTCCCCGGATTATTGCACTGCACTCCCATTTGGACTCCCTGACTCCTGCCTTTTGTATCCCTTTTTAATGCAGCAGCCACAATGATCCTAATAAAACACAAAGCATATCATGTCAAACCCCACAAATGCTTCCTGTCTCACCAGAATAAAGCCACAATCCTTACAATGGTCTGTAAGGGTTTATGTGACCTCACCTCTATTAGCCCTCTAACTTCATTTCCTGCTACTCTCTGCCTTGCCCTTGTGACACCAGCTTCTTGACCACTGTGCTGTCCTGCACATGACATGTGTTCATTCTTATTGATCTCTTCCTAAGGCACTCTTCTTTCATGGTTTGTATCCTCTCGTCTTTTAAGTCTTTGCTCAAATGTTACCTTGGTGAGACATCCTCTGACTACCATTTTTAAAACTCTATTCCTGTCTCTACTCTTCCTACCTTGCTTCTTCCCCTGAATTATTTTTCTTTATTGTACTTGTTACCATGTAAAAAGATATGCAATACACTTATTTTGTTTATTGTGTTTTCATCTATGAAAATATAAGCTTCATGTGGCCAAGCATTTTTAAAATTTCTATGTTTTATTCACCAAAGTATCCCTAGTGCCTAGAACAACAGTTCCTGGAACATAAGAATTCAACAATTATTTGTTGAATAATGGATTGTGACATATTGATAGTATTGAAAAGTAAAGAAATACATCACCAGCAACTTTATATGCAAATAAAAGCTGTCGATCATAATAGTTTTGGGTGGCTATATAGTTATTTCCATGGTTTGGAATTGATTTAAGAGCCAGCTTGCAAGTCATTAATAATGTCAATTTAATTACTGTACAGTTACAGCTCATTTTGGATCCCAAACTGAATTACCCATCTTGAACACCACCTTATTCATCAGACTTGGCTCTGGTAATGACACATTGATAACAGCCATTTGTTATTTTCGATAATCCTTTCCTTAGTTAATAATTTTACATTTGTAAGTAGCAGATATACACTTATACTATCAGGGTAATATAGCTTGTTCATATATTGATTTGCATATGTTTTCTTTGTATTTTCCCTTGGCAATTCTAAAGGGTAGTTGGTCTTTTGCCTTCCTGTGCTTTAGCTTGGTTGAAATGCAGGGTCAAAGTTGAAATACTCTTGCCTTTTTTTTTGCTTTACAAAACCTAAACTCACCTGACCAGGCAGTGGCGCAGTGGATAGAGCATCAGACTGGGATGCAGAAGGACCCAGGTTCGAGACCCCGAGGTCGCCAGCTTGAGCATGGGTTCATCTGGTTTCAGCAAAAGCAAACCAGCTTGGACCCAAGGTCGCTGGCTCCAGCAAGGGGTTGTTTGGTCTGCTGAAGGCCCACGGTCAGGGCACATATGAGAAAGCAATCAATGAACAACTAAGGTGTTGCAATGAAAAACTGATGATTGATGCTTCTCATCTCTCTCTGTTCCTGTCTGTCTGTCCCTATCTATCCCTCTCTCTGACTCTCTCTCTCTCTGTCTCTATATAAAAAAAAAAAAAAATAGAAAGCCTAAACTCTTGACCCTAACTCTCTTATGGCAGGGTGATCTAACATAGGAAGGGTGAGTTGGTGCCATGGAGGAAAGCGTACAGAGAGGTTGTTCCCCAAGAAAGTGACAGACCCTTGGAAGACTAAGACTGCCTGGTGCTTCTAGGGCTTGTCCTCAGGGAAGGGTTGTCTCATAAGGTGTCTGTAAGGCCAGTGGCCGCTGCCATGGCCATGCAGATTGATATTGGATTCAGGCAGATGATAAACGAACAGGGGAGCCAGAAAATGGTGGGTCATTCTGTTTATTAAAGTCTCTTAATGGCAGATGAGCAAACAGGCAAGAAAAACAGCGTCCCTTTCTCCCTCCAGACTCACCTGGACTCACAGGCCCCCACAAGCAAAACAGCACTCTTCAGCCAAACAGGCTGGGCCAAAATCAGGGCTCCCAAGCCCCTCAACATTCTTTCTCTCTCTCTCTGGACTCTCCAGCCAAAACAGGCTGGGGGAAAAAACCCTTTTTGGGCAAGCAATAGCAAACAATCGCCCCTCCCCTCAGTGCTAGGCAGTCTGCAATTTGCAATCTGTAACCCTGAGGGCAAGCACCCGCAGCCTTCCATAGACTACACACACATGGCGCTGCCCCAGTACAAGGGAGCAAACCTAAAAACTCTTGTTTACCCAATAGTGTCTTACTAAATCCAATGAAAGTAAACAAAGTTGAGCCTCATGAGGAAGCAGAATTGGGAAGCATAAAAGCTGTCAGACACCAAGGAGAGAGTCAATGCTATCTTTCTTTCTGAAACTGAGTCTTCTCTCCCTCTTTGAAGGCTAGATATGTTTGCTCCAAAAATGTCTGTCCTAAAACTGGATTTATATTCCTGCTCATACCAAGAACGACTCTGGCAAGAGTCAGTAAAGATTTCTTCCAGCATCAGGGCCTTTGAAATTGCTGTTTCCTCTCAAGGAGAGTTGTGAGCAGGAGCTGAGAGAGAAGATAGCAAGTCAGTGAATTTATTAGTATGTCACGATACTTTGAAAATCTAGTACCCAGACCCTGTTATGATTGTTTTCTGGTTTCTAGGACATAAATAGTTTGCTATTCAAGATAAAACTCTTGTTCACAAAAGCCTCTTTGGATGGGAGAGCAAAAATAGGACTAGTAAGATGGGATTGATTGGATTCTTCATCAACAAAGAAAAATATAATTCTCTGCTGATGATACTCTTCAAAGAAATGAGCCAAATCCACTTGTCGATTATTAATGGGAGGGTGTGGCGTCCATTTACAGTTACTTGTGAAAGGATAAATAGAGCACTCATAATAGCAACCTAAGCACCTTATCTTTATGTAGCTAAAATGAAAATACTGTCCCAGGGTCATGAATACAGACTCTTTGCAGGTGAGTAAGAGAAGAAAGAGAAGAGTAGACGATTTATGTCTTTCTGATTTCCAAACACCTGGCTCTCAATTATTAAGAGAAAAAAGATCAATCTGACTGATCATGGTAAGTAGGTTGATTATATAAAAATGAATTGCAAACAAAGAAAGCATGGATGCTAGAACTATAAGAAATAACTGGTATATATTTACAAATAATTTAGCAGGTTGAAGTTTTATAGATAACTGTAAATTATTAAGTGCAATAAATAAACAAACCTGTGTATAGAGTTTTATATTCTGATTGTACAGAATATTTGGGCAAACTTATGGAGATTTGCTTTGAAAGATCAAACTTGGGTATAAGTTCTAGAACATCTTCTATAACATGAAATGCCTTAGGAAGCTTATAACCAAAGTGAAAAAAAAGTGCAAGAAAGTTTATCATAGATTGTTAGGAAAATCAAGAGCTAAAGTGAAGCACACATACAAATTGCTCAACCAGTACTTAATGGGAAACAGTGATATTTTCTAAAATCTTTGGACTCTTAAATTCTCTTTTAGTAATAGCCTGACATATGCTTATGTACATTCAAAAGAAAAATAAATAATACAGTCTTATGGGGTTTTTTGTTGTTGTTCTTTCGCCTGCTATTCATTTCTTACACTCTCATCAAAGCAAGGAGGAATTTTGTTTTTAAATGCTGGGGTAGTGTTGGGCAGATAAAATATAATATGCTCACTTTGTTAAAGATGGCGCTGCCCACATGGAAGCCCGTCACCCAGGTGAGATATTATTTGCCCTTGTGCTTGGGATGGGTGTGGGGGAAAGGCTGTAATGTAAGCAGGCCAGGTTGTTATGACCTAAGGCTTGGCTTTAAGAGTAAGCTTTTCTCCACACCCTTGACTGATTGGATGATGTAGGGTGGTGATGTAGGGAGGAATCCCATTATGCCTCAGATGGGTGACTTTGTATCATAGACTTCCTTGTTTGTATAATTGAATTAAAGGTTTTGAGTCTGCTATAAAGTGGGAGAGAACAGTAGCTTGATCTCTCTCTCTCGGTTCCTGGGTTCCTGAGATTAGTATTAGAGAGGAGAGCAGAGTAAGGCCACGTGAAGGCCAGGAGAAGCAGCAAAGATGGCAGAGTGCTGAGGAAGAAGCCAGTTTGTTAAGAGTTTGTGCAGGAGGAGATGGGAAACAGAGGTGAATAAGTCTGGTGAGCTAGAAACTTTTGATTCTAGGAAACTCGGATAAGTCAGTAGCTTTGCGAGCACTGAATGAGTGGGTTTTGGAGCCCAGTGTGTGTTTTTGCTTGCCTGCCAGGTGCAAGCTAGAATTAAAGCTGATGGCTCACCAGTTCGTGGCTCCTGTGTTTCATTACCGACTGTTCGAATCTAATGCGAACCTGCATGGGTCAGGCGGCTGTGATCCTCACCCCGACCACTGGCTTTACAGGTAGGATATGTTTTCCCATGAGCATTCTGATGCCTGAGGGCAGGAAACCTGATTTAGCTATCTATTGCTATCTCGGTGCCTATTGTAGCTCAGTAGACTAAAGTGCTGGTGTTTTCCTCTCCTTGACCTGAGGGACTAAATTTAGTAGGTGCATCTTTTTAAAAAATTTTTTTAAGACTTTATTTATTCATTTTAGAGAGGAATGAGAGAAAGAAAAGGGAGAGAGAAGGGGAGGAGCACGAAGCATCAATGCCCATTTGTGTCCTGACCAGGCAAGCACAGGGTTTTGAACTGGTGACCTCAGCATTCCAGGTCAATTCTTTATCCACTGCGCCACCACAGGTCAGGCAGTAGGTGCATCTTAAATTTAGTAAATAGTGTGCATGAGCAGTATAATTCTTCTAAATGACGTAGAAGGCACAAAAGACCACTTCATTTGTGTATCTAATATGGAACTTGTAATATCATAAAAAGTTATATCATAACATATGTATAAAGTTCCTTATCAGATTTTCAGTCCCCTAAAGGTATTCACTGTCTCGTTCATCTTTGTATTTCTCGAGGACAGAGCCACACATTTGTGGTTATAAGAAAATTAAATTAGAAGCAAGTCTCATTGGCACAAGATAAAAGGAATAAGACCCTTTTTGTTCAAAAAGCTATTTTTTTAAGCAAGATATTGTCATAAAAGTATAGCCCAGCTATTGAAGTAAAGTTCTCATTTTTTGCTTTGAACTTAAAAAGACGAGATTTCCAAAAGAGCTGGTAAAGAGTGCTTCAGGCTCATAAAGTAATGGATATGAAGAGGTGGGCAGTAGACCAGCCCCTGAGTATAGGCAAAATGTGATGGGAGGAGACCGGAGAGCTACTAAGCACAATCCAAATGTTAAGGTCAGGTTTAATATTCTATCCTTGTCTAAGACTGTATTTGTTTAAGTGAAATTAAGATATGTAATATACTAATACTTTCATACATTGTGGTTGGTTTTCTTCATTATTTTCGCTAATTTTTCCACTGAGTAATGCCACGCATAGCAATAAATTTAACAAGTTTAGTCACTTAATCTGAGCTCATTTCTGGTGTTTAAGTATCACACCTAATGTTTAGAGCCAACCTAGTAATTTTCTTCAAAATTATCAAAATATAGTGTGACTGATGGTGGATATACAGATAAAGCATCAACCTGGAAGGCTAAGGTCTCACATTGGAGATCCTGAGTTCACCAGCTTGAGTGATGGCTCATTTGACTTGAGTGCAGGCTCACCAGCTTGAGCACAGGGTGTCAGCTTGAGCGTGGGATCATTCAACATGATCCCACAGTCGATGGCTTGAGCTCAAAGGTCATTGGCTTGAAATCCAAGGTTGCTGGCTTAAGTTCAAGGTTGCTGGCTTGAACAAGGGGTCACTGGCTCAGCAGGAATCCCCTCCACCCCCACCATCAAGGCATATATGAGAAGCAATCAATGAACAACTGAAGTGTTGCAATTATGAGTTAATGCTTATCTCTATCCCTTCCTCTCTCTCATGCTACTATATATATTATCTTTTCATATATATATATATATCTTTTCAGATGTGTAAACAGTGCCACCTAAAAAGCATCTGCAAGAATTTTAAGTGCTTAGCCTGACCAGGCAGTGGCGCAGTGGATAGAGCGTCGGATTGGGATGTGGAAGACCCAGGTTCAAGACCCTGAGGTCGCCAGCTTGAGAGCGGGCCCATCTGGTTTGAGCAAAAGTTTGCCAGCTTGGACCCAAGGTCGCTGGCTTGAGCAAGGGGTTGCTTGGTTTGCTGAAGGCCCGTGGTCAAGGCACATATGAGAAAGCAATCAATGAACAACTAAGGTGTTGCAATGGCAACAAAAAACTGATGATTGATGCTTCTCATCTCTCTCTGTTCCTGTCTGTCTGTCCCTATCTATCCCTCTCTCTGACTCTCTCTCTCGCTCTCTGTCCCTGTAAAAAAAAAAAAAGTGCTTGAAAGATAATAGACATAAATAATATGTTGTGCTCATTAACTAAGAGATACATGTGACTTTGTAGTGAAAAAATGTGGCCAAACGTTAATATAAAATGATAAAGATAATTGTCAGTCTTATTTTGAAAATTCATTTTTTTCAACCATCAGTTGCCGAACCGTTCTGAATTTTAAAGAATAGAACGTATATATTTATTCTATAAAGAATTATCAAACAATTCCTCCATTTCAGGTGGTACTATTCTAAGTTCTTGAAACAAATAAATTCCTAAAACATGGTCTTTGCTTTAAGAAATGAAAAGCAAAAAGCTTTGAAAAGTGTATCTGGTTATACCATTCAATTGAGTTGAGTTACATCTCTTTTGAAGTAATCTTGTTTGAAACAAGAAAGGCATTCAAATGGGATAAATGGTATTTGGGAATTTTGTCAATTCTGAAAGCTGAGAACACACATAGTGGGTTTTAAACAAACAAGAGTGCAGTTTCCAAACCAGAGACTAATTTTGGACCTTCCAGGCTTCCGTCAATCTCTCCCGGGGTTCTTGGCAGTAAAATCATGTGTTGCAACTAGATGAATTTTTACAGCTCCAATAATTCAGTTTTTGTGAAATGTTTGAATGATTGAAACTTAATCCTTCTTTTGCAAAGAGACTACATACATGCAGGTTACTGTCTCAATGCCATCTGAGTACTCAGTCATCAATACATTTTCCTGACTGTTATCACAACTTATTTGGGAAAAAATGGCCTCCCTTAGGCTTTTATTCTCCCATGCATTTGGATCTGTAAGTAAATATGAAGGTGCCTGGGCAGAGCATGGAAAGCCTCTATTAGACTGCTTCTTTCTGTTTAGGAGAGCATACTGGAAACTTTACTGGGCTATTGAATAGATGGCAGGGAGTCTCAGCTATTACTTTGTTTAACAGCTCTGTGGAATAGTTATAATTCTCCTCACTTTTTAGTAAGAGAAAACTGGCTCAGAATTTGCACAAATGGGCCAACTGTGGGTTTGTGTCTGTATACAATCCAATCTAAAGTCTTAAAACCAACACTAAAAGATCAGGATGGAAGAAAACACTTTGCATTTATTTTGAGTAAATGAGACTTGAGACATTTGCCTTCCCATGCATATATATGCCTGCATATCTAAGCATAAAAAAATTCTAAGATTACTTTTTATATTTAATCTTTGCTTTAGATGATATAATAAAATATAGTTATAGTATAGTATATAAAAATTACATCTACCCCTATGCATTTTAACCATTTTTTTTGGGAAATTATTCTGTGCATAATAGTTTATCATGATTTGGGTGCTTTGCTGAGGCTTAAGAAATTGTTAGTGCCAATTCCAATTTGCTTAGTTCATTTACTTTGCACCTAAGTTGTAAATTAATCATTGCTGGTAACATCAATTTAGTTGTAATTAATCATAGAGGGAGGAGTGAGGCAGTCGTACTGGTGCCAGCCATATTAACTGCCTTATCTGATTGCTCTTGTTTAATTTTCCAGCACTTTGATGAATATACAAGGAAAGAAATCCTTTGGGGACTTCCAAGAATATTCATAGTAATATGTATTTGGAAATAGACTTAAAAGCACTATAAATAGTTGATTGCAGCTTTACCTAAATAATTTTTTTGTGGCTATTAGGTATATAACTTTTACACACACACACACACACACACACACACACACACACACACACACACACACACTTTGCCCTTGCTTTGGATAAATGATATGTTGATGCTTTTAGACCAGTTGAAGCTAATAATGGAGATTTTATTGGAATCTTGGCTGCATGTTCAAGGTTAAAGAGAAGTGGATCCTAACAAATAGCAAATATTGATGCTTCATATGCAGTTCCTACCTATCAAATAAATACTTAGGGGAAGTATATTTCTCATTTGCAAGTATGTAATATTTATTAGCTTTTGACAAAATATTGATTTTTACAACACTACCATCAAAATGTATACATATGTTTGCTTATGCTTAACAGAACTTTAGGTTATCTAACAAACAAATAAATAATATAATGATTTAAGAGGAATGATATATTAAACTACTGCACTTTACAATCCCTATAAATTGTATCTATGACTCTCTATCCCAGTGATGGGCAATCTTTTAAGCTTGGTGTGTCAAAATTCGCCAAATACTGATCATAATTTGGGTGGTGTGTCACTTCGAGAAAAACAGCCTAACCGGAAGTCCTAGAACTAGGTACTCTGTGCCGGAGTTCTGTTGTTTTGGCATACAGACCTCCAGCACAGAGTGTCTACACTACAGCAAATGTTTTATCCTCGGCTACTGCACCTGGCCATGCAGGAGCCGAGGATGAAACGTCCTTCTTGTCATGTGGCCCTACACTTCTCTGGTGTCATAGGTTCTCCATCACGGCTCTATCCATTGTATCAAGCCATTCACTATAATAGGATGCGGACAAATTATGCCTACAACATAGAAGTTACAGTTTAGGATGGAGTGTCAAGATATACTTTTCAGTTCACAGCAAAATAATGGTTTTGAAAGCTAGTCTTGGCAAGTGTTCTCATTAAAGTAGGAACAGGTCTATGTTACAAACTGCCTTCTGGCTTCTTACTGGTCCCCATGGCAGAGCGGTTGATCAGGTTTAATGCTGGGTATCCTGGGCTGGTGCTCCCTGCAGGTGATCAATCCTGCTGGGTTCTTTTGGCATGGCATTGGCATCTAATTCTGAGTTCATGGTCTTTTGCCTTGAGTCTGGTCACACAATCCCTGTACCCTCCTTGACACTACTACTTCAGCCTCTTCAGGTTTACAAGTTTACTCTGAACTTTTCTGTTCTCCAATCAGATCATGTAGGAAGAGCTGGATCCTGAACATTACATTAACAGGTTAGGGGATACGGGTGGTGCCATGTTAATTTACCAGCGTGGATGGGTCTCCATGTTCAGATACTATGATGAATATGGGATTTCCCTAAGAAGCATGAAATTTCTCAGGCTATACCCAAAGAACTGAACCAAATAAAACCAAACCTAAACAAACAAGAAAATCTAACCTGGAATTTCCCCAATCCCATCTGGATATTTCTATTCATTCACTTTGGATTTTGACCCCATGACCACAAAGGACACTCACTTCTGAACTTAACTCTTTATTCTCATCTTCTCTTTTGCACTTCCTCAAGCCTCACAATGTCTTTCTCCTTTTACTTCCTGTATTATAGAAATTTCCCTACTTTACATTCTCCCATGGTCTGCATGATATGTATGACAGTAAAACTTTATGACCTCAGTTTCCTAGGTTTGACACTTAATATATCGAGAAAATATTTTAATATTTAGAAAAGTTTATGTCTTTTCATCCAGTTACAAATGTGGGATGTGGGAGCGAAGGGAGTACCCTTAAATGGTAACAATGACCCTTCTTGGAATACTGGCCTGGGGAAAGGGTACAATTCACAATGTAACAGAAGTGTATGGTAAAAGACAGTCTTCATCTTACTCATGTCTCTTAGGCACTCAGCTATTTTCCACATAGATAATCAGTGTCTCCAGTGTTTTGTACCTACACTCTCAGAGGTATCCTATGCCTACACGTGTATGTATACGTACTTTTAAAAACAGTTTGTAGTATACAATGCACACTGTTCTGTATCTTCCATGTTGTGCTTTATGAATACACAGTAATACCCAGAGAGCTGGCTTATTCTTTTAGGTGGCTATGTAGCATTAAAATATAAGAAAGTGACATAATTAATTAAACTAGGCCCCCTACTTGGGTTGTTTCAATATTTTTCTCCTTGTAAATAATGCAGTAACAGATAGCCTTCAATATGTTTTATTTTGAACATGTGCAAAAATATACATATATATTTATTTTATGAAAGACATGACCAAATTCTTTGCAATAGCACTGTTCTAACTTACAGTCCTAGCAATATAAATAGGAATGTCTGTTTCCCTTTGTCTTTACCAAAAGATTATATCAACTTGATATTTAACTACGAAAAGTAAACAAATGATGCCTGAAAGGATAAATTTACTTTTTTTCTTACTAGTGAGGTTGAGTGTTATGTAAATTTTAAGTTTTTTAAATATTAATTTGTTTTTACCCTTTTCCCATTTTTCTATCAATTTAAAGATCTTATTGATTTTTAGGAGCTTTTTATGAATTAAGAATATTGGCTCTTAATTCGGGATATGCCCGTTTAATATTTTTTATTAATTTATTGTTTGTCCTTTGGCTTGTGTATGATATATTTTGATATGTAGAAATTTATTATTGTGTTATATAATTAATCACTTTTCTATTTTTTTGTTTCTTAGTTTTGTGGCATATTAGAAAAGCCTACTCCACTCTGAGACTATAAAAATAATTCTCCCATGCTATTAGTACTATTGTTTTATTTTTATGTTGAAATATTTGATTCATCTGGAATTTATTTTGGTGTAATGTGAGAGGAATTGGAATTGTTTTCCAGGTGGTTACCTACTTGTATTACCACCACTTATTAAATAACCCATTTTTTTTTAACTTACTCAAAATGTGAATTCTATAATATAATATATACTGTAATAACTATGTTATAATACAAACATATTATTATATAATATAATGTTATAAATATACTATATAATATGTTTATTTATTTTTGTAATTCCTATTTATTTCTTTGATCAGTTTGTTTATTTACTAGTACGGTATAACTTTAAATATTTCAGTAATTAATTAAAAGAAATGTTTTTTTTTGTTCATGATATTTCATTTTGAGCTTAAGTGATTAAAACACCTAATTAACTAGAGCAAGTAATACTTTATCCAGAAAGAAAAATTACAAATGACAGCAATATCCTTGAAAAATAAAATTATACCACAGAACCAAGTTGGAAATTAGTATCATACATATTTGTCACCACTAACTACTGAGCACGGCTCATGTCAAAAGCCTTCAGAGTAGTCTGACAAATATCAATGTTGAAAGTGACATTTAAGAGAACAACCACTGGTAATTGACATACTGTTTTAACCTGGATATTCTTTTACTTGGAAGTGTGTTGCTGCTATTGAAGGAACAGAATGTTGATTTATTTTTACATGGATAATATTCCTTAAACTAATAGTTTCTCTTAACTGAATGAAGTCAGAGACCAAGTAACAAGAAGAACTTAGAACTGGCATTAATACTATCTGGAGAACACCAGCTTGAGCCTGACCACTTTTAGGAAACAAGGTCAAATCAGTACAACCCATTAACACTGACCAAGAAAAGAAAATAGAGGTTTTCCTGTCTACAAAAGAGAAAAACACAACAATATTAGCACTATAAGCCCTGCTGTAATTATCCCCTTTCTTCAGTTACTGTTTTTATATCACAAAATAATACTCAATCAAAGTTACACAGTACAAATGTGTCTTTCAAGTAAAACGTGAGTCTTCTTCTCCAGAGTCCCTGGAAACAGTACTGTCATCATTCTGGTGAGCACTAGTTCAAAATTCATCTAAGAGAGTTTTTTTTTTTTTTACTTTCCTATACTTTTATTGAGTAAAACTTATCTTATTTATTTTGTTTTTCATTTTGATTTCATTACTTATTGTGGTGGACATATTCCCATGTCAACACATGGCCTAATTCATTCTTTTTTTGATTTGTGTTAAATTTTGTATTAGCCATGTTTTCTTACAAATGTATTGTCATCATTCTTATTTTAAATTATAGAAGTACACTCTTGAAGAATTCAGCAAAGCTGAAATTAATGGAATAGAAAATAACTCAGAAAAACTAAGAATTAGTTTCATCCATCAAATGTGCAAAAATAAAAAGAGAGTAGAGAGCAAGGAACATTCTCATACATTTCTGCATCACTTTTTGGAAAGTAATGTAGCTATACCTTTTGTAAATTAAACATATCCATACTCTTTGACTGAGCAATCTCATTTTTAAGCATCCATATTGCATATATCAAAGCCCTAGAATACAAGGACATACGTGCAAGAATTAGTATAGCAAAACTTTCGGTGTAGCAAAAACTAGAAATGACCGGGAAGTTCCAACAGTCATGTAATGATTGAACATACCACATGCTAAAATAATGTAGAACATTAAATTCCTATTTAAAAGTATCTGTTTGAGCTATAGCTACCGAACTGATGTATTTTCAAACTTTTCAATAAAAATATCAAGTTGAGAAATAATGTGAAACAGCATGATTTTTCTGGAGAAAATATTAAAAAATACTCATATGTATACATATAAAAAAGTTTGAAATTATAACCTTCCTATTAAAATTTATATAAACAGTGATATAATTATGAATAGTGTATGATTTGGTGATGTGATTATGTTTCCCTTTAAAATTTATATATCATGGTAAATGAATATGAATTACTTTTAGAATTTAAAAAAGCAAATAAAGAACTCTTAAAATGAAAAAATATATATTTGGATGAGTAACATTTATAGGCAATATCTTTTGATTGTCATATAGAGTCTAATTATTTTAAAAAGATACTATGGATATCATTACAATATTCTAAGTATTAGAAGTAATAATAATGGAATGGTAATAGATGATGCTCAGTAATATACTCTTTTATGGTCCAGAGATTGAAAATCTTTTCCTTCTTTTCACAAGGTACCTGGAAAAGATAAATGTTCAAAGGCTAAGGAAGATATCACTTGATTATTAACAGGGCATCAACCTCAACCCCATTGTAGCATCCCCTGAGCTCACCTCACCACCCATAACCTTTCTTTTCTGGATCCTATGGAGGCTAGAACGTGGAATCAAAGAAGGCAGAAGATAAGGTGTGCTACCCTCTACATTTATACTAGAGGATCAAGACTTAGCACTCTAATTGCACAAAAAGATTCTCTGCCAAAACAAAGGAAATTGGGCTAGAACAGCGTTCTTCATAAGTTTATTTACATTTCCAGTGTTTCATGCATTAGAAAATATGGCTAACAGTGTATTGATAGTTATCAGATTAACATGTTCTGCTCCTGGAAGATGGGCTTCCTAACCTTGATGCTCATTCATCTTTGAGTAAAAGAGAGGAGAGAAGAGAGGGAAGAAGAAAGGACTTCCCTTCCCTAGATGATCTAGATTAAAAACAAACAAACAAAAAGGATATATTTTATTTAAAATCTATAGTAACAACTGAAAAGATATGAAAATTAATCTCCAACTAGTTTTTCAAACTTTGGGAGTTAATGAAAATAAAAGCCATATTTTTTTTTTTACCAAGCACTTCTAGGTTTCTCAAACCATCTGTGCTTCAAGGAGAATTTAGTTCATATGTTTTTAGTTAATTTACACTTAACACTTAACTCATCAAAATGTTGACTTGTTATTCTAGCTATATGATGACTCAGAAATCATACACACATTTAATATATGTTCAAAAGTCTCTCCCCCATTTGGATAAGGAAGTCATCACTAGCCAGCAGTAAACAGAACCTGGAAAAGCTTAAGTCTGATTCCAAACCAAGAATAAGGAAATTCCAAGATTCAAACTTGGCAAATTATTTTCCACACACATGGTTACAAAATCTTTAAAGTAATAAACACAAGAAATTACAAAACACGCACACACACACACACACACACACACACACACCAAAATCATCACCAACATAAATGAAGTCTCTAGACTAAGAATATATTTAGTCAAGGGACATACAATATGTATCATATTAATTCTATGTTTCTTAAATATAAGACCTTCAAGGTCAACATAAATAGCCCTGCATGGCCCTTGTTTACCAAACATGGAGCAGAAGCTGATAGGCTAAATTTTTTCACAAAGAACAAGGATCTTTTTTAGAACTTTTGACCTTCTTCTTTTAAATATATTTAACACATATCTATTAAAACCCTTTTGTGTATTCATGTAAGTGGACTGAAAACAATTTTTCTTCCTAGCCGGCCTCACCATTATTGATTGGACATGTTGCTAGACCAGAATATTTGAATAAAAGATATCATAGGTTAATATTTGATTGTCTCATTTTACACCCCTGTAAAGCCTCAGTTAAATCTGAACCAGTTTTCATGATATTTACACTTACAATTTTAGAGGTATCTGATACTTTTTGTGACTGAAGACAGAAAGAGGTTCAGAGGCTGAAAACCACAGAAGGTATTTTGGGACCAAATCCCACACAAGTTTAAAAGGAACCAATACTTGTCCAAGAATGGACTGTAGAATGAAGCCGAAGATTCAAGATTCAAAGAAGTGGATCAATACACACATGAAATAGAAATGAATCAACAGGAACATGAAATAGAAAGTGCATCAATAGGAACACAAAGCGGGAGGGATTGGAGCAGCCAGGAGGCGGAGGCAATGCTCTGGGGTTGTGTGCCCAATGGGGTGGGGGTGGAGCAGAACTTGAGGCATAAGAAGGGCTGGTGTGATACACTTTTCATGATCACTGATCTCTCAGAGTGACTCGGCTTGCTTTCTTGTTTTGGGATAAATTTATAAAATAATAGAAGTATTGGGGCAGAAAGTAAGATAATAATCGTCTCATCCAATGTTGTCAGTTCTAACCCCCTCATTTTCATAATTGTGAATTTCGTTGCCCAGACTGGATGGGTAACATTTGACCTCGCTTACCCCAGCTAGTGTCCGGACTGGAGGGGGCTGCTGCATGGCCTCTCCTTCTTTATGGTCCAGCATTCTTTCTGTGTACCGCATCTCAAAAAACCAGTCATTTCATTGTGTATTCCTTTCTTCTTTTTAAGATATTTTCCTTGCCCCATTCACTCACAGTCCAGGTCCATACTGAAATCAAAGTGACCAAGTGTCACTCCTAAAGCTTGACCAGAATTATTTTCGGGATGGGGGTGGGGGTGGTCAAGCATGCATGCTTGTTTTGTGAAGTTGCAAGTTGAACCAGCGTTGAACCTTGGGAGCTGTGAGTCGAAAAGATGGGACTAATATATAAAAAGAAAAAAAGGTTCGGGAGACTGTTGGATCTCAGTTCTCTTTTTTAAGACACCATTTTGGTGAGTTGAGTGTAAATGAGTCAGAAACACACGGATTTTATTTCCCTTGCCATATGCACTGGTTTAACAATTAATGAAAAAAAGCGCTCGGCACAACATGTTTTGAATTTTATTGTCCCCCCCCACCCCCCTTATGATCTCTAGAAGATGGAAGCTGAAGAATGACGAAGACAACTGAATCGAAAGCCATCATGAGCTTTAAATGTTTATATAACACATGACATTTGGTTAGACGGAGTACTAAGGCTATCCAGTCTAAGAACTCCTGCTCTAAAAGCCTTGTGATACTTTTAGTGTTTGACTTAATTATATTACTAAAGGAATTTTCCAAGCAGGTTTTATCTGAATTTGTTGTCTGAGAATCAGGGAGAGGACTTGAGGAAGCCTTTTTTATTTTTTAAAGAAATGTAATACTTGAGAAAAGGAGTGTAATTGGGCAATTTGAATAAGAGATAGTAAAGGATTTAAATTTTTGAGGCTTTCCAAATAAAATAAAATAAAATAAAACTATCTATTGGATGCCCTTTTATAAACATCATTTATCTGCCTCAGACATTTTACTTTGTGTAGAATAATTAGATCTTTGTAGAATTTGAATGATTTCTCTCAAGAAAAATAAACAAGTTTTAATAAATCTGTTTTTATTTTTACTCTTTTTGACCAACTCGATAGGGGATATTTGGTAATTTTTCTATGAATATTATGTAAGTCTTTAATCAAATTCTTCTGTTTTGTTTATCAATGTTCATAATTAGCTAAGTAAATTTCAAATCTTCTGTATAGGCAGTGTCTACAAACATATATTTTTTTTTCTAACTTACATTTGTTCCCTGATTTTCCCAGGAATTTCTAAGAGAACATGCAAGTTTAAATAAACACTTCCTGGTTAGCTTGTGGTTTGGCCTCAAAATACCCTAACATGATTTAAATCAAACCATTTCAGATGCTAGAATTGGATGAAATCACAGTGAAGCTATGCTTGCAATTTTATTAAAATGATAGGTTGGTCAGGACAAAAGTACTTAACGCTATCAAGTGCCAAGGTGGAGTATACTCAAATTAGCCTACCTATGTTGACGGAGCCAGGACATATTATGCAGCAAGAGCACTTCACATATCATTATCACATCTGTCATTAACTATGTGAGGTTTTTTTTTTCTTTGTGTGTGTGTGTGTGTGTGGTGTTTCATGTATTTTAAATAGAAGAAATACTGGGCTACATTTCAAAATTTAAATATGGTACATGAAAAGGCTTTGTTCACATTTAATTAAATTGCTGTTTATGTGCCATATGTCTGATCAGACACTGCTTGTATCCCAGATGGAGGTAATGGGTATAAAGCTTTTTCTTCCTTTTCTAAAAGTACAACGTACAAATTGAGATGATTTTCGAAGACTTGTCATCCCAGTGACAAACTCCTACGGCCACTGCTGTGACACAAGCTCTTAAATGATCACTTTGTGGCTCATTAACTCTCAGAACCATAAAGATAACCTCTCTGAAGATAGATAGGACCCTTTGCTCCAGAAGACGATACTTAAATTATTTTCAAGGCTGTTAGTGCAAATTTTCTCAGCTATACTTCTGCCCTGACTTGCCCAAACTGTTTTCTTTAGAATTTCAGATCATGTTTATTCTTAAATGTTAATAAAAAATAAAGAGACACTCACTGTTAATTTAAAAATATAAACCGAAGTCATGAAAGTATAAATTTAATAATATTTAATGCAACCTGGGTAGATACCTTTTTGGATTTCTCTTCATTCCGAAGCAGAATGCACTTAGCTTGTTCACTGAGTACATGTGTTTTCTGAAGAGGGGAAGAGTCATTTTTACCATATGAAGTGAGATTGGGTTTTTCTTACATTTGCTGCTCTGCTGTTTTGCCATATTTTTCTGAGTTCAACTCTCTAATCAGTTGGTGGGAATGTAGATTTAATGACATTTATTTTGAAACATGTGTTCTGCTAAAACATGTTGTAGTACTGGAGGACATTTCATTCTAGAACTGCTGGCTGCTGAAACTAACACTGTGTCTACCCAAGCAGCGACTCAAATATTTCAGTCAAAAGCATTTTGGGATACCAAAAGCCAGGACAGTATTTCTGGGTGTGCACACTTCTGAAAGCGAAAGTATTACAGTCAGGATCTTACCTCCTACCCCCACACACAGTTAGAATATTAGAAGATGTGAAAGTGCCTCCCCTATTGGAGGTATGTCAGTCACAGTGGCTACAAAAAGCTCCTCTCTTTTTATTCTTAAGGAGAATAAGTAGAAATAGAAGAAATATAAGGATAAAATTCTTGGCTTTAGCAGTTGTCTTGTAGGGAAGGGTGTCATATTCTTTGGAGAGCAGCGAGGCCAGGCCGCAGAGAGAGGAAAGTGGGAGGCCTCCCTGTAAGCGAGACGTGCCAGCCTCAAATTAAAATGATACTCCTCTTCTATTCTCTCCAAAAATCAGGGCAGAAGACCTACATTGGCCATCTTGGTTTGCCAGACAAGAAAGAGTGTAGTAGCCTTTTACTTATTTAGGGATCTAACATAGACTAGATACTGTACCAGAACTTTTAGATAGAGTTTTCTATTAAAATGTGACATAACTCCTGCAGTATGTATTGCTCTAGGTGAATAATATAATAGTAAATATAACATTTATATATGATGAATATAATATAATGAATACAAAGAGTTTGGCCAACTTGTCACAATCATACAATCGGCACTAGGATTTGAACCACGAAGTTGAATTAAACTGACCATCTCTTTCCAGATCATCATCCAGAAAAAGTGAGAATGCATCTTGTGGGAAAACAAATCAGGGACAGTTGGGAAGGGAGAGTAAAACAGAATGACAAACATTGTCATACTACAGGTAATATACAAATATAATTAGGTTATATTTGTTATATATTGTTGATGTAGAGTAATGAATGCACATATAATTTAAAACAATATTGTAATACTGGACAATGATTGAAAATTCATCCTCCTTCAGAAGGCATAAACACACATTCATGGTATCTACTCTTCCACTAAATGCTGAACAGTTACCCACAATAACAATTTGAAGTCATCCTCAATACCCCCTTCTCCCTGTCCCCTGCCTTGCCGTAACTCACTTTGCCCCAATCTTGATTTTTCTCTCCACTAATAAAGGGCCCCACCAACTGTTCTGCACAAGTCAGTAGCCTGGAATCACTTGGTACGAGACTTTCCATTATTGCTCATGTTCAATCCTTTACTTATTTTTATCTATTTTCCCTCCTAAATATGTCTTGAATCCATTAATTTTTTGCCATCTCCTCCATCATACTAGTATTACACTGGGGAACAATTTTTTTTCATTTTCTGTTGCATGAGGTTTTAGAACTCTCTTTTATATATTTCTGCATCACTGATTCCAAATCCAGAATCTGTTTTTTGGTGCATGCTCTAGTTTTTTTGCAATTTTAATTTCTTTCTGTTACAGTTAATGGCATGCATTGTTTTTTAAGTTGGAGTAAAAGGGCAATGACTCTTGGATTGAACATAAAGACAAGGCAATTAATGTTTTACAAACATCACTTTTACATAATTGTAGTTGTTCTTAAATGTAAAAAATTATCTGATATAATTACCCTCTTGTTTTAAAATTGAATCATGGCTTCTTCAAGTAGGCATAAATTTAAGAATAGTCCTGACACCTTCTGTTATATGTGTGGCTATTACACACTTCAACGTCAAAGGTGCAATATTTCATCATTTTTGACATGTGCATATATTGCCTCTTTTCAAGTTCCCCTTGGCGATCAAGACAAGAATTGGACTCCTCATATGGTGTGTCATAATTGTGAGTAAATGCTTCATGACTGGACAATAGGAAAACGCAAAGGAATGCCTTTTGGTATTCCCATGGTTTGGCGTGAACCTAAGGTCCATAGCAGTGACTGTTATTTCTGTCTGATCCATGGAAAGGGCATTGGCAAAAAAACCCAGCATAAGATCACATATCCTAATATTCCTTCAGCAATATGACCTATCCCATACTCTGAGATGCTCCTGGTTCCAGTTTTCAATGGTTTTATTCTAAGGACGAAGAAAGTGAACATGGAGATCAAGTGTATTTTGATAAGATGCATGAGGAAATGATTGTACAATCTGAAGAGTCTTCGTCTGATGCCAAGCAGTCATTAACCCCTCAGCAGTTTAGCCAACCCGAATTGAATGACTTAGTAAGAGATTTGGGCCTATCAAAGAAAGCAGCTGAGTTATTAGCCTCCAGGCTTCAAGAAAAGAATGTACTTCACTGGTCAGCTAAAGTATCCCATTTCAGGAAGAGTGAACAAATTTTCATGGTCTTATTTTCTGAAGACAAACACTTTGTTTACTGTCATGATATCAGTAGTCTTTTCAGCCAGCTAGATGTTACCACTTATAGTTCAACAGAATGGCAGCTATTTCTTAACAGCTCTAAACAGAGTCTGAACTGTGTTCTTCTACATAACGGTGATGTTTATACAGCAGTTCCAATTGGTTATTCAACTCATTTGTGAGAAGATTATAATGACATAAAAATTGTCCTTGACTTACTGAAGTATGAGGAGCATAACAGGACCATTTGTGTGGATCTTAAAATGGTAAATTTCCTGCTGGGACAAAAGAGTGGTTTCAGGAAGTATCCTTGCTTTCTGTGTTTGTGGGACAGCTGAGCACGGAAGAAACACTGGACACAGAAGGAGTGGCCGAAACGTGAAGCTCTGGAAGTAGGGATGCAAAATATTGTGAATGAACCTGTACTTAATCAAGATAGGATCATTTTTCCCCCACTTCACATCAAACTTGGCTTAATGAAGCAATTTGTTCAGGTTTTGAATAGAGAAAGTGAATGCTTTCAATGTATTATTTCAGCTTTTCCTGCCTTGTCTTTTGAGAAGATAAAAGCAGGTGTATTCGATGGACCTCAAATTTGAACCCTCATATGTCACTAAGAATTTGCCAGGAAGATGAATAAGGAGGAGAAACAGCATGGCAGTCTTTTGTCGCAGCTACAAAGAACTTCCTTGGCTACAAAAAAGCAGAAAACTATGAACTTCTGGTTCAAAAGATGATATTGGCTTTCTGCGACATTGGATGTAACATCAGTGTTAAGATTCACTTCCTGAACAGTCACCTTTTAAGTTTCTGAAAATCTTGGAGCTGTTAGTGATGAGCAGGGAGAATGCTTTCATCAAGATCTGAAGACGATGAAAGAGCATTATCAAGGTCGATGGGACAGAAATATGATGGCAGACTACTGCTGGAGCATCAAATGAGATTGTCCTTAAAAGGTACACAAACACAAGAGCTACAAACGCAAATTTTTACTTGAATAGAATTTAAATAAATTTTGGGCAAATTTTATGATTAAGGGTTTTAATATGTTCTATTTTGAAATTGTAGACAAATTCTGATGCAATCATATCTTTTAGGGTATTAGTGTATTTACTGCATTATATAAATTATTATATTTTCACAAAGATGATGCCCAAGAAGACATTCTACTTCATTATGTTAAACTAAATGTTGAAAATTTTACAAGATGAAAACCTACAGTCTTAAATTGCAAAAAACCTGTACCTTACAGAGAAAAATTAATGTCAGATTTGACACCAGCACACCCGATTTAGGTAAGAACAAGTGTTTTTGTGGTTGCAACAAAAATTTTGTTCCCCAGTGTTACCTGAACTTCTACAGTAGTTTTGTATCTCTGATCTCTAATCTATTCTCCACAGAACCGGCAGGAAAATTAATTTTTTAAAAAAATTATTGATTTGAGAGAGAGAGAAACAATGAGCTGTTCCTGTATATGCCCTGACTGGGGGTTGAACCTGAAACCATTCTGTATCAGGATGATGCTCTAACCAAGTGAGCTATCCAGTTAGGGCAAAGGGGAATTTTTGTAATGCAAATCTGATTCCATCAGTCTCCTGCTTGAAATCCTTCAGAGACAGGATCAAGACAGACATTCTTGGCATGGCCTGTGATGCTCTGCATCAGCTGGCCTCACTTCTCTCTTCATCTTCATCTCGTGTAATTTCCCCTCTCTTTAATTCAGCCACCTTGATCTTTTAGTTCCTGTCTCATAGCCTTTGCAAATGCTTTTCAGTGGCTGGTATTTTGTCTCTAAAACCTTCTCTTCTTTACCGAGTCACCTTTAACTTGTCCCTAAGATAGCTTACCAAAGCTCCCCTTTCTCAAGTTCCATCTTTCTATGCATTCTCCATTAGTACCCTGCTCTTCCCTTTAAACATATATAACTATAGCGATGAAATACTTCTTTTTCTATTTTTCCTCTGTCACAGCAAAAGCCAAGTCTGCCTTATTCACAACTCTGTGTGCAGCACTGGGCATGGAGCCTTTAATACACTAGGTACCTAGTAAATCTTTCTTGAATGATAAAATGAATATTTCCTTTGCCACCTTCAATTAAGGCAAGAGAGTGGGTCATCTTACAACTCTGACAGTAGGTTTCTTGAAGCCAGCCCCTATGCCTTTTATCTTGTTATCCTCAGTGACTGCCACAGTGATTGCACGTTATCAACAATGAGCTTACTGAATGTACACATTACATGAATGGTGACTGGGAAGATCCCTAGCTATTAGGAAGCAGAACATCTTTCCACTATATAAGACCTAATGGTTTCAACTTCTAGGCAGATTAGAGAGCTCCATGAAAAAGCTTCAAATTATCTACATTTCTCTCTCCTTTCTCCAGATAACTAGAACCTATATATGTAATAGTTATTTATTACAAGGAATTGGCTCATGTGATGGTGGAGGTTTAGAAGGCCCACAATCTGCCATCTGCAAGTTGGAGACCCAGGGAAGCTGGTGGTGTGAATGGGAAGCCTGGGAGCTAGAGAGCTGATGGTGTATGTTCTAGTCCCATCAGGAAGGCCTAGGAACCAGAAGCACAGAGGACAGGAGACATCCGTCCCCAGGTCAACAGGTAGGCTGAGAGTGAATTGAAACTTCTTCTACCTTCTTGTTCGATTCAGGCTCTCAATGGATTGGGTGACTGACACCTACCCTCAGTGGAGAGGGTAACCTGCTTTACTCAGGTCACCAATCAAATGCTAATCTCATCCAGATACAGCCTCACAGACACACACCAAAATAAAGTTTAACCAGATATCTGGGCATCCTGTGACCCCATTAAGGTGACACAAAAAGTTAACTATCAAATGACTATAGCCAAATATATACATAGACCTATTAATTCTGAATATTTGTGTTTTGCTGTACCTTTTAGAACTGAGATTCTAGCAACTGAGATTCTCATCTATTCCAAATCTTATAGATCATTTGTGAGGTTCCAGTTGTTGAAAATCTCACGGAGACAATTCAGTGACTACAATAAATGTCACCCATAGATTTTTCAATAACAGACTTCACATGTACTACTTAAAATTACTCCAGAAGCTTATGGTATTACATAAAGCCACAAAAGATGTGTTAAAAGAAAACCAGCAGGCTTTCTAAGATGTTCTAATGTAACACATTGTCTGTCAAAACACTGTTAGTATGGGTTAAAGCTATTTCTAATTTGTCTTTAACATGGTTGTGAATTCTCTCTCCGTCCTTCCCTTCTATCTTTTTCTTGATATAAACTTTCAGAATAAAAGCTGTGCTCAGTAAGTTTAATTATGTGCACAGTCTATCTAACTCTTCAATATCACATCAAATCCCAGTTTTTTTTTTCGAGATATTAGATACACTTAGTAATTAGCCTCATCAGTGGAAGTACTGCATGCACATTTGTACATGTGAAAACGCACCATAATAAAAACAAGTTATACTAAAAAGTGAATGATTGGTATAAAAAGAGATAGTTATGTCTTAGGTTAGGGACATGTGCTTTGTCTGTAAATTATTTGCCAAGTAGTTGGTGGTTAGAAAAATTAAAGCATAATATTAGATTTTGGTAGTTTTTTTTCGTCAGCCCAAAGTTAGCTTGTCCCTATATTTAGAGCAATAGCATAAAAAACAAGATTGGCTGAATCACTTGGCTAAATCCCCTAATTTTCTGTACCATAATTTGCTCTTTTATGTGCTACTGATAAAAACTTTTCGTGTACATTTCATAGGCTGGTTATGGCTAACTACTTCCTCTAGTGTATCTAGCAAAGTGACAATTCGTGAGAGATGGTACAATATAAAGAAATGTGAACATCTGCTCCCATAGCATTACATATGCAATATTATTAGGATCATTGTAAATGCAAGTGGGAAAAACAGGCACTTCAACTTCATCAAATCTATTGAGGATTTGCAATTAAAATAAGCAATTAATGTAGGATATAGAGATATCACTCTAGTGGAGTCAATATGATGATTTGAAGGTATGGCTAAATTTTAGATGTCATAGAATCAGTCTTGAAATAAAAACCCAAAATCTAGCCTAACAGAATTAAACTGTTGAATAACAGTACTCTAGCTTTTGTTAATGAATGATAGAGTATTGTTTTATATACAGATAGTTGCCATTGACAATAATCATTTGTACAGCTTGAAATATGAGGGGAATAGAAGAGTAGAAACAGGTCTTTTTTTTTACACTATATCTTTTTATCTGAAACATTTTCAATATTGTTTATTTAATTAGAAATTGCATTTCTTCATCCACCTTTAAGTTCAAGTATTAATCACTTTAAATGAATTAGAGAGATTCTGAGGTTACCAAGCTAGAGGTAGAATATATTGATGCTACATATTATAATTTTCGCTTGTAAAACTAGGGACACTGGTTGAGCTGACATAAATAGTTATTGTTTTAGAGGAAGGTCCATTTTGCTCCTTTACCTCCACCAAGCCTGGCTTCCCCTTGACTGTCAGTATTTTAGCTTTGGTTGGCCTTCCATTTGGAAAGGGTGAAAGTTTGATTGTATATCACAGTGTCCACACAGGATCTTGGAAATCATCAAAGGGTCACAGAGATTTTAGAAGAGAGGGTCTCGAGTCCAACACCCATTTATGAGACATAAACCTGAAAACTCAGGGAAGTTTCAAGGCTTGTGAAGAGTCACATGTCCAAGTAGGTGAGAAAGCAGTACAATATGGTGACTTTGAAGTAACAAGAACTCGGAGGCAGTGACTTATTGACACTTTGGCACCGATTTCAGTTTTGTGAAGTCACTTGAACTGTGGTTTTGAAAAATTGCTTCACTGTTACCTTTCTCTGTAATTCTTGTATCCCCAGAAAAATCAAGCTCTTTGATTTCCTGTAGTCCCCATTATTTCTAGCACAGTGCAAAAACACACTCAGTAAAATTTAAATGAATACATTCTATTACTGCTATTAGATTCCCTGAGACTTTTAATTTTAACTTTTTTTGACTTGAAAAATCAATGGACATCTTATCCTTTGCCTTAGCTAGACTTTGCATATTTGCTGATGTTATAAACTCTGTGTACCTTTCATGGATTGCTTATGCCCAGCATTCTACCATTTATTCTATTGTAGCACAATGCCTGTTAAAGAGAGATGATACAATACGAATAAATATTTGTAAGTTCTATCTGGACTCAGAGATTGAAACTCTCCTTTATTTTCTTGAGTCAAGTTCATACACAACTGCTTTATTTCCATTCTTCTGATCAGCACCTGGTAAAGCACCTGACTTTTCAGCTAGAGGACAATTAAGCAAGATATCCCTCATGATGCATTCTGGTGGCTCTAATACCTGCTTGGTTCTGTGCATTATTTTCTAAAGGGGACCTTCTGCAGGGCAGATCCAGGCTCTGGCTCCTAAGCCCCTGTCTCCCTTGGCTGCTGTTTGCTGATTTGTGGCTGTGGTTTTCTTATGCCTTTATTTTCCTGGCTCTGACAAAATGACAACCACCTTTTTGGATTCCTCCACATGCTCAGCCAACATATTCAAGTTCTGCTGCTTCAACACTGCTGAGTGATCTGCCATGTTTGGAACTGCATTCAGGCTAATGTCATTTTGAATTTTAAGTCTTTGAGAGATTTCAGAGAGTCACTGATCCTTCCTGAAAACAGGTCCCTGATTATTTCTTTGTGGCTTGCTCCAAAATGACATTTCACAGCCAATGCACGATGATGACTGAAAAAAGATTCTATTGTCTCTTCCAAGCCTGCCTGCACTGAGGAAATCGGGCCCTTTTCAAAACACTGGGGATTAAATGTTTTTTTCAGCTTTCCCGAATAGAACTTCATATCATAATCATAAGGTTCTTTTTCTTTTCTAAAGGTGAAGAAATTTAAATTTATGTTTGGCCTCAGGCTTGTTAACATAAACTACGTAACAGCCTGGTTTTTGAGGTCTTCGTGATTGTTCTGAATGAAACTGTCTCCTCTACTTAGATACCGATGAAAACTGGAGAAAAACAGGTGGCTGAGGACCTGACAGTGCATTATTAGTCCATGGGAGATTGCGAATGAGGCATGGGTTCTTCCTCATCTCATAGCAAGAAGCTCTCTGTTCTTTCTTTATCTCTCTTTCCTCTCTCCTCTTCTTCTCTCTGTTCTTTAATTTTTGTTCTCTTGTTTTGCATTAATGTAAGTCTGGGTATCTGCCCATAATGGAAGAGAGCTTCTTTTTCCATGTTGACTTGGGGTCGCCTTGGTTTACTCCTCAAAAGTCAGAAACTGTGTCCTAACAAAGGAGAGACTTTTTTTTTTCTTAAATAAAGATAAGTACATTGACCCTGTGTTTAAAAATTAATGGTGTATGCAACAACAATTTTTTTTAATGATTAAACACAATGGTTTTAATCAGAGAAACTGTTTTTTTTTTGTTTTGTTTTGTTTTTTTTTACTTAGAAAGCTATTCTGTTTAAAAAGAAAGGGCTAAAAGCCAAACTCTGCATGGGTTAAAGACATTTTACCAAGACTTCATATTTTTTTTTTCTGCAAAAATAGTTTATTTTGTGAATTTGAGATTCAAGTCATAGCCCTGCTTTTTCCATTTTTAGTGTGACTGCTCACTTAGGCTGCGTGCCCTCATGTATAAAGTAACCACATTTTAAGAGATTACAAATGGAGTCCGTATCTAAAAGTAATTACAGCAATAAACATAGCTAGAATTCAAACCTTTCTTTTAACCAAAACACCCCTGATAAATCTTATAAATTTGTGTCTTTGTGTATGTACTAGTTCTAGCTGTCAATCTTTTATGAAGGTGCTTGCCCTGGCTTTTATGTTGGATGATCTAAACCATATTCACATCCAAAACCTTATTTTATTTCAATTGTATTCTGAAAAAAAATTATATAACGATTTTTATAATTCTAGTTTTTCTTTGTTATTGAATTTATTGAGGTGATACTGGTTAGTAAAATTATATAGGTTTCAGGCATACAATTCTATAATATGTACATTATCTGTTTATTGTATTATGTGTTCACTATCCCAAGATGATTCTATTTTTAAAAATGTATTTCATTAAGAAAAAAAATGTACATATTAACCTTCATGAACTGAACTGATTACTTAGAGTGTAAAAATTGAGCTACAGAGACATTCATATATTGCGGAAGGCATATTCACACATCTCTTTTATGAATTCAATATTCTATTACAAGGAGTAAAGATGTTGTGATTGGCAGATGCAGGTGCTATAATACACATAGCTCAGTAGCTAGTGTAGTTTATGACATATTCTCTACTCCTTTACCACATTTTAGGATTAGAAAATCTGTTACAAGAGATTACTAATAATATCTCCTGTATAAAATTTGCCATCAATATCTTTTTTCAACCAGAAAAAAAAATCATCCACTATATTTCACTCACCACAATTATTTAGAAAGGTCTTTTATCAAAGTATTATTTTTTTTATTATAACTACTTAGCATAATGTGTAGAAAATTTGCAGTGTATGTTGGCTTTTATTATTTTTATTCAAATTAGTTGGTCTCTATTGACAATAGTATATGATAGAAACCCAATCAAACTAGGTTAAGAAAAACAAGGCTTTTATTGGCTTATGGAAAGTCAAGGGCACTGGATTCAGGCACATTGAATTCAAGCATTAGGAATCTGTCTTTTTTTTCATATCTTTACACTTCTTTCTTTTGGGTGAACATGTTTCTGAGGTAGGCTTTATCTGCTAAGATGTCTGCCAGCATTCCCAGATAAATATCCATCCATGAACTTTAAGAACAGCAGGGAGTTTCTTTCATCCTGTATTTATGCAAATGTTTCAGGTTGTATCTCATCGGTTCTATTTGGCCTGACTTGAGCCTCTTAATCATGCATGAATGATCACAACTGACCAGGGGATCTAAAATTCCAGTTAGCTAGGCCTGCACCATGTTTCTGAGCAGCACCAGAACCATAAGGAAAGAGAGCATGGGAAACAGAAGGATGAATGCATGTCAGCCTGGCAAAAGCAGAGCAACAGATGTCCACTGCCTCATTGCACTCATCCCCCAGACATTTCCTGTGTTTCTCCCGCATCCCCTGCACTGTGGGTATGAGCACCAGAGTGTGTGTGGCTGCGAGAGGGGCAAGGCGCACAGCAGGAAGGAAGAAATTTAGGAAATTTAATCTGTTCCCTCAAAGGAGAGACGGCTGTACATTAAAAAAAAATGAGAAACAAGGACTCTGTGATGAACTTGTTGATACAGGTGGTAGAAATTCAGAGCAGGAGAAAACACGGTGATTAGAGACTGAGAAAACCCTTAGGGGATGGTCTTGAGTGATGGAGCAGTGCAGAAAGGAGGGAAAGCAGGCAGGACCTTCCAAAAGCTAGTGGAATGTTGGTGAGGGCTCACCGCTTTGATGCAAGGAGTGTATGGGAAAAACAGCAGAGAACCAGGGCAAGCAGCATGGATAGGAGTGCCCCTGCAGAGAGGCAGGCCCCACTGGGCAGGGGAGGATGAACAGGGACACCTGAACGCCAGGTGGGGCAGAGTAGGCAGGAATGATAGAGAGAGGCAGAGTTGTATCAGAAAGATGAATCTGATAACAGACATAGAGGAAAGTGATGAGGTCTGAGAAGGACATGTGGCCGTGGAGAAGAAGAAAAGACACTAAAAGAAATTTCAAAGGGAAGATCAACAGGACTTTGAGAAGCTGGTGGAAATAGATGAGGAAAGAGATGATTCTAAATGATCAAGCCTGGGGGCCCTAGTAATGGAAGAATCATTATGGTGTAGTGACAGGAACCATCATTTCCTGGTAGTTAGCGTACTTTTCTCAGGGCCATTCCAACTTCTACCATAGACTCTAGCTATTTTCATGCATATATTTCTTCAGAAAAGATTGTCTGATTCATCTTTGTCTATTCAATAAAATGAAGTTTGGTCTTTTGCACATATTTGAATCAATGTGTATTTGTGAAATAAATTGCACAGAGGGAAAACAGATTCCTGGGGAGTTTAAAAATTTGTCTACCTGTCAAGTTAGTGATAGAATGGCAATGAGGGTCATCTTTTCAACCTCTGTGATATTTTATTCTTTGTGAACCTTTTCTGCTCCAGTTATTCTTCTTGGGATGTAGGTGCACCTCTCCGATACAAACTGCCTGGCAAAATATTGATGTAGGTATTTATGTCCTGTCCTATACAAACTTACAGTGTATTTCCAGATAAATCTAATTTATGCCCAATTTCTTTCAAAGTTAAAGAGCATCAGAAGGAAGTTTCCCTGTGACCTTTCAAAACTCTTGGTGTTTTCCATTTAGTTCTATAATTTTAAAATTTCTGAGACCATGGAGCTCTGCTGAGTTGAAGGGTCCTGTGAGATTTTGCTTGTTTTACATGCAAAGTACAATACTATGTAATGCTGCAACAGAGTGCAAAGATGTAAGTGATTACATTCCTGCAATGTTGCCCAAAGTGGGCAAAATCTGATACCCTGAAGTTTGAGAACCATTGGTCTTGGGTAACCTCTCCTCAATGACCTTGTGGAAACTTTGGTTTTTAAACTTAACCTGGATGGCTTGTTAAGACCCTGATTGCTGGGTTCACTCTTTGAGTTTCTGATTCAGGAGGCTAGGTGTGGGGTCTGAGACTTTGCACTTTAAGCAATTTCCCACATGTTACTGATGCCTCTCTTTTGTGGGCCATACTTGAAGAACCTCTGTTTTAGTACCAGATTACAATAGGAGTCCTCCCATGAAGCTCATTTTCCTTTAAGAAAGATTGTTTCCCCCTGACCAGGCGGTGTTACAGTGGATAGTGTGTCAGACTCGGATGTGGAGGATCCAGGTTCGAAACCCCAAGGTTGCTGGCCTGAGTTTAGACTCATCCAACTTGAGCGTGGGCTCACCAGCTTGAACACAGAGTCACTGTCTTGAGTGTGGGATGAGAGATATGTATCTGTGGTTGCTGGCTTGAGCAAGAGGTCACTTGCTCTGCTGTTGCCCCACAGTCAAGGCACATATGAGAAAGCAATCATTGAACAACTAAGGTGCTGCAACAAAAAATTGATGCTTCTCATCTCTCTCCCTTCCTGTCTTTCTGCCCCTATCTGACTCTCTCTGTCTCTGTCAAAAAGAAAAAAAAAAGAAAAAAGAAAGATTGTTCCCCTAAATGCCCTTGAAATTGGGTTCTGAAAAAGCTGTAAAATTTCTGTAGAATCCATCTATGTGTATACAGGACACAAAGACACCATCTGGTGAAATGTGCATTCCTGTGAAATACCAAAGCCATGAAGGTAGTTACAGGAATATTAGCCAGACAGAGCATACCACTGAAGACTCATACCCCTTCCCTACAAGCACTGATTTGTGCTAAATTGCAAAATTAAGGTTGAAGCAATACTAAGAAATCCAGGGCTGAAAACTCCCTTCTGAATTTTGAGTATAGTTTAATAAAATGATACAGCAGCACAAAGCTATAATCTGTTTCCATACACCAATTTGTGTATAACGCAAGATCACATCAGGGAGGAAACGCTTCAACTCCTTATCAGGAAAGCTACAATCTGAAGCTACAATTAGCTTGGTAGTCAATGCCAGGAATTCTGAATCACAATGGCAAGATAGCCTTCATTAGGTACCCTCATGTAAGGGTGGGCAGTGATGCCGCTGGGTAAAAGGGATGGGATTCTTTGCCTGGGAAAACAGAGGCTCTTGAATGTTAATGGGTGCATCTGACAGATTTTTAATACTTGTGTTTTTCCTTGACTCACACACACCCCACACTCCAGTTCAAAGATGGCTGAAGTGTGAGATGGAGAGGGAAAAGCTGGCAATGTTGGAATGGCTGGTGAGCTTGATGGGCGTGAAACTCTGGGCTCGGTTTTGAATCTTTCTTCCATTAGGCACCATTGGGATGCAGGCTCAGAGTATGATTATTGTATCTCTAGTGTAATTTGAATTTCCTAGAATGACCTCATTATTCAAAATCCCTTTCAAAAGGTTTACTTCTTTGGGGGAAGACATTGGCTCTCCAAGATTTCCATGAATACTCTCACACATGATTAGAATGTTATCATTTGTGTTTTTGTTATTTTACTTGCTTACACATGTATTCAGAAAACACTTAGAAGCACTCATTACCTTCCCAATATCATTCTGGGCCAATGAGAAACAGGTTCTCCCTCCAGGGCCATCTTCTATCATATAGGATGGTTAGTGTTGATACTTGTCATTTCACTTAGATTCTTTCTCTTTAAAAAAAAACACATGACTTTCCTCATTGTATATTCCTGGTCAAAGATCTACAATATATTTTTTTAATTTTATTTATTTATTTTAAATAATTTATTTATTTTCTATATTTTTCTTGAATTTCTTGGGGTTATGTTGGTTAATAAAATTATACAGGCTTCAAGTGTATAATTCTATAATGCATCATCTGTATATTGTATTGTCTACAATACTTTAAAAAAGAGTAAAACAGGTACCCACAGAGATGAAATTTTACCTTTTAAAGGTTGAAGAGAATATTTTGAGAATTGCTATTAATTTTCTGCTTTTAAAGATGAAAATATTTTCTTTTAAATATGTTCTTTGCTTTAAGGAAAGTATCAGAATCTGATCTTTTCATTCATTGACTTTGAGAATATGTATTGAGAGGCCATTTTATGTCAAGTATAGTTATAGATCCTTGGAAACAAGACAGACAAGCCTCCTGTCCTGGTGGAGATCACATTCAAGATGGAGTAGAGAGACAATACACTTATAATAAATAAGTAAATTATGTGGTAGTGGTGATGTTTGCCAAGGGAATGAAGACATATATATGGGAGAGGGGATAGGAAGCCTGTTGTGGATGTGAATATATAGCATTTAGGGTGGGGCAAAAGCTGGTTCACTGGTGTTCATATGGAAAATAATATGCATAATAGTACAAGAATGAACTGTTTTGTGTACTTGCAACTGTAAACCTACTTTTGCTCCACCCTGTGTATTCCCCCACTGTTCTTGAATAAAAGCTTTGGCATCACCATCACCTTGAGAACAGAGATGAACCTTGAAGTGTTATTTTTAGCATTATAAAGCAGGTATAGCTTCATATTTTGAGATCATTTAAAAAATATATATTTCACTTGGACTCACTCTAAAAATGATTGTTTTTTGGTAGATATGTGTGGTGCCCCAGTATTATAGCAGGAAGTGTAAACTCTTCCCTCTTCCAGAGGAGAAACTGAAGAGGACCCTGGATGGGTTTGGCAGATACCTTCTTGGACAGGGGAGCATGTCTGGTGTGATTCAGCAGAGAGGACCCCAAAGCTTGAGAATGTGCAACTATGGAAGCCTATCTCATCCCCTCAATGACAGTAGAAAGTTGAGTTTCCTACAGAATAATTGAAAGTTCTAGCCTTGGTCAGGAAATGGGCAGGCATCTTATGGGGAGGTAGGGAGGCCACTTTTCTTTCAGGGGAACATGTAGGTAGGGACCTGCATTCTGAGGTTCAGGAACAGTTTGTGGTATATAATAGTGATATCAGGTCACAAATCTAGGTAATAAAATATTACAATTTGTTTAAACATGAGAATCTATTTCTAATCAATAGCTAACACAATGCTTAAATATTAAACACTTGGGGCATCTGTTTAATCTATAGTATAGTACTCCAAGGTTGGTCAATACCACTATTTCTTGTTCTATTCTGGAAGTTCTGATGTACAGAGTAAGACATGAAACAAAAATAAGTGGTGTGACTACCATTAAAGATGATTATTACCTAGACATGTCAAAATAGCTGAAGAATCTTATATTTTAGACTCAGCAGTATCTAAATACAATGTCATTATCCAAGTACCTAAAGAGCTCCAGTACACAAACATTATACAGTCAGAAAATATGACAAAAAGGAAATTCCATTGATAATAAAAATAAGAACCAGTAACCTTCCAGGAATTATCTTTGTAAGAACATGTGGAACTTCTATATAAAAAGTGACAAAACTACTCTAAGAAATGGAAAAGAACTAGAGGGGGAGCCAAACTTGAGTTCAGGACTTGGGTGAGTAGTATCGCTAAATGATGTGCATACAGGGATGGGCAAAAGTAGGTTAATATAATTAATAATAATAATAAATACAATAATAAATACTAGTACGTATAAGAATTAACTGTTTCATGCACTTACAACTGTAAACCTACTTTTGCTCACCTCACATTATCGTGTAGGTTTAATGTAATTATTTTCAGGGGATTGCAGTGTAAAACTATGTTACAGTACAGGGTGCAAAGAGCCTAAAACAGTACAAATGAATTTTTTTAGGAGGCAGAAAATAAACAATGAGGTGGATGCATTTCACATGTCTCTACAGTCGTGCCTTTAATAATCACTGAGGCGGACACTGGGATATAGAGCAGTGACCTGAACCTATAGAGTATGTTCTTGAGCTAAGAGTCACCTACCAGCTTTCAGATGCATGTTTATGTATGAGTTCTTTTGTCTTCCCCACACTGAAGGCAAGTACATCTTTAGTGCTGTTTCATAATAAATAGGAGTTTTTTGAATGGTAGTTTCCTTTGATCCCACAAGAGTTCCATGCCAATCCAACCCTGGTTGAATTCCATAAAATAATAGCAGCAAGTCAGGAGGAAAGCCGGCTGTAACATTCAATTGTCTGTAACCAATGTGTTAGGAGTCACTGTCTTTTATCCAGACAGTACAGTTGAATTTTAAAAATGGCATCTATTACCACATAAGAGGCAACCCATAACAGTCCCTTAAAGAATGTTTGTCTCAATTGTGGTTATTTAAAGTCATTATACCAAATTTCAAAGTGTTCTTATGGTAAACAGACATAATAAAATATTAGATGAATAAGAACTCATTTTTAAGTTCTAAGAAGTCAATGCTTTTTTTCTTTCTTTTTAAATTTATTTTTTCATTTATAAAGTCTCCACTTTCCTGGACTTATGAGTTACAGAGTTTCCTCCCTAAAAGAAAGGCTCTCATAAGTCCTATTATTTAAGGAGGTAAAAGTCAATTGACGCCAGAACACGTTTTCCAATCTTTTGACATAGCTCTGAAATGGCTAAGTTGTCATGCACATATATTTTTAATAAACTTATTGTAAAGAGAAAAAAAAATATATATATGACTTTCACACACATGCAAAGGCACGCTTATGTTCCTCAGGTTAAAACTCTTTATTAAATTCTGGCTCAGGGCAGATTTAAACAGCTGAGTTATAAATCCACGAATAAAGAGGTCAGACTGCAGATGCTGACAGACTCTTAACACCAGCAGTACCAGCAGGCATGGCTCTCAATGTGTAGCAACTACGGGAGACAGCGACGTGTATCTTGGACCTGGTCCTAAGCAGTTAGAAGGGGCTGGGGATTATTTTATTCCAAACTGTGGTTACATTTGTGGTTTGTAGCTACTTGTTAGCTTCTTTTCTATAGTCACAGGGTGCAGTTATAATGATATGCAAACACAATAAAAAATAATTAGCAATATCTTTTACGGTTCTAATTTAACAATATTAAAACGCCACAATATTGCTTTGGAAGAAAGTGGTAGAAGGCGAATGCTCTTAAATAGAAATTAAGTACCAATATGCTGGCAGTATTATCCACACATCTTGGCTAGATTACTTTCTGCATCCCAGCCACCTGGAAGCCATGTATACAATGACTGCAGAAATCTAGAAAAATATTGATGTTCCTGAAATTGCTTTGACACTTTTAAGAGTTGAAGGCAGAGGAAGTACTCCTACACGGAGCTTTTTACACACCAGGCATTTAATAGCTGTTGTTAGGGACCCCAGGTAGGAGAACAAACCAAAGTACTTAAGTACTTTCTTAGAAGAGCATTCAGCAAAACCCAAAACTAACTCTACATAATGACAAATATTGACTCCAGTGTTGGTGTCAAAAATATGTCACCAATTTCAGTGAACAAAAATAAAGGAAAGGACAAAGTAAATGTGCTAAGATAGTGAATAACTGCCAGGAATATTGGGGTTGATTGTACTATTATTTTTACTTGTGTGTATTTTTGAAAAAGAAATGTAAGATAAAAGTTAATTTTAAAAGTCGTCACCTCAAGAATGCATTCATTGTTCGATAATCTCTTCACTTCATATGTATTTGGGCACTGTGTTAAGCCCAGTTCAAACAGAGCTACAAATATCTTAACAAAATGTCCAGTTTTTCTTTGCACTTGAGTCTCACTGCATTGCAAACTGCTTGAAGGGAGTGCTTTGCGGATGCTTTCTGCAATGGCAATACCCGTGTAGCACTGGGGTTTCCCAGTTTTGATTATGGCCTATGCAAGGAAAACTCCCATCCATAAATAACCAAGGGGGTTCCTTCTTAGAGTGACAAGACCACTTGAAGCTGTCATCACACTCTGAAAAAGTTTAGAATACTGCAAACATTGAGTTGCCTTGGATGTGAGCTAAGCAGCATAGTCAACACAACGGACAGATTTGTGGGAACCTCGGAGAGATGGAGATTTGGAGATGTCTTTGTAAACTAGATAATTCTATTGAGACCCTGATTTCATCCGGCAGAACCTCTGTTTTTAATCTTCTTAACTCAGAATGAATTATCTTAAATGTCTGTAGTCATTTTACACTCTTTTTTCTGTACTTGGCACAACCTAGCTGGTTCAAATCCAGCTCATACAAATCCAATTTAAAAACCTTAGTGAGTTGCTTTGTTCCTCTCTTAAACCAGTGAACAGGCAGATGACCAAATTCCAAGAACGTTTTTTTCCAGCTGCTCTACTGCTTATCTCTGTACCTGAAGGAGATGGGTCTGTCCCTTCTGGGTGTTGGTTTTTCTCCTTTTTATTTCTTACAGACCCGGGATCACTATGCCTTGTCTCACTGAGTCTCTCAAATAACCACCTGCTTGGTCAACTGTCTCACTTTGTTCCTGCCAAATCCTTCCTGTTGGATTTCCTGGGAAACCATCTTCATTCAATATCTGAAGCCACAATCCTGTTTTCTAGATTGGAATCGCCCTTTGCATCCTTCCCAAACTGCCTGGTTTTGGGCAAATTTTGCCACGCTGGCTACTGTGTTCTCTTCACTAGGTTTGGTCCCATTCCAGTTCCAGCCTGCCCTCCGTGGAGGACTTTACACTCTGCCAGGGGGTAAAACTCTGAAAGAACCCATCAGTAACAGCAACAGAACCAACTTAAAATGGTGCTATCCTGTTTCTAGCAAGATACCAAGTAGCTTTTCAGAGACAATGGACCATCATTGCATGCCCTACAGCTGAAACAGACACAGAGGAGGGAACTTTCACCTCTGGCTGAACCAGGAATCAAGGTCTCATTCCCCCACCCCCATGGAACCAAATGACCAGGGCATAATCAAAACTTGAACAACAGGACACTTTTAGAGGTGATGGTCCATTGCCAAGGAAGATCCAGTAGTGAAGCCCCTTACCAGAAATGGCCAAGTTCCAAGGTTCACCAATTAAAATCTGTCACCCTATCCAGCACTTCCACATGTACTTGTTCTCTCCAACCTCTTAAAAAGCCACCCTGAACCTGGATGCAGAAGCAGATTGGGACTTTCCCCTGTCTTCTTGCTTGTCTGCCTCCCAAAATAAACTCTTTCCTTATTGCATACTCAAGCTTTAGTAATTGGTCTTACTGTGTATCGGGCATACATGCTTGGATTCAATTACACAGACAGCTGTATGGTATCCTATATTTTAAATAAGCCATTTTATCAAAAATTGGATAGCTATGGCATCTGATGGAATATAAATATATGTGTGTTAATTTCCATCTGCACCTGAAAGGTAGTCATGTGTTTCAATCAGGAATTCCCAGGACTGAATGCTCAAGTGACATTTAATCAGAAGGTCCTCTTCACATAGGTGGCTACTGTAAGTGCTTTAGCTTCTTTCAGAATTGATTTATACCAGAGATTTAGAAAATTTGCATAATGAAAGTAAGGAATTGGCTATCCATGGTGAAATTAGTGGACTGTTAATTAACAAATAGGTATTTGAAGTAGGTTCTCATTGGTAAATTTACATGGATTTAAGATATGTAGAAACACCTTCCCTCGGCCATCTCTCCCCAGCCCCAGGCATAAACAGAAGTGAGAAACTCAATTGGGTGGCCTAGACTTGATCTTTAATTAATCCAGCATCCATCCACCACTGATTCAGGGAAATTTTTATCTTTGAACTCTAATATATGACTATCTGCATCCTACAGCTATAAAATTATCACATTTGCTTCAGATGAAGATTTCATGAAGTTTTCTTTTAAGTACCAAATAGAAAACAGAGATTGGATTTTATTACGGTTGCATAACTTCTTTTGTGCCTGCTTGCTAATAAATCTAAGAGTAGCAGAATCCAGTCAGAATTACTACTTTCATTATAATCTAATTAGAGGGATTGTGAGCAATAGGTTAACCACATGCAACTACTAACATCTTACCAAATTGGCTTATGTTGGTTTATAACAGGATGCAATATACATATTTTATATATTTACACAATTATGTTTACCTACCTACCTACCTAAATACCAAACTAAGTTTCTTGATTACCAAAACCTTCTTACCCAGGAGTTGGCAAGTCATGGCTCATAGGCCAAATCTGGCTTACTGAATACTTTTGTAAATGTTCTGTTAGAATACAGCCATACTCATTTATTGACATTGTCAGTGGTTGCTTCCATGATACAATGATGGAGTTGAATAGTTGTTACAGAGAATGTATGGTTTGCAAAGCCAAAAATATATTTACTGTTTGGTCCCTTATATTAATATGTATGATTATTTACGTATCAGTTATTAAATTTCTTGCCAGTTTTATGTCGAAAGATTCAAAACTCTCAAACATAGGAGGTAGCAATCAACTTAGGAGGAAAAAAAAAATCCTATGTCCATATTCTATTAGCATTTCAGAATATAAGTATTTCCCGTGTTTTAAAATTCTTAAATATCAAATTAAAGTAAGTATGATTAGGGTTTTCTTCACTATTAACAATACTTTGATTTATTTGTACATGTGTTTGTTGCATTAATTGAACACTGACAAATTTAAGAATCCCTCAAGAGCTCAACTGTAGTATTCTAGAAATCACCACACACCTATATCTAATAATTTTAGTTTCAGAAAAACAGATTGGTAGCAATCCTAACATTTGTTTTTTTAATCAGTTGTAAATAAATGTAGAATAATTACTGTGTGCCCAGCTCTGTGTTGGTGCAAATAAAAGAGAATTAGACACGAGGAGGAAGATATCATAAACTAAATTACAATAACTGGAATGAGTCTCAGAGGAAAACCACTGAGCACAAGGCAATCCCATTCATAGTAATGGGGACTGGCTGATAAAATCTAAGATTAAATTCCTGATGCGGTGGGTAATCAATATACAATGCTGTGAATTGGAATGTGCATCAAATAAGAAAAAATGTGTGAAATGTCTGAAGTGAACAATTCAGTGTGTGATTTGTTTGAATTCTGTAGATAATAAGTGGAAGATACTTCAATTGATTTCAACCAACCATGATAGACCATGAAATAGGAAAAACATTTAAGCCAGCAGGGTTGAACAGATCCCCCATGCCTCACCTTTGTGTAGTTACTTTATGTTTAGAATTTAAAGAATAAAAAAAAAAAATTGGGCATTTGTATAGCATTGCTTAGTTTATTTGTTTCTGAAGAAAATTGTAAAATTCTGTGCAAAGAGAATTTTCAGAAAAAGATTAAATTATTTCTGTCATACAGATAAAAAACTGAACATGTATTAAACATTTAATTCTATTTATTAATTAGTGAGGAACCAGGCAGATATTCTAGTTGGTTTAAAAGATAAACTTAAGAACAGAAGCATTTGTAGTTCAAGGATATTGAAATGTATGTGCAAATGGAAAGAAAACCTTTCTGGAGTTTTAGAGAAGTTTGTTATCTATCGGACAGAATTGGCATGTCTATAAATAAGATTTCTTTTTATTTGCTGAACACACTTATAATTGGTTGTAACAACTGTAAAACTGCTTAAGTGGATGGAGAACCAGATAACCCTGAGTAGTATACTTTAGAGGCTAGAAAATGAATCGTTTTTCTCTAAAGCACAAATTCCTTCCTACCATTCTACACATAGAACCAGAACACTTTTTCCCAGAATGCTTAAGAGTCATCAAAACCAAAATAAATGGCTCAGTCATATAGTAAAATAAATTTTAGTATTTAAAATGATGTTTTAAATGAATAACTAATATGAAGAATGAAACATAAGTGCACTATAATATATTTTTTGAATATTTATTGCTATAGAAACACTGGCATGAAGAAAAAGAAAACAAATCAGTTAAAACCACTAGATATGATAGACTTTTCTTTAGCATTTGTAGCAAATTCTATAAAGCAATAAAATATGTATTACCTTATCTACCAATGAAAATAAATAAAAAAGTAGATAAAAAATACAGTGTGTCTGTAAAGTCATGGTACACTTTTGACCGGTCACAGGAAAGCAACAAAAGACGACAGAAATGTGAAATCTGCACCAAATAAAAGGGAAACCCTCCCAGTGTCTGTAGGATGATGTGGCAGCATGTGCGCATGCGCAGATGATGACGCAACACCGTGTATACAGCGGAGCAGCCCACAGCCGTGCCAGTCGAGATGTGGACGGTACAGAGGAAAGTTCAGTGTGTTCTGTGGATCGCTAAATTTGAATTCATGACCAAAGTGCAACGTGAATATCGACGCATTTATAATGAAGTGCCACCACATAGGAATAACATTACTCGGTGGGATAAGCAGTTGAAGGAAAGCGGCAGTTTGGTGGGGAAACCCCGTTCTGGTAGGCCATCAGTCAGTGACGAGTCTGTAGAGGCCATACGGGATAGCTACCTAAGGAGCTCTAAAAAATCTGTGCGTGCATGTGCTCGACAATTACACCTAAGCAAGACTACAGTTCATAAGGTGTTAAAGAAACGTCTCTGTTTTACGGGGTACAAATTGCGGCTGTTGCAGCTATCAAACCAGCGGATAGACCCACACGATGCACGTTTGCTACAGATATGCTTCATGAGATCGACAATGATGCAAGATTTTTGCAGAAGATTGTGTTTAGCGATGAGGCCACCTTCCATATCTGTGGACATGTTCATCGCCATAACGTCTGAATATGGGCTGCTGAACATCCTCATGCCTATGTTGAGTATGAACGTAACACCCCTAAAGTGAACGTGTGGTGTGGCCTGATGCATGATAAGGTGATAGGCCCATTTTTTTTGCGGAGCAGTCTGTTATGGCAAACACCTATCTTGACATGTTGGTATTGTATGCAGTGCCACAATTTCTAGAAGATGTCATCTTTCAACAGAATGGTGCTCCTCCACACTATGCCACCATTGTTTCTGAATTTCTGGATAGAACATTCCCCCGGCGGTGGATAGGCAGGGGTTCTGTCAAGTCATGGCCACCACGATCCCTGGATCTGACGCCCTTAGACTTTTACTTTTGGGGTTATGTGAAGCAACATGTGTACATTGAACGTATCAACAACATTAATTACTTAAAATAGAGAATCACAGACATTATTCACTCTGTTACACCAGACGTACTTACCTGTGTGTGGCAAGAACTTCACTATCGTTTGGATGTGTGTAGGGCAACAAATGGAGCCCACATCAAACTGTTCTGGATAGGTATGAAACTGGGAGAGTTTTCCTTTTATTTGGTCCAGATTTCACATTTCTATAATCTTTTGTTGCTTTCCTGGGACTGGTCAAAAGTGCACCGTTACTTTACGGACACACTGTATAATTCTATATAGTAGTAAAAATTAATAAATTAAACACACACACACACACACTGGGTATATTCTGAAACAAAATATGGAGGAAATACTTTCTACCTAACCCTGCTGGGTTACAAGTGAGTGAGCTGAGCCACAACACTCTCCTGCCTCCCTGCTAAAAGGCTAGAATGTGAAGTCTGGGCACTGACCCACTGCCTTTCTGAAACCAAGAGCATGGGTGGTTACAACATTCCAGTATTCTTCCCCCCTCACCCATGGGGCCAGCGAGCACTAAGGGTCACTGCATTCTCCCACTCCCTAGCAAAGTCCTATAAGTGTGAGTGGTTGCAAATATCTACAGTCCATCTCCCCATCTGGTTATCTCCTGGCTGAAACAGGTGAGTGGGAGTGTCATTCTCAGACCCCCAGTCAAAGGCCCATATGCTCACAAAGGTCCTCTCTAGTTGCACTGCTGAAGCCCTTGGTCACACACAATTCGTGTGTGTGTGTGTGTGTGTTTAATTTATTAATTTTTACTACTATATAGAATTATACAGTGTGTCTGTAAAGTCATGGTGCACTTTTGACCGGTGCACTTTTGACACAATCCATATAGGTGACACCCCTTGACTGCCTGACCTTGGTGGCCAAGAGGGCTAGTATAACTGAGCTCCATAGAACTATGACAATCTGAAAGATAGTTCTTGGCAAGACACCACCACCAGGGAACTGCAATACAACCCTAGTTCTCCTATGAAAAAGGGACTATTAATTTAGCCTGGAGCTCCAGCCTCAGGGACATACCTGGAGGCCAAGGAGGTATTCTCAGGGACCATCATTTTGCACCACCTTGGCCTCCTCACAGCTTGATGAACCTTCCTAGAAAGGAGCTTTAACAATAGTCTGGAGTCCAGATTTTGGCAACTGTCACCCAGCAGAAATATCCAGATGTCCTGGTCTTGAAACTGGCAGGGATCATAATTGAGCCCTACAGGACTGTATAAATTTGCATACTATAAAAGTTGTCTCCTGAGCTTCTGGCTTTCAATCAGCCTGAAACTAGGTGCTAAATGAGGTTTCTCTTCTTGGAACACTGACATGTCTCAACAGTTATCAAAATTATTCAGGCAGACTAGACATTCATTAAAGTTTGAGAGACAATCAAGAGTTAGGGCAAGGTGAATAAGAAAAATCATCATCTACACAAGGCCACTTGTGCAAGACTGAGAAAGACAGCTATTTTGCCAAACATACAGAAACAAAAGCAGAGAGTCAGCAAAATGAGAGGACAGAGCAATACAGTAGTCCTTCTTATCCACAGTTTAACTTTCTGAGTTTCAGTTACCTGAAGATAACCATGATTCAAAATATTAAATGGAAAACTTCAGACATAAACAATTTATGAGCTTTAAATTGTGCACCCTTCAGAGTAGCATGATAAAAACACACACTGCCCTGCTTCATCTATTCTGGGATGTGAAACATCTTTCTGTCCAGAGTATTTATGCTGTATATGCTACCCACCTGTTAGTCATTTAGTAACTGTCCTATTTATCAGGTTGACTGCTGCGGTGTCTCATGTTCAAGTAACCCAAATACTAATAATGGCCCAATATACAAGATATGCTAAAGAGAAGCTGTAAAGTTTATGTATGTGTAGGAAAAGCATAGTATATATAGGATTTAGTACTACCTGTGATTTTAGGCATACAATGGCAGGCTTGTTACATATCCCCTGTATATGAGGAGGGAGTACTGAATGTCCCAAATGAGAGAACAAAATGAAACCCCAGAAAAAGACCTTAAGGATATGGAAATAAGTAACCTATCTGATAAATAATTCAAAATAATGGTCATAAAAATAAACACTAATTTTGGGAGAAGAATAGATGGACACTGAAAACATCAACAAGGGAGAAAATATAAGAAATACCAAACAGAAGTTATAACTGAACTGAAGATTATACTGGAGGAGTTCAACAGCAGAATGGATAAAATAGAAGCACAAATCAGTGAGCTGGAAGACAAAGCAATTGAAATCATCAGACTAACAAAAAAAATATTAAAAAGTGAGTACACCTTAAGGCATGTCTAGGACAACATCAAGTGGAGTACCAGTAGCATTATGGAGATCCCAGAAGAAGAGAGTGTGAAAGGGTAAAAAATTAAAAACTGTTTGAAGAAATAATGGCTGGAAACATCTCTCACATTGAGAATGCAGACATATAGGTCCAGAAAGCCAGGACAGTTATGAATGAGATGAACCAAATAGATAAACACACAAAGCAAGACACATTATAATAAAAGGGTAAGAGTTAAGGATAAATAGATACTCTTAAAATAGCAAGGGAAAAACAGCTTATTATATACAATGAATATCCCTTGAGAATGTCAGCAGATTTTTCAGTAGAAACTTTATAGGCCAGAAGGGAGTGTCTTAAAATAATCAAAGTGATGAGAGGAAAAAAAAATACCAACTAAGAATTCTGTACCTGATAAGGTTATCATTTGAACTGAAGAAAAGATTCAGAGTTTCCCTGAGTAGCAAAAGCTAAAGGAGATCATCATCACTAATTGACCTTTACCACATTTATTCATCATAGTATTAGAAGTCCTAGCCATATTAATTAGGCAGGAAGAAATAAGGTATCCAAATTTGAAAGGAAAAATTGAAACTGTCATTATTTGCAGAGGATATGTATGATATTACATACAGAAAATTCTAAAGACTCTATTAAAAATTACTAGAACTAATAAATTCAATAAAGTTATAGGATACCGACTTAATATACAGAAATCTCTTGAATTTCTAGATAATAACAGAAAGAGAATTTTATTGAAAATCTCATTTGTAATTACATTACATGAATAATGTACCTAGGACTAAATTTAACCAAGGAAGTGAAAGACCTGTACATTGAAAATTATAAGACATTAATGAAAGAAATTGAAGACAACACAATTAGTAGAAGGATATTTTTATGCTCATGGATTAGAATAATTAATATTGTTAACATGGGTATACTGTCCAAGGCATTATACAGATCCAATGAAATCCCTTTCAAATACCAATAGCTTCTTTTATCGAACTAGAACAAATAATTCTAATATTTGTATGGAAGCACAAAAGACCCTGAATAGCTAAAGGAGTATTGAGAAAGAACAAAGTGCAGGTAACATGCTCCCTAGAAAGCCACAGAAATCCAACAGTATGGTACTGGCACAAAAGCAGACATGTATAGATCAATGGAACAGAATAGAGTCCAAAATAAACCTATGCATATATGGTCAGTAAATCTACAACAAAGAAGGCAAGAATAAATAATATACAATGAGGAAAATACAGTCCCATCAATAAACCAGGCTGGGAAAACTGGACAGCTACATTCAAAAGAAAAAACTGTACCATTATCATATATAAAACAAAACAAAAATAAACAAATGGAACTGCATCTAACTAAAAAATAAAAAAACAAAAATAAAAACTTTCCACAGAAAACTATCACCAAAATGAAGAGGTAATCTACCAAATGAAAAAAGTCATTTATAAATGATTTATTCGATTATGGGTTAATATTAAAAAAATATAAAAGAACTTAAAGAACTAAACAACAAAAACAGAACACTCTGTTTTAAATATGGTCAGAAGACCTGAAAATACATTTTTTAAAAAGGACATCAGATGGCCAACAGCACATAAAAAGGTACTGAGCATAGCTATCATTTGAAAAGTGCAAAGCAAAACCACAGTGAGACACCACCTCACACCTGTTAGAATGGCTAGTATCAAAAGAAACCAACAAAGAACAAGTGTTGGAAAGAATGTGCTGAAAAAAGGAGAATTTATACACAGTTGATAGAAATGTAAACAGGTGTTTTCCATTATGAAAAACCATCTGAAGGTTTCTCAAAACATTAAAAATAAAACTACCATACAACCCAGCAATTCCACTTCTGGGCATTTATCTGAAGAAAACAAAAACATAAATTCAAAGACACATGCACCACTCTGTTCATTGAAGCAATATTTATTACAGCTAATATATGGATGCAACCCACGTATTCATCAATAGATGAATGGATAAAAAAGACACACACACATACACACACACACACAAATATTACTTAGCCATAAATGAATAAAATCTTGCTATTTTTGACAACTTGAAGAGTATTATGCTAAGCAAAATAAGTCAGACAGAGAAAGACTAATATCATATGATTTCACATATATGTGGAATCTAGAGGAGAAAACAAACAAGTAAAACAAAACAGAAACACATTAATAGAAACAGAGAACAAACTTGGTTGCCAGAGAGTTGGGATTTGGGGTTATGGCAGAAATAGGTGAAGAAGACTAAGGCATACCATTTCCTAGTTATAAAATAAATAAATCGTAAGGCAGTAACAAACAGCATAGCAATGTAATCATTAATACTGTAAAAACTTTGTATAGTAATGAAATTAAACTAAACTTATTGTGGTAATCACTTCAAATCACTGTGTTGTACACAATAAACTAGTATTATGTTATAAATCAGTAATACTTCAATAAAAAATTGAGCAAAATAGTCAGATGCTTAGGAGTACATACTGTATGAGTTCATTTATACAGATTACAGAAATACACAGAAGTAATTCAGGATGCTATAAATTAAGTTTGAGATTACTCTTGGAGGGGTTGTAACTATATAGGGCATGAGAGTATCTCTTAGATACTAGATATTTCTTGAAATGGGTGCTAGCTACATGGTGTAAAAATATAATATAATGAAGCCACTTTAAAAATAGAGTCAGAGCTGCCATCCCAGAGGAAATGCCCTGTTCCTTTTATGCCTCAAACTTTTGCAAAGTTAAAACAGGAAAAAATAACCTTTGAAATGGGCCTAACACAACACTGCGTACCAAAGAACTGTTTGCAAGGGTAACAAGAAAGCACATATTATGACTACGTTATTAATGACTACTAGAATAAAAACTAAAAATATTTTTTAGAATTAGCGTCACTGGGTTAGTTTATCTGCGCTAATAAAAATGCTCTCCTTCTATTGACGCAATTGTTCCCTTTTCCTTTGTCATAAATTCCCCTTGCCTTTGTCTTCTAATCAGTACACTAGTTAGGCTTCTGCATAAATCAGAGCTTCCTGAATAGTTTTTCTTTTCCAATCTCAAGTAAATGCTCCTTGCCTCTCACTTTGGTCTTTTATTGTTATGCTAACAATGGGTATATTTACTTTGAATTGCACCTTTTTGTATATATACTAATACTGCAATAAAAAGTTTATGAAAGAGGTATATGTAACCATCTTTAATACAGTATCTGGGTAAAGTTCTAGTTACATTAAAGATATATGTACATTAATATGAATTTAAAAGCACTGTATTAATAATAATCATCTCTGGATAGTGAGATTATAAATGACTTTTACTTTCACTTTTTTGTCTTAATTTGGGGAATTTGAGGAACTTTATCTTTTACACCCTTATTCTGAGCTTTTTGTATTAAGAAAAACACAAAGTTGTCTAAATTAAAAAGGATACATGTAAGGCCAGGGGCCGTAGCCATCGCCATCATGGCCATTCAAATGCAGATTTACATTAGATTCGGGCAGACAGTAAAGAAACAGTGGAGCCAAAAAAATGGTGGGCCATTCCTTTATTCGAGCCTTGCTTTGGCCGGTGAGTAAAACACACACAGAGGGAAAACACTTCACTTCTGTAAAGCCAGTAGCCCCGGCCACCATCACAGCTGCCTGGCCCATGCAGGTTCACACTTGATTCGGACAGATGGTAATGAAACAAGGAAGCCAAGAACTGGTGGGCCATTAGCTAGAATCAAGGTTTCTAGCTCACCAGCCTTATTCACTTCTGTTCCCCATCTCCTTCACTCTATACAAACTCTGCACAAACTGTCTTCTCCTTTAGCCCTCCACCATCTTGGCTGCTTCTCCTCTCGTCCACGTGGCCTTTCTCTGCTCTCCTCCAGTATGGGCTCCTCTGCTCCATTTTATAGTGTAGAAATCAAAACCTTTAATCCAATACACAAACAACAAAGTCTCTGATACAAAGTCACTTAGGGTGGGAAAGGCTTAGTCTTAAAACTAAGCCTTAGGCTATAATGACCCTGCCTGCTTACAGCCTGCCTTCCACATCCAATGCAAAGTATAAGTGAGCAAATATATATATCATATTTACAAACTTATTTGACCAATACCTTCCACTCATTCAGAGCTCACAAAGCTACTGCACATCTAATTTTTCCTACAATCAAAGGCCTCTACCAGCCTCAGTCACCTGTGGTTCCCCATCTGCACACCTTCTCCCTTCCCCTCTCTGCACAAACTGGCTTCTTTCTTCCTCTTCCTCTTCTCTTTCTCCTTCTTCCTCCTTCTATCAGTATTTTTTTAAATGTTTTATTTATTTATTTTACAGAGACAGAGAGAGAGTCAGAGAGAGGGATAGATAGGGACAGGCAGACAGGAACGAAGAGAGGTGAGAAGCATCAATCATTAGTTTTTTATTGCCGTTGCGACACCATAGTTGTTCATTGATTGCTTTCTCACATGTGCCTTGACCGCGGGCCTTTAGCAGACCGAGCAACCCCTTGCTGGAGCCAGCGATCTTGGGTCCAAGCTGGCGAGCTTTTGCTCAAGCCAGATGGGCCCGTGCTCAAGCTGGCAAACTCGGGGTCTTGAACCTAGGTCTTCCGCATCTCAGTTCTACGCTCTATCCACTGCACCACTGCCTGGTCAGGCTCTTTCTCCTTCTAAAAAACTACCTGGGCCCACAAAGACCCTCCTCCAGCATACATTGGCATAACAATGGCCCTTCACAAACAGTAATGTAATCCGCAATCAACTGCCCTGCTCTGAGGGTAAGCAGATATGTGGTTGCCCAGTGCCATTTTTAACAATAAAAGTGAGCAAACTCAGAAAATACAGATTTTACAAACTCTTTGCCCAACAATACATTTATCAGTTAACTGTAAAATTAAAAGATTGAGCTATTATACATAATAAATACTATATTGTATTAGTCAGTGTTCCCAAGGAAAGCAGAACCAATATTGTTCGAAACTGTACACAATTATGAAGGCTGAGGATCTTCATGATCTGCCATCTGCAAACTAGAGAGCCAGGAAAGCAGGTAGTGTAGTTTCAGCTCAAGTTTGAAGTCCTAAGAACCAGGAGAGCCTATCGTGTACCCCCAGATGGAAGACAAGAAAAGACAAAGGCGTCTGACCTGTGGTGGCACTGTGGATAAAGTGACCTGGAATGCTGAGGTTGCCAGTTTGAAACCCTGGGCTTGCCTGGTCAAGGCATATATGGGAATTGATTCTTCCTCTCCTGCTCCTCTCTCCTCTCTAAAAGGAATAAGAATAATTAAAAAAAAAAAAACTTAAAAAAAAAAAAAGACCAAGGTACAAGCTCAAACAGTCAAGCAAAGAATGAATTCTCCATTTTTTCACCTTTTGTTCTATTCCAGCTCTCAGGGGATTAGGTGATGCCCACTCTCATGGTCATCTTTTTTACTCAGTTTACTGATTCAAATGTTCATCTGATCTAAGAATACTCTTCCAGACACACCTAAAATAATGTAGAACCAAATATCCAAGCACTTGTGGCTCAGTTCAGCTGATACATAAAATTAACCATCATTACACCAATCTTGGTTGAATTTACTTACTTCATTCTAATGAATTTCAATGAATGTCTAGAAAAAATATTCAAGAACCTTAACTATCACAGGTAATCTCATAGTGTGTTTTCCATTCTAAGTAGAGGTGATTAGTGTTCATCATTATCCCGTAACAACACTGACTTCACAAGTCATTTCACCTGAAAAGCAATTTCTGGTACATTTCTTGAGAATTTGCAGTTACTATTTTAAAGTATTCATATGATTTTCCTCTAGTTATTCTGAGAAGGGAAAACCACCTGCTTCTGTTTTTAAAATGTCCAGCCCTTAACTGCATAAAGGTAAGATTCTTTCTTTTTTTTGTATTTTTCTGAAGTCAGAAGTGGGGAGGCAGAGAGACAAACTCTCACATGCATCCAATTGGGATCCACCCGGAATGCCCACTAGGGGAAGACATTCTGTCCATTTGGGGAGTTGCTCCATTGCAACTGGAGCCATTTTAGCACTTGAGCCAGAGGCCATGGAGCCATTCTTAGTGTGTGGGCCTACTTTGCTCCAATGGAGCCTTGGCTGTGGGAGGGGAAAGGAGAGATAGTGAGAAAGGAGAGGGGAGGAAAGGGTAGAGAAGCAGATGGGTGCCTCTCCTGTGTGCCTTGGCCAGGAACTGCACCCGGGACTTCCACACTCCAAGCCTTTGGAGTTACCAGTTCAGCTGTGGCTCTTGAGAAAACGAGATTTTCCCCAACTCATTCATTCGCTCCAGGAGAATGATGACATGAAATTGCCAACCAGGGTGAGAAGGTAATTAATGATATAAAGTAGACCCTACAGTCTCTACCTAATTCTAAACAACCAGCTGTCTATATATGGTCACATGGGCATATCCAGAGCCAACCAGTATGCTGGCACTTTTTATTTCAATAGTATCCTGGGCAGTGTTTTCTATTTCAAGTCTTCATAAAACAGAAAATGCTGTTAAATGCTGCCATTTAAAAGAGCAATTCACCTATTTTGTTTAGAAAATATATGGCAAAAAGTATAGCTATAACTATAAAGAAAATCTGTAATTCTACATTTATTTAAGTAAGACATAAAAAGAAAGTACTCTTGTACATTTCCTCAAAAGTAAGTAGTTTCAGGTAAGCTAGTTTAGCTATTCAATACATATAACATCAGTTACTGGTTCTTGGGGATACGATGATTAATATAAAACATTTGCTCTAATACTTATCACTTGTTAAAAGTGAAAATCATCTGAAAATATTAATAAAAGCTATAGAACTCAGAAAAATATTTGTTCAAAAATTCTTTAAAATGCACATCATTTATGTGTTTTTCAAATTATTTTTACCATGATTGTGAGGGATAAGAACATAACAACAATAATACACACTGATTACTATCTAAGAGTCTATTACTGCATAAGTCAATAACATATATTACATGTTATTTTTAACAAATCTTAAATATTCTACCACATTGCATTATTATTTCCATTTTATAGATCAGAAAACTGAGGCTTTGAGAGGTTATGTAGCGTATATAGGGTCAGTTGACAAGGAGTGTGGAACTGTTAAACCCAGGTTGTGGCGAATCACCCTGAGTGGACATCAGTTTGTTTTCAGTTAAGTACCTAACAGACAATGAAATAAAATCCTAAAAGGTTTGTTTGAGTATGCTCCTACACTCTCAATTAGCTTTTTTGGTTATTATATCCATGTAATATTAACTACTAAAAAAGACTGTTTACTTCTCACAATTCTGTGAGAAAATAGAAAAAATGAAAAGGAAGAAAAGTAAGATGCATGCAACTTTAGTAAAAATAATTATGTTGTTCACAAGAGACATCTGAAAAACATAAAGAAAATAGACTGCAGAGTCCTGATCACATGAAATAAGACCCACACCTTGTCCTTTCTTAGTTTATGATGTCATGCGATCCCTTGACTCATTTCTCTGAAACTCAGTTACCATCATTTGTAGAGTAGTCACATAATTTCCCTCAAGCTATCCAGAGGAGCTACAAAAAATAAAACAATGATTTTATGTCGTTGCTTTGCTAATACCCTGGGAGCCATTCAGCCCACCCACATTCTATCAAGATGCCAATATGGGAAGAATAAGCTCTTTGTAACATAAGGCAATATAATTTCAAGAATGTGGTGTTGTGTGTGCCTGTAATCATTATAAAAATATCTATTCAAGTAACCCACAGCCATCTCATGATTCATCTCTTTCATCTAATTCTGCATTGGATCATTTGAATGCAAAATTATCCAAAGAAGGCCTTTTGTAAATTGAAACCCAGCTCACTTAAGAACTTGATCCTCTACACTGCTTAACTCCACGTCTTAAAGGCAGGCCAGAGCAACCAGATTGCAGTGTGGTCAAACTGGTTACTACAATTCACCACCTTTTTAATAATGAATACAGATCATGTTTATGATGGCAGAGTCAAACGTGAAATATGGGTATAAAAAGTAGTACTCTTTTGCTCTACCTTAGTCTGATTTTGTGCGCAATTTAATATATTTTTTTAATAGAAAGAGAAGTATAAATACATTTTTCTTAAAGTTTTTTTATTTAGCAACTCTGTAAACTGGTCAAGTGTACTAATAAAAATACTAACCAATAAATATTCAATAAACTGGTGAATATTCTAAATCATACAACTGGTTTAACATACTGGTTAGATAAGAGGCTCACACTGTGTTGGTCAAATAAATTTGTAAAATATGATTTTTATGTTTGCTCACTTATAGTTTGCATTGGGGGCTGGGCAGCACCAGGTATATGTGGTCTGTGAAATTGCAAATTACCTTCCTGCTTGGGAAGGACCATTATTTTGCTAATGTTTGCTGGAAGAGAGGTTTTCACACCTGAAAGTTTTGAAAAGAGCAGAGAAGGAGAAGAGGCATACAGAAGCCATGTTTGGAGAGAGAGAGAGGGAGAATGCAGAGTGCTGAAGAAGAAGTCAGTTTGCAGATGGGAAACCAGAGGTGAGGGGCTTCTGCAAGCTCTGCTGCGACTGGTGAGGTCTTTGATTCTATAAGGTGACCAGACGTCCTGCTTTTGGCGGGACGTCCCGATTCTTAACAATTTGTCCTGCATCCCGCAGCGTTTTAAAAAAGTCCCGATTTTTGGAAAGAATGCATGAAAAGCTAGGGAACAGTGGGAAAATGGGAAGGAAATATACCGTTTTTGGTGGGGAGACCCCGCCTCGACCTGGAAGCGCCCACACTGCTGCAAGAGCTGGCTACCCCGTGCGGGGCCCGAAACAAAGAACTTAGGGTGGGACGTACCTGCTGGGGAGGTGGCTGTCAAGTCCCCTAACTACCCAGAGGCCCACGTCCTGGATGCCGGCATGTATCTCTGGGTTCTGCTTGGTCTCCAGTGGGCAGTGAGTTTGGACGCTGGGAGCGCAGCCACCAGCGGTGCTGCCCTGCCTGCTCCCACCCGCTTGTGCATCTCTGGCATCAGTTTCAGAACCGTGTAACCCGATCCCTCTGACTCACTCAAAATTTCCCATATAGTAAGATTTCCGAAAATGATCTTTTTAATGAGGTATCATTATTAAAAATATATATTGATAAGGAAAAGGTTAAATCCTGGGCATCAGCAAAAATCACAATAGAGAACAAATGGTTAGAAATATTTCATCATTTGGAAACAAACCATGTTCCATACAATAATGCACTAAAAATTGTGGAATACGCGCTGTCTTTACCAGGAACTAATGCTGCGACTGAACGCATTTTTTCTACGGTAAATAAAGTGTGGACTTCAGAAAAATCACAATTAAGTGTTGAGACTTTGAAAGCCATTTTATGTGTGAAATATAATTTAACAAATTCTTGTGAAAAATTTTATGACCTTTTAAACAATGACAGCAATCTACTAAAAAAATTTTACTCAAATGAGAAATATGCTAAAGAATAAAATAATACTACACATAATTTTTAAAAATGTATTATATTTGTAAATTGTACTTATGTTGAAATTTAAGAAAATATATTACAATACTATTTTTGCATTCTATGAAAATTTTTTTTGCTCCATATAGACCAAATTTTTAATCAAGAACCCCTCCACCCCCAGTAAATGGTGTCCTGCTTTACCAATTTTAAAATCTGGTCACCTTATTCTAGGAGAAACTGGAGAAGATTCTCCTGGTTGTATGGTAAGGTACTGAAGAATTGCAAAAATTAATATTAATATTTTAGAAGGAAGAGTCAGGTTTCTTTCCCCCTCCTTTCTGTGGAAAATGGAGGGAGAAGAATGTGGGAGCTTCCTGGCTTACAAGGACGTACTATGTACTGAAATAAGAAACCTCCTTTTACTAAGAGGCTTAAAAAGCATTTTATGATTTAGGCCAAGCATTCAGAGAGATTTTGTAAATATAATTTTTATATTTGTGTGTGATTTACACCAGCTCAAGATGGCCGATTGCATTCATGCTTAGAAAGGGCTATTATATTGTAAATAGAGAGTTTTTTTGTACTAGGTTTTGAATGGAATAAGGAAGGAGACTTGGAACCCCTCTCTTCCCTACACCTGTGAGGAAGAAGGTAAACAGCTAGCCAGGAATCCAGGAGAAGAAAGAAAAATTTAAGTAGCCCTTCCCTCTTCTCTTTCTTTCTCCTTAATGGGTGATTTACAAATGCTTATCCTCTGACATCATGTAAGCCCCCTACCATCCTGAAATCGTGTGATTGATGTATGTACCTCTAGACAAAGGAGTCACATGACCACTTCCCCTTCTTTTCCCCTCAACCTGTATGTGATCAAGTGCATATAACTAGCCTCAGAGCTATATTCGACACTACACGATTTGGGTCAGTTATACCCCATGTAAGTCATAGGCAGCCGGCTTATTAATAAATCTCTTACAAATTCTTCTGTATCCTGTATCCTTCTGTATGGGTATAAAAAGTAGTGGAATACATAACCACTACATAAACCGTGGAATTAAGGTACGCTACTTTACAACAGTTGTAGAACCAGAGAATGTGTCAGTGGCTTTGGGAGCCCTGAGTAAAAGGGAAGTGTTTTCCCTACGTGTTGCTCATTGTCATGTGCAAGACTTTAATAAATGAATGGCCCACCATTCTTTGGTTCCACTGTTTCTTTACTGTTTGCCCAAACCCACTGAGAACCTGCATGTGCATGGCCATGACAGCTGCGACTGCTGGCCCTACACAAGGTAAGATAGCTTGTGGGCAAATCCTGGCTCAATGCTATTTGTCTAGGGCCATGGTGCTAAAATTTTTTTTTGTGTTAGAATCACTGGGAAGGCTTGTTAAAATACATAATACTGGTCCCCATTACCAAAGATTCCAAGTCAGTTTGAGATAGAAACCAACCATTCAATTTTTAGTAAGTTTCCAGGTGATGCTAATACTACGAATCCAGAGACAAGGTCGGCCCTGGCCAGTTGGCTCAGTGGTAGAGCGTCGGCCTGGTGTGTGGAAGTCCCTGGTTCGATTCCCGGTCAGGACACACAGGAGAAGTGCCCACCTGCTTCTCCACCCTCCCCCTCTCCTTCCTCTCTATCTCTCTCTTCCCCTCTCTCAACCAAGGCTCCATTGGAGTAAAGTTGGGCCGGGCATTGAGGATGGCGCTATGGCCTCTGCTTCAGGCACTACAATGGCTCCAGCCACAATGGAGCAATGCCCCAGATGGGCAGAGCATTTCCCCCTGCTGGGCATGCTGGGTGGATCTGGGCATGCTGGGTGGATCCAGATGCTGGGCTGGGTTCATGCGGGACTCTGTCTGACTGCCTCCTTGCTTCTAACTTCAGAAAAATACAAAAAAAAAAAAAAAAGGAATTACAAAGGTCAATTTTCTGGGACTGTTTCCTCATCTGTAGACATAGTATTAATAGTATGTACTTAATAATGTTCATAATTTCTGAGAATACTATGATTTTGAAAAAATAAGTAAACCAAAGTATATTTTAATGTAAATTATAACTAATTAAAGAAATTGTGCTTTTTTAAGTCGTACTATTTAAGTAAATCTGAATATGTGATAATCTGGATTGATATTAAGAATATGTGACTTATTTTTCACTTTCATCAAATAGTTTTTGCTTGATCAAGAATTTTTAAAAACATTTTCTTAAGTGTGAAGCAGGGAGGCAGAGAGACAGATTTCCGCATGCGCCCCTACCAGGATCCACTCAGCAAGCCACATACTGGGCAATGCTCTTCCCATCTGGGGCCACTGCTCTGTTGCTAAGCAACCAAAATATTTTAGCACTTGAGGTAAGGCCATGGAGCCATTCTCAGTACCTGGGGCCTACTTGCTTCAACTGAGCCATAGCTGCGGGAGGAAAAGAGAGAGAAAGGAGAAGAGGAGTAGAGAAGCAGATGGATGCTTCTCCTGTGTGCCCTGACCAGGAATCAAACCCAGGACATCCACACACTGAGCTGACGCTCTATCACTAAGCAAACTGGCCAGGGCCTGATCAAGGATTTTTAATTAGACCATAAAAATATTCATCTTCTTCATACTGTACAGAGTCAATTTGGTTTATAACCAGGAACACACACCAGTTATAACAGGCACTATTGGTTGCCTTCAGATTATTCCTCTTTTTTTCCTTTTTATACTTACCTTCTAATTCCTCTAGGTAGATACCTTCCTAAGAATGGCCATGTACTTTAGGGTAAGCAGGACATGATTAATCTAAGCCCCTTAAGGTGGTCCTATTTTATGAGCATAGGATACAGTTCTGGTCAAAGAGAAATGCAGGTCAAGTCTTCTGGGGGCGTTTATGGAAAATGGTCTTTGTTCATATAAAGTGACAGGAAGTGTTACCTTTTTCTTATTTTCTGGATGTTGAGGTGTTTGCATGGTGCCTGGTACTGCTGCAGCTGCCTCGTGACTCAAAGGGGAGCCAGCATGAGGACAATCTGATACAGCAAAGATGTGAGAACAGAGCGACGGAACGAAATCCAGCCCTCTGATGATGAGATTGAACCACAGAATTAATCCTAGAATCACTATACCTTCATTTTCCATGTCATATAGGATAATACATTTCCTTATTCTTTAAACTATTTTCAATTCTGTTTTCAGTTATTTGCAGCTAAAGCTGTCTTAACTGATAAACCAATGTATAAAGCATATTATTGTTGAATTAATTAAAATGATCAGAGTAGTGCTATGCCAGAGGTCTTATCTTAGCTACAGCACTAATGGATAATGTGACTGAGTGAATTAAACTTCTCTTGGCTTCATTTTCCTCATTTGTATAATGATGGCATTGGGCTGGATCAGCTCTAAAGTCATTCCAAGTTTAAAATGCTAGGACCATTTGATTCTATGCCACATGAAACATATTGATACTATAATCATGGAACAATGAGATTATACATGTGTAACCTAATAGCTACATAACACCATGACACATATGTAACATAATGAGCACATATGTGCTTTTACTGTAATTCAATTTTAGACTAATTATATACTCTGATTTACCTAGGATGAATATCTGATTATTACTATGGTAGAGCTAGTTGAAAGTTACAGCTTTGTAGATGGTACTGCCACAAGAAATAATAGATTCTTCAGAATAGTTCTAATTTAGGGAAAAATATTAAAATAACACTGCTCAAAGATTTTTCACATGGCACATTTAAATACATAGGTATGGACATGGGTAAGTATTTTAAAATAAAGTTATGTTAAAATGATGAGAAAAGAGAGCACTATGTTTTTCTCTTTAGGAGTATACACATTTCTTATTGCTATTAAACAGGCAAATTTCATAAATTGTGTGACTTAGTCATGTGAACCTGTGATAGAAAAGTTTTCCTACAGCTACACTTAAATTAGCTTTTGGCTCCATAGCCACTGATAAAACAAAGTAAAACAAAAAGTAAAGCAAGGTAAAACATGCCACTTTCAGAGTTTTGCTAGCTCCTGTGGGTAAAAATGAATCAATTCAAGAGACTCTCACCTACTCCTTTCACTTTCCTTCTCTATTTCCAGAGAGTCATTCTCTTTAGTTCCAGAATGACTAGACTGCACTGTGGAAGAGACATGTGGTTCAGTCACTGGCATCTAATCCCAATGGTTCCCAACGATACACAAATATTCTTTTGCTCTTAGATAACTTGCATTTACCTCTGTTTTATCTACCTGATCTGTCCATGGCTAACATTCTTCTTCGACTGAAGAAGAACAGAATTCCTTTTCTTTTTCCTGTCTTAATTATAAATTTTTTCTCATTCCTAAGTCCAACAACTACTTAGCCACTCCTTTGTCCTCCTTGGGGACAGAGGAAAAGACTCTTTCACTCCAACTAGGTTGCTGAACAACTCAGATCGAGTGGCCATCATAGTCCATGTCTGTTATTTCTTTCTGATGTCTGATATCTGTCTATCCCTGTGTCTATAGTTATATATAATATCTTCACTATTTCTGCCATATTTTTGTTGTTATAAACATCTACAAACTATGCCTAACAGAATTCTCCCTATTCCCACTCTATTGAGGGCAGCTTGTGTTGAAATGAGGGCTTTTCTTTGAGTATAACCACCATCTTAAGCCTCACTCAAGAAGCAAGACAAAAGTCCATTCTCTGGTTACTACCCTAAACTTCTTTGGGTTCTTTATGGAACCCTCTGTCCTGGGGCTCAGCCTTGGGGAGGTATCAGCAGAGTGCTGGGCTCCCCAGATTCTGATTTTTTGGTACGTCCTTTTGGTTCTCCCCTCACAGCTGGCTGAGTATAATAAACTCTGCATTCAATGATATGACTTTGCTAGTTTTATTTATTTAACTTTCTTTTTTTATTTTATTCATTTTAGAGAGGAGACACACAGAGGGAGAGAGAGAGAGAGAGAGAGAGAGAGAGAGAGAGAGAGAGAGAAAGAGAGAAAGGGGGGAGGAGCTGGAAGCATCAACTCCCATATGTGCCTTGACCAGACCAGTGCAGGGTTTTGAACTGGTGACCTCAGTGTTCCCAGGTCGACGCTTTATCCACTGCACCACCACAGGTCAGGTGACCTTGCTAGTTTTAAATTGGCCATTGTGGGAATATTTACACCATGGAAATAGGCATACACTAGAAATTGGCACTTTGTTCTCACCTTGGTGACCCCATTATTAAACTTATATTATCATAAAACTAGGTTAAATCTATTCAAATTATATGGCTAGGAAATCTGGGTAATTGCTGGTGAAAGTGGAGAAGAAAAAATTTCTGGAGAGTGCCAATATCCACTGTACTCTAGAAAATGATTGTACATCTAAAATATTTTATTAAATTCTTTCATACAGTACTTTAGAAATTAAATTGGAGATTCAAAATCAAAAGTCAAAGTAAGATAATTGGTTCTAGATAAGAACTCCCTCCATCGTGTACCCTTCCTTTTAAACTACCCCTCAAATGGAGCAAATTGAGTAGATTTTGAACCTGACTTGTATTAACACACTAATTCCCCTGTGAGGTAATAAGCTTTCCAGACTGTGCACACTGGAGACAGAGATGCTGCTCAAGGATTTCTGGGGACTGACTACCTTTTTTCCTTTTTCTTTTTTATCTATGGGAGACAATATTATGAAAGGGCTCTGTTGTTGTTGAATCAGGTTCAAAAGCCAGGAGAGACCAATGTTTCTAAATATCCCTTTTAATCAAAATATCTATTGCAGAGAATGTATAAAAGCCTTCTGAGTAGAAATGCTGGCCCTATTTACAAAAGGTTCTCAAATCTCTCACAACCCTACCTTGTACAGCCAGTGCTACCACCAGAGGCACATAACCTATAGATTTCATGGGGTCAAGGAACATTGCATTGAAATATGTCACATCTATGTTTCTTCTCTGTGGCCAGTGCCCTTTCACCTAGTTTTCATAACCCAATTGTCTCCTGTGGAGTCTGGGTCCAGGTACACAGAAGGTCCTGTTTTGCTGAATACCTTTATAGGGTTGGATATGCGGCTTCATGGGTACAAGCTGGAGTGCACTAAATTGCTTTGCAGAACAGAGGAAGAAGTATTTGAACCTTGGGATCCATTAGGGTGGAACTGGGACTTGGGTAATAAACAGCCATGTTCTCCATAATGTCCTCCTTTCTGTGGCCCCATTTATCTTCAGCAAAGTTGATTAAAACTCATGAAATAACTAGTAAGAGTAGATTGCTTTATAAATTCACGAAAGAGGCTGTTTCTTCTATAAAGTCCATTAGGGATAATGCATCCATTGATTGAAGAAGAGCTTAGAAAGCAGAGCTGTGGAATTTGCAGTGAATCTTGTGAGCAAGCTCATTGGACTTGCACAGACCTTGGAGTCATGAAGACTGTGTGAATGGTGTCATCTCCCAAAAGGGTTCTGCTCCTACTCACCCTGAATATGTATGTGTATGTAAATGAGTAGACTGTTTATTTACTTAATAAATGATTCCTACCAAAATGAGTTCCACTAATTCATTATGATGACAACACTGGAAACAATGAAATCAGTTCAAACTCAGAGGAGTTTCCTAGGGAGTTTGTAGAATCTCTCTTTTGGAGACTTTACAGTAGAGATTAATCACTCTAAACTTTTATTATCAAAAGTTTTGCTAGAATGACTACTTTAAAAAACTGGTTGGTGCCCTGGCTGGTGGTTCAGTGGATAGAGCGTCAGCCCAGTGTATGGACATCCCAGGTTTGATTCCTGGTCAGGGCACACAGGAGAAGTGAACATCTGCTTCTCTCCCCTACCCTCTCTCCTTCTCTCCTTCTCTCCTTCCCCTCCCACAGCTAGTGGCTGGGTTGGTACAAGCATAGATTTTCGATGCTCCTTTAAACTACTGAGTACTATTTCATACTATGATGTAGCGTTATAATTTTTCATCAAGCCTCTATGGATGAAAAATTGAGTTTCTAATTTTTCACAATTCCTTATATGTACCCCATTAGGAACAAGTGAGGGTATCTCACTAGGATAGCACTTTGGAGTAGAATTTTGAGAAATACTGTCAAACCTTTTCCCCAAATGCTGCCCTAATTAAAATGCCTATTAATAGTGCATTATTGTACCTATTCCCTAGATTTTTTCCGTACCATGTATTATTATTTAAATTTGTTTCTATTGTAATAAGTGGAAAACAGAATATTTTGTTTTGATTTGTATTTCTCTAATTACTATCAAATTTGAGCAACATTTTTACATGTTTATTAGTGATTGGTATGTTTTTCCTCTGTGAATTGCCCTTTATTAAGAAACTGTAAAAAAGAAAAGAAACTGTAAGTATCTGACTGAGGGGAAGTCTTGTTTAGCTTTCTTTTTAAAATACGTAAGAAGACCACACTCAAACTGTGAGAAGACTGAATGCTAATGTGATTTTCAGCTTTACTTGGTAATTTCTCAGTATTAAAATTAATTGTTAATATCTAAGGCTGCTTATCAGAATCACTACCTTTTCTTTGCCTTCACCTCTTTGGGGACCATTTTTGCATATTCACCTTCAAACCTGAAAATTCCTTTGTGCCTAGATTCTTACTCATTTTTAGTAGATGATAGTACTCGATAACCATAGTTCTCTTAATATGAAATCTATGTCTGCCATAGGATAACCCTTATACAAATATACAAGATGGCTCCTCTCCTGCTCCTTGTATTCCCTATACTTCCTGGGAGAGGAGCCAGTGCACCCCACTTCTCCTGCCCCTCTGCCCCCTGGCCTCACAGGCTGAGCAGCTCCCCCTGGGATCTCTCCTGCTTCAGGGCTGTTCAGCACTCAGAATCCAGGTCTAATTTCTCCCAGTGGCACGATGTTGCTACCACAAAAGTGGCTTCAAGGAGGGAAATGAGAGGGAATTGTAAGCCTAAAACCGGATCTTGAATAGGACTTTTTTTTTTCAGTGCTCAAGGAAGAAAGATAAAAATGTAAACTTTTCATTCAGGGTTTACCTGAGTTCCTAGTCTTGCCTCCCTCGGCACTCCTTCCCTTCTCTCTCTCAGTGAGCGGGTACGCTCTGCTCCAAGCAGCAGCCTGACTCAGTGGTGAGAAGCATGCACTATTGAGTCACACGTCTGGGTTGAACTTACCACTTACTAGCTGTGCAGTAGGCAGTGCCCAAGATGGCACCTAATAACCCTCACCTGCTGGTGTTCATACCCTTGTGTAGCCTCCTTCCAAAATGAAGGAGGACTGATTTATACGGCAAGTGGACTATGGCAAAAATGATAGTGTGTGACATCTGGGGCTAGATCAGGCCTTTGCAACTTCTGTGCTCTTCTGAGTCATCTCCTCTGGTGGAAGCCAGTGGGATGACATGGGCACACTCGCGTGCCCTGTGGTGAGGAATGAAGCCTCCCGTTCTGAGTCAGCACCCACTTGCTGGCCACATGAGTGCGCCACCTTGAAAGCAGATCCCGTGGTCCCAGGCAAAGTAGCAGATGCCTGAAGCTCCAGGAGATGCCTGACATCTTATGAGAAACCCTAACTCAAAATCACCAAGTCAAGCTCTTCCTGAAAACCAGACCCACAGGAACCATGAGATATATAAATAAATTGTTATTGTCATTTTCAGTCATTAAGTTTTGGGGGACTTATTATGCACCATTAGGGAACCACTGCAAGCTGTGTGATCTTGGGCGGTGTTCACATGTGTAAGATGATAATAATAGCACCTCCTTTATAGGACCGTTGAGAGGTTTCATTGAGTTATTATATGTCAAGTGCACATATTAGTACCTAGCACATAGTAATTGCTACGTAAGTATTTGCTAAATACTGGGTATTTTTTTTTAATGTGCCAGTCCACACTGCCTCCAACCCTTTGGGGAACTCCAATTCCCATGTCTGGCCCCGAAGCCCAGTCACTTGCACCCCCCTTGACCAGGGCACTACATGCCACAGTGGTTTGCTCATTCCCCAGAGTTTGGGTTATATAGATTAGAAGAGAACCAGTCTTAGTTTTTGAAGAAAATATTAATTGTTACTAAAGATATTATAGTACAAATTCCTATTTCCCTAAAGGCAATTTATCAACAATGAATTCTAGTCCTTCACATTACCTGCAGTTCCTGTTCCTCGCCCGTTTACTTCATTCAAGCACTTTCCCAAACAGAAGAGCTTCCTATTCCTAATCCTTGTGTTTGAAGTGTGCATCCTGAGCTTTCAAGATTCAGATGTGGAGAAGCACAGATGAGATGTCCTTAACCAAAGGGAGAATGTTCTTTTCTGTTCTCAGTTATCTGTATACCTCCCTTTCGCTGACAGGTACTGGGCACCTGAGTGCTTAACACTTTAAAGGTTATTTAGACCAACTCTTCATTTTAGAGATGAAGCTCTCAAGTGACTTGTTCTAGATGGTGGCTATTGCATACCAAGGCTGGGACAGAAGCAGTTCCTTGACCCTGCGTTCCTTACGTTATACAATTAACCCTTCCTTGAATGGTGAGGTAGCAGCTGGACAAGAAGAGTTTCCATTGACAGTTGTGCCCTGTATATCTTTGTCATTCCTGATGTTCTTGTCTATTCCACCCAGGCTCAGGAAATAGGAAAAAATACTGAAATCTCTACCTCTTCTGTGCCCTAGAAGGGTTACCACCTGATAGGACACTTTCCAATTTTATGTCCAGTGTGCTTTGAATTTTTATTAAAGCCAAAGAGGTCTTTATTGCTAATTTTTTTTGTTTTCTGGAATAATGTTCCATGTTTGTGGAATGTTCCTTGAATTTGAAACACGACTCAAGTTACTTGGAAACATTTTTCTTTCATTTTGATGACCCTGAAAGTTCCAGATGTTTGGGCTGCCAACTTCTGGATGGATTCTAATGAACGGAACTTCTATCTGGCAGTTGTGTTGGCTGTGTAAAAAACATCAGGCACAGGTATCAGGCTCCAAATGGGATTTTCACAATTGTTCGGGAGACTGGAAGGAAACATCTCTCTAAGTAATCCAGCAGGAATTGGCTTTTGCTGAAAATCTTAGTCTGTATCTGGCCCCCAAATTTTTAGCTAAAGAAAAAAGGTGGGATTTTTGATATGTGGAATGGAGAATGGGGAGGGGTGGAGAAGCATTTAGATGTCCCCTAGCAATCCAAGCCACAAACATTGGAGGTAAGTCTGAATGTAGGAGAGCAGCAAATGTAATAAGCAATGAAACAAATGAGCAACAGAAGCACCAGCTCTGCCTCTCTTTTGTGACATTATTCTTTAAAGTTCAAATGTCTTTGATATGATTAAAATAATCTTTGTAGAGTACTGCCACATTTGAAAAGCCACAAAAGGAGGCTGCATTAACTGAGAGTAATATGCAAGTGGATCAGCAAGATGACAGCTGCTGCACTGAAATCGGAATTGTAATATGTCAGTTTCCAACCTATCACGTATAATCCAGACAGAGACATAGCTTTCCGTCCGCCTCGTTATGATTTCCCTCTGTCTGGTGAGGTTTGGGTCACATCTGTTGGCTGCCTTCTCATCTTCATGAGATCTGCATTGACTGATAGCTTAAACTCCGTGTTTATCGGTGTCTGTGGTTCTTATTTCTCTTCCAGGGAAACACCCTATCCCCTGATGTGAGGGGGGTCTTGGTTTTATTTATCCACAGTTGGTGCCCACATTCAGGCAGTTCTGCATGTGTCACGCTAGGATAGTGGGTGCATTCATTATGTATACCTTTTAACATTTATTATCGCAGAAGAAACAATCTGTCAAAATAAAAGTTTAAGCCCTACTTCCTGAACATCTCAAACTGATTTGAAACAGAACTGCTTGCAATAAATAAACCAAACTCTCTTTTTTACTTTGGCATGTTTTCCGCTCATACATTGCTTTGTCTCTCGTGATAAAAGATGGCAAAACGCTGTTTCAATCTTTACAGCTTGGCTGGCGTCTAGATAAGAATTTGAACTTTAGCACGCCTGCCTATGTTCAAGTCTAGAAAATCCTTTTGTATGTCATCCATTGCTAATGTTTCATATCTGCTCATTGAATCTAACCCTTACTTTCTTTTGTAGACATATGTAATCTGAAGGCATGCAACATTTCGCAAATGTTGGCCCATATTTTTATTTCATAAGGTCTTATTTGGTCTGTAGACCAAGTTTTGATTACTTCCATATTGCTCTTAATTGCCTTAATATCCCCAAAGACTTTCCTGTTTGTGCATCCCTTTATCTTTGCTTCTTTTATCTCTTGCTGTGAGAGTACAAAATTGCTGACATATTCAATGTATTTAAATCCTGAGTGTGGCAGAAGAATGTTCAAATCTGTTTTAATTTTCTGGTACTCAGCTGAGGACCATTACACATTCTGTTCAGTTAATCTGTTTTTAATCATATCTGTAAATGCTAAAGTTGCACATGAGAGAAATGGTGCGTTAAGTAAAACCAGACCAAGTGTATTTTAGCATATGTAAAGTTAAATTCTTACTTTGCTCTACCTATAAGTGTTCCTGTCCTTTCTGTATGGTTTTGGTGTAATAACAGAATTTCTCTGCGAAGAGTTTATGATAGTCTACTGAAAAGACTTAGAATTTCTGTGTTTAAAATATTTGTTAATTATGACCCATCTCTTTGCTAAGACAATGAGAATTGAGGAATGTAAGTGTGCTTCCAGTTCTGCTTTATATTGTATCAGCTAAGATGCATTCACCTGCAGATAACTAAAAACTGTGGTATCAACAGTGGTATAGATCGCCATAGACAGCTGTGTTTGCAGCACCATTTCAGAGGATTCACATTTATTTTATCCTTTTGTTCTTCCATCCTTGGATCGTCCCTGTTATTTCCATTATCACCACAACCCCAGGTATTATACCTTCACACTACAGTGTCTAAGCAGGAAGAGAAGGGACAGGAGCAAAAAGCGTCTCCCCTGTGCATGTCCACCAACTTTCATCAGAGGCATCTTTCTTGGCCTCAGGCAGCCTCTCCCTTATTTCTTATCTAGCTGCAACTGTACCACAAGGTTACCCTTTGACCAATTATGGGCAAAAAGCAAGAGCTAAGCAAACGGCCATAAGCCAATTATAATTACACTGTATCTTACCGATTGACCAAAGTCACAGTTCTCTTAGCAAAGAATAATTAGACTAGAGGATGGGTGGGAGAAAAGGACAGCTGTTTGTCACACTTAATAACCCTGTTCAAGGTTTAAATCATATCTACAGAGGTCACCACTGTTGTATTTAGACCTAAGAAGTCAGCTAAACTGTTCTGTAGTGTTACATACTTATGCATTATTCCGTGTATTCTTAAAACAGCACCTTTTATTACATGATTTTTCTTCCTGAGCACAATGAACATGATGAAATATACCATTCTGCACATGCCAAGGCCTGGAAGTGGGGAGAAAAATTAATAAGAGGGAAGGCAAAGGACAAAGACTAAATGGTAATATATTTTCAATTGTAAAAATCTCTTCTCTTATATAACAAACACTCTGCCTTGTGTTTTGGCCTACCAGTGGTGAGTTATTTCCTCAGCATGGGACTGGAGCTCAGTGGGTGAAGGGTTACAGTCCATAGAGTATAATTCTGCTGTGGAATCTGGCCAGTTATCTAAATGAATAAATATCAAAATGTAGAGAGTGTCTTCAGCTACTAATCTCTTACTCCTCATGGGAGTTTGGCCTTCTGTTTTTTCTAGGTTAGAATAAAACTAAGTAGAAAAGTTAATATAAGGTAGTAATATTTCTTCTTAGTCCAGGCTCTGAGTTGACAATTAAATTCTCTTAGCTGTTAATTTGAGTCTGGAGAAAGTATCCCAGACATGCCTCAGTTTAATTTTGAAATGTAAAGGAAATATAACCATTTGGATTAGAGTTCTCTTGTGTGTAAGTGACATGAGTTCATTTCAAACTAATTTCAGCAAAACACCAGGCCGGGGGAAGAATATTAGAGTAGCACAGAGATTCCAGGGGAAAATGCAATAACCCAGATTCCAGAGGGCCTAAGTGGCCCTGGGAATCTTCACAAGTTTCTGCATTTCCTGCAAGTTGGCTTCATTTCCTTAGCTCATTGTTTCCTGTGCAGTAGTGGCCAGGTGTCATGGGCATCACCTGGATCACATCCTTACACCATTGTGATCAGAGAGGAAAGCATTTGTTTTCTCCAGAAAAAGTTTGAAAAATTCTGAGAAAGGACTCTGATTTTTCTTTCTTGGGTCATGTGACAGTGGGGTATGGAAGGAGAGAAGGGAATAGGGGAGAAGTCCTATGATGGACCCTCTCATATGATGTTCGGCTCTCATGGTGACGTGGGCTGGGAATGCACCCCACGCTTTCTGAAGAAACGTTGTTGTTCTCAGCGGACCAAGTGGTAAATGCCCACTATGATAACACAGAAACAAGACATGGGCTGGACTCTTAGAGTCTGTGGTTTAGTAATATGCGTGAAGATCCAACATGGAGGATGAGTGAATGCTGGTCCCCTGGAGTTTTGTGCTGGACTGGCTCAGCACACATTGCAGAAAGACTCCATGGCATGTACAACCTACAATAGCTTTGAGAACCAGCTTAAGAACACTCTCAGGCCTTTACCTTCTTAGTCCCTACACAACCATACGGAAACTGCTTTCCTATAAATCAGGTATTCCCTAAATAGTGCCCCCCTCGTTCTTAACACCCCCCTCTGTAGCACTTTAGTACTCACTTATTTATTTAGTCAATCACTCAACAATAGTATTTGCTAAATCTTAGGGATTGTGCAAATTATAAGGTCCTTTTTCCCAGTGCTACTTTCTTGTAAGAAATGGGAAATAAAGAGGTAAACCAGAGAATGGGTAATTTACTTGCCACTTACAGTAAGTGCTATAAAGGAAATAAACAGGATACTGTGAAAGATTATCAGTGTTTATGAAAGATCTGCCTTTGTCCATAAATCTCCTTAAAGAAAAAAGCCCCTCTCCCCATTAAGAACTTGGGTGTCAGACCAGGAACTCTCCATGGTTTGCCTCTAAGCTCCTGGATCCACCTTTCTCTGGCTTTGCTTACTTCTCCCTCTTTTCTGACATTGCACCACCTGAGACCAAATAACTAAGTGGGTGTCTTCAATTTTCCCCGTGCCCCCTTCTTTACTCTGGGAGTCCTTCCTCATTATCCTCTGCTCATTATTATTTTTCTTGCTATGCATGGAAATTAAATTACTGATCTTACTCAGACCTTGTCCCCCAAGATAATGCTTAAGAGAGAGCAAAGATCCCTGCTGGAAAACCAGTCTCAGGGAGAAGGAAGGGGATGGTGGGAGAGGTCTGCCTCACGCCTCTCATGATGCCAAAGCAGCAACTTAGTCCACCTTGAAGAAGCAGGTATGCAATATATGAAAGAAAGGCAGTCCTTCTTTCTCCCTTTGTGTCCAGTTTCCAATTTGTATCATTTATTGTGGGTATAAGCATGCTGTTATTCTTCTAAACAAACAGTCATCAAGTTTCTTCAACATATAACAGCAGGTAAATAATGGTGTTAAAAAAGTCTCAGGGCTGTTTGGACTTGCAACTATTTTCTCCTGTCATTGGACATTTTCAAAACACTTTTTTTTGTAGTCTTCCTTGTCCTCCCATGCAGATGAATGCCAGGATGGTGTACCTACCAGGCAACCAGAGTCCAGGATACGGGCCAAGCTCATCATGTCTCAGTTTCCACATTGTTGTTTTTCTTTCCTCCCCTCCCCTCCCCTCCCCTCCCCCCTCCCCTCCCCTCCCCTCCCCTCCCCTCCCCTCCCCTCCCCTCCCCTCCCCTCCCCTCCCCTCCCCTCCCCTCCCCTCTCCTCTCCTCTCCTCTCCTCTCCTCTCCTCTCCTCTCCTCTCCTCCCCTCCCCTCCCCTCCCCTCTCCTCCCTTCCCTTCCCTTCCCTCCTTCTCTCCTTCCCTCTCTCCTTCCTTCCTTCCTTCCTTCCTTCCTTCCTTCCTTCCTTCCTTCCTTCCTTCCTTCCTTCTTTCCTTCCTTCTTCTTTAGTGAGGCAGACTCCTGCATGCACCCTGACTGGGATCCACCAGGCAACCCCATTGGAGGCCAATGCTTGAGTACCAAGCTATTTTTAGTGCATAATGCTGATGTGCTTTAAAGAAGCCATCCTCAGCACCCGAGGCAACACTCAAGCCAATCAAGCCACTGGTTGTGGGAAGGAAAGAGGGAGAGAAGGGGGGAAGGGAGGATAAGCAGATGGTTACTTTTTTTGTGTGCCCTGACTGGGAATCAAACCCAGGATGTCCATACACTGGGCAGACACTCTATCCACTGAGAAACCAGCCAGGGCCCATCTCATTTTCAAGGTGGTCCTCTGTTTTGTAGTCATGGACATCTGTTACCAAAATTTTGATAGGGCTTCCCTGAATCCAGGCTGTGCTGATATAAGTCATGGGCCTAAAAGGACTTTGTGGCTTGGCAATATGACATTCTATTAAAAATATTCTGGTAATGTTTATAAGGCATATTAAGCACCTTTTACAATATTTTAAATTCAAGAAAAATTACTTGGCAATAAAACTTATCTTCCAAAGAAATTGTTTTGAAAGTCATGGGCCAACATTCCTAAGAGCAAATTATTAGATTTTTATCCCTATACTACTGCGATCAATCTCTCAGAGAATAAGCCTTTATTAATTCTTCTCTTTCCTTCTTTTTTTCTTCAGGCTACTTTGTAATACTTTGTTTTTTCCTTTTTAGTCTTTCCTCTGTTGTCATAATAATTTTTTGGCTAGTAGGCTCAATTTTTCCAACTTAGCTAATGGGGCTTTCTTTATCATGATGTATTTCTCTGAAATCCCTAGACTCCTCTATTTCTTAGGTTTGACTGATAAGACAGGCAGCCCATCAAACAGACAATGGGGAAAATTTATTGAATGCTTACGGTGTGAACAGAAATGGTTGAGGTAAGATATAGACACACTTATAGTCCAGTTGGGAAACAGGACAGAAACATATAAAAATAACAAAGGAACAGAGATGAAGGAAACAATCAGTGACTGCCAGTCGGCAAGTAATCAAACAGTATCAGACGGGTCAGGTTCGTTAGGGGAGACATTCGAGAAGAGAGCAAATGAGCGTGGAGGGTTGAAGGAAGGACTGGAGCAGGATGAGTTGCCCTGTACTACTATTATATAAGATTCCCTGACAGAGTTTTGCTTCTAAAAGCCACCTTAAGAATAGTCTTAGCATCATTTGGACTCCTGTGTGCTGGATTCATTTCAGAACTTGTGTCTCAAAGAGCTACTTTACTTGAACACTTCTAAAGTGTCCACAAGAATAATCTCTAATACCTCCCCATTACTTTAGAATAAAGCCCAAAGTCCTTATCATGAAAATAATGGATATTCACAATTAGACCAAATACTTCATTTTAATCTTTGTTTTCCCTACTTGGGAAGCCTGGATCTTTACCACATTGAACTTCTAGCAGTTTATGGATTGTGCCAGGCATGCCTACACCTTCCTGCCTGTGCCTCTGCTGTAGTCTTTGCTTTGAACTTCTGTTTGTTTTCTGATGGGCAAACACCTCCTGATTATACTCTGTTTTTCCCTCTCTAAAAATAGCCCTTGACTTCTATTCTTTCCACAGCATTCTTTATTATTTATTTATTTTTTTCAGGGACAGAGAGAGAGTCAGAGAGAGGGATAGATAGAAACAGACAGACAGGAACGGAGAGAGGTGAGAAGCATCAATCATTAGTTTTTTGTTGCCGTTTCGACACCTTAGTTGTTCATTGGTTGCTTTCTCACATGTGCCTTGACCGCGGGCCAAGCCACCCCTTGCTGGAGCCAGCGACCTTGGGTCCAAGCTGGCGACCTCAGGGTCTAGAACTGGGGTCTTCCGCATCCCAGTCTGACGCTCTATCCACTGTGCCACTGCCTGGTCAGGCTCCACAGCATTCTTTAAATGCATTGTTTAGATCTCCTCTACGGACTTACCACAGCATAGCATCATTTGGGAGGGGACATGCCTTTACACCCAACCACACAGAGAACTTTCCAGGGCTGAGGGTGTGGTTTATTATATTTATAACCCCATCCTTAGTTTACTAAACAAGAACCAATAATTAGATTTTGTGGCACCTGCGTTCCTGTAGGATACCACTGCCCCCATTACAGGTTTTTGACAATATGGGAGATTTTATATAAATATGCATAGAAATGCAGAGACTTTCAAAACTTCAAATGAATTTGGGATTATTGTTGATCTTAAATTCTTTGGACACTTCCTATATCTGATTCACTTTGGCAGTTTAAACACTCAAAAATCTGTGAACATGGCCTCAACTCACACAGCAAACTTTATTATTTCTTTTGCATGCTCATTTAAGTATCCTCTCCTTAAAATATAGAGGTTCCGGTAGGTATTGGAATTATAAAATAGTGAATGAGTTTGATAAAAGTATATTGGAAAGTTGATTATTTTCTCTATTGCTGCATAGTTAAACATCTATTTTACTGATTTGTTTCCCCAATAATACATAAAATTAATATTCTGCATTTATCCTTTTCCCTACTCTTGGGTATTTTATTTGCATTTTAGGTTTATTTTCTACAAGTCTTAAGTATACACATTCTTGCAATTTATTGATGAACCTATGGAAAAAATTGCAATATAGATAATGGTTAGGTGATTGTGTGTATTTATGTACATATTTAGAATTTAATAGACTATTTATTGTCAACAATGAGGTTTTAGAGTTAAACACAATGGAGGTTTCAGAGCTAAGTTCTGGGAATTCTGCTCTCGAGGGTTTAGTATTCTAGTGGTAAAAGAATTATATTTAATATAACTGAAGAAGAAGCAGAAACAAGCTAATAAAATAAAATAAAAGCTATGAAAGTGGTATAGGAAAAAGTAATGTGAAAGTTTTTTCTTCCTGGGAAAAATGGTAAGGTTTGGGGGATTTGGCATCTTTACATGTACTTGAAAAAAACAGGAGAACTATCTCAGGTCCAACAAAAAGTGAACAAAGATAGGGAGGTGGCTGATTGGGGAAAATGTAAGTCAACAATTTTGGCTGGGGCTCCAAGTATGCTGAATCTTTCTTTAGTCAGGATATCATTTGGCTCAGCCATTTTAATTCATAAAATTGAATATAAATCCAATTGAGAAGGACAGTCAGGTATCCCTCATTTTAAACCCTATGCTTCCGTTTGCTTACCCCTTAATTTTGAAAAACACAGATGAAGTCAATGCATAGTGCATATGCCAAATGAAAACATGGTTTTAGGTTCAAGTTTAACAACAGAGGCATATTTCCTACTTCCTAAGAACACATCACTGATGCAGTCAGCTTGCAGAGATATTGTTCATAACAAGGAAACACGGGATGTAGAAGGGCTGATCTCAGGGCTCACCCTACTATAGTCAGGTATACGGGCAGAAGAATGAAATAGGGCAGATTATCTCTCTGTTTTCTTGAATCATGAGAATTGGAGGGATGGGAAAAGGGAATTATTTCCTATTTAGCAACGGTTTTGCTGTAGCAATAGGTATGGAGGGTCTACTGTCATGTAACTATAGCAGTTTAGGAATGTGTGACAGGAAGCATGGAAGACAGATCAGAGGAACAAAAAACAAAGAAATTGTTACCTCAGGGCTGGCTACAGGTAAATCACAAGGTTGGCAAAGTCAAGCTTTGATAGCAATAATCTCCCCCACTCTCATTACTATGGGTCAATGTTAAGTCTCTTTCTGCAGGTATTTGTTTAAAGTTGGTCATCCAATAAGCCCCAGCATAAAAATATGTGGAGCATAAACTGATAGAGTTGTAAAGAAAAATAATACATTCACCAATATAGTTGGAGACTTTAACACCCCACTATCACAAATGGACAGATCTAGCATTTTCAAACAACTAGACATAATTGACATCTTTAGACTACTTCACCCTTCAACAGATCACATTCTTCTCAAGCTCAATGTACAGTCGCCAACTAGATCACACATGGCCCATAAAGCACATCTTAACAAATTTAATAGAATAAAAATCATACAATGTTTTCTCTTAGACCACAATGAAATTAAACTAGAAATCAAAAACTATAAAATAATAGCTAATCAAATTCCCCAATACTTAGAAATAAATAATACACTTTTAAATAATGCGTAGGCCTAAGAAAAATTATCCAGAAGAATTAAAAATATTTTGAACTGTGGTAAAATGAAAATACAACTTATCAAAATTTGAAAGAACAATCATATAATTATCTTAATAGGTACAGAAAAAGCATTTGAAAAAATCTGACACTCACACATGACAAAAATTCTTGACAAATTAAAAATAGAAGAGAACTTCCTCACCTTGATCAAACATCTACAAAACTCTACATATTCAATTGTGAGAAACTTGAATCTTTTCTGCTAACATAAGGAACAAGGCAAGGATGTCCTTCCCACCATTACTAATCAATATTTTACTGAAAGTCCTATCTAATGCAATAAGACAAAGAAAAAAGACATGTATCTTGATATGGAAGATCAATTATTTTTGCAGGTAAAATAATCATCTTTGTAAAAAATCTGAAAGAAGTGATAAAACATCTCTCAAACTAATGTGATTATAGCAAATTTCAGGATTCAATGGTAATGTTCAAAAATCAATTGTTTACCTATATGCCAGCAATGAAGAAGTACAATTTGAAATTAAAAATGGAGAACAGACTAAGAGCTGTCAGAGGGGATGGGAGTTGGGGGACTGGGTGAAAAGGTGAAGGGATTAAGCAAAGAAAAAGAACTCATAGACACAGAAAACAGTATGAGGATTAAAAAAGGGAAGGGAACTGGGGGAGGTAGGGGAGGATAAAGAGAGGGATAAATGGTGATGAAAGGGGACTTAACATGGGGTAGTCAACACATAATACAATGTGCATACGATGAATTATAGAATTATACACCTGAAACCTATATTACTTTATTAATGAATGTCATACCAATAAAGTCAATAAAAACAAAAACAATACCATTTATATTAGCACCCTTTCAAATAAAATACCTATCTATAAATTTAACATAATATATATGTGATCTATATGAGAAAAGCTACAAAGCTCTGACAAAAGATACCAAAGAAGTAAATAAATGGGGAGAGAGAGTACACATTCATAGATAGGAACACTCAATATTGTCAACATATCAGTTTTTTTCAACTTGACCTATATAGATTCAATACAAAAATTTCAGCTAGTTATTTTGCAGATATTGACAAACTAATTCTAAAGTTTATATGGAGAGGCAAAAGACCTAGAATAGCCAACTCAACATTGAACAAGAAAAACAATAGTCAGAAGACTGACACTACCTGAATTCAAGATTTAGTATTATGCTATAGTAATCAACAGACTGTGGAAATGGCAAAACAGAATACAAACGGGACAATGAAACAGAACAAGGAGCTCTGAAAGAGACCCATAACAATATAGTCAACTGATATTTGAAAAAGGGACAAAAGAAATGTAAACAAAGATAGGTTTTTTTAAAAAAATGGTGTTAGTCCTATCCAGATCGTGGTGCAGTGGATAGAGTGCTGATTCAGGATGCTGAGGACCCAGGTTTAAAACCTCAAGGTTGCTGGCTTGAGTGCTGGCTCATCTGGCTTGAGAGCAGGGTCATCAGCTTGTGTGTGGAATCATAGACCTGACCCCATGGCTGTTGGCATACGCCTAAGGTTACTGGCTTGAGCCCAAGGTTGCTGGCTTGAGCAAGGGGTCATTGGCTCAGCAGGAGCCCTCAGTCAAGGTACATATGAGAAAACAATCAATGAACAACTAAGGTGCAGCAACAAAGAATTGATGCTTCTCACCTCTCTTCCTGTCTGTTTGTCCCTGTCTCTCTCTCTCTCTCTTACTAAAAAAAGAAAGAAATTAATCTAGACAAAGATCTTGTGTTGAGAAAATTTAACCCACAATGGACCAGAGACCTAAATGTAAAACTTAAAACTATAAAATTTAAAACTCAACAACAAGAACACAAGCAACGATATTTAAAAATATCCAAAACACCTGAATAGGTATCTCACCAAAAAAGATACATAGCCACCCACAGGCATAAGAAAAAATGTTCAGTGTCATGGTTCTTAAGGAATTGCAAATTAAAATAGCAATGCAATACCATTATACACTTGAATGACCAAAATCTAAAACACCTATCAATACCAAAGCAAGAATATAGAGCAACAGGAACTCTCACCAATTCCTGATAGAAATGCAAAACAGTGCAACTAACAGTTTATCAGTTTTTTACAAAGTTAAACATACTCTTACCATACAATATAGCAATTGCACTCCTGGTATTTACCCAAATGAATTGAAAATTTTTATGTCCACACAAAAACCTATAAATGGATGTTTATTGCTGCTTTATTCAGAACTGCCTAACCTTGGATGCAACCAAGATTGCCTTCAGAATGTTAGTGGATAAATTGTAGTTCATTCACATAATGGACTATTATGCAGCACTCAAAAGAAATGAGCCATCAAATAACATGGAGAAAACTTAAATGACTATTACTAAGTGAAATAACCCATTTGGAAGGCCACATACTGTATGATTCCTACTATATGACATTCTGAAAGGGTAAAAATAATTCGTGGTTGGGGGGAAGGAAGAATAAATAGACAGATCAGAGGATTTTTAAGATTGTGAAATTATTAGTTGTGATATTGCAGTAGTGGATACCTGTGTTTACACATTTGTCAAAAGCCATACCTATATAACACAGAGTGGATCCCAATTAAATTATAGACTTTTGGATACTAATGATGTGTCAATGTAGGTTCATCTACTGTAAAAAATTCTCCACACCAGTGAGATTATTGACAGGTAGAAAGGTTGTGCATGTGTAGGAAAAGTGGTTATACAGCAACTCTTTGTACTTTCTGCTCAATATTGCTAAGAACCTAAAATTGCACTAAAAATAGTTTTAAAATAAAAACGCTAAATATACAAGTATATGCAAGTGCCCTTTAAGAAACTCCAAACGTAATAAGAAACACAAATAACAACCTCAATGTGATATAATCTCTTACCTCTTAAATTGCTAGAATTACAAATCTGAATGCCATGTTCAGTGAGGCTGTGGGACTCTTAGACACTGCAGAACAGAATGCAAAATGCTACAAATCCTGTCGAGGGAGTCTGGTAAAATGCCACACAATGACATACACGTTTAAACTTTGACCCTGAAAATACTCCACTGTGAATTTGATGACTCAGCTACAGAAACATACAATAACATATGCACACCTCTACAAGACTTCTGAATAACTTACGCTGTCTCCATAGAACACTATGAAGTCATTAAACAAGCAAAGAAAACCAAAAATCTTATGATACTATTTATAGGATACAATGTTGAGCTAAAAAAGCAAGATGCAGCAAAGCAAGATGCAATGGTGTAATTGCCTTTTTCTTTTCTTTACAAAAAGAAATACATCAAGATAAAACTGAAACTAATAAAAATGTTTGTCTAAGGGTGCATTGGGAGAATAGTCTTAGTAATGTAAAAATTTTTGAGGATGCATTTTTATAACATTTGTTTTTAGAATTACATGAGTTTTAAATATACAAAAATTAAATTTGATGTAAAGGGATACAAAAAATTAAAGTATTTAATTTATTATAATCAGTAACAGATGGACTAAACTGTATATCAAGATTTTATATAACGACACAGAAAATGACACATTTAAGTAAGGTTTGTGCACAAAAATTTATATGTCCTTAGTGAAATATGGTCTAAGGAAAAGAACAATGTAATCAGATCTTGCATTTAGTAGTTTTATTTGTTTATTATATAATTTATTTTTCAATTATAGTTGATATGTAATATTATATTAGTTTCAGATGTACACCATAGTAATTAGACATTTATATAACTTATGAAATGATCGCCCTGATAAATGTAATATCTATTTGACGCCATACATAGTTATTTAATTATAATATTACTAACTAGATTTCCTATGCTATATTTTACATCCCAGTAACTATTTTGTAACTACCAATTCGTACTTCTTACTCTCTTCACCTTTTTCACTCATTCCCCCACAATTCTCTGGCATCTGGCAACCATCAAAATCTTCTCTTTATCTAGGAATTTATTTGTTTTGTTTGTTCAATTATTTATTTATTTGTTTCTTTTTTGATTCCTCATATATGTGAAAACATGGTATTTGTCCGACTTATTTCACTTAGCATAATACCCTGTATGTCTATCCATGTTGTTGCAGATAACAAGATTTTATTCTTTTCTATGGCTGAATAATATTACATTATATATATGTACTACATCTTCTTTATTCATCCATTAATGGCCAATTAAGTTTTTTCATATTTCGTCTGTGGTACATAATGATGCAATGAACATATGGGTGCATGTGTCTTTTCAAATTAGTGCTTTAGGTTTCTTTGGATAAATACTCATTAGTGGAATTTTTTGGTTCTTATTGGTCTCTTGTTATAACTTTTGTTTTATTTTTATTATTTTATTATATTATATATATATATATATATATATATATATATATATATATATATATATATATATATTTATTTATTAAGTGAGAAGCAGTGAAGCAGAGAGACAGATACCCACATGTGCTCTGGACCAGGATCTATCTGGCAACCCCTGTCTGGGGCTGATGCTCTGCCCATCTGGGGCCGCTGCTCCATTGCTCTGCAAAGGAACTATTTTAGTGCCTAAGGCAAGGCCATGGAGCCATCCTCAGTTCCCCAGGGCCATGGCTGCAGGAGGGGATGAGAGAAAAGAGAGAAGAGAGAGAGAGAGAGAGAGAAGGGGAGAGGAAGCGGAAGAGGTAAAGAAGCAGATGGTCACTTCTCTTTTGTGCCCTGACCAGAAATCAAACCTGAAACTTTCACACACCTGACTGATTTTTTACCATTGAGCAAAACAGCCAGGGCAATAACCTTTGTTTTAAAGTTTATTTTGTCTGGTATAAATACTGCTACCACAGTTTTTTTATTATTTTTCCCCCTGAAATATCTTTTTCCTACCCATTTACTTTCAGTCTGTGTGTCTTTCAATCTGAAGTGAGTCTTTTGTAGGTAGTATATGGAAGGATCTTGTTTTCTTATCCATGCAGTTACCCTGTGTCTTTTGATTGGAGCATTTAATCCATTTATATTTAAATGAATTGTTGATGAAGATGTAGTTATTGCTATTTTATTATTAATATTTTTTTATCTTTTTTTTCTTCTTCTTAAAGATGTCCCTTTAACATTTCCTGTAATACTGATTTGGTGGTGATAGAACTTCAGATTTTTCTTGTCTGGGAAGCTCTATATCTGTCCTTCAATTCTAAACTTCTTTTTATTTTATTCATTTTAGAGAAGAGACACAGAGTGAGTGAGAGAGAGAGAGAGAGAGAGAGAGAGAGATAGAGATAGAGAGAGAGAGAGAGAGAAAGGGGGGAGGAGCTGAAAGCATCAACTCTCATATGTGCCTTGACCAGACCAGTGCAGGGTTTTGAACTGGCGACCCCTGTGTTCCCAGGTCGACGCTTTATCCACTGCGCCACCACAGCTCAGGCTGTCCTTCAATTCTAAATAATAGCTTTGTTGGGTAGAGTAATCTTGATTGTAGGTCTTTACTTTTCATCAGTTTGAATATTTCATACTAATCCCTTCTAGTCTGCAAAGTTTCTGTTGAGAAATCAGCTTACGGTCCTATGGGGGTTGCCTTGTGGGTAACTAACTGCTTTTCTCTTGATGCTTTTAAGATTCTCTTTTGTCTTTAACCTTGAACATTTTAATTATAATGTGTCTTGGTGTGGGCCTCGTTGGGTTCATCTTGTTTGTGACTCTGTGCTTTATGAACTTGTATGTATATTTCCTTCACAAGATTAGGAAAATATTTGTCATTATTTTTTCAAATAGTTTTCAATTCCTTACTCTCTCTCCTCTTCTTCTGGTCCTGCTATCATGCAAATTTTGGCATGCTTGATCTTGTTTAGAAGCTCCTTAAACTACCCTCATTTTGGGAGGGATTCTTTTCTTTTTTTGTGTGTTCTGATTGAATGTTTTCTGTTTCATCTTCCAAATCTTGACTTGATCCTTCACTTCATCTAATCTACTATTGATTCCCTCTAATGTATTCATCGTTTCAGTTACTATATTTTACATTTCTGACTGGTTTTTATTTTATGTTTTCTAGCTCCATTTTTGTTTCCTGTATCTTGGTTGAAGTTCTCATTGAGATAATTGAGCATCCTGATAACCTGTGTTTTGAACTTTACATCTGAGAGATTGCTTGTCCCCTTTTTGTTTAGTTCTCTTCTGAAGATTTGCTCTTTATTTTCATTTGGAACATGTCTCTTTATCTCTTCATTTTGGCTGCCCCTCATGTTTGTTTCTGTTTATTAGGTAGAGCTGCTACATCTCCCAGTCTTGGTAGAGTGGTCTTCTATAGTAAGTGGCCTGTGGGGTCAAGTGGTATATGTCCCTGGTCACTTGAATCTGCAATCCAGATGTATCTTTTGTGTAGGTTGTGTGTGCCCTGCTTTGTAGTTGAGCCTTGGTTACTTTTGAGACATCAATGGGAGGGATTGACCCTCAGGCTAATTGATAGTGAGGATTGGCTGTGAATACAGCAGAGGAGCTATTATGTGGGTGCTAATACACTGCTCACAAAAATTAGGGGATCAGGGAATGTGCAGATATTCCAGTACTTTTAGCCTTTTGTATAGTGCATTTTCACCAATGAAATAAAAGTTGGGTTTGCATCTCATTTGCATAATCAACTTTCTTTGACTTGTCGTTTGCTTTTCTGATGTTCTTGTTTAGTAAAAAAAAGTCAAATGCTTCTTTTTTTATCACTTCATATTAATTTGAAACATCCCCTAATTTTTGTGCGCAGTATACTATGGAGAAGATTTTGTTTTAACAGATCTCTGGTTCCTGCTGAGTCTAACCTTTGGGTGTGTCATTTATGAAGGTAGTTTGGTGGTACTCTGGGTATTGTCTGAAGCTGACCACTGGGTGTGTTAGTTTTGGTGCCTCTTAGGAAGGGCTCTGGTGCAAGCCTAGGTCAGCTGTTGCCTGTGCCATGCTTGGAGCCACTTGGTATGGACTATAGTACAAAGTTATCTGCAGATGGTTGTCATTTGTATTGGGCTTGAAGGTGCCAAATGCAATTTGCAAAGCTTGATTGGATTCTAGGTTCAAAAACAAACCAGCTGTAAGATTCATTTTGGGAATAACAGGAGAAATGTAGATGTGGTTTGTATGTTATAAGATACTTTTGAATTATTGTTTTCTTTTTAGCTAAAATGAAGGTGTTATGTTTAATACTAGAAAATATCATGTTTAGGCAATGGCTGCTAAAATTTTTTGAAGTAAAGTACCATAACTGTGTTGGGGAGGAAATTTTTCCTCTATCATCTTAGGGTCTTTTGGCTGGTCTAATTATTATATTGATGTAAGACAGATTAGTGGAGAAAAACAAATTCAATAAATGAACATACAAGAGCCCCATAAAAATATAAGACCCAAGGACAAGTCAGGGAGTTGTGGCTTATATAATATCCTGAGCTGGGAAATAGAATAGGGGCCAGTGGATTCAAAGGGAGGAGGTTAATTCACAAGATAATAAGAGGAACAGATGTTTGGTCATTAGATATCTGTCCTGTCATTTAGGTAGGTCATTCAGATAAAAGTTATCTCTGGTAATCTCTCTCTCTCTCTCTTAGCCATGCCCCTTTCAAAATTATTTTAGATAGTTAAGGGAGAGGTACAATTTTTTCTTGAGTCTGCTGTGTCATGATTACATTCAGGTCAAAATGATCCACATTTGGGGTCACATATTCTGCTCTCCTTCAATGTCAACTTGCTTTTAAATGTTTTAGGGAAAAGAGATAAACATAGGATTCAATAAATGTTCTTAAATTACTGGGTGGATGTACATCCAATTTATTCAGCCTTTTGCAAAAATGTTTAAAGAGATGAAAGAAAAATCAATTACTGGATTCTAGGCAGGAATGGATAATATCAACCCTTTGGAACTGAGTTTAAATTTGATTTATTAGGATTTTAAGACTTGGATCATACATGTACAATCAGAGAGCAAAGAAGAAAATGATTAGCTTTAGAGTAAAAAGGAAGTATTAAGAGAAACCATGATGATAAATTACTTTTTTAGTTTCAAATCAGAATTCTGGATCTATAAGCACCATGAACACTACTACTCACACCTGCTCATTTTGCAGATAAAGAAACCACTGCCTAAAAATGCTTTGTTCTGTGTCCAAATTTATCAAACAGTTAGTATCAAAGGCCAAGTATTACAATGCACAGTTCATGTGTCTTTCCACCGCACTGTGGCTGCTTAGTGTAGCTCAAAATTACATATTTGATAAAGCCCTCATTCACCTTAATTTAAAAGATTAGCTTTTCTATCAATTCCTTCGAATGCAACAAAATGTTTAATAGTTTTCTCTCTACTTGCGGCTAGCACTGTGTTGATAAAGACAGAATGAATAAGAAGTTGAACAATTAACCGGAAGTTCTACAGTAAATTCAGATTATATGTACAAACAATTGGATAAATGTATCTAAAATATCCAGCCTCTTGCCTCTCACATACACACAACAGCAAAGAACATCAGAGAGCACTCTGCATTATAAAGTCAGAGAAAGGGACCCTGTATTTTTTTTGTTTGTGATTTGTATTGGAAAGCACAGAAGATATGTCAAGAAAGAAGTCTATCTGCAAAACTCTGAATGTCTTGTTGAGGCTTCTCTCTGAATGAGAGCAGCTTTCCCTCCCTGTCCCCCGAAAAAGGGAAACTTGATGTCACCTGATGGATTACGAAATATAAATATACCACACTCAAAGCTTTAGGGAATAAAAAGGGATTATGGGAGAGAGAGGAATTAGAGGGCTTTATGGCATGAAGAATCCATGGTATAAAGAGACTCAACACAGAGTAAGTGAAGTGGAAGATTTTTCTTTCCCTTTTAGGACAACAGAAGGAATGGTGTTATGGTTGGCTTTGTAAGAAAACCCCAGGTGCACTGAAGATCCATTTTCATTTTCAAGATAGGAATTCCCTCCAGTTTTAAATTTAAAATTACTTTTATATTTGAAAAAATAAAAGAATCGCAGGGATTTGTATATTGATAGTATCCTTAAATCTCTAGTAGCTGAAATTATTAAAGTTCCAGTTAGTTTATGTTAAAGTTGGACATCCAAGGACAAGTATATTAAAGGGGTTGCTCTATAGTCAGTGCTGCAGATATCTTTGATGTTCTTACCAAAAGATGTCTTTTAAATATATTTTTAAAAAGGAGCAGTGGCTGTGGCTGCCTTCTGTGTGAGAATGTGCTGGATTATTTTATTGTTGGATTGGCAGTGAAGTGATTTTTATGAATGTCATTTCCTCGGAGTCTTACAGAACTGAGAACTGCATGTCATGAGGCCATGATCCTAAGGAGCAGAAATCAAATAAATAAAGGTCTTGGGGAATTATGGTCTATTGGATATTTTTTCTTTCCAAAATGAGTCCATAGTTCACTTTGATGGTGAGTTTACATGGTTCATCTGAGAGCAGAAAAATACATCTATCTTTAAGTGGTAACAAAGTTCCATTTAAAAAAATTTTCCCACCCCCCTAAAAATATCTTAGGTCTAAAATTTCAACAGAAAAATCAGACCAATGAAAACAATAGTTACTGTATTAGATGGACTTGGTTTAAGATAGTGTTTCAAAGCTTTTGATTTAATAATATTCATATTTAGGAAATGGGAAATAGCAATTTAGAGTATGCTATTCCATAATGGTATCTGCCTGAGGCTTCTTTTCTACCAGCCACATCAAAAGGAGAAGTAGGCTAATTATGAGCAGGAAAGGCCAAATAGGTAGGCTATAGTTGAAGAGCATAGATCCTCCTGTATCTCTGTACACATAATGAAGAGAACCAGTTAGGCTCTGGGTCAATGCAATCATCTCTAGAGCAAAATAATTTGGGAGTTTAAAAATATGAATTCCCACACCCTTGCCTTATAGAAATTCTGGGAAAATATTCAGTAGGCTCAGCTCAAGAAAGTTTTATGTTCATCTTCCAGGTAATTTTACAGTGGACACATATTTTTAGAACACAACGAGAGCTTTTTAACAAAAGCTTCATATTCACATGAGACATAGACCTCCCTGAAACATTCATATCTCAACAATTAGGATGACTCATTCAATTGTTAATGACAATGAACTGGGCAACCTTTTGCAGTCTAAGTTAAAACTTTAAGTGCTTGAAACAATTTGTAGCCAGGAGCAGAACCCAAGTGATTGAAATCTAAAAGTAATAAATGTAAGATTTTTCAACCTTTAGTGAAAGGAAAAGGAAGTATTCAGTAAGTTTTTTCTACCAAAGTGCTCTGAGAGTCAGATGATATATTTGATGAGAGAATACTATAAATACCTATACAAGTATTAGGAAAAATTAGTCAAGATCCAGCATGAAGGCCCTGGCTGGTTGGCTCAGTGGTAGAGTGTTTGCCCAGTGTGTGGAAGTCTTGGGTTTGATTTCCAGTCAAGGCACACAGGAGAAGCACCCATCTGCTTCTCCACCCTCCCCCGCTTCTCTCTCTTTCTGTCTCTCTCTTTCCCCCTTCCACAGCTAAGGCTCAAATGTTTTGAGCCTGTTGGTCTCTGACAGTGTGAATGGCTCCATGGCCTCGCCTCAGGTGCTAAAATAGTTAAGTTACAAAGCAACAGAGCAGCAGCCCAGATGGGCAGAGCATTGCTTTGTCGGGGGCTTGATGGGTGCATCCTGGTTGTGGCATATGTGGGAGCCTGTCTCTTTGCTTCCCTGCCATCCTGCCTCTCAGTAATAATAATAAAAAGATCCAGCATGAGTAAATGCTCAACATATTTGCTTCCAACAGATATGAAGCATTTAAAACAAGTTGCTTATTATTTTACCATCTTACGGTATAGACATTTTATAAGTCTTGTTAAAATGAGAAAATGATAAACTGAAAAATTGCAGGAGATAATGTTCAGTCTCTATATTGAAGTGAATGAGGGCTATTATGATAGAATGCATGAACAAGGACAGTGCTAAAATATACAGGTCGGTATAATTTTTAGTGACCCTTCTAAAGAAATAATCCTTTATAATACATTCTAAATGCAGAATGTAGGTCCCTGTCCAGCAGGCAAGGCCAGGATTCTGGAGCCTCCAAATATCAAAAATAATTAGGACAAGAATAATAATTAGGATCTAATAATAACACTAAGACAACATACTACAAAATGCTTTACCTGCTCTAGCTCCTTTTATTCCCATAGGTCAGTGCAGGGATTTTTCCCCCCATTAAAAACAAGGCTAAATAATGCATTCCAGGTCATGCAGGTAATAACTAACAGAGCTAACTCTGAGCCCACTCATTAACCTTAACCACCTCTCCAGCCTTGGAGTTGAAATTAGAGAAGACACAGACCTCCCTTTTCTGTGTGGTCATGGGACATCACCAAATTCTAAACGTAAGTAGTGCTGCCCTGAGGGGAGTATGAAACTTTAGGGATTCTTTAGATTGTGTTGACTGTGAGAGCAGGGACTTGAATTTTAGAGGACTTGGTTTTGACACCCTCTCCTAGTGAATAAATGTTAGATGTGGACAGAGAAGAGAGAAAACTCGGATCCATGCATGAGACAGGTAAAAAGGTGACTTAGTCACACTGTCAACCAGGGCTTCCAGAGGGACCTTTAAAGTGGCTGAGATGATTGGCTCTTTTCTTTATGTTCCCCTCGCAGAACTATGCTCATCTGGAGTATGTAAGTGTGGCCAAAAATGGTCTTCCCCTGAATCATAGAAAGATGAGTAGGACCGATACAAAAAATGCTCTCCTCATTTGACTGTAATTTGATATTTTATTTCTCTATCCAGAATTATTTTTAAAAGTCTTCAGAATCAAAGGCCACACAAAAATATGAAAAGGAAGTTTCAAGTAGCTATTTTAGTAATCCTCCTGTCTACACAATTCCCAGCTGAGCAAAATTATAATACAAAGTTTGGAGAGTGGAGCTGCTATTTATTCTAGCTGTTCCCCAAGAAATCCATCAAGTGAATATGGTAATACAGACAGCCAAGTTCTTCTCTGGAATTGTTGTTGTGAACTGAAATTCATATAAAATATGTAATCTCTTTTTTATTAGGGTACTCTAAAAACCAAATAGGGCCTGACTGGTGGTGGTACATCACCCAGAGCATTGATCCAGGAGGCTGAGGTTCCAGGTTTGAAACCCCAAGTTCACCAGCTTGGGTGTGGGGTCACCTACTTGAGCATGGGATTGTTGACATGATCCCATGGTCTCTGGCTTGAGCCCAAAGGTCACTGGCTTGAGCAAGGGGTCACTGGCTCGGCTAAAGTCCCTGCTGCCTCATCAAGGGACATACGAGAACAGTAAATGAACAACTAAAAAGTGCTGCAGTGATGAGCTGGTGCTTCTCACTTATCTCCCTTTCTGTATCTCTCTTCTCTCTCTCTAAAAAATAAAAAGACAAGTAGGAAACAGCAAGATTTAAAAATATTAATATAAATTCTCTATTTGACCTCTGCTATAGGTATTTGGCACCTCAAGACACCTAAACTCAAACCTCAAAACATTTCTTCTGCAAGTGCCCTCTCATTTCTCACATCACTTATCAACTTGCAAAGTCTCTTCTCTTCCTTGTTCCATTTAAAAGTGGTTTGAACATTGTTTGTAAAAAATAAAATGCACTCAACAATTGAAGAGATAAATCTCTTTCCTCCCTCTAGTATCTAGATATTTAGTAAAAAAAAAAAAACAGTACTGATAATTCCATATCCTAAGAAACTCTCAAAATTATATTTTCTTCTCCATTTCCAATGCCACTGGCTACTCAATTCAGGCTCAAAACACAGCAGTATGGACTTCTGCAATCCAGCAGCTTGGACTTTTACAGCTGTCTCTCATCCTCTGGCTTGCATATCTTTGAATTAATTTTCTAAAAGGCTGCCACTGTTATTTAGCTGAAAATCACAAATCTAATCATAGTGTTCTAGTTGGAACACTCAAATGTTTCCCCATGACATAGAGATTAAAGTCTTAATTTTTTAGCAAGTTCTTTAGGATTCTTTCTCATCTGTCCTCAGTCTACAGTCTTCATTCTCTTGACCTTCCTCAACCCCCCTTCTCAAATCCACTCCTTAGATACCAAGTGTGCCGAGCTACTCATCTTTCTTTAAATCAGTGACTCACGGACTTAAGTGTAAACAGAATCTTCCAGAGGGTATGCTAAGATACAGATTGCTTGAACTCATTCCTAGAGAAGCTGATGCAGGAGGTATGAATTGGAGCCTGAGTGTGCATTTCTCACCAAGTTCCCAGATGGTGCTGATGATGTTGGTCTGGGGACCACTTTGAGAATCAGTTTTGTAAAGCATGGCAGATGTTCAACTCAGTGACAACTTTTGACTCAAAGTCGCTTTTGTTATCTTTTTTATTTTTGGTAAGGCTTTCTTGACCTCTCCCTAAATTTACTTACACCTTCTTTTAGGTTTAAAAGCATTATTTGTAATACAAAGAACTGTGGTTTGTTAATCTGTCTTTTTTCCTTTGAGTATAAGATCATTAAGGGTAGAGAGTATGTTATATTCATTTTGACATTCCTAGACTTAGCACAGTGGAAAGAAACTCAATTTCCTTTGCTGAATGAATAGATATTGGGAGTACTATATCTGGACTCAACTGGGCCGTTTTCCAGATATAGAATTGGCTATGCTGTCTATTAACTTTGAAAGCTACTGGTACATGTATTTCGGTGACCTTTTGATAATGTTTCACAGTTTTTAACAATTCACCAAAGGGAATTTTAAAGCAACCCTAATCTTACATTCTAATGAACAAAAGAAACATACATGACAGGTAGTCAGAAATCAGTCTGACAAAATTCAATACAACATGAAACAGAAGACTTTAATACAACCCTGAAAGTTTTATGGGCCCCTGTCCCACATCATCTCTTTGCTGAAGGCAATGAACACGTAACTGGGAAATTGTGTCAGTCAAGTGAAAAACATCAGGTGAATGAAAAAGCAGTCAAAATAATGGCTTGGCAATGTGTTGACTGAGCAAGATGATTTATTGTTTCACTTTCAACTAGTTGTTCATTCTTTGTGTCAATAGAGTCTAAAGGGCATGTATAGATTTATATGATCCATAGAGATAAGTCAAGGATTCTTAGGGAAGATTGAACTATTTTCTCTTTCATCTCATAATCCAAAGTCACTGATTCAGCCACATAGGAGGCTGGTACCAAAATCTTATACTTGATTGTACATCTGTAATTGGAAGTCTTGCTCAGATGTCCAGAAGAACATTTCCAACACAAAAGGTGAGTCAAAAACAGCTTTATGATCCAGAGGTGTGAAAATAGAACAAGTTCATGGTTGCTCATTGGTTTGTTGAGACTGGGTGGATGGGAGCTGGTGATGGCGCTCATGAGGAGAGCTGGCCCCAGGCTGTGGAGCACTTTGAATGTCATGCCAAGGAGCCTAACTTTGATTTTGCAGGCATATAAGAGCTCCTTAACTCATTCCAGAGTGGAAATTAGAGAAAATAGAAGCAAAAAGACTAATTATGTTAAGAGATTTGGACCAGAGCCAATGCAGGGCATTAAGGATGGTGAAGAATCTTTCATAGAAAGAATTTATAGAACTTAGTTACTGTATTTATCATGGTTTTCCAGAAAAACAGAACCAATAGAAGACTCAAGGAAGAGCTTATGTTGCAGTTCAAGTCTGAAGGTTGTTTTAGCTCAGAGGTGAAGGGGTTGGAAGAGGTCAGTTTTTGTTCTATTAAGGAATTTAACTAGTTGAATAAGGCCCACCATCATTATGGTAGACAATGTGCTTTGTTTGAAGTTACCAATTTTTTTTTTAAGTGAGAGGAGGGGAGATAGTGAGACAGACTCCCACATACACCCTGACCGGGATCCAACTGGTAACCCCCATCTGTGGCTGATGCTCAGTCAACTGAGCTATTTTTAGCACCTGAGGCTGGTGTACTCTGACCAATGGAGCTATTTTAAGCACCCAGGGCAGATGCTCGAACCAATCTAGCCACTGGGTGCAGGAGAGGAAGAGGGAGAAAAGGAGTAGAGGGAGGGGGAGAGAAGCAGATGGTTGCTTTTCTTGTGTGCCCTGACTGGTAATCATACCTGGGATGTTCATACACCTGGCTGACACTCTATCCACTGAGAAAACCAGCCAGGGGAAATTTGCCAATTAAATGTCAATCTCTTTCAAAAAACACCCACAATAACAACCAGAATAATGACTGACCAAATATCTAGGCACCCTGGCCCAGTGGGGCTGACATACAAAATTAACTATCTCAGTGACCAATTGGATGCAGAACTTAAGGTGAAGAAATAAGGGATTAGATGGTTCTGAGGCTTTTAGCTTGGATATTTGAGTAAATGGTGATGCTTTTAATTAAGACAGGATTCCTGAAAAGGGGCAAATTTTGGAGAGAAGAAATTTTTCATTATTCAAAAAATATGTGGCCCTGGACGGGTAGCTCAGAGAGCTTCTGCCAGTGTGTGGATGTCCCGGGTTCAATACCCGGTCAGAGCACACAGGAGAAGTGCCAAACTGCTTCTCTGCCCTCCCCCTTTCTCTTTTTTCTCTCTTGCAGCCATGGCTTGGTTGGAGCGAGTTGGCCCGGGGCACTGAGGATGGCTCCATGGCCTCCGTCTCAGGAGCTAAGAAGAGTTTGGTTGCTGAGCAAAGGAGCAATGCCCTAGATGGGCAGAGCATCACTCCCTAGTGGGCTTGTTAGGTGGATCCCAGCTGGGGTATATGCAGGAGTCTGTCTCTGCCTCCCCTCCTCTCACTGAATAAAAAAAAAATTATTAGTCATCAAGCTTGCATAAGTACTGAGCCAAAATGTTCTTCTTTTCGGTGTATGTGGGAGGGAATACATATATAGAAAACCTCATATAAGAGGAACTATTACATAATGATTAAAAATATTAGAGGCAGCAACACTGAAATTGTGTAACTTGCAACAGTTACTTAACACCTAAGTCTCAGATTGCTCATCTGTAAAGTTAGGTTTTCATATAATTAGAGATGTAACTGTAAAAATTATAATTAGTATATATAAAAATTATAATATGATATTATATAGTATATATTTTCTCAAATTCTCAGAAAACCTAATACATATATAGTGCCTGATCCTGGCACTTAGTAGTTTATCAAAAAATATCTCCAGGAAGATTTAGTTGTGTTTTGACTATATTGATTGTTGTAACTAATATACAATGGTAAACAAGTGTGAGACAGATTTTCCCCAGTACCATGACAGTCTCAGGGGACAGGATTGCTGGGAGGGTACTAAGTGACTCTATCCTACCGTACAGTATGCTAAATGGCTCCACAGTGGCTTGGAGGAGATAATGTAGTTCCCAAGGGAATTGTGTTAGAACCAGGGAGTTACTTAGGCACTGGTCTCATTAGGATCTATTATTTACTCTTATAAACAACATTTAAAGAATGTAGTAGAGCATATATAATATTTTATTAGAGTTCATAAAGGCCAAGAAATGTTTAAAATCTAGAAAATAAATTCAGTGCTCCCAGACGTCATTTAGTTAGAGCTGCTAAGATTACATGTTAGTACACATTCATATATACAAACTCACTTAATCAGAATTTAAGTAGATGTAAGACAAGTTGATGGAATAATCAGTATATTTTGACAACACTTTAATGAATGGATAATACAGAGTAGAAGCATTGTGGATGTTTCAAAACCAGAAATGATGCTGTAAATCAGGGGCCAGAAAACTATGGTGCATGGGTCAATTCTGTGTCGCTGCCTGTGTTTTTACGTAAAGTTTTATTGAAACACAGCCACATTCGTTTGTTTGGTTTTGTCTGGGCTGCCTTCACTCTCCATGGCAGCATTGAGTGGTTGAGATAGAGACCGGATGGCCTGTAGAACCTAAAATATTTATTCTCTTGCACTTTAGAGAAAAAGTTTACTGACCCTTCTCGAAAAGGACTTTGGAAACTTGGCTTTACACCAAAGTTTAAAAAAGCTCCAATGCTATAAAATCCAGGCACATTGAGCAACTATCAAGGCTTTATGCTGATTAGATGTAAAGATTGATTGTAGGAGTGGTGAAACTGGAGAAATTCTGACAGCGTGAACAGCATCAAAAGCCATGGCTGAGAATCCACTCCTGCCTGTTTTTGCCAAAGAGAAACACTAGCCCCAGGAGTACCATTTCTTTCAAATTTGGAAAGGAAGACAGGCTTCCTCTTCTTTAATCAAATTTCCAGGTTGTGAGTCATGGTCTGAATAAGCCGTAGAGATCTGGCCACCATTTGCCACCTCTGGCTCAGAGACGAAGGAAAACAGCATTGTGAAACAATAGATAAGAAGCAAAATGAAGAAAGGACACATCTGATTTTGATTTCACAGATGTTTTTGTCTCTTTTCTGCAGAGGCTTCAGTGGACAGATTGAATCTGTGTGATACAAAGAATGACAGAAAGCATGGACAGAGAAAAGCACCAGGAAGACCCATCAGTTTCAATATAAACCCCATCAGTTCCATGGAGATGATGTCTGAAGAGGAGGAGGACAGAGACATGGAAATGCCTGCAGGAGGCTGAGCAACTGAAAGAAGTAGGAAAAAAGGCACTTACCTGAACTGCCAAATTATAGCAGATGGTGAGATCTAAAGGGAGATAAACATTAAGGCCTGGGAAGCAAGCAATTCATCCTGTCAGTTTTCAAGGGCTGGTGCAGATGAAAGATCAGCCTAAGAACTCGATAGAATCTCTACAACAGCAACGTTTGACAACAATCAAACCTGTCTCCCAGGAAGGTGATGGAGCTAACCTGCCGAGGGGGGAGAAATCCCTTGAGCCACGAGAATGACCCCCCAAAACTGCTTAAAGAGTAGACACTAACCAGCTGTGAGAAGTTGGAAGAAAATGGGGCATGCTATAGAGCAAGAACAAATTGGTAGATAAATGAGGTGATAACTCCCTTCAGGTAGAATACAGGGGAGTGAGATAGCCTTTGGTTAGGAGATGCTGTAGATTAGATTCTGGGTTGGTTTTCCTGGGTCCTAGCTCCCAAGATGACAGGGAAAATTTTGAGTAAGTCCCTCTGGAAGCACTGGCAGGAGTTGGGATAGTTGATTCCGTGGTATAACTTCGAGAGGCAGCCTCCACTTCCATATAAGTTTTCTATTTATTTATTTATTCATTGATCCTTTGTTCCATAGATATTGATTTAGATTAAATGCCTGGTCATGTGCTGGACACTGTCCCTGGTACTGGAGACGGAACGCAAACAAGCCGAAGCTCTTTCCCTCCTAAGCTTGTGTGCTATTAGGGGAGACACCACGTAATAGTTAGTTGTATGGCCTGTTCTTCATTTTATAGAAAGATAGAATCATACTTGTATTTACATGCAGGATGGTGAGGGAATTACTGAGATATTTCTATAAGGCAAAGCAAAATGTGTATCATAATTACCACAGTTAACATTCTTATATTTATTTCCCAGGCTCTGTTCATGTTATCTTGCTAATAAACAAATTTGATAACACCGCTCCTTATTTTGAAGTCTTTTTTCTTTTTATTATCTAGAGCGGGGGTCAGCAAACTTTTCCTGTGAAGCTTTAGGTAGTATTTTTCAGGGTTTCTGGGCTACCCACTCTATCTTACAACTATTCAACTTGGCTGCTGTAGTGCAAAAGCAGCCAGACAACATATGTAAATAAATGTGAGTGGCTGTGTTCCAATAAAACTTTATTTACAAAAACAAGTGGCAGGCAAAGTTTGGTCCATGGGCAGTGGTTTGCTAGGTGCTGATCTCTAGAGCATAAGGACCAAAGTCCTCAGTATGGCATACAATCTGATCTCAAATTATAATTCCATCTCATCATTCACCATTTTTCCTATAAAAATGAACAACTTGCTAGCACCTGATTATATAACTTCCCATCTATCTTTAAAAAAATTGTAACATTCTTATAAAGAACACAGTTACCTAAGAACTGAATGAGAGCTTACTACTGCATAACCCTAACATTTTATTCATAAACATGTCATTGAATGCATAGATTTAATCTTTTTAATGGCTCCTTATTATTCCGTTTTACAGATCAGCCACAATTTATTTAACCAGTCACTCTGCTGTTCAAGGCTCCTTGCCCTGCATGTGTTGTTTTCTCTGCCTTTAAGTTTTTCCTTGTCTATTTAGCAGACTTCTTATGCTCCAGATCCAGCTCAAATGAAATTTGCTCCATAAAAACTCTCCCTCATTTGGAGCAAAAGTCATTCAGCTAGTCTTGACATGTAATTCTACTCCTGCTTTTTAAGAGGCTAGGGTAGTGATGGGCAATCTTTTGAGCTTGGTGTGTCAAAATTCACCAAATACCAACCATAACTCGGGTGGTGTGTCACTTCAAGAAAAAAAGCCTAACCGGAAGTCCCAGAACTAGACGCTCTGTGCCGGAGTTCTGTTGTTTTGGCCTACAAACCTCTGGCACAGAGTGTCTACACTACAGCAAATGTTTTATCCTCGGCTACTGTACCTGGCAGTACAGGAGCCGAGGATAAAACTCCTTCTCGGCATGCGGCCCCATACTTCTCTGGTATGTGCTGACATGCGTACCATAGGTTCGCCATCACGGGAATAGGGAGAAGGGTGCTAGGTATTAATAACAGATAAAATTTAATTAGTGTTTACTAGGTGCCAGATATTTTTTTAAAGCACTTTATCTGGATTAACAAACTAAAGATTCTGGTTTCTTGATAACATTATAAAACTGCTGATCATGATGTGTTTTTTTACTTTACATTTTAAACAAGATGAATTGACATTTTTTTGTTACATAAAAGCCAAGGAATACTACCTTACATAGTATTTAGGGACACCTAGCATTGTAAATGGACATTGGCAAATACAATAAAAGCTGTGTTCTTTCTTTTTTTGAGCAGCGAGTTTTCTGACTTTGGTTACCAGGCCTTAATCACGTAGGTATCACCAGGGGCCAGAATACTAATTTGCTCATGGTGGAATCTCAATAAATATCTGCCTAGTGAGTTAATGACTCTGCTATAGAGGTGAGATAATTTACTGAATGCGAAAGAAGCTGGACAACTTAATCCCTTTCCTGAGTCCGGTTTCTTCATCTTCAAGGGGTTTACTGTTTTAACTGCTTTGTTGATGTAAAAGCTTAGAGGTAAAGAACATGGTGAAATTACAGACTTCAGTGCTAATAACTCAAGTTCTAATCTATATAAACTGCAGTTTTTCAGAACTCAAGTACTTAGGAGACAGCCTTCATTTAAAAGACAATCATGCTATATATTATACAAAATAGAAAAAGGACAGTGATTGTCTCTTTTTTTTTTTAAGTTTTTAAAATAGATTCCTACACTAGGATTTAGATAAGATATTGCAAGGTGATTAAACCCTGTGGAGACCTGGTTTCCTGGCAGCTCTTCAATGTCTATTGGCATCCTTCTTTGAACTCCATTATTTAGGTGAACAAAGGTAGTGTCGGCCACCAAAGAAGCCAAGTCAAACTGAGTGTCACACAGCAGCACACATCTCCATGATGCTGAGAGTGCAGAGTGGGAGTTGACTCTTGATTTACTGGCAACTGTAAGAATGGACCTCAGGACAGGCAGTAAATTAAGTAAATCCTGCACTCACCACATAGTATTTTATGGCTTCCTGAGAGTGACAGGATCAGCCAATAGTAACAACAATTATTTATAGAGCTAGGCAATGTGCAAAGTGGGTTATAAATATTTTCTCATTTAATCCCCATAGTGGCACTAGGATACAAGTATTCTTACCCCCACTTTGCAGAGGAGTAAATTGAGACCTAGGTTAGATCTGTTAATGTGCTTTTGGTCATGCAGATAGTGATCATATTGTATTTGAATCTCTGGTTCCACATTTCACTAAAGCACTCATGACATGGGAATTCAAATAGAGAAGTCAATTCTGACTTCCTGTTTTCTTAAGAGAATCTGGATGCAATCTTATCTCATAAATCATCATTTAAATTTTAGTGTTCCAAGTTGTTGTTCTTTAGCTCTGTAGCCCAAAGGGTTCTATTAGTAGAGCTAGCAGAAATTTAGAGCTATTTCGAAGAGTATGTATCCCTTCTCTCTTCAAGAGACTAAGGACGTGAGTGATTATTGCCTCATGAAGGAATTCCAGGAATGGCAAAAATAGATAGAAAGGTAGACAAAGAACTGGTGAAATTTTTATTAATTCTCCTCACTCTAAAGGCAATTCACATAACAGCTGAGTTATGGACCTGGTTTTCCTTTTATGTGACTTGAAGTGAAATGAATGGTTCCCTAACATTAGCATGTGGCTCTAGGGACAGGAAGACACTTCCAGATCTGCATGATCTCAAGAACAGAATAGTATTTACACCTACATTATGCTTTCTGGCTACCACCCTGGAGGTCCCCAAGAGGGTGGTGGGGAATGAGCAGTGGACAACATGACTTACACTATAAACAGCCTCTGTTAGTGTCAGGCTGTTCAGAGACAAATCTCTATTGATGCCTGATGTTTCTGCATATCTTGTGAGAAGAGGCACACTGCCTTCTCAAGGATGTTTGTATGGTAAACAGCTCTGAAAGGCAGAGATAGTTTCTTCTATGGAGCAGAGGACTGGTTTGTTTACTGTCTTCTGGGACAAGGCTCAGGCAGGCTTTCTTGCTGCCCGTTGTAAAAGATGCTAATTCTCTCTATGCTTGGAGTTCCTTAGCTGCCAATGCAATGCAATAGTTTACTCAGCATCCACCTGAGCCACTTTGCATCATTCCATGAGATTCTTCATAATCTTGACATAGGCCTACTGATCTACAACTCTAAGGTGGTCAAGTGTTATTTCTAGTCAAGCACAGCCCAATCAAAAGCTTCATTCTTTATATATTATTATTGTTGTTATTATTATTATTTTGGTAGCCTGACTGTTACTCAGGTTCTACCACTTCAAAAATAAAGTATGTTTAATAAGTGGATTTTCTATTACCCATAGATCTTTGTGGGGGAACCATACTCTAGCCTTTTTCTCACTGAATCCTTAAATCTACACCATATCAAAAAGTTTTGATGATTATGGGTCTGTCCCTAAAGAAAATATAAATTAGGCTGAGCTAGTCAATGAGTTGATGATTTACTTGTCTTTAATTGTTTTTTGATTTCCCCTACATCCAAGTATTCAATCGACTATTAACTAGTTTTGAATCTACCTAGTCTTCTGTGAAGTACAGCATGGAAGCATATTTTTCCAGGGGAACTTTCTCTTGGTGTAACACTGGTTTTCTTTACGATAGAGATATTGAGTATGGGGCAGGATTTCAATATAATTTCAGGTTTATCTGAAACCAACTTAGTTTATTTCAAAAACTTTTTAACTTAAACCTGTGTTTTCAGATGAATTATCTCCACATACCCTTTCCACTTCTCTCTCTTCATTACTGATATGGTTGTAAGAGGTAATATATATTTGTCCTATAATATAAAAACAGTAATTTTGTTTTCAAAAAACACATTCTCTTTCCTCTATTCTTGAATAAAAATAATAACCTTACAAGGGTGATTGCTTTCTCCTCTAATACTTAGGACACACTTGACTGAAATTGAAGAATCTGCAGAGTGATACATGATGTCTTACAAATGTTTTAAAATAAATTTTATTTCCCCCTCACCAATTTTTCCCAAGAAATTTTTTGGTTTTTCTTTTTCATTTTTTCTGAAGATGGTAGTAGGGATACATTGATTGTACAGAGCAACTTTTTATGAAAACTCTATCTCCTACTCCTTAACACCTTGAAGTTCCATTGTAGCCCCTCCTCTTTTGAACAAAAAGAAAATCTTTCTTATCCATATACCATGTTACACACAACCTTTTGGGCATTTGACCCTCACTATTTAGACCACATAGCATCTTTTTCATTACATTCCTTGGACAACAGTCCCAAGTCCCACCCTGTTGTGCACACCTTGAACAGCCCTTTGGAGATAATCTCCTTTCCTGTGTTGCTTTGGTTGGGAGTGCTGTCTTTGAAGATGCTATATGCTGGCTATTTCCAAATGCTTTGTTACAAACAGGAAAAGGGAGGAGGCCTTGAACTCTTTATATGTTCTTAATTTTTATTGTGATACCAGGCTTGTATTCAACTCTGCTAACTGTCTAACATCTTGTAGCAGATGACATTATCACCTGATGGTTAAGGACAACTGTTCCGTGTTTTGATTCTATATTTGGATTTGTTCCTTAGCTCCCCTGGATAGGATTTCTTTTGAAAAGCTCATATTCCCATGGAGTTATTATATAGGCTTTCTCAGCTGGCTTGGCGGGACAGTTAATTAGCACAGTCACCTCAGCTGTGCTGACATTGGTTGATGATACCAGTGTAAAACCAGAAATGTTTTGGAATGATAGGCTGTGTGAACTGACACCAAAGGGGCCCTGCTGCCTTTTCCTCTTCTGTTCAAAATAATTTTAATTGTCGCTCTTTTTCCAAAGTACAGATAACACTAGTGATGAAGCAACCCCCCAAAAAACCCTGAAAAAACCCCAAACAAAACCGGTATGATAACAAGCCAGATAGGAGATAATCACTGCCCATTAAACAAAATTTATTTCCAAAGAGTTGAATGGGTTTGAAAGCACAAAATGATGTTATTTTTATCTTGCAATCTAGTTCCACATATAGAAATCCTGCTGAGCACAGTGACCAGGCAAAGTTGAGGGACTTGTTACATTGAGCTTATTAGGTGCAATGGGACCTTTTACTGTTTAATTTGTGCCAGGAGGCTGTTATATGCAAATCACTAACATGCCACAGAGTTGGTTACAAAAGAAATATCAGAACAGAGAGCTGTCTCCATATGCTTCTAGAAGTTTCTCAGTGCTATCATTTCACCCTATTACTTTTTGGAGACAGGTTAAAAATGACCTGCCATGCTCTCTCATTAAAAAAGGAAATACTTGCAATATAAATGTCCAATCACTATGTTGTATACCTGAAACTAATATAATATTGTACATCAACTATCATTGGAAAATAAATTAATTGAAAAAGGATATATGTTTGATATTTTAGCTAGAATTGTGATCATAATATTTAATATTCTGGGAAATTTATGGAATATATTACTTTGAAAAAAATCAGAATGATTATTCCTCCTTAACCAAGCAGCCTGTGGTTTCCTACCATAGTCTGGTTTGCTTTGTACTACTAAGCTTCCGTTTATTGGACAAGAAATTAGTACCTCTCCCAAGAGTACCTGACATAGGTGCTTTGGCATGGCACAAGGACACTGCTCAATGGGGATACTTTTGGGTAAAGATGACTGGCTATGTCAGGCAATGTCCTTTAATTAACTTTTTGGATAATTTTTTAGATCCTTTTTTGAAATCACAGAAGACAGACAGTTACCTCTGGGGCTGAAGAAGGTCTGGCAGAGGGTTATATCTAAACAGTGGCCATCTTACAAGAGGACTTATATTTTCCTAGGACTCCAGCCTCAATTTGGAATTTATGATTATATTTACAAAGTCTTTTCACATGTTTTCTGGCATAACTGAAATATTCCTAAGAGCTTTCCTAAACTAGAAGTCCAGAGTCATCATCATTTCAACTTGGCACATGCATTACAAGCATCCATTCGGGGCTGTCATTCTAAGGTCTGGCTCTGGAACTACCTCTGTCTTTCAGGGAAAAGGTTATCTCTCTCACTAGTTTGTCTGTGTTCTGAAAAGAAATAAAAGTAGTGTTCTGAGCTGAGAAAGCATTAATGATTATGATCTAAAGAAGTCAACAAAGAAAATATTGACGTGTGTGGGGCCAGGGGTAGGTAAGGAAGGCAGGAAGAGACCTGGGAACTAGACGTGTGTCAAGAGGGTCAGTTCACATTTTCAGGCCAAATAGAAATTTTGCAGAGCCAGTGAACTTTAAAACTGTGAAGACATTTTAAATAGCCTCTTATGTTCTGCCAACTTTTCTAGATCTCAACTGCTCAGTCAACTACAGTTGAGTGCACAGGATATCCACAATTTTTATAATTTCTCTACCAAAGTGGAGCATCCATTTTTACCTTTGGTAACTTAATGCCAAATAAATTATTTAAAATCAGAAATTAAACAACATGTGGATATGATCTACCAACTGAACTCTTACCTTGCTTTTTAAAAATTATTTAATAGATATCAATTGAATGCCTCCTGTGTTCTAGGGATTATGCTTGGTGCCTTGTCAACTGAAACTTCCACTAGAAGAAAATTCTGGGTATCTGCATGCAAATAGAGAACCAGTTATTTGTCTGCATAGGAGGTGTTAATCCGTTGGTGAAGAAGGAATTTCTCCAGGTCCTGGTGAGTCACTAGATCCCGTACTGGCATGGTTGGAAGTTCAGAGTGGTGATTCAGATATATTCTCTGACCTTATAGATCTTGTATTCTGTTTTCCTCATAATAATAATGATGATATTGTACACTGACAATAACAGAAGTTTGGATCTTGCCCAAAGTGGTTTTATTAACTAAGCAGATGAGGGAATAATATAACATGGATGGAGCATACTAGGATTCTTTGATAAAACGCTCCCTTTGTTTGGTAAACAGTGCTAAGGAAACTCTGCTTCTGACTTCCGGCCATTATTATGTCATTGTAAGCATTTTTCAGACCTCTTGCGTTCAAAACAAAGAGCGGGAAACTAGCCCAAAATTGGCATGCACATGACCATGTCCAAGATCATTTGACATTTTCACTGTCTCTTAAAACTTCGGCTGACTTCTTATTGAGACTTACTTTTGAACAAAATTTAAATTGGCATGATTTTGCACATTTGGATTGATTTTAATTATATTTAGGAAGTAGCCATAAATACTTGCATGAAAAAGTTCAAGTGAGCTCAGCAAAATACAAATTTTCATAATGACTTTTTTATTTTCACTTAGTAAAAGAATATTAGTGTTAATACACAATTTGGTAGTGAGGCTTATATGCATTTTGGAAGAGGATCCATATTTTAAAAAGATCTGATTCCCAAAGAAAGGTAATGCATCACCGCATTAAATTGTGGACATTTGGGAAGTGTTTAGTTTTAAGAATACAGGGTCTCACATAATTTTCTATGAGAAGTGGCTGTTCAACAAATGTTGACTGAGTGAAACCGCTGCCTGGGAGTAATTACTTAATGCTTTGCACTTAGAAGAATTAATTTCCTCTCCCTCACCCAAACGGTCCATAATGTGACAGGTAATTCAGCTTCAAAGCAAGCAGACTGGTGTAAAGGCTACAGTGAGGGGCGGGACACACGAGTTCATTAAAACCAGTGAAGGCCACTTACCCCATTGTGAATGTTGTAGGTGTGTCTCCCAGAATTGCAAAATCTTGCTTAGAAATTATTTATTTATATTTTGTGAGACCAGGCACAAGATATAAAGGCAATGTAGCTGTGAAAAACTGCCACTTGTGACAGGATACAGGAAATACTGTGAGGTTGAGGAGGGTGGGGATAAAGATCCCATTATTGGTGTAGCCTTCCTCACTCTCTCCACTCCCCCCACTGGCTTGTTCTCTCCATCTGGTGCTGTGTCCACTGTCTCTCCTCCCCCTTGCTGGCTGTGTCCCCTCTCTGTTTTCATGTGTTAGCACTCAGCCTCGGATTACAGGAAAGCTATAGCTCTGTAAATGGCCTGAGGGAGGGACAGGCTCACATTTCATTCACCTAGAAATTTAGAATTACAAATTAATCTACAGGAAACAATTGCTCGAGCAATTTAAAACTGATGTGGGCAACAGTCCACACAGTCCCCCTTACAGTGGACTCCGATGGCGGGGCTAGGGTGCTGCTCTCATACTGCTTCCTGCAGGGCCACCACCTAGAACGGTTTCACTCCCTAGAAGGGTTAGCGAGGTAATTGCAAATGTTTATGGCATTATGCTTCTGCTAGAGCTACAGTCACTTGATGAAATTATCAGCTATTTAACAGCCTTTTAGGTTGTTTTGACTGTAACATTTTCATTTGTGCCTGAATGCAAAAATGCCAGCTATAGAATTCCTGTTTACTAGTGGGTGGCGGTGGGCGTTAAAAGGGCACTTAGACAATGTGATACATATATGAGGTCTGCTCTCCTAAGATAGGAGCTGCTGTTGACTCTGGAAATAACAACAGCATTTCAATTGACTTGTCTTTCTCTCTTTCATTTAGCAGCCCATGAAAATATCTGGTTAGGTGAAAAGAACTCAGATCCAATGCATTTTACATTGAAAGCAAATGGTTGTCAGTGCAGGCTAATGAGCATTTTTATATACTTTTGGTGTGTTGTTTAATTATATATGATATTTCAGCAACATTTCAAGAATGCACATAAAATAGTGGTTCTACATAAAAAATGGTTTTCTCCATTTTGAGAACTTTTGAAATTAGTAGTCACAGGTCTTTTTTTTTTTTCTCTTATTTTTTTAAGGGCCTCTTTGGAGGATAGGGCCAGCTCTAGGTATGGTTAATTCTGAATTGTATATAATTAGACTTTATTATGTAACCAATATTTTAGGTATCTTTTACATTAGTAGTTATAGTATTACTATTAATACTCTCGGTGATGACTGGCCTTTGTTGATACTTGTCTCATTCCATTATGACTCCACTCATTCATGGCTACGTAGAGTCTAAGTGAAGGAACATCAAAGGAGAGATCATTTACAACAGAAGGATCAGGGAAGGTTGGTGGCATTTCCCTGGGTCTGAAGGAATGGGTAGGATGTCAGTGGGTAGGGATGAAGGAAGCAGATTCTAATCATTGCTAGAGCCATGTCAGTTTGAGAAGCAAAGTGCATGGGTAGGATATTGTGATGAGTTGTTGGGACACGTGGTAGACGGAGTGGTGTGATAAAGAGAAGATTGGAAATGTATTACTGGCAAGGCAGATTCTGGCAAGGTTATGGAAGACCTGGAACAAGACGAGGAGAGCTTGAAATTTTTCTCTATTTGATGGAAAGTCATCAAGGACATTAGAACCCAGTGTATCATGGCTTATTGTTCTAACCAACTCAAAACTTCCATCCACGAAATCTGAAAAAGGGACAGAGGGATTAGAAAAGTTGGGTAAATGTGACTCAGCAACTATTCCCCCACTTTTTCATTAAGACCAAAAAATATCTAAAAAAGAAAAAAAGAAAGCAGAATATCTTATGACATTTATTATAAAGGCTCCACATCATTGGTTTTAAGTGTCTTTTTTATGCCATAATCACATGAGTAGCCCATGTCCTTTTCTGTCTCTGCCTTCCCTTTTCTGCTGGTCACTGGCCCTGTTGCCTTTATTTACCCTCATGGTGGTATTATTATCACCAACGTTTTTGGAACCCAGTTTCAATTTTCTTTCTTTCTTTTTTTATTTTAGTGAGAGAAGCAGAGACAGAGAGACAGACTCCCACATGTGCCCCGACCAGGATCCATCCAGCAAGCCCACTAGGGGGTGATGCCCATGTGAGACTTTGTTCCATTGCTCAGGAATGGAGCCGTTTTTTTTTTTTTTTTTTTTGTAACTGAGGCAGAGGCCACAGGACTATCCTTAGCATCTGAGGCTAACTTTGCTCAAACTAATCGAGCCATGGCTGCAGGAGGAAAAGGGAGAGAAGGGGGGGTGCGGTGTGGAGAAGCAGATGGTCGCCTCTCTTGTGTGCCCTGACTGGGAATCAAATCCAGGATATCCACACACTGGGCTGATGCTCTACCACTGAGCCAATAGGCCAGGGCATGCCAATTTTCTTAGACTCCAAGAATCTCTTGTTTGGCTGGATGTGAGACAACGTAACTTAGTCTCAGTTCATCATGACAAAACAAATACTTTTATTTTTGGCTTAGCTCAGTAGCTCTATGATTCTAAACTTCTCATTGCCTGACAAGTCTTTTCCCTCATCTAAGGAGCACTGATCTCAACAGATGGCTTACTGACCCTTTAGAGTAACCTATATTATAACATGCTGCTGATAGAAAATTAATAGCTCTAATCATATTTTCTAATGGAAGTTACTACTTATGGGACTGATTAGTGAACCAGCCCCTTCAATGACAGAAGCTCACCAAAGAGTACAGGAATTTTAGTTTTAAGTTCAAGGCTGTGCTTCAAAGTAGAGAGAAGGTGTTTGCTGAATTGGCTAGCTCAGCTTCAGTCATAGATATATCTCTTACTCCAAAATATTCTTGCTTTTCTTTCATTGCTATTTGTCTGCTGATGAGTTCCTTGCTACTCATGTTCTTTCCATGGACAACTACCTAATATATTTAGTCTCTTCTACCAGGAAGGAACATAAAACATAACATGACTTTTATACAGTATTTTTTATTTATAAAATTGACCTTTTGCTTGAATGAAGAGTTTTCCTCTTTATATTTGATGCATACACCCAGGGACACAATCAGAAGATTCCTATTGATCGTTCTGAAGCAATTTAGTTCTGGTTATGGTTGTACTGGATTTGCAATTATACTGAGGAGAGGTTTTATTGACTGGGCCTGGTAATTACCACACTGACATCAGATTCAGTTGGAGGTGAAACTAACCTACATCTCCATGTTGGTGTTCCTCTTATAAAAGATTTGCACGGATTCATCCAAACTATAGATGAGCAACACATGACACTACGTTTTAGTCATAGCAATATATTTCACCATGCAGTTCATTTACTTTGAGTAGAAGCGGCATCAGGTACTTAGAAAAAGTATACACTAAGGAGGTTAATTATTGACCTGTGCATGAGACATATAGTTTTGTCTAACAAAACAAATAGGTCACCTTTTGTAATAAAACAATGGTGGCTGGACAGACCTTATCATTAGATGGATTACTCTTATGTGTGTTTAATCTGACCAAATGTGGTCTATTAAAAAGTGAGTCTATTTTTAATATAAATTTGAATTTATTAATTTATATTAAATAATTATTTATACATAGTTCCCTAGTAATAGCTTTATGCTATTCTCTAGAAAACAGAAATGTTTTATGAACACTAAACTGAGGTATAATTGGTAGTTTTTGGTAAAAAAATTCAATGGAACATGTAAGTAAATAAAGTTAGTGTGGAACTAGCATTCTCTTTTACTTATTACTAAGCCTGAAAGTACAGCTAAATGTGCTAATGTGACAATGCATTCGTCCCTCTGCAGAGCCACTTGGCTTAATTATAGACAGCAATGTATGCACTCAGAAATTAGGAAATGAAAAATATATTGTTCATAGTTGGCATATAATTAATAAAATTTTATAAATAATTTGTTCAAAGTAATTCCCAAACAGCCATATTACTTTGCATTTATTCATACTATGATTATTTTTGTTTCCTAATTGATATTCATATTAACAGATTAAACCATAAGAATATTTTAAATAACCCTCTTTACATCCAGAACACAAGGCTATTTTCTACCAGCCACTGATGCAATAGGCCTTCAGATTCTATTTGTTTAAAAAAACAAATTATTATGATCATAACTTGAAAGTTCGGCAGGAAAATATTGTCAGCTACTTTTGCCTATAGAAAAAAAATCATTTAATTTGCAAAGTCCAAACATCTTTTTTTTTTGTTCATTTTTGTTCCACTTACACTTACACCCCTTGTACCTGTGTCAGAAGTGGGTTTATTTCATCAATGATTAAATGTGGACTATGAAAGATGGCTGGTTTTTTTTATTGCCTCATGAAGTATAATAATTCTAGTATCAATATAATACCATTATAGGGATTATATTCCTATCATTCTGGGTGGGGCTGTTATGATTGTAGGGTTCAGATAGGACAGTTTTTCCATGACAGATCCATCCAACAACTGAGAATTTCCTCATAGAATTAAGAAAACTTGATCTCTTGACATTTGTGATTTAATCTATCTCACCACAAAAGCACCTGTACAGGAACAGGCCTACTATAGAAGATGCAGCCCCACCATCTCTAATCCATCAGACCCCATGTGGACCAGTCTGTTGAGAAATCTGCATTTGCCACCTTCTGAGCACAACAATGATTTAGAATATTAGTTTTGAGGAGCTATACAAGTCAGTCAGAGATGAAGCTGGTTTCAGTAATTTCAATGTGGTCTAATCAGCACAGGTAAGAGAAATACTCAGCTTTGCAGTCGTGGGATGCTCACGGATCTCTTCATAGTCATTTTGCCAAAAGTGTCTTTGGTCTCTCAGGGTGCTTTATAACAAAATACAGATCGTCCAATACAAACCCCTCACCACCACTAGAAAGAAGCAACGTTAATCGGGGAAGACATCAAAAGTATCAGCTAGATATCCTGGAGGAGAGGTGCCAAGAGCAGACGGTTCTGCTTTTTCTGACATGAGAGGGTGTGGTTCAGAAGAGAACCTTTCTCTACTCACAGGCAGAAAAGGCACTGAGGCCCAAATAACATGGGTGAGCAAAAGTTTCATTTAAAGTACTCAGAAAATTGGGACAGGCACAAAGGTTTGGCTTAAATTAATTGGGTAAGAGACTCAATTCCTCATTTTGTTTTTGTTGACAGGGCTGAATTGATGAATTCAGAAAGAAAGAGAACAAATATATCCTATTTGAGACTTTTCTAAATGTATTTGCAGAGATTTACTACTATTTCCAAAAGTCATACAGGAAGATGCTAAATATAGAGTATCTTATCTCTTTAACTAGACTCTAAACTCCTGGCATTTAGGGATTATCAAGTTTCTTATCTGTTCTGCACCTTGCATAATATGGAGCACATAGGGACCAATTTAGAAATGTCTGTGATATAAAATTATTGAATAGTCACATTTACTATTGTTATCTTCTTTCTCTATAGAATATTTTAAGCCCTCCTTGTCTGCAGATAATATGCTGGGATTTTTTTTTTTTTAATGTGATACAGAATTACCAGTTAATACTAAAACAAAAGTTTGGAGCGAAAATGTCCAAGATAATTAAAAAAGAAAAAACAGATGATTATGCAGCCAAATTGAAAGACATTGCGTAATTTTAAAGGAAACAAAGTTAAAAAGAAATAGAAAATAGGACACATTTCCATTTCTTCCCCACTGAATGTCAGTGTTTTTGAAATGGTCAAAATCACAACAATAACAATACACACAATTATCTTAACATTTTGAATATTTTTTATTTTAGTGATCTTTCAGCGACTCATATTATCTTGGGACAGCTCCAAGCCTTGTGACATTTCCCTGATCATTTAAACCATTAAGCTTCAACCAGCAGTTGGAGAACAAAGAGAAATGCAAATGTACAGATTTAAAACAGTGAGAACTACCTCCAAGGAAAAGGATTGGGTATTGTGTATAATAGAGAAGTACAAAGAATAAAGTACAACACAAACTGTGATCCATCTACCTAGATACATATATTGCATACATGAACATGTTATACTTTGAATTTAAAATGCAGAGTTTGTATCGCACATTTTTATCTGATCTTGCTGGTTTTGGGGAACGATTAACTCTTACCCTTGCAAAATTCAGTTAGAATGTTACACACAATGTAATAGGAGATTGAATGGAGTATGAAAAAGATGGGTCTTTTATATGTTAGATCCTTAGAAAAATTTTGAACCCTTTTTGAGGGGACACCTTCTGAATTTTCTCTCCAACCCATGTGCACATTCCCATTGCGTGCATGGAGGGGTGAGTGACCCACAGAAAACAGTATGGCTGAGTTTCCCTGTGCTGTTTACACACACAGGGCACCAAGGGCGAGGGTGTTTCTGCTGTTACTATTCGCCATAGTTAGTTACCAAGATGGGGAACCAGTGGGCCCGAGGATTGCTGAACCGAACTGTGGCTCATGTCATTAAAAACTCAACTAGGCAGAAAGCGAGGAATGGAGCAGTTGACAAAGATAAAGCCGAGAGCTCTGTGGCTTATCCTTAATTAGGTGTTGGCACTGGTTCTTGTCAAACGAGCGAAAGAGTGTGTGCCGTAGAACACGAGTGCACAGACAGCCCTGGTCACAGTTGGAGAGAACACAGAGTGCATTCGAGCTGGCATTCAAAGGGATTTAGATAAGTACTCGAGGTAACAAAAATCGGAGAAGGAGGATGATAGCCATGGAAGCTTTAGATGAATTGCAACTGAGTGCACCTTTATTACAGCTTATCAGTCTCCAGACAGCTACAAACCAACCTTCCTGGTGCATTTCTCTCTCTGCTCTCCTGGATTAAAGGTCAAAGTAACTCAAATTTATATGTTCTGCCGTGTTAGCTTGAGTCTCCCTTGTCACTACCGTGTAGGCACCACCCCTCTCCAGGATGCGGTACCCCTGGCATAACGCTCCCACCTCTTGAATGAAACAGAAGCCTTTTCTCTTAGAAAGGTTCCATTTAATCAAGACAATTAGCTCATGAGATGAGGTTGCAAATAATGCAGTATTAAAAGGTCATAAACAGACGTATGGCAACGAGCGGGCTCTAATCGCTCTTGTTCATAAATTTGGTTATATGTTGCATCTATTTGAAATGTTCGAATAGCTAATATTTTAGTTTATTAGAACACTGTCTATATGTATTCTTAACATACACAAAAGCTGTGTGTTTTCATAATATGTATAAGCACTTCAGACGGTAAGCTGTGCACATTGCAGCTAGCAGATGGTAGCTCTTATCACAGATAAAAGCATATATAGTTTCTGTAACTACACCCTCAGAGAGAATGGCTCAGAAAAGAATCCTTTCCACATCACAGCTTACATTACCCATCTACTTAGGCAGCAAACAGCATATGTTTTACTGCTGTGGAAAGGCAGAACTGGATAGGGAAATATAATGAAAATAAACTTAGAAATAACCTAATGAAGAAATAAAAAAAAAGTATGCTAATTGGAAGTTAGGGGCATGTGTATGAATATAGGGGGGAGGAAACTTATACATTCAAAAGTAAGACAATAAAGAGCAGTACATCTTAGGGTTGCCAGTGAAATGCTGATGCTCAAATTTTAGATAAACAATGAATAATTTTTTAGTACAAGTATGTCCCAACTATTAAATGTCCTATGGCTCAAACAATGTTTGAGATAGTACTTATACTAAAATATCACGAGTTATTTGATATTTAAATTTAAATGGGTGCCCTATATTTTTATTTACTAACTCCAACAAAGACAGTTTTTAGCTGTTGTTATTAAAAGTTTTTAACTTTTAATAGCTCTTGGTGATCCAGGGGAAAAGAAGCTGTCAACAGGCATATCTATTTGGAAGAATATGATCCCAGGCTCCTTCTGTGCAGACAAAGCCAGCAAGAATCTTGAACATTGAATGATGCAGTCAACAAGAGAGCCAGTATGGATAATTTAGGACACAGACATTCCCGTTCCTATCCCCCACCTTACCCAGAGATTTAGATCCTGGTTTGTAACTATCTGGATAATTGTTTCACTTTATATAACTCAGCTCTTTTTTTAAAAAAAAATATGAATTTGGTTTATTATTTCAGACTAAGATCTATTTGCACTCATAAAAAAGGAGACAGACTTTAAACACTCCACATGTACACATTTGTATTCTTATGGTGAGATCAGCATTCAACTGGAAGGTTAAATGGAGTTCAGATAATTTCTTTATTCTTTGCTCTGGCTTTTGTCTCATGTCTTTCAGCAAAACTGAATAAAGATGTCTCCATTTTACACCAAAAGATTCAATTACTTTTCAAACGCTGGGTAAACATCTGCAGATGAACGATCTTAACAAATGTATTTTGATTCCACACAAACTTATGTGACACTTTTGTTTTCTCTCTCCAAGAGCAGAGAATAGATCCGAGCCTGCTTTTCTGAGCCTGAGCCTTCACTGCCACCAGCAGTGAATTTTTGGCAGGCGGCCATCCAATCTCTGAAGCCCAATGAAACTCTGATTCCATCTGCTCCAGCAGTGCAATGTATTCCACTTCAGGTCAAAAGCAGGGAGCCAGCAGTATTAACATTACACTAATCTGTAAAGACATTTTCACTGGGCTAGATAGGCTAATGTTACACAGGCTTTCAAAGCTTCAAGGGTAAGGAGCAACAGTGATTGTCTGGGGAAAACTCAGTGGGCAGTGAATTCTTACTGAGAATAGTCCAAGATGAGGCTAGATAGATGATCCTAAAGCATGAGGGAAGAAAGAAAAGGCTCTTGAGAAAGTCAACTTACTATCTTGTTAAGTAGGTATGTTAATCACGGCTTTGAATCAGATATTTAATAATACAAAAGCTATCGTTCTTTTTCTTCCTGTTTATTCTTGTGTCCCCAAAACTTCAGTGTCAGCACACATGCACACACATACACCCTCAAAGGCTACTAAATAACTGATGAAGACTACAAGCACCATTAAAAAAACCTAGATGAAAATGGATTGCTTTTAGTATATATAACTTTGGTGTTACGGAATCATAATTATTCCTAAGCTCTTAAAAGATTTTTAAATAAAAGAAAGCCTATGGCTAACCTCTTCCCCACAGCCCTGCCCATTCTTTCTCCCTGATTTTGCTGTTTGTAGAAAACATGCTTTTTCTGGGGATATGCATCTCTGTAATTAATTGCTCATTAAAAATAACCTACCAAGGAATTTATCATAGGCCCTCAACAGAGAATACATGGAAGGAAAGTATTCTGAAAGCAGATTAATGTATACAATGGAAATTTAATACCAGTAATAAAAACAGGGTCTTTTTCATTTCTTCACTTTTTTGGTTGGGGGCAAAATGTAGTTTAAAATTCATGCCTTTAGGCACATCAGAAACCATTAAGAACTACATTTCAGGAAATTGTAATGAATAAAAATTCAATTTAAACTGCTTGATTTTCTTTTAGGAGGAGAGGAAAAGCGTTTGCCTGGAAATGAACTATTCAAAAATCCTCACAATTATGAAATTTACAGCTATCTATTTTTTTTGCTATAATTTGAAGTTATACAAAGTTGATATGAAAAATGACTTCGTGCTAGAATAATACATTTTTCTCTAGAATGTAAAAAGTAACAAAACATACACACAATTTTAACTTTATTTCATTATAATGTAAGTGAAAACCTAGGATTATACATTTTGAAATTTTCACTTAACTTCTTTTTTTTATTAAAACAAATATGAAAGCTGTTTAAAAATTAGTAAAACCATTGGGATTTTCAATCTCAGAAAATATAAAAAAAATTTTGGCAAGCACTTTTATTGTACTGGATAAACACAGCCTCTCCACACTTCTTGTCATAAAAATTCACTTATAACAGGACCTAAACGTGTTTAGAATTGAAAAACAGCCCTCTTATTTATTTATTTTTAATATTCCCATTCTAAATGGAAAATTCACACCAGGCACAGATAAATAAATATGCATGAGTCTTCATGCATTGATATACATATGATTTCTCATCTACAAAGTCAGGTTTGGAAGACTTGTTATCTGACCAGAAAAACCTATAGTAGTAAGTTGAGATAAAGGAAACTGACTCCAATCCCCTCAGCCTTTGCAATAGCTTTATATTCTAATCACTGCACTAAGCATCTGTCCCCGGCAGGCAGCTTGTTCAATCTAGCAGATAACAAATGCAGCCGATGGTGGCTGTGCTGGCCCTTCCCCACACTAAGGGAGCTAGTGTTCCATTCCTCTGATTAAACAGGCAGCGGGAAAGTGCTCTCAGGGCTGTAATTGCCTCCGTTATGAAACATCTTCACCTGTTAGCCAAAGCTAAGTTGAATCACAGCAGAAATTATTAACAGTGGCTGTTTTCAAGCCAGCTTAATTTGAGCTGATGCTGCTGTTCACTTAACACAGATGAATAGGTGTGCAGGACAAGAGCCTAAGCGGAGATGACACCCCAATGAATATTTGCTCGCAGCCCTGCTGTGGGGAGCTGGCTTGCACAACAACAGACAATTGTTAAAGAGCTAAAGGGGGGCAAGAGAGGGCGGTGGACAGGACCAGCTCTTCTGCCACCACCTCTGTATTCAGGAGAACTTTCTGACTGATGGCAGCTTTTGACAGCTAAATCATTTTTTCAATTAGTTTCCACAAATGTTGGCAAACATAAACTGTTTTCTTGGAGGCAGGGACGCACACAACGGTGTTAGAAACACTACCCTGCTTCAAACGTGGCCAGAAACACTAGTTCAGACAGTTGAAAAGGCATTAAAATTTAATGGTCTGCTTTCATTTTCTCTGCAGTGTGCTTCAAGATGATTATAAATTACAGCATTCTGCTTACTTTTGACGGAATAAGTCATGTATCAGCATTTGATTTAGAAGCAATGTGTGCTTGACATATGAAACACTTCTTGCGGATGTGATTTATCACAGAGCTCTTTCTTCGTTTCAGGAGAAAATAGCTGCACAGGAGGGTCACTCTGTGACAGTGACAGCCATCTCTGTAGTGGGGTTATCATTGTGGCTTCAGAGAGTGAATCTAAACTGAAAAGTCTGAAAATATGGGTTATTTTCCCAACTGATGAATGCTTTCGTTTGTTCTTCAAAGCTCAGCATTGTTGCCAAACATTTCTTTCTATTTAAAACATTTTCTTTCCCCGGGGAAAGATAAACAAAGCATTACTGGATATGAGAATCATTTCCCAAAGTGGGTGGAGGTGTCAGTAGGCAAGATGTCCTCCTTTACCCCCAGGACTATTTGGGAAGCCGCTGGTTTATAGGGTCTCTGATGCAGTACAATTGGTCCAGAAGGGAGCCTGAGAGTGGAGGGAGGATTTTTCAGTTGGATGGGTGGGGGCCCCAGAAAGAAAACATAAAGAACTGCCTGATTCTATCAGCTGATTTATGTCTTTGCCTTTTGGGTTATGTCTGCTGGTGGACAAAGCAGCAACATAGCCAACCTGTTTATATTAGTATCTCTTTACCATTGGCTCTGATGGCTGCAGCCAAAACAATTGGGGGGACCTCTAGTCCCTAAATCACTAAATGTTTAACCCAGAGGTCCCCAAACTACTGCCCGCGGGCCGCATGCAGCCCCCTGACGCCATTTATTCGGCCCCGCCGCACTTCCGGAAGGGGCACCTCTTTCATTGGTGGTGAGAGGAGCATAGGATGCATCTGCACCCATAGTTCCCATTGAAATACTGGTCAGTTTGTTGATTTGAATTTACTTGTTCTTTATTTTAAATATTGTATTTGTTTCCGTTTTGTTTTTTTACTTTAAAATAAGGTATGTGCAGTGTGCATAGGGATTTGTTCATAGTATTTTTTATAGTCTGGCCCTCCAACAGTCTGAGGGACAGTGAACTGGCCCTCTGTATAAAAAGTTTGGGGACCCCTGGTATAACCAAACAAACAGCTGGACCATGTTATATTGATCCATTCTGACTGATAACTATAACGGAGCTGTAGAAGTCCCACATATTACTTCAAAACCATACTTCATGATACAAGGTGTGACATGGAAATATAGTCCCCTTCTTTGTGAACCTAGCCTTGTAAAATCAAGTGCACTTGTTGTCTCACCTCCTTTGTGTAGCTTTATCAACACCTACAGTTGGTTATTTATGACCTGATAGGTTTAGACAGTTTTAGTACTTGTGATGTTGTACTAGAATTACCTGTGGACTTTCTCTCTCCCCTGTATTACCTTCTCAGGTCCAACTCCTAACCATTTTTCTCTCCTCAGTCACTAGTCTATACAGTCTAGCACAAACAGACCCTCAATAACATTTTTGAGTGAATTAATGTTGAACACATGGATAAATGAATTATCTTTGTTTAGGTCAAAACAAAAATTGATACTGGATAGCAGAGCTGACAATAGTCCCTTAAATGTTTTTTCTTTTTCTTTTATTTATTTTGAGAGGGAGAGAGAGAGAGAGAGAGAGAGAGCACTAAACAGTGACAAACAGATAGGAAGAAAGAGAGATGAGAAGCATCAACTCATAACTGTGACACCTTAGTTGTTCATTGATTGTTTTCTCATAAGAGCCTTGACTAGGGGGCTCCAGCAGAACCAGTGAACCCTTGCCCAAGCCAGTGACCTTGGGCTTCAAGCCAGTAATCTTTGGGCTGAACCCAGTAACCATAGGTCATGTTGATGATCCCACACTCAAATGAGTCCGCACTTAAGCTGATGAGCCCGCACTCAAGCCAGGCGACCTTGGGGTTTTGAACCTGGATTCTCAGTGTCCCTGCTGCTCTATCCCCTGCACCACCACCTGGTCAGGCATGTTTCTTATTTTTAAATAGAAAATGGAATCCTAGTTTTCAGATGGGCATGTGACTTTGTGGAATTAAGACTTTATTTCCCAGCCTGCCTTGCAGTTAGATATGATCATTTTCTAGATCTAGCCAATGGAATATAGATATAAATGGTAGATGATTTTAATTTATGTGAGGAAGTGGTTGTAACGGCTGGAACACTAGCAGTCATTTTGTATTCTAGGGTGCTCTTGGTATGGAAAGCCCTGTGCAGTAGAGCAATAAAATAAAAGGAATTAAAGGCATTGATACCACAGAGAGCATATCAGCTATGAACTGATTACTTTCAGGTTTCCTGAATGTGGGAGGGGGGGACCCAACATCCTGCAATGTGTAAATTGAAATCTTTACTATAGTTTACCAGTAGGACTAGCTATATAATTTATGAGAATCAGTGCAAATAATTTTTGAACAGAGGAGCTCATTGCTCAAAAATTACGAATTTATTATTAAAAAGCAACAGCAGAGATTAAAAAATGGTCAGAATCTTGTGGATGGAGCCACTTCCACTTAAAAAGGTTCAGTATCATGACTTCTTGAAAATTTCTCTAAACTCATTTTGTACCAATTCCTTCCCCACCTATTAAACTTTAGCCACATCAGCCTTCTTTGTGTTTACTGAATGTACTAAATTTTAACCTGCCTTAGGACATTTGCACCTGGACATTCAGAGCTTGTGACCTCTGCCACAGATAATTGCAGTATTTACTCTTCTCATGCTGGCTCGGCTCTGCATTTATCAAACTAATCAATATTAACTTCTTAGAAAGGTCCTTCTCAGCACCTTCTCATCTCCAGTATTATAGTGCCTTCTTATTCATGCCAGAGCACACCTATGCCAATTTCTAATTATATTGCTTCCTTTTAAAAATGAAAGAAATCTTCACACTAGAATGTTAGCCTTCCACGGACAGGTGTGTCCTCAGTCTTATTCACCGAAAAGAAAGCACAGTGCTTGCTAAGAAATGGTAGGGGCTCTCTAAATATAGGTGCATGGCGAATGAAGACAACTTCAAGTATGTGAGCATTTGACCTAGAACATTGAATAGATTTCTCAGTGTTCTTTGTTAAAACATTGTACCAATTAATTTGATAGCTACTTGAGTTTTTGCATTTGGTTATGTGGAAGTGGCCATGCAAACACAGAGCTTATCTGTGTCAGTGTTTCCCAGACTTGTCAGGTGTGTGAAAAAGGAGAAATTTCCTCTTTGCTGGACATCAGTTTCTATTGCAGTCAACACACACACACACACACACACACACACACACACACACACACACACACTCCCCATGAGAATCAAAACTACCTGCTCCTTCCTCCCAGTTTACTGTCTGCATTAACATAGCTACATGAAGTAGTTCTTAGCTTTATTAGCATAAGTGTACTATTCCAGGGGAGTCTTCTCCAGGCAAATATCCTGATTGTTCATCACAGAAACTTTCTAAAATGTTCATCAACCCTTCCATAGAAAGCAGCAATAGATAGCTTTTGCCCAAAGACTCTGAATCCCTTGACTCAAAAGTCATTACAGTCTGTCGCCACCAATCCTCAACTGTTATATCACGATCCTTATCATCTCATAGTCAAGTCTTGGCATTGGAAGATCCACTTGACACTAAACTTTATGTTTTTAATGAATTTTGACTTTGCCTTTCTCTTTCTAAGATGCTACCAAAGGTAAGGTGGTGTTTCCATTACTGCAGTGAGCACCATAGTTTCATCTTCACAGAAGGTTATGTTGCTAATATTTGGGGGGCCAACTATTTACAACCTCAATGATTTTTTTCTTTTTAAAGTGTGAATGTATAAATTTAATTATTCAAAATGTTCAGTTGCAATCTATTTAGAAAGATATAAATAATGCCCTTTCTCTCTCTCTCTCTCTCTTGACATGCTTTTTCTTACAAGCTATGAAGGTCAAAGTTTCCTATAAATGGTAACATATAATGATACCCATTTAAATCAGAATATACAAATATACTTCTATGCTGTCCCTGTCCAATAATGAAAGTCATGAAACATATAGGGCTATTGAGCATTTGATATGTGTTTAGTTTGAATTGAGATGTAAAGTGTGAAATATACCTCAGATTCAATGACTTACTATGAGAAAAGAATGTAAACTATCAAATTAATATGTTTTATAATTATATATTGAATATTTGGACATAATACTTGGATATAATGTATGGTATATAGATTAAATACACTATAATATATTATTAAAATTAACCATTTTTTTCCAATTTAAAATAATATAGCAACTTAAAAAATTTAAAATGACATGTGTGGCTTACTTATATTTTTATTGGACAGTGCTGTTTTCTGTCTCTAGTTAAAAAGACAGAAAACAAAACCACCTTTGTGAATTGCATTGTCTCTAGAGAGGGCATGATACATATATTTCTACCTTGTAATGCCTTACTCCTTCAACATTAGTTGTTTATTTAAAGATCTTCACTATATAACCATAGACAATATTTTCAACATGTAAAATACTCTTGGTAAGTGGGCTTTTTTTTTTTTTACCTACTGGAAAGCAGTAAGAGGAATTACCCTTAAAAGTTGAAAGAAATTTACAAGTTGTTTTGCTTTCAAATTAAATTTTAGAGGAAATTCTTCCACAGTTGACTTTGCAACAGATATTTCAACAAATAGGGAAAGGAGGAAAGCCCAAGCATTAATCTGAGTTTGTGGTATATGACCAGATAGATCTGTGACCGAGCAGTGTAATTCAATTGTGTAGAGAGGCAGACACAATCTGTAATTTTTCTCTCTAAGCTGACTTTTATTTGCTGAAGAATGATGACTAACTAATGCTCATACTGTGGATTAAGAGAAAATATGCATATCCCCCTTCTGTACTGTTTTTGCTTTAAAAAGTACTCTAAATCTGCTGTGTTGGAATACTGGGGTGGTGTACAGTTTCTTCTTGAAAAATCCTTTTGAAAGGATGATGCTTACTTTTGGTTGGGCTAAGACAGAGATGAGACAATCTCACAGGGCCATTGACTAAAGCTAAAATAGGCAAGGCAAGGGCTGGGGGCAAAGGCTCCTGCCCTGAGGGGAAAGGATAGGTTTGTTAGGACAAGAAGTGAATAAATAAAATGTCGAAATACCCTGGGAGGAGGCAACTGTATTCTTTACCCTAGAGCAGTGGTTCTTAACTTGGGTTCTATCAAACCCTAGGGGTTCGATGAGTTGGTCTCAGGGGTTCGGGGAAGCCTCTGCCGCAAAGGTAAAGACATACTCATGTAAACTCGTGATGACATGCCCCACTTGGCCATCACTTGCTGCAGAGGATCACGTTACATTGCTTGGCCAACCAGTGCTGTGGGGAAATTAGTGCGCGCAGTAGTCAACAGTTGTACGTCGTGTGGTTTCTTTCTTAATATTTTAATCCATACTAAATCGAGCAAAAAAAGAAAGTGGTCGGACAAATATGTACAACATGGATTCACATGTATCACGGAACGGGATGGGAGCAAGCATCTTATCTGAATGATATGCAATGGCAAGTTGAGCAACTCTAGTCTCGCACCGGCAAAACTAAAGGAACACTTCTTGAAGCTGCATGGAGATGGTGAATACAAGAGCACAACACCTGCTGAATTCAAGGTGAAATGAGCCAGATTCCATGAAAGGGCCATTCTGCCTGTTCTTGGATTTGTACCCGTTAACAAACCGATCCTCACAGCATTGTACGAAGTTGCTTACTTGATCGCAAAGCAGGGTAAGCCACACACCATCGGTGAAACACTCATAAAACCAGCTGCGTTAAAGATGGCGAATCTGATACTCGGAACAGCAGCCGAAGGTAAATTATCCCAAATTCCTCTTTCAAATGACACCATCAGCAACAAAATAGAGAACATGAGTAAAGACATCTTGGCTCAAATAGTTGCAGATCTAATTTCAAGTCCGGCAAAATTTAGTCTTCAACTTGACGAGACCACAGACATTTCTAATCTAAGCCAGCTTGCTGTTTTTGTGTGCTATGTGAAAGAAGACATGATAAAAGAAGATTTTTTATTTTGGAGGTCTCTTAAAACAACAACTAAGGCAGCCGATGTGAAGAAGCTTGTGGATGACTTCTTCAGAGACAACAATCTTTCATGGGATATGGTTTCTGCAGTTTGTATGGACGGAGCTCCAGTCATGCTGGGAAGAAAGTCTGGTTTTGGTGCGCTAGTAAAAGCTGATGCACCACACATCATTGTTACGCATTGTATTCTGCACAGGCATGCGTTGGCAATTTAAACCTTGCCTCAAAAAATGGCAGATGTATTAAAAACTGTGGTGGAATTTGTGAACTATGTGAGAAATAGTGCTCTGAGGCACCGCATCTTCAATGAGCTGTGTAAAGAAATGAGCTCTGAATTCGAGGTACTCCTGTACCATTCTAATGTTCGGTGGTTATCCCGGGGACAGGTGCTGAATTGTGTTTTTGCCATGCGTGTGGAATTAGCCATGTTTTTGCAAGAGCAGCAACACTGTCATGCAGATTGCTTCAAAAATCCTGAATTCATTTTAAGATTTTAGTGTACATGGCTGATATATTCGCAGCTCTCAATCATCTCAATCAGCATATGCAGGGTGGTGGAGTCAACATCATGGAAGCAGAGGAAAACCTGAAGGCTTTCAAAAAAAAAAACACTACCGTTATGGAAACGACGAATAGAGAACAATAACTTCGCAAACTTTCCCCTTCTGACGACTGTGTAAGTAAGATCGGAGACGTGTCTGGAATCAGAGATGGTTCTGTACCCATGAAACTGAAGCAAACAATTGCCACGCACTTAGATGAGCTTGCAAAGTCTCTCGATGGATATTTCCCTACAAGAGAGTCATATCCAGCATGGGTGAGACAGCCATTTATGTTTACTGTTGAGACAGCAGATGTCAATGATGAATACCTCAACAAAATCATTGAAATTCAGCAGAGCGAGGTTCAACTGCAGCTCTTCAGAACAACAACGCTCTCAACTTTTTGGTGTTGACAAATGGAGAAGTACCCAGTTATTGCTAAGAAAGCCCTGGAATTTTTTATACCATTTGTTGCAACATATCTTTGCGAGCAATCCTTTTCAAGGATGCTGGACATAAAAACAAAGAAAAGGAACAGACTTTGCTGTGAAGATGACATGAGAGTAGCACTTACTAAGGTGAAACCACGCATATCTGAACTGGTCTCCCAAAAACAACAGCAGAAGTCACACTGATTTGCAGATATGTAATTTGGGCAATGCTTTATTCTGGCCCCCCAAAAGTATATTGTGGATTCAAAATGACAAAAAACAAATTAAATTAAAAATTAAAAATATTAAGTTATTAAAAAAATAATAAAAATTCTTTAAAGAATCCAAATTTATTTTTAATCAGTAAAATAGTAAAAAAATATTTTTGGGGGCTGAAATTCTTTTATGGGGCAGAAATATTTTTTGGGACCAGAATAAAGTAATAGCGTAATTTGTTGTGAGTTCATGCACTTTGTTGGTTTTGTTCTTTGAGCAAGGTGATGTTCATGCACGGCTCATTTTGTGCACCAGTAAAAAAACATATACCTATGTCTTGAATTTGAAAAAAAAGTCATATTCTATTTATCACTAAAGAAGGGTTCGATGAATGTGCATATGAAACTGGTGGGTTCGGTACCTCAAAAAAGGTTAAGAACCACTGCCCTAGAGAACAAGAAAACTTCACTTCATTGCCACTTATTCCTCTGCAACATGAAGCCCAAGAGTAAGACCATAAGACCAATGGATGACAAACATACTTGTTTTATTGCAGTGTGTGTTTGCAAGTTTTGTCCTTCTTCAAAATCCCTTGTGCTCTGGAGTTGTGTTTTGCTTGAAATGCTTGATAATAATTTCTAATGTGTAAATTCTCAGTATTGATGATGTAATGTTAGCAATGTATCTTTATTTTTTATTATAATTATTTTTAATTTTAATGGCGTGAAACCAATAAATCAGGATACATATGTACAATGAAAACATCTCCAGATTATCTTATCATTCAATTGTGTTGCATGCCCGTCACCCAAAGTCAAATTGTCCTCTGTCACCTTCTATCTGGTTTTCCCTGTGCCCCTCCCTCCTCCCAATCCCACCCTCTCCTCCCTCCCCCCTTCCCGTAACCACCACTCTCTTGTCCATGTCTCATAGTCTCACTTTTATGTCCCACCTATGTATGAAATCATGCTGTTCTCAGTTTTATTTTTTCCTGATTTACTTATTTCACTCCATATAATGTTATCAAGGTCCATACATTTTGTAGTAAATGATCCGATGTCATCATTTCTTATGGCTTGGTAGTATTCCATAGTATATATGTACCAAAGCTTTTTAATCCACTTGTCCTCTGATGGACACTTGGGCTGTTTCCAGATCTTCGCTATTGTGAACAATGCTGCCACAAACATGGGGGCACATTTCTTCTTTTTGAACAGAGCTATGGTGTTCTTAGGGTATATTCCTATAAGTGGGATAGCTGGGTCAAAAGGTAGTTCGATTTTTAATTTTTTGAGGAATCTCCAAACTGTTTTCCACAGTGGCTGCACCAGTCTGCATTCCCACCACCAGTGCAGAAGGGTTCCCTTTTCTCCACATCCTCGCCAGCACTTATTCTGTGTTTTTTTGCTGATGAGTGCCATTCTGACTGGTGTGAGGAGATATCTCATTGTGGTTTTAATTTGCATTTCTCTAATGATTAGTGATGTTGAGCATTTTTTCATATGCCTATTGGCCATCTGGATGTCCTCTTTGGAGAAATTTTTATTCATTTCTTTTGCCCATTTTTTGATTGGATTGTTTGTCTTCCTGTAGTTGAGTTTTATAAGTTCTTTATAAATTTTGGTTATTAAACCCTTATCAGACGTGCTGTCGAATATGTTCCCCCATTGTGTGGTTTGTCTTTTTATTCTGTTCTTATTGTCTTTAGCTGTGCAAAAACTTTTTAGTTTGATATAGTCCCATTTGTTTATCTTGCCTTTTATTTCATTTGCCTGTGGAGATAAATCGGCAAATATATTGCTGCTACAGATGTCAGAGAGCTTGCTGCCTATGTTTTCTTCTAAGATGCTTATGATTTCACGGCTTACAATTAAGTCTTTTATTCATTTTGAATTTGTTTTTGTGCATGGTATAAGTTGATGGTCTAGTTTCATTTTTTTGCAGGTAGATGTCCAATCTCCCCAACACCATTTGTTAAAGAGGCTATCTTTACTTCATTGTATGTTCTTTCGTCCTTTGTCAAATATCAGTTGTCCATAAAGGTGTGGGTTTATTTCTGGGTTCTCTGTTCTGTTCCATTGATCTATGTGCCTGTTCTTATGCCAGTACTAGGCTGTCTTGAGTATAATGGCCTTATAGTAAACCTTGATATCTGGAAGAGTGATACCTCCTGCTTTATTTTTTCTTTTTAAGATTGCTGAGGCTACTCGTGTTATTTTTTGGTTCCATATAAATTTTTGGAATATGTGTTCTATATCTTTGAAGTATGTCATTGGTATTTTAATTGGTATTGCATTGAATTTATAAATTGCTTTGGGTAATATAGACATTTTAATGATGTTTATTCTTCCTAGCCATGAGCATGGTATATGCTTCCACTTGTTTGTATCTTCCTTGATTTCTTTTATCAATGTTTTATAATTTTCCGAGTACAAGTCCTTAACTTCCAAGGTTAAATTTACTCCTAGGTACTTTATTTTTTTGGTTGCAATAGTGAAGGAGATTGATTCCTTAATTTCTTTTGCTGACAGTTCATTGTTGGAATATAGAAATGCCTGTGATTTCTGAGTATTAATTTTATATCCTGCCACCTTGCTGAATTCATTTATAAGGTCCAGTAGTTTTTTGACTGAGACTTTAGGGTTTTCTATATACAATATCATATCATCTGCAAATAATGACAATTTTACTTCTTCTTTTCCAATTTGGATGCCTTTTATTTCTTTTTCTTGTCTGATTGCTGTAGCTAGGACTTCCAGAACTATGTTGAATAAAAGTGGTGAAAGGGGACACCCCTGCCTGGTTCCTGATCTTAAGGGGATTGCTTTTAATTTTTGTCCATTTAGTATGATGTTTGCCGTGGGTTTGTCATAGATGGCCTTTATCATGTTAAGGAATGTTCCCTGTATTCCCACTTTACTGAGAGTTTTGAGCATGAATGGGTGCTGGATTTTATCAAATGCCTTTTCTGCATCTATTGAAATTATCATGAGATTTTTGTACTTCCTTTTGTTTATGTGATGAATCACATTGATTGATTTGCGAATATTGAACCAGCCTTGCCTCTCCAAAATAAATCCCACTTGATCATGGTGTATGATTTTTTTCATATATTGCTGGATCCGGTTGGCTAATATTTTGTTGAGAATTTTAGCATCTAAATTCATCAGGGATATTGGCCTATAATTTTCTTTCTTTGTGTTGTCTTTGCCTGGTTTGGAGATCATAATTATGCTCGCCTCATAAAAGGAGTTTGGAAGTCTTCCTTCCTCTTGATTTTTTTGAAATAGCTTGAGGAGGATAGGAATTAGTTCTTCTTTGAATTTTTGATAGAATTCACTTGTGAAGCCATCAGGCCCAGGACTTTTCTTTTTTGGGAGTTTTTTGATAACTGTTTCGATCTCATTTGTTGTAATTGGTCTGTTTAGGTGTTCTGATTCTTCCAGATTGATTTTTGGAAGGTTATATGATTCAAGAAATTTGTCCATTTCACCTAGGTTGTCTAATTTTTTGGCATAGAGTTCTTCATAGTATTTTCTTACAGTGCTTTGTATTTCTGTTGTGTCAGTTGTTATTTCTCCACTGTCCTTTCTAATTTTATTTATTTGAGTCCTCTCTCTTTTTTCATGGTGAGTCTATGTAAAGGTTCATCAATCTTGTTTACCTTTTTAAAGAACCAGCTTCTGATTTCATTGATCCTCTGTATTGTTTCCTTAGCCTCTATGTCATTTATTTCTGCTCTGATCTTTATTATTTTCTTCCTTCTACTTGTCCTGGGTTTTATTTGCTGTTGTTTTTCTAGTTCTTTTAGATGCAAGGTCAGGTTGCTTATTTGAGCTTTTTCTAGCTTCTTATGATAAGCCTGTAGTGCAATGAACGTCCCTCTCTGTACTGCTTTTGCTGTGTCCCAAAAATTTTGAGTTGATGTATGCTCATTATCATTTGTTTCTAGAAACTTTTTTATTTCTTGTTTGATCTCATTGTTAATCCATTCATTATTTAATATCATGCTATTTAGTTTCCAAGTGTTTGAGTATTTTTCAGTTTTTCTTTTGTGGTTAATTTCTAGTTTCATGGCATTGTGATCATAGAAAATGCTTGATATGATTTCAATCTTCTTAAATTTATTGAGACCATTTTTGTTCCTAACATGTGGTCTATCCTAGAAAACGTACCGTGAGCGCTTGAGAAGAATGTATATTCTACTGCTTTAGGGTGAAAAGTTCTGAAGATATCTGTTAAATCAAATTGATCTATTGTATCCGTTAAGTCTGCTGTTTCTTTATTAATTTTCTTTCTTGAGGATCTATCCAGTGTTGTTAGTAGGGTATTGAAATCCCCTACTATGATAGTATTGCTGTTAATCTCACCCTTTATATCCATCAAAGTCTGCTTTATGTATGTCGGGGCTCCTATATTTGGTGCATAGATAGTTATAATAGTTATATGTTCCTGTTGCATTGTTCCCTTTATCATTATGTAGTGTCCTTCTTTATATCTTACTACAGCCTTTGTTTGAAAGTCCATTTTGTCATATATAAGTACTGCTACCCCGCCTTTTTTTCATTTCCATTTGCTTGAAATATTTTTTTTCCATCCTTTTACCTTCAGTCTATGTGCATCTTTTGTTTTAAGGTGTGTCTCTTGTAGACAGCATATGTATGGGTCCTGTTTCTTTATCCATGCAGCTACCCTATGTCTTTTGATTGGATCATTTAATCCATTTACATTTAAGGTTATTATTGATATGTAGTTGTTTATTGCCATTTTATTCTTTAAAGCTGTATTCTTCTTTTGCTATATTCTTTCTCCCCATTGAACTGTTCACAACAGGCCCCTTAGTATCTCTTGCAGAATTGGTTTGGTTTTAATGAATTCCTTGAGGCTTTCTTTTTATGGGAAGCTCTTTATTTCTCCTTCAATTTTAAACCTTTGCCTTGCTGGATAGAGTAGTCTTGGTTGTAGGTTCTTGTTCTGCATTACTTTGATTATATCTTGCCATTCCTTTCTGGCCTCAAGTGTTTCTCCTGAGACGTCCGATGTCATCCTTATGGAGGCTCCTTTGTAGGTGATAGCCTTTTTTTTCCCTAGCAGCTTTAAAAAAATTTTCATTATCTATTAGCTTTGGTATTTTAACTATGATGTGTCTTGGTGTAGATCTTTTTGGGTTTCTCTTTAATGGAGTTCTGTGTGCTTCTTGAACGTGTGGAATGTTTCCCAGCCTTAATTTAGGGAAGTTTTCTGCTATGATTTGATTGAACAAACTTTCCATTTCCTGTCCTCTCTCCTCTTCTTCAGGCACCCCTATCATGCGAATGTTGTTTCTCTTCATGTTGTCAGACAGCTCCCTTAGAGTTTCCTCACATTTTTTGTTTTTTAAAGAAAGAACTCCCCTTTTTACTTTTTTTTAATTTTATTCATTTTAGAGAGGAGACACAGAGTGTGTGTGTGTGTGTGTGAGAGAGAGAGAGAGAGAGAGTGAGAGAGAGAGAGAGAGAGAGAAGGAGAGAAAGGGGGAAGGAGCTGGAAGCATCAACTCTCTTATGTGCCTTGACCAGACCAGTGCAGGGTTTTAAACTGGTGACCTAAGTGTTCCCAGGTTGACGCTTTATCCACTGCGCCACCAAAGGTCAGGCTCCTCACATTTTTTGAGTCTCTTTTCCTTTTTCTTCTCTGCTTCTGTGCCTTTGTTTATTGTGTCCTCCAACTCGTTGATTCGATATTCAGCGTGGTTCATCCTGCTTTTAATTCCTTCCATTGTGGTCTTCAGTTCTGATACTGTATTTGTCATTTCTGTCTGATTCTTTGTTATTATTTCAGTTTCGTTTTTTATACTTGTTATCTCTTTATTTAGGTGTTCATAATGACTAGCCATTGTTGTTCTAATTTCTTTGAACATCTTAACTATCATTATTCTAAATTCTGCTTCCAGTAATTTGGTTATATCTGGTTCATTCAGGTCCTTCTCTGGGTATTTCTCTTGATTCATTTGGTTTGCATTCCTCTGCTTGCCCATTTTGTCTGTGTATAAGCAAGTTGTGGCCACTGGAGACCAGTAGGTGTTGCCTTTGTGTTTTCTAGGTGTGGTCTGTCTGCAGGCCCACCACCCCCTCAGCCACTGCCTAGGGTGGTTGAGTATGTGCGTTGTCAGTGCCGGCCCACTGCGGCTGTTGCTGTGATTTCCGCCTCTCCTCCGCAGGAGGGGCTGTCCCTCAAGCCACAAGCCTCAGCACCAAGGGTAGAGGTGAGCACCTTTGCTCAGCTGCGGACACAGCCAGTTTCCGGGCTTCTGCCCAGCACCCGCAGTCAGAGCCTGCTCACCACAGTTTCGCGGGTTGTGTGGGGCTTTTGACGTGCTCTCAGCTGTGAGCCTTTGCCCCTCTGAAGCTTTAGTGCTGCCCTCGAGGCCAGGGCCCTCTTGCGCAGGGTGGTAAACCAAGGTTTATTGGGGTGGGCGTGTTTGCTGGCGTGAGCTCAGCCGCAAGCTTCCACTCGCCCCGGGTTCTACCCTGCCACAGCGTTCAGAGCCTGCTCGCTCACTCTGGATGGCAAACCGCCGTTTCTCTGGCCGGGTGGGGCTGGTAGTGTGAGCTCAGCCACGAACCCCCACCCGTTCTTTGTCCTTGCCCCGTCCCCGTGGTCAGGGCCGGCTTGCGCAGGGTCGCAGAGCAGATCTCTGCCCGTTCCTGGCCTCCTGCTTTTTTCCCCGCAGGTGGGATTACAGGCGGGCCCGCAGCTGTCGGACTGCTTTCGCGTGTCCCCTCCTCCCCTGCTGGGCTAGACTGAGCTCACACCGGTTTGGCCTCTGCCCACGCTGACAGAACCGCGTTTCAGCGTCCTGCTGCCACCATACCCTTCAGCAACCCTCAGCAGAGTAGGAAGGGCCCTAATACTCCACACTGTAGACCTGGGAACTCCCTCCCTCTAAGCAGCTCTGCTCTAATTGCTGCAGGAGAGCTTGTTTGGCTAGTGTCCTGTCTCCCTTTGCTGGTATTGCTAGTTCCAGGGGAAGTATTTGTTTTCGATTAGGGAAGTGACTTAGCCCAGGGGTTAGGGTGGCTGTCCCTCAGAGTGTTTGTCCCTGTGCCTTCAGTGCACACTGTCTTCCCACTGCTCTGGTCCTCTCCTCTGTCCCCGTTCCCGGGAGCTCAGGGTGTGTGGTTGTGAGAGAGGTTTTCTGCACTGTCCCTTTAAAAAGAATCTTGCGTCTGAGAAAACTGTCTCTTCTTCACAAACAGTATCCTCACTTCTTTCACAGCTTAATACTGTCCAAACGCCTCTTCTAGGCCCTGGGAGTGTAGGCTGGGGCTTGGTTCCTGGGACCCAGGTCCCTCCCTCTCCGCCAAACTCTCCTCCTGCCACTTGGGTCTCTCCGAGCTGCCATTTGCTCCGGGAAGCTGGGCAGCCCTCTTCGCATTTTCACTATTCCTACCAGTCTCAATGTGGCTTCTTCTGTGTTCCTTGGTTGAAGAGTCCACTTAGTTTAGTTCATAGTTGGTTTATCCAGATGGTGGTTCTTAAAACTGAGTTAAAACTGGAAGTTGGTATGTCTGCCTACTCCGTTGCCATCTTGCTCCTCCCACAATGTATCTTTATTGATAAGCTGCTCCCATCTATATGTTTTCTCATGTTTTAAACAGGGAAATTGAAAATGTTTGGTGACAGCATGCCTAACTTTGACTCTTCAACTCAGCTATTTTAGAAGTATAGTAACTCCTTTTGATAAAGCTTTTTTAGTGCTGATTTCTTGTTGTAAGGAACCAAGAAGAGAATGCACTAATACTCCACAAACAAATAATTTTTTCATTTCTTTTCAAGGAGAAAGAAACATTGGGAATTATCCAGGAAATCTTATTCTTTCCTGCATTTAGCACAAAAAGCTGGGAGAAAACTCTTAATACCAATAAACCCAGAAATAACGTTTACTTAGATAGCATGACATGTATCTGTGAAGTTTGTCCTTAACATAAAAGAGGAATAGCTGTTACTTCCTAATTTGCATCGTTTTGCAGAAAAGATCTGTTACATAAAGTTATGATGGACCCACACTTTCAATATGCATCTCTCCCTAGGGATCAAGTTTCTGGGGAAGAAAAAGTGTATGTCCAGTAGAAGGTGCTTGTGTTTATTTTAAAGAGGGGGAGACAAGATTAGGTTGATATACTGCACAAAGCCTAACTTAATTCCGAGACAAGTTAAAAATGATCACTGAGACTGGCTATGGAACTCAGAAAGTCTTGGTCTCAAGTTGTCTGCTTAGTGCTTACTAGCCTAGAGTACTACAGTGTGTCCGTAGAGTCATGGTGCACTTTTGACTGGTTAAAAGTGCACCATGACTTTACGGACACACTGTATTTTGATGCTCTCTTTATAATAAAAAGAATGCATTTTCATTTGTGCTACATGTATATTTTGTCTCTGTCTCCTATTGCTATCCGGGGATCTTGACTGATTTGAGATTCCGAGAGAGACACTTCAGTTGGTGGTTCAGGGAAAAAGTGATTTAAACTTTGAATATAAATGCCATGTATTATTAATTTTTTAGATCAACAAACTCAGTCTAGGATTTATCTGTAAGGAATAATTGAATTGCAATTGATAGAAAAGCAAATGGGTGTATCAAGCACTAAAATGGGCAAAAGGGCAAAAGGAATGTATTGGTCCTTGTAACTGAAAAGCCTCATTTATCTCAGTAGGTGAGTTTTGATATAAAAGTTCAAAAGTTTTCACAAACGACCTTCCATTATCCCTCTGCTTCACAGAATTACTGCTTCCTTTGAACACCTCACCTCCCCACACCACTGTTTCTGAGGAAAAGGAAAAACCTCTTAGGATGCTTCCCAGCAAAATTAGTCTTTGTCCCAATGCTATGGGCTGAATTGTGTCCTCCCCAAATTCATATATTGAAGTCCTAACCCTTAGTAACTCAGTGTGGCTATTTGGAAGTAGGGTCTTTAAAGAGACAATTGAGTTAAAATGAGGTCACTAGAGAAAGCTCGAATCCAATATGACTGGTGTCCTTACAAGAAGAGATTAGGAGACAGAATCACACAGAGGGAAGTCCACGTGGGGTCTGAGAGGAGAAGACTGACATCTACAAATCAAGGGAAGCAGCTTCAAGAGAAACCAACCCTACCAACACCTGGATCTCAGACTTCCAGCCTCTAGAATGGTGAGTGTTTAACCCACTCAGTTTGTGGCACTTTATTATGGCAGCCTTAGCAAGCAAATATACTTAGAAGTTCTAGCAAAAGTTCTGGGGGTCATTTTGATTGGACTTGTTTTGGCCCCATGCCACCCTCATTGGTCCTGTTTGTTGTAGCCAACAGCACTGAATAATGGATTGGCTTGAGTCACTCAGGTTTGCCCCCGACTCAGGGGGAAGGGCTCATCTCTAACCAACACCACAGGGCTGAGACTTGGGGGAGTCTCTTAAATCTCAGGGAATAGGTGTACCCTATTCCTACATCTACAACATATTAAAACAAGTCCTAGGATGGTGTTTGTTAAAGTCTCATGCAGATGTTATAGCAGGTAAGTAGAATTCTCCTGCCATTATTGGAAGTCTCTGTGTGGTCCCTGGGCCAAATTTCTGCTCCTGACACTTGCAACTATTTTTAAGCTATAGCCTGTCCTCCAATATAGGTCTTCCTTTAATCATACTCTTACTTCAATCCAGGGGTTTTGAGGTTTTCTCATAAAGCCTGAAGTTATAGCCTAGAACCAACAGTAAGACAGAACTCAGCAACTTACTGCATTCTCTCCACTGGCAAGAGCCAGTTGGGAGGATTCTATGGGACAATCAGAGGAAATGGAGATCATGTATTGCCCACCATGGAGCAAACAGTTTAATAAAACTCCTTACTGAACACAAGCCAGCCCTCTGCTCCCTAGTGACCAACTTATGCCTGTGGCACCAACATGTTCTGCTGTAGGGCAACTGATACCATGGCTCCTTCTCTTCAGTCTATACCCCAGATGGTTACATGGCAGGCTCCCTCCTTCCCTCAGGTCTTTGTTCAAACCCCATTTTATCTCTGGGAACCTCTTTGACCACAACACACTCTCTCTCTTCCCAACTCAATTTTCCTCCATTGTACTTATACTATACATTCCCCTCGTCATGGTTTTTATCATTTGCCTCTCTTGTTCAGACTGCTCCATGAGGGTGAAAATTTTGTCTGTCCTATTTCCTGCAGTGTCTTATTATTCAGAGTGACACTGGGAAATAGAGGTCATGTAATAAAGTTTGGTTGAATGAACACATTTCATTCTTCACTAAAGTTTCTCTTCAGCAGTGTCATTGGGTCTCCTTCCATTGACCCTTTCCCTACATGCCTCCCAAGCCCTCATGGTTAATAAGATAGAATTGTTTTAGAAAGCAGTAACAAGATGTTAATCAACCTGCCAGAAAGAATTGTGGATACATTTCTGTTGTTTAACCCACCCAGTTTGTGGCATCTGTATATCTATCCATTGATCGCTTGATCAATTGATTGAAAGATACAGATATATATATATCTGTATCTGTCAGATACACACACACACACACACACACACACACATGTATGTGTGTATATATATGCATATCTAAACATATGCATGCATATTTGTGTGCATATACATGCATATATATTTTTTCATACAGACACATATTTTCTCTGACACTATTCCTTTCTCTCTGTCCTGACTGCCTGATTTACTTGTTATTGGCGGGGAGCAGAGCCGTATGATCTTACCAGGCCTATTCCACATCTGTCACTGAGGGACACAATGAAGCTCTCGCTCCTGAGTGAATGACATAAACAGAAGAACTCATGTTTTCCTTGTGTCCCCTTCAGTTACTGATAAAAGAGATGTCATAGCAATCATATTACCATTTTGAACTATTTTTTTTCCAGTAGAATGTTTATGTCACACTAAGATTTCTTTTACACTTTGAATTCATTTGCTTTTCAGAACCCTTTAAAAAAAGGCAGTACATTTCCCATTGCCTTTTATATAAGAATCCATTTTTAATATGGCCATGTGTTTTACATAATCTGACCCTCATCCATCTCATTAGTTTTATCTCCTGCCACTTTCTCATTATACTCTTTTATTTTATTTTTTTGGCCATCTATACTGGCTTCTTTCTTCCTCAGATGTACTGTGCCCCTTCTACTCTCTCAGAAAAGGTTAGAGAATCTGAGGGGAGGCTGAGCACTCAGGCTTGCCTTTGTGCTTAAATTTCAAACCCTTGAGCTGCCTTCCCCACATGACACCAGAGCTTCTCTACCTCTGCGAGATGAAAAGAGGCTGCTGCAGAATTAGCTTTATGAGAAACATTTGGGTCTTATTAAATATAGGGGGAAGGAACAAAAATCATGAATTTTATGACATCTTTTTGGTACTCATGCCAGATTCTCTGCCTGTTAGAGGGAAAGAGACAGAAAACTGAAATAAACAAGAGGATGTGTAGTACAGCTTTTCTAATTGAGCCTTTTGAGAACTGGACAGTCCTGTTTCTGCCTGTTACTATCCCACCACAAATGGCCACCACCGTCTAAGTATAAAGCCAGCATCAGAACTGTTACTCTCTACAAGAGCCCTGTTTTATGTTCTTGGATTTCAAAGATGACTAGCCACATCAGTCACTCTGTAGTCAAGACTACAGCTGTGCCTCCTGCATTGTCAGGGAAATCACGGTCAGTTAGCAGAGAAATATCCTCTGACACACAGGCCTTCTCATATGCTTTGGCTGTAATCCTTACCGGACCTTGTTAACCCTTCCACAAGCTTCTAAACTCCATGAAGACATTGATACTGCTTATCTTGTTTACAACTCTATCTTCAGTGGCTAGCTTAACACCTTGCCCGTTATCAAAACAATATCAATAATAATGATAATAATTATTATTTTTTAGGTGAGAGGAGGACAGATAGTGAGGCAAAATCCTGCATGTGCCCAACTGAGATCTACCCAGCAATCCCATCTGGGGTCAACGCTCTTGTACTGAGCTATTTTTAGCATCTGAGGTTGATGTGCTCCAACGGAACTATCCTCAGTGCCCAGGGACATGCTTGAACCAATTGTGCCACTGGCTATGAGAAGGGAAGAGGGAGAAAAGGGGGAGAGGAAGAGGGAGAGAAGCATGCGGTCACTTCTCTTGTGTGCCCTGACCAGGAATCGAACCTGGGACATCCATATGCTGGGCCGATGCTCTATTCACTGAGCCACTGGTGAGGGCCACAGTGATTATTCTTGAAATGAATGAATGATTCTTATATAGAGCTAAACTAATACAGTCATTGAACTTTATAATAGAGAAAAAATTTGACCCATGACTTCATAGGGTTCATATGCATGTAAGGCATCTTTTTACTACTGCAGTCAGATACTGTGCAGAAGTCAGAGAGGATATGCCCATTTTCACTTGTGATAAACCACTGCTATAGAAAGATAGAGGGGGCATAGATGGGATGGAAGGGGACTTGACTTGGAGTGCTGAACACACAGTGCAATATACAGATGATGTATTATAGACTTTTACACCTGAAACATGTATAATTTTATTAACCAATGTCACCCCAATGAATTCAATAAACATATTTAAAAATAAACAATAAATAATAACATCAGACACCATATAAGCTAAAATAACAGCTATTTCCTTAGTATATGTCATCTGTTGGCACTTTAATCAAAATTACCCTACAATACCCAAGGTAGGTATTATTATATCTAGTTGTTCTGCTGAGGACGTTAAGGTTTATTAAGGTCAAGGAAAGGATCCTGACCAAGTTCACAATGATGCTTGCTCAGTTGGGATTTAAGTATACTGTATTTTTCTTGGTATATAGGCAATAGCTATGGTTGGTATTTTCACATGAGAGTAACTAATGTGGCCATTTCAGTGACTGTGCTGAGATCCATAAGATCCTGGAGAGCAGCTCACAAAATAAAAAAGACGGTCTCATGACCCTAAATCCCAGACAGGCTGGTGTGGCTAGAGCAGAGGATGCCTTGGGCTGTAGGTTGAAAAGGAGAGGATGAAGACTCAAGAGAATTTGGAAGGGGGTTGTGGGACCAGCTGCCATCACCAAGAACATGCATCCTCTGGAAGTGCCTGGGTAACACAGGACAGCATTAGAGCAATGGTTCTTAACCTGGGTTCTATCGAACCCTAGGGGTTCAATGAATCGGTCTCAGAGGTTCAGAGAAACCTCTGTTATGGAGGCCAGAATAAAGTAATACCGTAATTTGTTGTGAGTTCATGCACTTTGTTGGTTTTGTTCTTTGAGCAAGGTGATGTTCATGCACGGCTCATTTTGTGCACCAGTAAAAAAACATATACCTATGTCTTGAATTTGAAAAAAAAATCATATTTTATTTATCACTAAAGAAGGGTTTGATGAATGCGCATATGAAACTGGTGGGTTCTGTACCTCAAAAAAGGTTAAGAACCACTGCGTTAGAGACTATCAGCTTGATGTGGGCTAGGGAGAATAATGAGAGATGTTTCTATGTCAGATGATGTGCTGATATCCTAAATTAAAGAACCAATTTCCCTCTTCAATTATTTTCCTTCTTTTACTTGACAAGGTTTTATTTCTAATCTCATCTGTGATGATACTGGGACCAACTTTTCAAAGAAGTCTATTAGGAAGACCTGTGTATTGGTTTAAGTAGGTTATAGAGGTTAAGTTTTTACCAGAGTGGTCAAAACCACCACCATTTCCCTCCATCTCTTTCCCCCAATTAAATATGATTCACAATCAGAATGAAAACCAAAGAGCAAGAATCAGTCTTCACTTCTGGGGGAAAAATGGATGGATGTAAATCTAGAGGAATGATGGAGAGCTGGAAGTGTCCAGGTAAACAACTGAGACAGGTTGAGGCAACTGGCTCAATGGGACAAGCTTAGGCTTTGAAGTTCTAGTATTCGTTCATTCATTTTGAGTCAAATATACAATGGAGAAAGAAAAAAATACTCATTAAGTAGAGGTAGGGAATATGCATCAATATAGGTTTAGGAATGAAAGAAAGAAAAATAGAGGAGTAGTCTGAGCGGGATGTATGGTAAATGCAAAGGTTTTAAGTCAGTTTGCTTGCAGATAGAGGGCAATATATGAGTGGAGAGACTGAGAATCCAGGAGTGATTAATGAAGTAACGGCTGGCTGATGCGATAAGACTCTATGACCAGATGGAGGAGTTGGATTTGACAAACCATAGGAAGCTTCTTTCTTTGAAACAGAGGAATATCTTGCTATCTGTTTGACTCTTTTAGTAGATCCTTTTCCAGAAGAGCCAAGGTATGTTGTGTATTAAATCACCTAAAATACCAATTGGTTTCAGATATAATCATGGATCATGTACAGAATGTTGGCATGTAAAGGGTAAATATTGAATCATTTAATATTTCCCCAATGTTTCCTCTGCATTGAGTTTTTGGGGTACAAAGATGAGTATGACCCAGTCTCTATCCTCAATGAACTAACAGTATTGCAGGGGTGATAGGTATATAAATCTTTACAAATGTGCTTAATGCAATGAGCAAGCATGCAGTGAGTATTGTAGGTACCCTAAGGAGAGCGTATCCTCCAGTGGCAGAGTGTGCATTCACGTGTGTATGTGTTAATATGTTAACGAATGTTAATATCAGAGGAGTACTGGAAGCCATGATGCATAGGGTGAACACATTTAAAAATTTTACAACTTGTTTTAAAAATTCACAGGTATATAATATATGTTTGTTATGAAAAATAATTCAATTAAAATGAATAGCTTTTATCCAAAATATAGCATCAGTAATAATAGAATTTTGGATTTAGTGTCATACTTCAATTTTTGAGTCTTTTTATCACATCCCTGGGTATCAGTTTCCTCATCTGAAAAATGAAGAGATTGGCCTCCAAGACTGTTTTTATTCAGGCTAGTCTCTGAGTCTGTGAATCTAAGTACAAATTAATATAGCACTGAGAGCATAAGTGATTTCTAATTGCTGAAGTGTGACAATTTAAAAGAGGAAGCCAAAACGGTCTATGTAATTAGCTCTGACACTCGTCTCCCTTTATGACAAAGGTCAGTCATTTCAATTTCCTCTGTCTTGCTTGCTCCATTCCCAAAATGGGGATCACATTTCTGATACCTGCCTTTTTTCATGAATCTTTTGTCCAGATTAATAAGGACCTTATTTCCCAGAAGGAAATGGCTCACATGTTGAAGGTACATTAATTCTTTTAGGCCATTAGGGCACCATTTACTTAATTTGATTCCAAAGTGACAGCCATGTACCTTATTTTCCTTGAAGCTCATGGCTTTAGCTTAAAATACAGGAATGCTCTTCAGAAGGGAAAGTATCAAAAATTATGAAGTGTCTTTAAGATAAGTTAATAATGTTTTTCTCCAGTTGTTTTTCTCTTTAGAATATCATCATGCTGCTATTTACAACAGGAATTTATTTTCCTTTCACATACCTATCAGATGAAAGATATATCACAAGTTCTGAAAGTTGTGAGACTTTACAAAAGTTAAGTTCCCTTAGAATTGATTTAGACTCTTAGATGCTATTCTCCACCTTAGAGTCTTTGCACTACTAGGAGATACACAACATGACTCAGAAACCCTGTTCTTCACTGTCCAGACAGCAGAAATTTGTACTATAATTTAGGCGTGCCATTTGGCGCTATAATATTTGCTGAATGGATTCAAGTCAAGGAGCATTGTTAGGTGCAAACTACCTGCAAGGTACTGTGTTCAGAGTGTGAAGAAGTCCTGAGAAGGTCTACAATTCAGTAGAACAGAAGTCTGTAGTATCCTCCCAATTCCAATAAATGGTTTGTTAGTGGTACAAGGAGCTGTGGCAATTCAGAGCAAAGTCAGAAATAATGGAGAAACAACAACCTTTTAGTGGGCGTTCACTCAGCCAAAATAAAACATTCCCATGCAAGTGTGAAGGGGGAAAGCCTTTCTTGGATTTTCCTTACAAGTGATCAAAGAAGGAGACCATGACAGGATGGTATGCCTATATCCACCTTCCTGAAGAGACAAAGACACAGAGTGTATAGCCATTGGAATTACTGAAGGACACTGAAGAATCACTGCTCCTTTCTTTCTTTTAAAACGTTTTTATTGAATATATTGAGGTAACATTGGTTAAAAAATTATATAGGTTTGAAATGTGCAATACTATAATACATCATCTTAATATTGTATTGTATGTTCACCATCCAAAGTCAAGTCTCCTTTCATCACCATTTATTTCCCCTCTACCCTCTTCTACCTGTCCCCACCCCCTCCTGGTAATCACCATACTGTTGTCTGTGTACTGCTCTCCTCCTTTAATGTTCAAGTTCTTCAGTTGGTGCTCAGTTCAGGACTGCACAATCTGAGGGAGAAATACAGTGTGTTCGTAAAGTTATGGTGCACTTTTGACCGGTCACAGGAAAGCAACAAAGGATGATAGAAATGTGAAATCTGCACCAAATAAAAGAACTCTCCCAGTGTCTGTAGGATGATGGTGCAGCATGTGCACATGTGCAGATGATGACGTAACACCGTGTATACAGAGGAGCAGCCCACAGCCATGCCAGTCGAGATGTGGACGGTACAGAGGAAAGTTCAGTGTGTTCTGTGGCTCTCTAAATTCAAATCCGTGACCAAAGTGCAACGTGAATATTGGCGCGTTTATAACGAAGCGCCTCCACATAGGAATAACATTACTCGGTGAGATAAGCAGTTGAAGGAAATGGCAGTTTGGTGGAGAAACCCCGTTCTGGTAGGCCACGAGTCTGTAGAGGCTATACGGGATAGCTACCTAAGGAGCCCTAAAATATCTGTGCGTGCGTGTGCTCAACAATTACACCTAAGCAAGACTAGAGTTCATAAGGTGTTAAAGAAATGTCTCTGTTTTACAGGGTACAAATTGTGGCTGTTTCACGCTATCAAACTGTTGGATAGACCCACACAATGTGTGTTTGCTACAGATATGCTTCATGAGATCAACAATGATGCAAAATTTTTGCAGAAGATTGTGTTTAGCGATGAGGTGACCTTCCATATCTGTGGATATCATCCTACAGAAATGGGGAGGGTTTTCCTTTTATTTGGTGCAGATTTCACATTTCTATCATCTTTTGTTGCTTTCCTGTGACCGGTCAAAAGCGCACCATGACTTTCCGGACACACTGTAGAATCCCAGATACTTTCAGGTTAGGATGCAGAGCCTTGCATGTGAAACAGCAATCTTCCTTTCTTGCTTCTACCTTCTTTACATACTGGACCCTTGACAAGGAACTAGAGGCTGGAAGGTGAATGGAGATGGTAAATGAAGAACTGACCATTTAAAGTCTTAGTAGACTTTCTAAAAGAATTCTTCTCTGTTTGGCTCTTCTGCTTTTCAGAAACAATCTTATCAAGCAAATAACAAAACATTTTTGAAAAAAACCTTAAAATTTGTTAAGAAATACAATATGTGTTGTATGTCAGATAACACATTATCTTCCAAAAGGATTCTATGCATTTCCAAGCTCAACTGGACAGTATCAGATTCCCGTTCTACATCTTGCCAACATTCCACAATCTATGACTTTTGAATTTTTGCTAATCTTTTGTGTATAAAATGATTGCTCAACAGTTTTCATTTGCATTTTTCTGATTTTAAATAAATAAGTATATTTTCATGTGTTTATTTTCTTCTTCTATCAAGTGCCTGTTTGTTAATTGTTGTTTTTTTTCTTACTGATATGTAGAAATTCTTTCTTTATGCTTGATCCTAAATGGTATACGTATTGTTAGCTTCCTTCTCTAAATTTTCAGTTTTCCTTTCCACTTTCTCCATATAGATGTTGACAAACTACAATTCTTAATTTTAATGATGTTAATCAATTTTATTTTTGGCATGTTGGGTTTATTGTTTTATGTTTTTTTAAAGCCTTCCTTATCCTGAGATATTTCCCTATATGATTTCTAACATTTTTATAGTTTTGCTTTTTGCATGTCTTTAATATTCCTTGAAATTAATTGTTGTGTATAGTACAAAGTGACTTTCGATGAAAATAAAATCAATAATTTCAGCACTGTGTACTGAAAGTCAATAGTCTATTTCCTCACTGATCTGCCACACCAGCACTGACATAAATCCAGTTTCTATACTAATGTGGCTGTTGTTGAAACTGGGATTCCCAAATGTCACCAAGAGGAGACAAAGTGGAGTCTATTGCTTACTATTGTATGGGAGAACACCATTTCACAAAGCTTTGCCAGCAGCTGGAAGTGAAGAAAGTAAAGTCAGAAGTTGGTGAGAGCTGAAAGGTTCATTAAGGCTGCTCTTTTACCATGGAGGCTAGATGAGGATTGACCAAGGATTCTGGGAGTGGAGAGATAGAGGAAAAACAAGATGGGGGTTTGAACAAGGGTTTCAAAGAATCTTAGGGTATTAACTATCGATGCTTTCTATCTCAGAGTTGGCAGGGCATTGGAAAAACCTTCATGACATTGATCTTGGCAATGATCTCATGGATATGACACCAGAAGCACAGGTAATGAAAATAAAAATAAACAAGGGGGACAACATCAAACTAAAAGGCTCCTGTGTAGGAAGCAATTAACAGGGCGAAAAGGAAATCATCAGAATGGGAGAAAATCTTTACAAACCATATATCTGATAAGGGGTGAATTTCCAGAATATGCAAGAAAGCCCTACAACTCAATAGAAAAAACAAAAACTAGTAACAATTAAAAATAAAAAGGCCAAGGAATTGAATAAACATTTCTCCAAAGGAGACACACACAAATAGGCAACAGGTATGTAAAAAAACAACAACAAATAAATATGCTTAACATCACTAATCAACAAGGAAATGTAAATCAAAACCATAAGATATCACTTCACATATGTTTTCTATATCCACACCAACACTTGTTATTGTGTGTGTGTGTGTGTATACACACACACACACAATAACAAGTGTTGGTGTGGATATAGAAAAACTGTAACACTTGTGCACTGTTGGTGGGAATGCTCATTGGATAGCCAATGTGAAAAACAGTATTGCAGTTTCTCAAAAAATTAAGTATAGAGTTACCAAATATGATCTAGCAATCCACTTCAGGGTATATATTCTAAAGCATAGAAAATGGGATCTTGAAGAGATACTTAGACACGTGTCCACTGCAGCATCATTTACAATAGTCAAGGGTGAAAGCAACCTAAATGTGCATCCAATGAATGGATAAAGAAAATGTGATATATACATACAACGGGGCATTATTCAGCCTTCAAAATGGAAATCCTGTCATCTGCTACAATAGGGATTAACCTTGAGGACATTATGCCAAGTAATATAAGTTAGTCACAAAATGACCAATACTAAATGATTCCAGTTATATGAGGATCTAAAGTATTTAAACTCTTAGATACAGGAAGTAGAATGGTGCTTGTCTGAGGATAGAGAGAGGGGAAATGAAATTTTCAATGGGTATACAGTTTCAGTTTTTCAAGATTAAAAAAAGAACACATGCATGTTCATTTAATTCAGCAATCATAAGCTCTTTGATTGTGAAAACTGGCCAGGGTGTCCAGCATCCTGGCTTACACAGAGATGTCATGTTAATGCTCAGACTAAACCACATGCATTGGCAAGAAGGAAGAAGTTATTTCTGAATGTATAGAGTAATATGTCTCAGCATTTAAAATGCATTGTCTTTTTCTGCCAAGCATGAAAGTTCTCTGTTTTGATGTTATTTGGAATTTCAAAATAAGCAATATAGCATTAATAAAATATCTATGCAATGGTGATTTTTGACTATGTCTTGTCACAACAAACATATACTCACCACTCACTAATTTGAAACACTCCCCTAGTTGGTGTGTTCCCAAGCTTGGAATTGCTGCTGGGGTCTAAAGGAGAAATGACAAATAAAGGCACATAGCTCATCATTCTCCCAGCCCCTTTTTTATCCACATCCAATGTGAACTATGCTGCTTCCTTTTCCATTGAGCCCAAACACAGTATCTGAGCTCTTCTCAACATGACCACCCACATAGTCAAACTGATGAATTCATCTTGGCATGCAAGATGAGGTCAAATTTCCATCCTTGGTTTAGGGTGTAATTTCCAAGTACCTGAATTTACTTACATGCAAGGGTCTGTCAAACAAAATAATGTGCATGCTAATATAGCACATTACACATCCAGACAGAACTCTGAATGAAAGAGTTGCTTGAATAATTGTACCCAGTCTGGACACTTAAAAGTCTACCTGCAGGCCCTAGATGGTTAGCTCTATTGGTTAAGAGCGTCATTCAGAAATGACATGGTTGTGGGTTCATTCCCGGTCAGGGCACACACGGGAAGCAACCAAAGAATGCAAGTTTGAGTGGAACAACAAATGAATGCTCCCCTCACCTTCCTTCTCTCTTCCTTCCTCTCTCTGTCTCTCTAAAAATCAATAAAAATTAAGCTCTGGCCAGATAGCTCTTTGTAGGAGCATTGTTCTGGAGTGCAGAGGTTGCTGGTTCAATCCCTAGTCAGGGCACATATAGGAGCAGCTCAATGTTCCTGTCTCTCTCTATTTCTACCTCTTAAAAAGTCTACCTGCATATAATAATAACATTAATATTCTGTATCTTAGTTATATATATATTTAAAAATAAAATTGTATTTGAAGTGTAACTGAATATATACCCTATAATGTAAACTCTTGATCGTTTACAATATGTATCTATCCATTACAAAATATAAAGACCATATAATGAATTCTGCTGTCAGCCTTGGGTTATTTCCCAGAGTGGTACTGTATGTAGTTATGGAGGTCATGGGAATGCCTGTGGGACCTGCCACATGCATGTGCTCCTCACTGCTTATGTGTCACAGGCCACGTACATTGGACATCTGTCTTTTACTTCAGGACTCGGGATTTTTTTGTTTTTGTTTATCTTTGCTAGGAAGAAGCACTTCTATCTTTTCCATATGAGAACCCCATGTCTGTGGTCTGCCTCACAATAGCATTTTTTTTCAGACCTGTATTAACATGAAGACTCGTTAAAACTAATTGAGCTGAATTGGTATATCGGCAGGAGTGTGAGTGTGTGTGTGAGAGTGTATGTATGTGTGATGGGGAGTATCATGAGGCTGAGAAGGGACAAATGCAGAGAAGCAAACACACGTTAGAACTTACTCTTTTAATTCACCAAATATTACTGAGCACCCTCTCTATGACAAGCACTTTCTAGGTTCTAGAAATAAAGCAGTAAATATAAGAAAGTCCCTGCCCCTCATGTACTTAACAGTTCTGTCAGAGGAGATAAGAAGGGACAAAGAATTGGGTAAAACAGACCATGTATTTGTGAAGAATGAGTGCTATTTAGAAAAATAAAGCAGTGCAAGGGGATAGGTCCTGTCTGGGCGAGGGTTGCTATCATAGGGAGGTCTCGGAATGTTTCAGCGATGACGTTTGACTGAGACCTGAGTGCAGCAAGGAGAGCAATCCTGAGGATGGATTTCTGGCAGAAGGGCTTTGTGAGCAGTGGTCATAGACTGGACCAGGCCAGGAGACAGTGTGGCCACGAGATTGAGTGATGGGACGGTGAAGGGAAAGGAGCTCATAGAGGTGGGGAGAAGCAGATTTGTCAGCCCATAGTCATTACAGCACCACGATTTTCTTGCAATGATTGGGAGGGTTATTTTGTGTGTGTTTGAGCAGAGGAGTGACATATTTGGAGTCTTATATTGAAATATCCCTCTGGCTGTTATCTTAATGGATCAATGGATCATCCAGCCATGGAAGGCCTTGAAGAGACATGTAACTCCACTGTGCTGGAGCTTTTCTGAGTGTAGTTTTGGGGAATACAGAGATAATGGGAATAAGATCCTGCTGGTACACTTTCTGTGTGTGTGTGTGTGTGTGTGTGTGTGTGTGTGTGTGTGTGTGTGACAGAGATAGAGAGAGGGACAGATAGGGACAGACAGACAGAAAGGGAGAGAGATGAGAAGCATCAATTCTTCGTTGTGGCACCTTAGCTGTTCTTATCAAATTTAGTTAGGTAATTTTTGTTATGTCATTTTTCATAAGTCCCTAAAGATATGAATTAGTTGAACAATAGAAACTTTTTGAAAAAGTCCATGTGAGAGTAAGATGCTCCTTTGTGCTTAGAGTCCTGTGTCCACCATTCCTGACCTACCAGGTCAGCAGCTCTGAAGGGCAGACTCTTCTTCCTTCCTGTCTCAAGTCACTGGACAGCTAGCTTCCTTGGACCTGGACACTGCTCTCAACTCCTCCTTTACACTCAGAAAAGCATGGGAGCTCATTTTTCATCAGAGTTCCATTTCACCTTAACTACTTCCCAGGTCCTAACCCACAGCATGTAGGGTAATGGGAAGGAGGGCAGTGTGGGGAGTTGAGTTTTGGTGAGCATATCCTTAGGAGGTTGGATGTCTGCTCTGTCCCTTCTGCTTCAATCCGGGGCCGGCCACTCCCACATCCTGCTGGACTGGGCCTAAGAACTGCACTGTGCATGACATGTCTTCTAGTCCAGACTACTTGGCCACCCACTGCACAGCCCTCCTAGAGCCCACTACCTATTCTCTACGTCTGACAACTCCTTATTGCCCCTCTCCTTCATGTTTAAGCTTCTCTCCTGCCTCCAAGGACCCTGCGTCCCAGTCAGCTTCCTCAGAAGCCCCTGAAAGTCATCTTGAAACCCGAATAATGAGAAGTAGTAGACCAGGGGGTCAACACAGCAATTCAGGGTGCCGAGGAGGAGCAGCATGTAACTTCTCCATGCTGGGACTTCACCCCAGAGGTAGCCCATGATGGGAGATTTGTTGCAGGGCCCAAAGCAGAAGAAGAAAGTGAGCAGCCGGGCTGCCATGAGCTCTGCCATCCACTTCTGTTGCTCTGTAGTGGCTGGCTCCCTGCTGATAATGCACAGCAGGTGGCTGTAGCAGTGTATGGTGATGAGCAGGGGCATTCCAGAAAGGACCCCAGCTATCTCCAGCTGGACAGGCAGGACAACAACCTGCTGGTTCTCCTGGAATTCCAGGTAGCAGGTGTCATTGGTACCCTGGCTGCGCGAGGAGTTCCCCAAGAATTTGGTAACGTGGACCATACTCACGCGGCAGTACGCAGCAGCCAGGAGCCCGCAGGCCCCACTGAGCATGCCAGCTCGTGGCAGCCGTGACCGGTCTTATACCTCAGTGGAGATGCTCACAGCAGCCAGGAAGAGGGAAGTGAGATAGATGGTGGTAAAGAAGAGCAATCTGGAGAAGAGGCCGAGGATGGAGGGCAGGTGCCAGCGCGAGCCACTGGCTGCCTCCACGCTGTGGAAGGGCAGGAAGAGCAGCGGGAGCAGGTCCGAGAGGGTCAGATTCAGCTAGAGCACATGCATAGCCTCTGGGTGGCACTGAAGCTTGCCAATGAAGATCACCAGAGCCATCTGGTTGCGGTAAGTGAAGAGGTAGATGAGGGAGGTGAAGAGGTACTAGGAGTGGTAGAGCAGTGATTTCTGGGAAAGAAGAACCAGTTCAGGCTTGTTTCCATGGTGATAGCCACTGCTTATTTGAGAACCCAGGTGCTCTTTCGTTCAGACAAATGCAGTTAGCTATTAATCTGGCAGAACTGATAAAAGACCCAGTAGCGACCATGACATCACTCATTGCTGAGAGATGGCACAAAAGATGCCTTTAGCCCTATTAGCTGCGCAGTATCCAAACTGAAGTGCAAATTCCACACTGAAGGCCTGGCCTCTGGGACAGCCTCCAGTGGAGTGCCCTAAACAGGACCAGCAGACTTCATCTTCCCCTCCCTGATCCTCTGTTTGCATTTTATCTGCTCCTCTTGAACGGCACTCATCCACTTTGTCCTGTAAGGGCGGGTAGCGTGTGGCAGTGGTGGAGAGTTTGGGCTCCAGAGCCAGAGGCCAGGCTGTAAAGTCAGCTCTATTACTTATTAACTAGGATGTGGGGCAAGTGACTTAAACTCTCTCTCACTCCTTTTTTTTTTAAAAAAAATATTGAATTTATTGGGGTGACATTGGTTAATAAAATTATATAGGTTTCAGGTGTACAACTCTATAATACATCATCTGTATGTATATCGTATTGTGTGTTCACCACCCATGTCAAGTGTCCCTCCATCACCATCTTCCTCCCCTACCTTCCTCCACCTCCTCCCACTCCCTTTTCCTCCTGCAGTTCCCACACTGTTGTTTGAGTCTGTAAGTTTTCTGTTTCTTTTTTTAAAGATTAAATCTGCCTGGTCAATTTGGAAAAAATACTTCTCCCTGCTCCAGGCCAGCTTTCTAGTCTCTGACTTTGAAGTTAGTCACTTTTGGAGAGAGGTCAGTACTCCTCGTACATTCCACTGAAATCCAAGGTCAGAAAGCGACACAACACAGCTCCGTATGTTTCAGCTGACTTTTTCGCCCATCTGTCTACGCAGTCCTGCATAATCAGTTGCTTGTTAAAATGTACAGAGTTATCTATGACCTGTCTCTTACCTTAATCGTAGGCTCAGAGCCTCACGTTCCTAAAAATATAGTTAAATCTGACAGACTGTTTCAGTTCAAGAATGAGATTCTCTGGTTTTCCTGGAGTTCCCCCTTCTAAGTAGGTCATCAAAATAGGGTGTAGACATTGCAGATTGAGATGTATGGACTCAGCATCAGCTGTGCCCTTTCTCCCCACACACATCTTCACACCACCCTTTCAATTTCTCTAAAGATTGAAGGGAGAGGCAGAGAGGGCGAGATCAGAACTGTCAGACTTTCAAAATGGGAAGCTCCCTGGCAGACGAAAAGGAACAAAATAAACCAAGACTTGTTACTGCTATAATTTCACGGAGGGTAGATGTCTTGTTTTTTTTTTTTTTTTTTTTTTCTTTTTCATTTGGTTGTTTTGCAAGTTCGGCATTATGGAAGAAAAATAGAATGTCAATAAATTTAACTATGAACATCGATTCAATGAGTTATTTCCTAGTAGGAGGGAAAAAAGATGAAGCAGGCTAGGCAGTCTAGAGAAAGACTGTGTAAATGACTTGTAACTAAGAGGATATGACCCTCTGCATAATTCATAATCATTAGTCTAAGTGACACTTCTGCAGTCACTCTGCCAGGGCACTCTGCTATGGCGAGGCTACAACCTGAACAGTCCACTCAGCAGCAGTCCCTGGGTGATCAGATTTCTGTGAAAGACAACTTCCTGAAAGGCTAGGTTTGGGCTGTAGGATTTTTTTTTTTTAAAACAGAAGATGCTGGCTCAGCTTCATCATGTGTGCAATTTAAGGGTTGCTCAAGTGATTTTTTAAAACTGCATAAAAGCAATTCTGCTTTGCCTGGGAGACAGTCCTGCTATAATGTTACGTGCATACATCTGCATGATTTCTCGGAGCTAATTCAAATTTAATGCATTGGTAATTCCTTTTCTGCCGAAGCCACCCAGCAGTAATCTGAAGGTTACAGAGTGATCTTCCAGCTCAAATAACACTTTTAGACTAGCATAAATGGAGAGGCAGGAATGTAATGGGCAGAATTAGGCTTGTGATAATACATTCCACCCTCATTATGATGCTGAGTGAAGCTGACCAGAGTTTAGAGTGTTTTTAGAGAGATAATCATAATAAGAATTGTAACAAAACTGAGAGTCAAGCTACAGTGGCCTTTTGTCAGAGACAATATAATAACCAAAATGACAGCAGATGAACAATTTAGAAAATATTTCCCTAAGTACTGAAAGATCAAATGATTTTTATGATTTTCAGGGTAAAATGAGAGCTTTGGTTAAAGCACTTTGAAGAGCCAACTCACAAACCTATGGGGCAACAGAGAATAATAACTTAACTTGGGTGTCATAAAAATATTGATATCTAATTAAAGCCATGTGAATAATAAGTTGATTAGGGAGCATTTATTAACCCTCTGGGCAGTACAGACATTCGTGTACGCCCTCGTGCCTCCCGACCATCCAGAGTACAATCATACAAATATATTTTTTTAAAAAAATGTGTAAGGCAACATTAAAAAAAAGGCAAATGTATGTTCTTCTTGTTTCCATAAATTAGTTATCAAACAAACATGATTTTAAGTGAATAAAACTGGAACTGGAACTAATTTCATTTTTTTTTTAAAAAAACCTCACCCTCAGGGGTCAGTGAGCATGAAAAAAATCACTACTCAAAGCGTTAAACGTTTAAATAAACTTTTAAATTTTATAATAAAATTAGATATTTATAGAAAATTGTGACGATAACACAGAGCTCTCATAGGCCCCAGGCCCAGTTTATCTAATTATTAATATTTTACATTACTAGGGTACGCTTAATATAATGGATGAACAAATATTAATAAATTATTATTATTTAAAGCTCACACTTTATTCAGAGTTCCTTAGTTTTTATCTAATGTTCTCTTTTATGTTCCATGATTGCCATCCAGTATTGCCATTTTATCATATAATATTTACATTGTCATGTCACCTTAGGCTCCTCTTGTGTGTGACAGTTTCTTTGACTTCCCATGTTTTTGATGACTTTGACACTTTTGAGAAGTACTGCTCAGGTATTTTGTAGAATGCCCTGGAATTGGAGCTTGTCTAATGTTTTTTCTCATGCTTAGTTAAGGGTTATAGATTTTTGAAAGACCACAGAGGACAACTTCCATTCTTATCACATTATATCAAGGATGCAGGCTATCAAGTTTGCCTTAGCACTGTTCATGTTAACCGTGATCACCTGGCTGAGGTAGTGTTTGCCAAGTTACTTCCTCCTGATACTGTGTCCTCTGTGCAGCCCATACTTAAGGAGTAGGGGCTTATTCTCCACCTCCTTGAAGGCAGAAGATCTACCTGAGTTTTTTCACAGATATTTCTATTCCTGCCATTTATTTATTTAATGATTTAAATAAATATAAATTCATGGATATTTATTTTATATTTAGAGTTATAATCCTATACTATTTTATTTTATTTCCTAAATTACTACTTTGGTCATCTGGAACTTTTCCAGTTGATCTATGTTTCAGTGTCCCTTTGACATGACCCTATTGTTGTGAGGTCTTTTTGTGTTGTTTCTACTTTCTGACATTACAAGATGCTCCAATCTTATCTTGTATTTTTTAAAAAATTGCTCTTAGAGAGAAAGGGGAAGAGGGAAGGAGGGTAGGGGGAAGAGAGAAAGAAAGACATTTGACATCGATTTGTTGTTCTGCTTATTTATGCACTCATTCGGTGATTATTATACGTGCCCTGACTGGGAATCAAACCCACAACCTTCATATTTCAGGATGACACTGTAACCAACTGAGCAACCCGGCCAGAGCCTCTTGTATGTTTCTTATTCAAGTCTTGGAATCTGTACTTCTCTAAGGAACCTGGTTCATTTTATTGGAGAACAGAATTAGAAACAAGATCTGGGTGCTGGTTGTTATAGGGGTTCATCACTCCTATGTCTTCTCAGTTGACAAAGCAAGGAAATACATGTGTGTATACTCATGCGCGCATGTTCAAGTGTATATAAATATTCTTCTTATATGTAACAATTTGTGTCTATATCAAGCTCACATGAGTTCCTAGTGAGGTCTCCAAATCTAATACTCATGGATCATTGTAATTCCTCCATTGCTTATCTGGAACCAGCCACTTAACAGTAAGAACCTTCCCTGATTTGGGAGTATTTCCACCATTTATTTTGTGATCTAGGTCAGTGGTTTTCAACCCCCGGGAAAATCACTGATCTTGGTGACAGTATGCATCTTGTTATAGAATGTCTTTTTACTTCCTTCTCAACAGATTGACATACCCCAAATTATAAAGGCAGTGTGCTCACTGGTGATTTCTGAAGCGAGTCCATGTGACGGACTAAACAGTAGCCTTCTTATTCTTAAATGCGATTCCCGCAAGCCTTAAAAAATTGTGAAAGAGATTGCCCAGCTATTTCTTGCTCTATAGTACTTAAACAAAAGCATTTGGTTTCAAGTGTTGTCAACCTAGTAAACTTCATAGGAATAAAATCACTAAAAGCTGTTCTTTGCTGGAACCAAGTATTACTCACTGGCAGATGTTATCTGTTAGCAAAAGGATTGCAACCAGTAAATGCTGGGGATCAAGGTCCTACTTAATACAAAAACCTGACATCATCTGTGTCACTTACAAATCTGGTATTAATTATTTGATAAGCTTGGAGCTAAATTTGTAACACAGACATTTTGTTGTATGAATGGTGAATGTCAAGGATGACTTATTACCCTAAACACATTTAAAAAGGAAGGCTAATATGATTTCTTATAGGAAAGACCCAAAGGCAGCTGTACCAGAGCATCAATTACACTGTTGTGTGCACTGCATGGACTTATTCTCAAGAGCCAGAGAAAAAAGATGAACAAGGCACGAATATCTTCATAGTGATGATGTATTGGCTTCTCTAACTTTTGGATTACAAGTCTAGGATAAGAAAAGGCAAAGAGGAAAAGGAGGCTTCTTGCTTTGCGATCTGAAAGCAGGGTCTTTTAGTCTCCATAATGAATTCACGAGAAGATGTAAGTCTACAAAATAAACCTTTCAAAGAATATTCAATTGAGAGGTCAGGAGAAGGGTATCAGCACTGTTATCATTTAACACAGCTGAATTTTCTATCCTAACAGAAGTTGTACAATTCAGTGTGTGTGTGTGTGTGTGGGTGTGTGTGTGTGTGTGTGTGTGTGTGTAAGACATATTGAATATGGCTCATTATGGAAAAAAACAAAAACAAAATCAGAACATAACCAAAACCAAATTCTTGAGACTGACTAAAAGTTATGGTACAAAAATATTCCATTAAAATCCAACTTAATTTGTGGTTAGTTTTCCAAAAGGAAGAGCAATCTTTGAATTGATTAGGGGTAAACTGAAGGCAAGTATGCATTCTCTAAGACTTTCCCTGCTGTCAGCAAACCTGGGGATTTACAAAAGGAAAAGGAAGTCATATCTTTGGCAGAAACAATCCCTTTTTGCTCCTAATCAGTCTTTTCTCTTAAAATTGTTGCCCTGGCGGGTTGTCTCAATGTTAGAGCATTGGCCTGGTGTATGGATGTCCCAGGTTTGATTCCTGGTCACAGGAGAAGTGCCCATCTGCTTCTCCACCTCTCCCCCTCTCACTTCTCTTTTTCTCTCTCTCTTCTCTCCTCCTGATGCCATGGCTCAATTGGAACGAGTTGGCCCTGGGGGCGGAGAATGGCTTCATGACCTCCGCCTCAGGTGCTAAGAAATGGCTCTGGTTGGAACTGAGCAAGGGCCCCAAATGGGCAGAGCATCACCCCTTAGTGGGCTTGCTGGGTGGATCCTACTTGGGTGCATATGGGAGTCTGTCTTTGTCTCCCCTGTTCTCACTAAAAAAACCCCACAACACTCCAAACTGTCCATATCCTATGCTGATAATTTGATATGTAATACTGTTCCTGAGAATGCAGTTCTGGGCAAACTAGGCACCTGTTTTTTGAACAAAAATACAGATTTTCATGGTGATATGGGGGTCAGTAAGGCAGAGTGTTAACAAAATATATCTTTTTATTTATTTTTTTTACAGGGACAGAGAGAGAGTCAGAGAGAGGGATAGATAGGGACAGACAGACAGGAACGAAGAGAGGTGAGAAGCATCAATCATTAGTTTTTCATTGCCATTGCGACACCATAGTTGTTCATTGATTGCTTTCTCACATGTGCCTTGACCGCAGGCCTTCAGCAGACCGAGCCACCCCTTGCTGGAGCCAGTGACCTTAGGTCCAAGCTGACGAGCTTTTGCTCAAGCCAGATGGGCCTGCGCTCAAGCTGGAAAGCTCGGGGTCTCGAACCTGGGTCTTCCGCATCCCAGTCCAACACTCTATCCACTGCGCCCCCACCTGGTCAGGCAGAATATATCTTATACTTCATAAGAAATGCTGAAGCTCAGTCTGCCCTTGAGACCTGGTGTTAGAATGGCGTCACATGCAGAATTTCAAAGTGACAAAGACAAGAGCCTGTTGTGGGGGTTTTGTTATACCTGCTGTAGCAAGACAGGCCTATACATATACCTGCAGTGGGTCGCTGATGTCCCTTTGGAAACACTGTACATTGTTTAGTCTTTCTGGGTTTCCATTACCACTCAATTCAGTAATGACAAAGAGCCCATATTGTTGCTGTAGATCAGGCTATGATAAATATTTGAATATATAAATGACATGAAAGTTGGCCATTTTTCTTAGCCCAACCCCCTTTTTAATAATTCAACTGATTTAACCAGAAGAAGTAAATTTTTTGGAGAATTAATAAATATATCAATTTTGGTGTCTTTATACGGCCTAACTGTGTATGGCAGTGCCTTGCCCACCTCGGGCACTCCATGCATGAGAGTTTCTATTCTTATCCCTCTTAACTTTCTTGGTTAGGTTAATACTAAAGCTTGAAGGTCTCCCCAGCCAAATAATTTTTATTCCATATGGCTCAAGAGTAAATTTAATATTGCAATTAAGAATATAAGTCAATGTGGTGGCACAGTGGATAAAGCAATAACCTGGAACACTGAGGTTGCCAGTTTGAAACCCTGAGCTTGCCTGGTCAAGGCACATATGGGAGTTTATGTTTCCTGCTCCTTCCTCCCTTCTCTCTCGCTCTATTTTTCTCTCTCTCCCCTCTCTAAAAACAAAGTCTTAAAAAATTATAAAATTAAAAAAATGCTAAATAAGTGTTAGTGATTTTAAAAAAAGAATATAGGTATAAAACATAACAAAAACAAAATAACAAGAACAATAAAATATAGTTTAGTCATTTTTCTTTTCATTTTATCATCCAGATTTTTACCAAGACTTAACTTTTAAAGACACAAAATTTTTAGTCCCAGGATAAATCCAAATCTATTAGCATAGTAGAAAACTTGCTTCAAAATCAGAGTCTAAATATCGCTAGACATATTATGAAAAGATGCTCGGTCATAGTCTTTTTTGAAAAAATAGAAGTAAAATAACCAAGAAATGAACATACACCACCCGTCACTCTTTAACTTGCTAGTTTTAAAATGGGTCATATATTTTAATTTCTCCGTGCATCATGCTTTCTGCTAGGAATACGTTCCTCCCCCTTGGTCAGTCTGCTAAACACCCCTCTTATCATTTCGCAGCAGCTCAAATATTCTAAGTCCACTGTGGTCTTGGTATATTCAGTGTTTAATCTAGTGCCTACCAAATGTTACTTGGTATTCATTTTTTTCCTGTATTGTTCTCAATAGTATGGCACTGTTTAAAAATATGTTTAACTCTAAAGGATAAAAAAATAATGGATTTTTAAATGAGCTTCCATTTGTGAAGTTTATAATAGTAGCTTTGATTGTGTAACAAATGTGTGTTCTGAATTTGAAACCATTTAACACCAATAGCATAATGACACATCCTTATTTATACCTCATAGAACCACCCACCCCCACATCAAACCTCATGTCCACCCTCTCCCGTGAAATACTTCTTTCTGTTTGTAATGAACATTGAACTTGCCAGCAAGAGCTCAGGAATTGGTTTTGTTTTTTTTTTTTTTCCTCTTTAACCTTCAGGGGAGAGTGTGACAGCCAACTAAGGGAGAAGTAATGGAGTACACTGTATGAGAAATTTACATTATTATCTGCCGGTAGATTGGTTTACTTACCCTGTACCCACTAGCTCTGTCCCTTGATAATCACCTTCACACTCAGCTGCACTTCCGAGCTTGTTTACCATGTCGCAATGATGTTTACTCCTTAGGTTTATTTGATGTCGGCCATTTGAAAACATTATCATTTAAATTGATTCCAGTAACTAATGAGCATATGTTTCATATGTGTTTCACAGGAATGAGCCAGTGCAAGTATCAGCGTGTGAGGACAGTTGCTGGAGGTTGTCATTTTAAATGGTGGTTTAATGTCACATTTTAAAATGCCTCGGTGCTAACGGTGGAGAGGTCCTCTAGCATGAAATAACAGAATTTTGGGAGGATGAAAGAAAATTGAAATCAAAGCTGAGATCACGATAAGCTAACTTAAGAGAAATCTTGAGTGTAAAATGCTTAAAACCTACTTTGGGACATTTTGAATCTGCTGAATGACATAACTATTCCTTCCAGACTGGCTGGAGGGAGATTACAGGCATGTCAGATTCCCCTCTACACCTGCACGCTGCTGTCGCGGGGCACACTGAATGAAAGTGTGTGGAATAGACCAATCTGTGATGACACAGTGGAGGCTGATGCTGGGTACCCAAATTGATACCCCTCAACTTTAAGGGTAGGAAAGAGCTGTGCCAAAAGCAAGGAGAAAGAGAAAGGTGATTAGGGATGAGATGTAGAATCAGAAATGAAATCGGAGGAACCAGAAAAATTTTACAAATCGAAGTGAAAATTAGCTACTCAGCATCACATCAACGTGCTTCAGAGATGCACACCCCTTGCTTCCCTGGAGAACCACAATCCTCTTCCAGCTCAGCTCAAAGTTTTGGATAAGGTTGACTTCTTTCCTGACCAGAAGCTGGCAGGTAATTGGGCCTGACCAATCAAAATCTTGCATTTTCTTGGTCGGAGAGACTGGCTCAGGGATAGGTGTGTGACTCAGACATAGTCAATGAAATGCAGGCTATCTGGCAGGGATCGCAGAAAGGAGTGCATACCCTTTTTCCTGCATACTGAACTTGGGGTAGTATAGTTCTGACAGCCAACAGGGATCAGCGTTGACCAAGATCGAGAGAAGGATCATGTTCTGTGGCATTGTTTGAGACCCTGACTCAAGCCACAGATGAAGCTAAATTTACCCAGAACTTTTAGTGACATGACTCAATAGCTAAATAACTAGATTTAACTTGGATTTTCTGTTGTTTACAATGAAAAGTGTTTTGATGCGTGATATAATTTAGATCAATGCTTCATTTAAAAATGAACATAATTGAAGTTTCCTGGTTTTTTTTTTTTTTTTTTACAGGGACAGAGAGAGAGAGAGAATCAGAGAGAGGAATAGATAGGGACAGACAGACAGGAACGGAGAGAGGTGAGAAGCATCCATCATTAATTTTCGTTGCCATTGTAACACCTTAGTTGTTCATTGATTGCTTTCTCACATGTGCCTTGACCGCGGGCCTTCAGCAGACCGAGCAACCCCTTGCTGGAGCCAGCGACCTTGGGTCCAAGCTGGCGAACTGTTGCTCAAGCCAGATGGGCCTGCGCTCAAACTGGCGAGCTTGGGGTCTTGAACCTGGGTCTTCCGCATCCCAGTCCGACACTCTATCCACTGCGCCACCGCCTGGTCAGGCTGAAGTTTCCTGATTTTAAAAGCACTGAACCAGGCAGGCAATTTCTAAGGTTCTTTCCTCTCCTAGGGATAGTTGAAGCTAGAAACCAATCCTAATATTAATGAACCTTATAACTGCAGTTAACACACCTGGCATCAATGCTGGGTTTTCTTTTTTATTGTCTTTTTCAGCTTTGCCTTCAAAGCTGACATATTTCCATTATATGTATATGTATATGTAAAATGTCACTTACACTTTTGCTAAATAGAATATGGCAACCAAATCCTTATTAAGCAAGCTTGGATTAAACACTTACAACAGCCTTTTAAACAAATTAAATGCTTTAGTTTTCATATTTGGTCAAGAAAGCTACAAAAGTTCAAATGATATTACTGGCATTTTCAGCTCTGTTATAGATATGTGTTATGTTTAAGTTATTTCTTGGCAAATATTCATTACTATAAAATACACTAAACAGAATATACACTTAATATTAGAACATGATTTTTCATTGTACAATACAACTTTGCAAGCATTTACTATAGTAAATAAACAATATTCATAAGCTTGGGAACTAGGTTTTCATTAATAGCTTTTAAATGTTGCTATAGAAAGAGATAGTTGTGCATAGGAGATACTACAGGATAAATGTATGTGTTTCTCCAACTTCAATTTATTTGTTGAAACTTAATTCCCAGGGAGATGACAGTTAAGGGTAGAATTTTGGGGAGGCAATTAGGCACGAGGGCAGAACCCTCATCAATGTGATTAATGTCCTTATATAAGAGACCCCAGAGAGCTCTCTTGTTTTTCTACCATGTAAGGACACAGCAAGAAACTGGCAGTCTGCAACCCAGAACAAGGCCCTCACCAGAACCTGATTATGCTGGCACACTGATCTTGGAAATAACAAATTTCTGTTGTTTATAAGTCATCTGGTCTATGGTATTCTGCTATAGCAGTCCAAATGAAATAACACTGGAGACATATACAATTATGTTCATAGGAACACTTTTTATAAAAGCAAAAAATAGGAAACAAATGCTATCACTAAGAGAATTAATAAATAGTAGTATACAGGGGGTCCTCAGGTTACGACACAGGTCCATTCCTATGACAGTGACATAACCCAAATTTTGGTGTAAACTGAAACACACCCTAGCCTAAGTCACCTATCCTAACAGTTTTAAAGTCATAGTCTAGAAGATAAAAATACAACTAAGCCACAGAAAAAGAATACTGCATATCTGTCTGCTGCATGTAACTACACTAGTTTGCCCATGTAATCTGTAAGTATGACATTAATGGCTAAGCCAAAACAGTCATGTCTCAATTTTTTTTAAGTTTTTATGGAAGTGAGCGCCATAAATCAAAATGTCATATGTCAAGACCATTGTAACCCAAGAACCCCCTGTGTTCATAAAATGGAATATTATATTGCCCTGAAAACAAATGAACCGTTCATTCACAATAAGAATGTATCTGTGAATGAACAACTAAAGTGAAGCAACTACAAGTTTATACTTCTCATTCCCCTCCTCTCTCTCTCTCTCCCTTCCTCTCTCTCTCCCTTAAAAAAATAAATCTATGAACCAATGGTGAATGAATAAACAAGTCCCCAAAGGTTACCTATGTATCTATTGGTATACCATTTCTAGGAAGCTTAAGATTAGCGAAACTAAGAAATTTATTGTTTAGGAATATATACAAATGTGCTAAATTTCTTTCTTTTTTTTTTAAGGGAAAAAGCAAATGCAAAGAAAGCACGGTAGACAAGTGGGACTACATTGAATTAAAAAGCTTTTGCATAGCAAAGGAAATAAATGAGCCTGACCAGGCGGTGGCGCAGTGGATAGAACCTTGGACTGGGATGTGGAAGACCCAGGTTTGAGACCCTGAGGTCGCCAGGTTGAGTGCGGGCTCATCTGGTTTGAGGAAAGCTCACCAGTTTGGACCCAAGGTCGCTGGCTCCAACAAGGGGTCACTCAGTCTGCTGAAGGCCCACGGTCAAGGCACATGTGAGAAAGCAATCAATGAACAACTGAAGTGTCACAAGAAAAAACTGATGATTGATACTTCTTATCTCTCTCCGTTCCTGTCTGTCTGTCCCTATCTATCCCTCTCTCTGACTCTCTCTCTGTCTCTGTAAAAAATAAATAAATAAATAAAAAATAAAAAAATAAAAGGAAATAAAATGAAAAGGTAACTTCTGAATGTCAGGAAATATTTGAAAATTGTATATCTGATAGTAGTTAACATCCAAAATATACAAAGAACTCATACTATTCAATAGCAAATAAACCTCCAAACAACCCGATTATGAAATTTGCAGAATATCAGAATAGACAATTTTCTCAAAGATGACACACATGTGGCCAACAGGTACATGAAACAATGTTCAGTATCTCTAATCATGAGCAAAATGCAAATTAATGTCACAGTGAGCTATCACTTCATGCTTGTTATAATGGGCTATTATCAAAGAAGACAGAAATAACAATAGATGGCAAGGATGTAGAGAAAAGGGAACCTTAGGTACTGTTGGGGAGAAAGTAAATTGTTACAGCCACTATAGAAAACAGTATGTAGGTTTCTCAAAAAAGTAAAAATAAAACTAGCCTATGATCCCACAATTCTACTTCTGAGTGCAACAAGTCCTCACTTAAAATTGTCAAAAGGCTTTTAGAACTGTGGCAAAATAACATAATGATTAGAATCAATTTTACCATAGGCTAATGATACAGAGAAGAGTTAAATTCCTATAGCATCTTACCAATGTTGTAATGTGACAATGTTGATTGAAACATTATTTGAGGACTTTCTATATTTATTTGAAGAAAACAAAAACACTAACTCAGAAAGATATATGTACCTCCATGTTCACTGGAGCGTTATTTATAATAGCCAAGACATGGAAACAACCTGAGTGTCCACTGATGGGTGAGTGGATAAAGATAATGTGATGTATATATCATTCCACCATAGAAAAAGAAATTTATTTCCATTTGCATCAATTTGGGTGGATCTTGAGGACCATTATGTTAAGTGAACTTAAATTAGAAAAGGAAAATACCATATAATTTCACTTATATGTGGAATCTAAACAATGAATAAATTGGAACAAAACAGTAACTAAAACCCCCAAGCTCACAGATATAGAGAACAGATTGGTGACTGCCAGAGGCAGGAAACTGGGTGGTGGTGGGTATAAAAAGGGTGCAGGATGTCAAAAGATACAAACTTCCAGTTATAAAACATACGTCATGTAGATATAATATACAACATGGTAACTATAATTAATAATACTATACTCTATATTTAAAATAGCTAAGATAGCAAATTTTAAGTTTTTACCACAAGAAAAAATATTGTACTACACCTACATTGTACACCACCTACATGTGGTGACAGATGTTAACTCCTTCCTATTGTAGTGACCATTTTGTAATATATACAAATAGTGAATCATAACATCATACACCTGAAACTCATATACTGTTACATGTCAGTTATACCTCAATAAAAAAGTGAGAAAATGTTAAAATCAAATCCAGGATGGCATGATGGACAGGGAGTTGGAAAAGGCATGACGAAGGGGCTAGCTACCTAAGACATGGTTAGTGTTAGCATCATTATAGGTTTTGAGTTTGCTGGTGGCATAACTGCTGTTTATTTTAATTATATCGTTTGTGGTATATATACTTATTACATATATTCCTTTGTATGTAACAAATGTTACACAATAAAAAAATATTAAAGATGCCTGAGTAGCAATGTGTACGTGCAACTAGCTTTGACTGTATAAATATAAGAGTTAAGGCGTTATTTGCTGACATAATGCAAATATGTACTTTACCTTTTAAAATTCATAGGCAAAATTTAGTCCAACAAGTCAAAATATATTAAAATTTGAGATTTAATTTAGGTAGAAATAGACAGATTCTTTTTTCTATTTTCTACAGGGACAGAGAGAGAGAGTCAGAGAGAGGGATAGATAGGGACAGACAGACAGGAACGGAGAGAGGTAAGAAGCATCAATCATTAGTTTTTTGTTGCCATCGCAACACCTTAGTTGTTCATTGATTGCTTTCTCACATGTGCCTTAACCGCGGGCCTTCAGCAGACAGAGCCACCCCTTGCTGGAGCTAGCGACCTTGGGTCCAAGATGGCGAGCTTTTGCTCAAGCCAGATGGGCCCGTGCTCAAGCTGGCGACCTCGGGGTCTTGAACCCGAGTCCTTCCACATCCCCGTCCGACGCTCTATCCACTGCGCCACTGCCTGGTCAGGCGAAATAGACAGATTCTTAAATTCAGAATTATCCCGAACACCTCAAGTGCTTCCTTCCCTTCCCATTTTTTGACATATATCAAACTACTGGCAAAAGATAGAATATTGGTAAAACAAACAAGAAAACTTGTTCTTCCTACAGTTTACTTAAAGTGTGAATTTAACTTTAACTATTTCTCATTTGGCAAGTATAGTCTCTTTCCCTTCTTTCCTTAGTTAGAAATTATTTTCTTAAGTAGACTATTATGAGAGGTTAAGAACAAAGGCTCCAAATCAACCAACGCAGTGTTTTAACAAATGCTTTGCCATTTATTGGTTGTGTGACTTCACAACAAGTTACTTAACTACTTTAAAGTTCACTTTCTTCATCTGTGAAATGAGGCTAGTAATAGTATCCACCTTGCTGAGTTGTGAAGATTAAATGAAAAGAAGACCTATAATAAAAAACAAATGTCTATAGTACATTTGGTCGCAGGTCTGGCCGCTAATAAAACTTCAATGAATTTTAATTTTTATAATATTATATCAGCAAGCATATAATAGTTAGAGATGGTAAAAAATTATCCGTAAGTATCAGAGAAAGAAAACTGCTTTGTTTCTCAAGAGTAAGACCTCAAATGTACACTTACATGTGAATTCTAGATAGTGTTCAAAGAGAGCCAAACACCCCATTGCACTGCTTCCTTCCTCAGCTTGCAACACTTCCCTTGAAGTTAATGAGTATTTTATACAGGAAGAGTAAGGCGGTTGATAAATCTAATAATAAACCTATTTACACTATTTTTCAGGATTCAAGACACATGACAGTTTAAACAAAGAACTAGTAACAAAAGAACTCTATGGAGCTTTGAAATTTTAGGCTCGTTCCTAGCGTCTACTATATGAAAGTGTAAAGGAACAAAGCCCTCTGTCTTTGTAAACTTTACATGCATATGAACATGCAAAAATATGTTTCTTTTAACATCCTACGTACCCTATTATCTGCCTCAGCAAACAGCTCATAGAGTGGATTAAAATAATTCAATAGCCAAACAAGTACAATAACAACAGAAGTCCATGTAACAATGCCTTGGTAGTGAAAAATGAGAAATCTCAATAATTTAACAATAGCCCATACTTAAAGAAATTCATTCTTAATTGGGACAACACATAAAATAAACATGTGAAATATTATTTATTAATTTCATCCCCACATTGCAAGTGTTTATAGAAAAATTTAATATTTGTAAAAACTTTCTACTTGTCATACCAAATATAATTGTATTCTCCGTCTTTAAACACTTTGCAATTTTGCAATGGTTAACTGTGAGTTATCTCAAATTTGCCTAAATGGAAAAGTATAACTACTGAATCAGAAACATTCAGTTCTGGTAACAACTAAATAGTCTTTTTAGTTTCTAATAGATAAGTGAGTCTTCTTTAACTTGAAAATCAGGATTAAAAAAAAAACATTTGAAACAAATCTAATACATGATCCTGCATAATACTTTTCCTTGTGAGAGTCTAATATATTCATTTCTTACATTCATCAAAAAATGTGTTTGAGCCTGACCTGTGGTGGTGCAGTGGATAAAGCGTCGACCTGGGAACACTGAGGTTGCCAGTTCAAAACCCTGCACTGGTTCGGTCAAGGCACATGGGAGTTGATGCTTCCAGCTCCTCCCCCCTTTCTCTCTCTCTCTCTCTCTCTCTCACTCACTCTGTGTCTCCTCTCTAAAATGAATAAAATAAAAATAAAATAAATTAAAAAAATGTGTTTGAGACTTTTAAATGATTATGCCATAAAATTAGTGCATTAAAGCTATATACAAGAGAGAAACAGTGGATCAGATTTGTTACAGGTTCACCAATGGATGTCCTGGGGAGAAGTGACATCTGTATGAGGTGTCCCACCAAAGCCTTCCAAGGGCTGGCACTTATTAAAGAGCTTCACTCTTTCTCGTAACAGTTGGTACATTTCTTAATTCAGGGACTCATCTTATGTATCCTATATCGCCAACATATAGCCTTATGCCTGGCACTGGTCCTTAAATATGTACTGTGTTATAAAACAGAACAGAACAAAAGATAGCAACAGCAAAACTACATTCTGGATTTTGAGGCTTGTTTGATATTGAAACCAGTTCTATGCGGCTAATTAAAGGCAGAAAATGGACAGAACAGTGGGTCACTTGGGTAAAAGTTACACTTCATTCAGCCCTTTTATGTGTACCCACTGCTGCCTAGGCATAGAGCCGGTCACAGGCATGAGCAAATTGTGTTTGATCCTATGCACTTGTAGTTTGCTTTGTGCTGTGAAGATCTATTTCTAGTCTTGATGGAGTAGCAAAATAAAAACCTGTTTGATCCTCTTTCCCAAGGGTAATTATAAAACAAAATAAAGTACCTCTGAAGTTCAGGAAAGTTCACCCAAGCTTTCCTTTGTTGTACTTCCTGTTTCTTTCTGACCTTTCTGAGTTCACAAGGGTTCTGTTTCAAGTAGGTTCAGTGATGTAACAAGACAGGCTTTATTCTGATTTCGAGCTGGATAAGTCAGAGAGTGTGGTTCAGTTTGGTAGAGCAGATTTTAGTGTGATTTACAATGTGAAATCTACCTCAAAGAGAATCATAAAGGTGGACTTGTCAGATGACTCAGTATGAAGTTGGGGTTGCATGTTTTGTTACTTTTGGATTTCTAGGAAAAAATACGTTTCTCTTTCCCATTTTCAGAAACACATGGAAGTCTGTAATTTCTCTGTGACTCCCTGACTGCCACAAATGGCAACAGACTTCCATCTACTTGGCTTTCTCCACTTAACTCTGACAATTTGAGATTTAGCTATTGGTTATCTGACTGATTTGGGAAGGAATCTTTAATAAGCTCAATGTGTGTAATGTGTTTTTGTAGGTGCCTGTGTGTGTGCACATGTGTGTAAACCAATGGAATGCTGAACAGATAGAGATTACACTGTTTGGTATTCTTTCTTCACTAAATGCCACTCAAGAGAAGAGGCACAACCTCACTACTTTGAAAAGCGTGGATCACCACTATCTGGAACAATTTGGGCCACTTGATGTTTTAATTAAACAACAAGAACATATCTATTTGGCTAGAAAATTGGAGTTACTTGGAAAGGTGAAGCATTTTGTCTGGATTCATTGATTTAATGATGTTTTTCTGTTTGTTTCCTTAAAAGATATAATTGATTGGAAAGGACTGTTTACATCCAACATCACTTGTCTCTTTCCCCACATCCATCCCAATCCCAATGTCTAGTTCCTTTTGCTATAATGAAGTCCAAGAACTCATCTTGACCATTTTTTTTTTTATCAGGAGGACAAGGATACTTTGTGAACAGTATCTTCACACTCTAATGTCTATCCTGGGATCCAAATAAGGCCCATAAATTGGAGTCTAAGTAAAATGATAGAATGGCCAACCAGTAATTTATTTTTATGAACCAGGTCATCACAGGCTTATAAAAAGGTGTATAGATTTATATAAATCACAGGTTGATTACATACAGGCCTTATTTATGCTCTTACTGGAATTGTTACTTGTCTTTGTATGAGGACGGCCACCCGATGCATCCCCACACCTTCCTCAGGAGCACCAGCAATGGGATCCACTCAGGTGCTGTCTAGTATATCAATATGCAAACTTTGCTACCAACACAAACTTGAATTCCTGAGCATTTGAGGTTATGGGGATAAATAATGTATTTCTCCACTGAGGATACATTAGTGTCTTTGAAGTGAACTGTGGTAAATTTCTTTCTCTAGTGGCAGGTAGTTCTTAAAATGGATTCCAAGTTTCCTGCTGGGTCTATGTTAATTTTGTAAGAGTCCCAAGGCTAGCAGTGAGGGCGATGGATCTTTCTTGAATGTCAAACACTGTTAGGTGCTTTAAATTTGTTCTCTCTGCAAGTACCCAAAACAGTTCCATGAGACAACAAGACTTCTTGCTGAAACAAATGCTAGAGATCAAGTGGTTCAGTCACCTACCAAAACCACAGAGCTAACTGAAGAAACTCGAGCCCACATCTGACGCCCCAGCTGAATTCTTCCCCTTGCACGGTGTGGTGTCTGCAGGTCTCTTGCTGGGATTGGGGGACATCAACAAATCTTAGTATGAAGAGCTGGTTTATAACAGAGACTACTGAGGGGAATGGTTAATCATAATTTGTAGAGTGGTGATGGTAAGAAAGGGTGATTTTCTTACATTTTGGGGGGTTATTTTTTATATCAACATGCTCTAATATCATCCTATGAAGACAGATTCTTTAAGCAACATGTATTAATTTTTTTTAATACAATAAAAGAAAGTATCATGTGAAGGGAGTGCTGTTCTGCCAAAAAGCTGAGCAGAATCTGTGAGAGAAACTTTTGTTCCTTATATTCAGAGGGCTGCTTTTGTGATTAGTCAATAAAGAAGATACGCTGCAAACCGTAAGACATTCTATTCTGTAAGTGCAATCGATCATGTAGTTATTCTCTTTCCTTCTTTTCCTCTGCGGGACATTTTGGTTTTGTAGGGTGTATGTTTTGCAAAAAAGTAGTCATTCTTCTCTCCCTTACTCTTTTACACACAAACACACACACGTTCTTTTTCTCTCTCTCATTGCTGACTTCTTATTTAATTAAGTGTGGAAAGCAAAGTGGCGCAGGCAGCAGGCTGATGAGGATAATGAGAAGGGACAGAATCAGGTCAGGAAACTGGATATCAGAAACTTGATAGGCATGATTGTCAGATAAACATTTGATAGGTTTTTTTAACTTATTATTATAGAGTATGAACAATTTCACAAAGATAGAGTTCTTTCTAATGAAAATTTAAATAACATATCCTTTCTCATCACAGATTTGTTTGGAAAACATATCTGCAAAGAAGAAAATAAAAATCAAATACTTCCAATTGTGTTAAGATTGCGATGTATTTTGGAGTTTTATCACATCACTGAGGGGCAAATAAGATTAAAAATCCATACATTATTTCTGAGGCTCTATACTTTGAATGCTTAAAGAAAACAGAGTGATAAAAAAGGATGCACCCACTCTAAGTAGTTTCAAATTTTACCAGATTTTACCACTCAAAATTTTAGGAGTTTGTGCTTTACCTGAGTTCATTTTTGAGGGTAAACACTGACAAAACTAGAGATGTTCAGGGTCTGGACCCCAGTCCTGGCTCTGGGACAGAACCACTGTTGTGTTCACCTGCTTTTATTATGCTTTGCAAAGACTAGAAACTCATGCCAGGCTGAAATGTTAAAACTGTAATTAACATTTAACTTTTGATAAAAATGTAGTCTGTAGTAACCAAAAAGCATGTTAGAAAGGGAAGAAACCTACCAGTGGGCATTCAAACACATTTACTGTGCAACTATATTTGATTTTAAACTCACATTATTCTCAAGGCTACAAAAAATTCCTACTGCTGATTATTCTACATATGACCATTTTTCCTAACTTGAATATTACACAAACTTCCATGTTAGCTGGTGTCCTGTCCCCTATTAACTTATATAAAACGCATTTAATGCCTAAATTAAAAAAAAAAAGCACAAAAGCCATTCTGCTGAAGGACAACATTATATTACCTCAAGTCCAGTGGTGTTTTTGAAAGTTAGTTTTTCACTTATATTTTACTTTAATGTTACATTTTGTATAGAAATTTAATCAAAAGTTTTAAATATCAAAATGATATTAAAAAGTGGTTAGGCCTGATCTGCAACCTGGAACACTGAGGTGGTGGATTTGAAACCCTGGGCTTGCCTGGTCAAGGCACATGCAGGGAGTAATTACTATGGGTTGATGCTTCCTGCTTCCCCCTGCCCCTTTGTCTCTCCTCTCTGCAAAAATCAATAAATAAAAATAGAAAAAGAAAAAGTGGTCAGTTAGGAATCACATACCCACCCTTGTCCTGAACTTAGCCTTTTCTAGCCTTCTATTCCCTGCAGGTAAATTCACTTCCATTAGTTTCTTATGTTATTTTCTTCTGTTTATTAATAAACTGATATAAATGCACTTTTTATGTATATATTCAATATTTATATAGATTATTGATAAACAGCTATAAATACTGTATCTATGTATATATATGTGTGTGTGTGTGTGTTGTGTGTGTACACACATACATACACACATTTATATAACCTTGATTGTTCCACTTATAGTATATTCTGGCAATCTTCCTATAAACAACATAAAGTTTGTTCATACTTTTATAGCTGCATTAAGAGAATCTATTATAGTTTAATTAGTCCCCTACCCCCTACTGGTAAACATTTGGGGGATATATATATATATATATATATATATATATATATATATATATGTATTTTTGTATGACAAACTGCACTACAAAGAATAGTTGGTACAGAGGCCATTTTGTTTGTGCAGTTATAGATGTAAAATACATTTCCAGTGAGATCACTGAGTCAAAGACATACACAACATTTGTGATAAAGTAGATGCTGATGAATGGCCCTCCAGTAAACAGAGTAATGGTCCCTCAAAGATGTTCACATTCAGGAAGAATTCTATCATGTTTACATTTATCAAATCATCACACTGTACGCTTTGAATATTGTACAATTTTATTTGTCAATGCTATCTCAATAAAGCTGAAAGAATCAGAAAAACACATCCATATCCTAATCCTGGGAACCTGCTAGTATCTTATCTTAGACACATCAGAAACACTTTGAAGATGTGATTAAGATTCAAGATCTTGAGAGAGCAAAGTTATCTTGGATTATCTTGGTCTAATAACATCATGAGAATTCTTTAAAGTGGAAAGGAAAGAGGCCAATGAGTCTATGAGAGGCAAGGGGTATGAGGAGGAACTGCCATTGCTCTCTTTGAAGACAGAAGAACAGGTCATGAGCCAAAGAATGTAGGTGGCCCCGGAAGTAAGAATACCCCTCAACTGACAGCCATAAAATACTGAATTTTGTCAGCAACCTAAAAGAGCAAGAAAGTGACTACTTCTGATCTTCAAAGAAATAGATTCTCCCTGGTGTATCAGGTAAGGAACACAGCCCTGCTGACACAGTGAGTCTAGCCCTGTGAGACCTGTGTGGGAGTTCTAAGCCACAGAACTCTAAGACAATGAATTTGTCTTGTTTTAAGCCTCTAAAGGTGTGGTCAATTGTTATAGCAGCAACAGAAAACTAACGCACCCTGTAAAGAGCTTGGAACATTGCATACTCTCATCAGCAATTAATCAGTGTTTTCTTACATCTTCGCGAACAGTATGTTGCCAGACTTTGACATTTTTGTCAGTCTGTAAGGTGAGAAAGACCGCCTCAGTGCAATTTTCAACTGCATTTCTCGTATTATGATCGTGCTTGAGCTTCTTTACATTTATGTTTATTTGCATTAACTGAATATCTGTTCATGTTTGTTGCCCACCTTCCTTTTGGGTTGTTGGTATTTATTTAATCAAGTTTTAAGCATTCCTTATATATTCATAAGATGATGACTTTACATGTGATAGAAATTGCAACTATTTTCCCCCTAAATCATTCATTTTCCATGTGAATTTAGAAGTAAGCATTGACCTTTTTATTATTTTCTTTAGTTTCTACAAATCTTTCATCAGATTGTTGTAGGTCTCTGGGTAATACCAGCTAAAATGCCACCAAGTGCCCTTACAAGTGCCCTTGTAAGATTTCCTTTTAAGGGTAGAAATAGACCCAAGAGAAGAAAGAGCTGTTGTATAAACTTGGTTTTTTCACTTTCTCACCTTCAGTTTGAATTCTAGAGTGGCCACCACAAGGGGGAAAAGACTGTGCATTATAATACCAGGATTGCAGCAAATATTTGCAGCAGTTTTCAATTAAAAGTTGCATACTTAGACTTAAAGCTGTCCAAGAACCCAGCACTTGGCATTTCATATCAATAGAGGCAGTGGTATTACTATTCACAGTGAAATGCTGACAGGCCCTTCTCTGCAATGACACCAGCCAGAGCCAGCTCAGGTTCTAATTACCTTTGTGACATCATCACCTCCTCTGTTATGTGCACAGCAAGTGAGCTCTTGCTTGGGAGACAGATTTGCATTTATAGCCAAAGAGTTGTTCCTTTTTAATTTGAATCAGGTTTACTGATAGCCGGGAGAAGGGGGAGGGAAGAATCACTGTTGTAAATTGAGTATCATGAGGAGAAACAATAAACACTTAAATGATGAGGAGGTGATCATCATCCAGTCGGAGACAGAAGATCGGGATTTAAGCCAGGCGTTTCTGACAAGGGTATCAGCGCTAGGTTCATTAACTGCCCTTACTGCTTTCCGAATATTTTAAACATGGCAATTTACATTGAAATGCATTTAGTGACACCATCTTCTCATTACTGTCATTTACATTTAGGTTCATAAACTCTAATTGTAAATAAAATATGCTTTTCATTACAATGTCTATTTAGTAGAATAGGGTAGAAAATTAGAGGCATAATCATGATCTAAATTATTAATTCAGTGATATTTTTCAGGTGCCATATGTAGCTACTCCCCTGTGCATAATGAATGCACACGCAGTGCTTCAATTAGGTCCGGATCTCCGTGCTCTGCCTCACCTTCCCTAGCTTTATCTTAATTTGTTTTTTGCTTCTCTACTTCTTCACCCGTACATGGTAAAAGGGATTAGGGTTCTCAAGCTGTTAGCCTGTAATTATCTACGCCATTATATTTATCTCATTTCTCTTACTAAGTTACAAGGAGGCCCCCAATAAGTAGAACCCTTCTTCCCTGTCCATGTTCTAAATATTTGAGAAGACACATTGGAAGATCAAACAATCAACTTTTTTATGAAAAGAGATTAAGTTGGAGGAGATAATATAGTCTGTGCACCAAATGGACTAGGATTTGGGAGATTCCTGGGTTGTCATGATCATTGTAAATAGGGCAGGCTTGCCCCTGCAGGGGACGGAATAATGGCCATTGGAGATATCAGGCTGTAATTCCTGGCACCTGTCAAGTTTTTGCAGATGTGATCCTGAGATGAGATTTTTCCAGATTATCAAAAATGGGCTTTTCATGCCACAGAAGTGCCCTTGTAAGAGGCCAAGGGAGCTAGGACAAACAGAAGAGGAGGATGCAGTGTGAACACAAAGGCAGAGACTGGAGTGAAGCAAGGAACAGACTGTCTGGAGAGCCTTTGGAGGGACTGTGGCTTTGCTGATCTTGGCCCAGTGAGACCAACTTTGGACTTGTGGTTTCTAACCTGTGAGAGAATACATTTCTATTGTTTTCAGCCATACAAGTTGAAGTAATTTGTCATAGATAACATACTTAGGAAATAAATACGCTCCCTAACTATCGTGGCAGACAGCCACCAGAGGTGCTAAGGATGATGGCTCTCAGGAGGGAGAAGAGCTGAGAGGGTCATTTATGCCCCGTTTGTGCTTACTGCTTACACTCCAGTATTTGGGAGGCAGAGTGATTAAAAAACAGGGAGGGACCAGGGATGTATTTAGGGTAATTTCTCTTCATAGAAAATGGCCTCTTTTCCTTTGATTTATGAACATCCCTAAAAGTTAATATAACAACTGCAATGTTAAAGTAACTTTTGGTGTTTAAATATAAGTCTGAACAAAGGCTGAAGTTGAAATTCTATTCTACATCAAAGGGCTTTGAAGGTCAAGACTGACATTGTGTATTAGAACAAGAACACACACTACTCATAAAGTTGAAATTGTACTTGTCTCTCCATCTCACAGAACACTTCTAGGTTGCACATGGACAGCATGGAAGGGGAAGTTATTTTTTGTCCTGTTTTAAAAAAAGAAGTAAGCTGGTATTATTTTCAAATTTCCTGCTCATGTTCAACCTGTAAAATGATACTATCTACTGTACTTGTAAATGTCTAAGTTTGTCCTACTTTAAGATATTTTTCCTCCATATTGAATAATTACATGGAGAAATGACTATATGTATCTATATGAAATCTCTTCTTTTTACATGCTTTACCCTGCTTTAAAAAACTGACAAACCAGGGAAAGATTTGTCAAAAATCCAGACACATATAACACAAAAGCGTCACCAACTGACCCGGCCTCAGAGGAACATGATTCATGCAGTATAACCACTTATTTACAGTTACTGTCTTCTGTTTCTTATGGTTTTTCTAATATGATATGTTAAATATTATTTCCCATGACAGGTCAAAATAAACTAAGGTTTACTTAATATTTATTAGGTGCCAATCACGCACAAAGTATTATTTAATGAGCAAAACAAAGACCTCAACCTCACTGAATTTATTGTCTTACAGCTGAAGTGTCCTCTGGAGAGATTTAATTCTACTGGAAGAATATCTTTGCCTAACTTGGGTACATGTAAGCAATGAACAATATGCTTGACATAGAAATAATAGGTATGACATAGAAACCATGCTAGCAATGGAGAATGATTTTATTTCTTGCAAATGTATGCTAAATATTGGACAAATTATTTGAATATGCCATTCCTACTGGCTGAAGGAGGAATAAAAAGAGGTGACAATATTCCTCACTGTCCTTCACATTTATGTCCTAGCTCTTAGAAGCAGGTCCTCTGGGCCTAAAAGAAACTGGGATAAACCAGAGACTCCAGTATTATAAGCACTGCACTTTATGAAAATGGGAATATATTATCCTTTCTATTTGTCTTCAGAGTATATAGTTCATAGATATCTTTGAAAAACTCTGTTTTTCTTTCTTTTGTTTTTTAGCAAACAGGTGCTTGTGTTTTTGAACCTGTTAGGTTATGTCTATGCATATTTTTTTATATTTAGCATATTTATGCATATGTTAATTATTCTATATTGATATCTCATGCTTCCAAAAATTATTTTTTCTTTTGTGGAGTTTTATTATAACATATTATTTCTATATACCCTTACCACAGTGTTATTAAGAAGGTATTTAATAAAATTTCTCAGTTGATATGAGTAGTAAGAGAAAGTAAGAATGGCTAGAAAGTGGAAAGATAGCATGGCCTGTAGAATTTAGGGGTCAAACCAAATCTGTGTTGTTTAATCAGTTTTTTTTTTTTTTAAAAAAACATTTCTTTTTAGACCCTATTGTCACTATCACTGTAATAACACTTGTATATTTGGAGTATTTTTATAAAGAAATGAATCGGGATAGTCATTCATGATATCTGAGTGCTACTAAGGAAGAAATAATTTTCCTTAATCAATAGATTATGTCATGTGATTCTAAAAGCTAAAAACTCAACTAAGAAGAACATTTTTTTAAGTTTTACTCCTCTGCACAGTTACCATTACTCTTTTATAGACTTTAGACTTTTAATGCCATAATCTCCTTTGAATTATTTAATTCCCTTTCCTTTGCAATGTACATTTAACCTCTTTTCAAGTGAATATTGCCAGCTTACTCTTTCAAAGTATCTTTGATTGTCTGTCAACAAGTAAACTCTCCTTCAGTGAATCGCTAAGCAATTCTTAGAAGTGATTTGATGGATGGGTGACAAGTCTTATGAATATATATATATATTTAAAGGCTGTCATCTTTGTGTATTAAGATGGCTGGTGAGCATTCCCCTCCTTGCCTTCCCATAGTCCAGTTCTTAAAAATTTTGAGTGTGTGGTTCTTTTCCTACAATCCTATCCAAAGAGTTTTAAAATTTTTTTATATGTAAGAAAGAGATAGTTAGAAATAAGAGTCTGATACAACTGAAATAAAACTAACAAAGAATATTTTAAGAAGTTACAGAGAAAATTGTAAAACATTATTGAAGAAAATGATAGGAGACCTAAACCAATAATTTGATACACCATATTCATGGAGATTATTTTCTTAAAAGTTGTTGATTCTCCACAAGTATAATTTCCTATTCCTGTTACAGTGAAGAGATTAAAAAGTACAAATTAGTTACAAAATAGTCACTGGTATATAAAATAAAGTACAGCATAGGGAATACAGTCAATAATATTATAATAACTATGCATGATGTTAGATGGGTATTGGAAATATTGGGGGAAACACTTTGTAAAGCATATGATTGTCTAACCACTATTCTGTAAAACTGAAACTAATACAAAATAATATTGAATGTAAACTGTAATTGAAAAGTAAAGTTAGAAAAAAAATTAAGTGCGGAATGGATCAATCAGTGAAGGTGAAATTCTGCATGACTGCAAAAGTACTTAAAAATCACAGGTCTACTTCTTGTTGGAAGTGCCTGATTGTGGTTCCACCCTGGGAAGAGACACTGAAACACATTTGTGCATTAGGAACACGTGAGTGTCATTTTAGGGCTAGTAAGACTAAAGAGTTAATTGTGTATACACGTCCATCCTCATCAAAGTCAGTCAGGCTGTTAATAACTTTAGGGGTCATGAATCTAACAGGACTGAAGCAGACAGGTGAGCTGACAGCTCAAGACTTGCTTCCTAGATAACAGGTTGTGTGAATCAGCCATTACTTGCTGGGGCAAACGGGACAGAGGAAACCCATCTCCTGGGTATTCCTGGATCAACAGCTCTAGCAATCCTCGGGAAAGCAGCAAAGACAACCTCTCACACACTTGTTACTTCATTTAGTAACAGCTAGTCCATTTCACACAGATCAGAGTGTAAATGCTATCACGTATGCTGAAGTCAAAAGGGATGCTAGGGCTCACCTAAACCGACCCACATTTGACCAATGCAGATCCCGACCCCTAGAGTTAGTGCCCAGTTGTGATTCAGCACCCACCTTTTTGACTCATAATCCAATCTTGGATTTATTATACAATCTTTCATTTTATTTTAGTTTTTTAAGAGAAATAAGACCTTATTTCCTTGTTTCACAAATAGATATGGTTGAACTGTTTGCATTTTGGTGATAAGTCAAAGACCAAATTCCCATATCCTCATCTGTCCTCCGACTCTTCCTTTGCTTCGGCCTTTGCTGGGGCTGTGGCAGCAGCAGGAGCAGCAGTGGTGGCAAGCAGTCACAGGGCAGAGGCCCCAAAAGCAGACGGATCGTCCAAGAAGGCCTTGACCTTTTCAGCAAGTGCGAAGGTGTAATCAGTCTCCACAGACAAAGCCAGGACCTGATACACCCACTGATGATAAAATGGAGTTCTGATGCAAAAGTTGAGTAACCATCTGCAGATATATACATTGGCAACCTTGTGGACACCCCCCAGGAAAGAGGGAATGCAGTTTCCTTTGTGACGTCAAACACTTCCGGGTTGTAGATGCAGTCGCTGGCAAACGCCTGCGGGATGGTCAGCCCAGAGGAGAAGGAGGAGATGTTCAGGAGTGTGGCTTCACTGGCTCCCCCTTTGAATCCAGTCCTAATCAGCTGCACTCAGGATTGCCCCTGGAGGTTTTAGGGGTGATGCCTAAAAACTGGAAAAGGAGGTCTTCTCAGGTCCCCAGACCAGTGTTCTGGGCTGGCGCAGTGACTTCATACAGGGCAATGACGCCAGCAGGGGCAGCAGCTGGCATCTTATTGGCCATCATCACGTCACTGATCTCAGTGAGGTCCTCCGTGGTGAACACAAGGCCCACATTCCCTCGGGTATGAGGCAACAGTTTCTCCAGAGCGGGGCTGTTTTCCGTTGCCCTCGAGGGCTGTGAGCATCCCAGTGCTCTCGCCCATCAGCACCATAGCCTTCCTGCAGAAGGACAGGTCGGCCGCTGTGTCTGCTCCGAGCCCACACCGTCTGTTTCCACAATCCAGTATTTTGGATAATCATCCAGAAATTGAATGATCTAAAGTAGCTGGACTTTCAGGTCGCCCTGTCTTCTCTGGGAATCACAGTGGTTCGTCAGGGATTGCCATCCAGGGTTTAAAGATGATGTCACTGTCACAAGGACACCCGGTGAGAGCTACAGTGTGTCATTTTAAACTTAAACATCTGACAACAAAAATTTATGTCTGTTCCCTAGTTGATGACATTGAGAAATCTAATTTTGCCAGCGGAAACGAATACAGCTATCACAATCTTAGCATGCCGCTGAAAGAAGCAGCAGATCTTTTACAAGTTTTATCTGTGGAAATATGAATGTAAATAAAAATTGCTTAAATTATCTCCAGCACATTATTCTTAAAATGGATAGTAGATGGAAACAACTAAATTATTTTAATTCAAAGTGATATCATTATAAAAATATGAAAATGAATTTTTATACCATTATTTCTCAAACAGGAGTCTAGTTCTGAATCACCTGGTAAGTTTTAAAAATCATACATGCCTGACCCCTACCACAGACAACTGACAGAATCTCTGCCTTGGGCATGGTGTAAGGATGCTTTGAAAAATACAATTTGAAAAATAATACAATTTGTTATCAACAACGTGGAAAATTCAACTCTTTTATAAACACTGAATAGAAAAATAAAAATTACAACATCCATAATTTAGACAAATATTAAAAAAAAAGCCTTTCTTTTCTACCAGATGTTCCACCACTCCAAACATCTTCGCAGTGATATTGCATAAATAGACAGCACTGTGTCCAGATGTGGATACATAAAACGATTATATTTCAATTATAAATTTGGATGGGAAATAGAGCAGAGAAAACAACAACAAAAATTCATGGAAAATTCTCAAGCCTCGTTTCAGCTGAAAGTTCCCAGTACTTCACTTATCAAATTCTTTGCCAACCCTGTTTCCAAGGAGTCATGCTGGCTGGCTTGAGCCCTATAACCTTAGCCTCCATTTGGCATGAATAAAATGAATAGTGAGGTCTAGATAATGCAGCAAGAAAGAGAAGGAAAAGAAACAGAGGGTCAGAAAATTCACAGTCATAATTAATCCTTAAAGATTCCAGAGTTAGCTAAAATGAGAAGAAAACGTGACCCCCAGAAAACTGAAATGCCAGCTGAAAAGCTGGTGAATGGTACCTGCCCACATTATTGGCAATGGCAAGAGTTAAAAACAAATGTATACTGAGTTTAAGACTAGCATACACATACAAATAGTTATAATCATTTCAGAACAGGGTAGATTATAAAATGGATTTCTGCTATTCTGTATTTTTTATAGAGACCTGGGCATTCCCCAAAGGATGAACTGCACCCATCATAGTAAGCCAACTACCAACTCAAAGTCTTAGCTATGAGCTGTAGTTTGGAAGGGTTACTAATTTGGGAAATTAAACTAAAATCTACAACCTTGTCTCTATATTGTCCTCTGTTTTTTGTTTGTTTCTTTTTGGTTTGTTGTTTTTTTGTTGTTGTTGTTTTTTATAATTTGGAGAAGTGGGAGAGACAGCTAGGAACAGACAGGAAGGGAGAGAGATGAGAAGCATCAACTTGTCATCGGGGCCCTGCAGTTGTTCATTGATTGCTTTCTCACATGTGCCTTGACTGGAGGGTTACAGCTGAGCCTGTGAGCCCTTACTCAAGCCAGTGACCTTGGGCTCAAGCCAGCGACCATGGGTCATGTCTATGATTCCACGCTCCAACGGCGACCCTGTGCTCAAGCTGGTGAGCCTGTGCTCAAGCTGGCAACCTCAGGGTTTCAAACCTGGGTCCTCAGCATCCCATGCTGATGCTCTATCCACTGCACCATTGCCTGGTTAGGCTTGCCTTCTGCCTTAGTTTAGGCTTGCCTTCTGCCTTAGTGCTTTATTTACAGAGATAAAGTTCTCTTACTTATGGGCAACAGAGCAAAAAGAGAGGAAACACAACTCCTTTGTGACATGCTTTATATCACAGTTTGGTTTCCTGGCAGCTATCAACACCTTTTGTTCCATCATGGCAGGAGTAATCCACTCCAGCCAGGACATTTGTTCCTGGGTGGAATGTCTTCCTATTGGCGAGAATGAAGCGGAAGTCCACTGCTTTGTCTTTGGTTTCTCTCTTAACAACCTCATCTTTCAATGACATCACTCTCAGCACTGAGATATGACTGTACTTCCCCAGCTGCCTGATAGTGAAGCAAAGGTTACCTTCTATCTTACAGCAATGTTGTCATTAAAGAGCTCTATTTCATAGATGTGACAACACAATGAATAAGATTTCCTCCAAGTGTGCGCAAAGGCCAAAGCAACCTTTACAATGGAAACCAATGAGGCAGCAGGATTCAAATAGCCTCCCTAACAGATAACCAGTTTGGCTGGCTCAGATATCATCCCACCCTTCAGCAAAGAGTGACTGTTTTGTGTTTAACTTGATCTTTGTTTTGTTCTTTGGGACTCAAAATAAAACAAAGAAAAGGGCCAATGTATACTGAATAGATGGGTAGGAACATGGGTGTGCCTTTTAGCTATTTATCAATTGTCTCTGTCTTCATAATGACTTGGATTTCACAGAGACTTAGAAAAGTAGTTTGAGAGAATCTTGGAATCATTGTGAAAGTTTTAAAAATTAAAGAGAGAGAGAGAGATTTGGAAAACATCCATAAACCTTTAGGAAAATATTCTTTTGAGTGACATTGTATTTCTATTAGTTTGGCATATGTTAACTACTAATGGGAGTAAATGTCTAGTCAAGATTTTCCTTTGCTGAGAAAAAGCCATTTTGACAATGATTTCATTGGAGTTCTGTATGAAATTGTTTAACTAGAAGCAAGGTGTCTAAGTAGCTTGAAATAAACAGGCTGAAAGTATTGCAGCAGGTAGAAAATATTGGCTTCCATTTCCTTGTTCTGTTCCAGTAAATGTTTACTTTACAGGAAGAGAACAGCTCTCCTCTTCAACACTCTCCAAATTCCTTTGCAAATAAAAGCAAAACAAAACAGAACACTCCCCAACATTCCAAAGCCCTTCTCTCCTACATCACTGTGATGAACAAGCTCTCACATCACATAAATACAGGGCTGGCCAACAGTAGGTTTACAGTCGTGAGTGTGCGAAGCACAGACTTTATTCATAAATTATGTATTAACTGTTGTATTACTTTCCATATGAACAACTGTAAACCTGCTTTTGGCCTACCCTGTATATAAGCAGACAGTTGTTTTCTGAATGGAATGCTGTGACAAAGTAAAATGGGGTCATTTGAAATCAGATCTCTCTGAAATACTTTCATGGGAGAGGTGAGGAGGAAGCCATGAGTTGTTTTCTACCTCACAGGGCAATTTGTTCACACAGTGTGAGGGGTTTGCTATCTCAGACAGCTGGCTCTTTCTTTTTCCAGACTTCATTCTGCTGACCCTCCTGTTCACACCATCGCTGGACTGTTCTATGAAGTCATTCTTAACCTGGGGTCCTGCCCACATTCCATCTGGAACTTATACCTGGGAGACCTGATATAGTACCTCTCTCCACAAATGAGGAGAAAGAATATTTTAAAAATCTCTGGCATTTCTTTCTCTCTCTCTTCAACCTCTTCATTTTTTCAGCTTTTTCCACTATTTTTTGCCCCAATTCCCTCGTTTTCACAGCTCCTTTGCCTGATCTTATTTATTCTGAGGAAGAATAGTATAATTCAAAGAACTATGGGTTTTAGGAGTTTGTTCCCTTCTCTGTTTTCTAAATGTGGAATCTTGAAAATAAAATCACTTAACTAGAAGCCTAGGCTTCAACAAGTATAAAATAGAGATGAGAAAATTAATGGGCTATTTTGATGATAGGTGAGATAATTTGAAAGAGTCTCTTACCATGCTTGACAGATAATAAGAGAACAATGCACATCATTGTCTTTCTCTCTCCCAAAATCCTCCAACTCTGATTTTCTGATCATTCCCTGAATGATGTGTATTTTTTTGGAAGCTGGAGATATTGGGGCTAGGTGGTCGGAAGGGTAAAGAGAAATTTTTTGACATTTATTCAGGTGCAAGTTCCCTTCTCAGATTTGAGTGTCTGAGTGGCAGCGGGTATTACAGGAGTGGGTTCTCACATTCTTCCACTTTAGATTTGTATTTCAAATTGGATGAGAGTGAAACAGAGTCTGTTTCTATTTAGCAAATAGTCACTTATAAAAATAAAGTATTTGAGATGGATTACATCTAGACTTAGCTCATGTCCCCAGCTCTAGGAATACTCTCTTTTGTTATTTGGGACCTATATTGTCACATTAACTGTCCATTACTCATGGGAAAGAATTAGTGCTACTTCATCGAGGGTGAGAAGGTGTTGCTGCTATTGATTCATATAGAGTCTTTAATTATTTTTCCTTTCTCCTAGCTAAATGCCCAGGCATTCAGAAGTGTAATATTCAACCATGGTTATCCATTAGAATTACGCGGGTAGCCTTTATACATTCCAATGTCTCAGTTCCTCCATAGACGAATGAAATCAGAAACTCTTGGGGTTGGACCTGGGCATAGGTATTTTTAACAGTCGTTCGGGTGACACCAACCTGCCTCCCAAGATTGAGAACCACTGATTGAGAAAAGAGACCTACCTGACCTGTGGTGGCCCAGTGGATAAAGTGTCGACCTGAAATGCTTGAGGTCACTGGTTCGAAACCCTGGGCAGGCCTGGTCAAGGCACATATGGGAGCTGATGCCTCCTGCTCTTCCCCACCCTTCTCTCTTTCTCTCTCTCCTCTCTCTAAAATGAATAAATAACATCTTTTAAAAAAGAGAGAGAAAAGAGATCCTAAGCCCTGAAAGCATTATAATAACTCCAGTGTGGGGTCTCAAACTAAAATAAATTTTGGCCTGACCTGTGGTGGCGCAGTGGATAAAGCATCGACCTGGGAACACTGAGGTCGCCAGTTCAAAACCCTGCACTGGTCTGGTCAAGGCACATATGGGAGTTGATGCTTCCAGCTCCTCCCCCCTTTCTCTCTTTCTCTCTCTCTCTCACTCTGTGTCTCCTCTCTAAAGTGAATAAAAAAAAAAAAAAAAAAAAACTTTATAGGCCTGACCTGTGGTGGCGCAGTGGATAAGGTGTCGACCTGGGAACACTGAGGTCGCCGGTTCAAAACCCTGCACTGGTCTGGTCAAGGCACATATGGGAGTTGATGCTTCCAGCTCCTCCCCCCTTTCTCTCTTTCTCTCTCTCTCTCTCTCTCTCTCTCTCTCTCTCTGTCTCCTCTCTAAAATGAATAAAATAAAAAGAAATTAAAAAAAAAACTTTATAAAAAAAATAATAAAATAAAATAAATTTTGGCCTGTAAGACATGACATGTCTTTTTTTTTTTTAATTTCTTTTAAAAAATATTTTTTCCATGATTTCTGAGAGGGGTGGGGAGGTAGGGATGGAGAAATAAAGAAAAGCATCAACTCATTGTTCCACTTAGTTATGCACTCATTGATTGCTTCTCCTATATGCCCTGACTGGGGATTGACCTCGTGATCTCAGTGAGCTGGAATGATGCTTTATCCCTGAGCTACCTGGCTAGGGCTTCCTTTGTCTTATACCTGTTTCCATTTTCCTATGTTCCTTAAATTATTTTCCTTATCTCTTAAATTATTCCAATAAACCCACCATGTTATGCTGTTAATAAATGGTCATCTAGAAACAATTTAAGCAAAACCAAATGCTTACAAGGGTTGAAGTTGAGTCTTTGGTCACGTGTGTGGTGGTTGAGTCAGGAGTTTTGGGCTGGGCTTCAGAAGCAAAATTACAAAACAAATCAAAGTTAAAACACAAAGCAGCAGCCCTGTCTTTGGAAGTGTGCACTCAGGTGTGGTAGAGTGGCAGCCAGTCTTGAACTGTCTGTCCTCGTGTGTGTACTTTTGTTTTCTTACAATCTAATTTCCATACAAAACTCCAAGTGATCTAAAAATACAAATCATTTCTGTGCTTAAAACATTCCAGTAGCTTCTCACTACACACATAATAAAATCCAAATTCTGTTCCACGGACAACAAAGGCCCTTGCTTGCCTCTGTCCCCAATTTGTATCCTTGTCTGTGTTTCTTACTCTGCTCCAGTCATCTGGCCATCCCCTGTCTTTTAGGAATACAAACTCAGTCTCCACCTGACCATCTGTTCTTGTTCTCCCTGTTTGGAGTGCTCTTTACCTGACTACAGAGAGACCATCGTGAACTTCTGAGCCACAGAAGCTCCCCTCCCATTACCCCTGTCTCTTCTACATCTTCTTAGTGGCTTTGCTTCATGGTGCTGTCACTTTCTCAGATCAGCATGTTCATTTTGTTTCCTTCCTAGAAGGCAAATTCTGCAACTACAACTTTAACTTACTGCTGTGTCTTCAGCATACAACACTGCTGACCCACATGTCTCTCTAGAACAGTGGTTCTTAACCTTTTTTGAGGTACCGAACCCACCAGTTTCATATGCGCATTTACTGAACCCTTCTTTAGTGATAAATAAAATATGATTTTTTTCCCCTAAATTCAAGACATAGGTATATGTTTTATTACTGGTGCACAAAATGAGCCATGCATGAACATCACCTTGCTCAAAGAACAAAACCAACAAAGTGCATGAACTCACAACAAATTACGGTATTACTTTATTCTGGCCTCCGCGGCAGAGGCTTCTCCAAACCCCTGAGACCGACTCATCTAACCCCTAGGGTTTAATAGAACCCAGGTTAAGAACCACTGCTCTAGAAATATAAGAAAAACCATCCCTCTTGCCTGACCAGGTGGTAGTGCGGTGGATAGAGCTTTGACCTGGGATGTGGAGGACCCAGGATTAAAACCCCAAGGTAATTGGCTTGAGGGCGGGGTCACCACCTTGACCACGGGGCTGATGGCTTGAGCATGGGATCATAGACATGACGTGATGGTCACTGGATTGAAGCCCAAGGCCCCTGGCTTAGGTCCAAGGTTGCTGGCTTGCGCAAGGGGTCACTGGCTTGCCTGGAGCCTCCTGGTCAAGGTACATATGAGAAGCCATCAGTGAACAACTCAAATGCCACAGCCATGAATTGATACTTCTCATTTTTCTTCCTCCTGCCTGCCTATCTGCTTCTCTCCCTCTCACTAAAAAGAAAGAAAAAGTGTCCCTCTTGACAGACACAGGGCTGCTGACCCAACTTCACAGACCCATAGCTCTATGAGTCGTTTTGAGCAATTTAGAAAGAAACGTTCCTTCTTCCAGGCAGATGCAGGTCTCCACTGAGGTGTACAGGCAGACAGTGGGATTCAGGTTAGTCCTTGTTCTGCACAATGGTAGGAGGTGGCCAGAGTGCTGAAATGTGGAAGATACTCAGTAACTTTTTTTCTTTAAAGATGGAGTCTTGCTATATTGTGCAGGCTGGGAGGCAGTGGTTATTCACAGGTGCTATCCCACTATTGATCAGCACGGGAGTTTTGATTTGCTCTATTTTCGATCTGGGTCAGTTCACCCTCCTCAGGCAACCTAGTAGTCTCCTGCTCCAGGGAGGTTGCTATCTTAACGCCAAACTTAGGGCAGACACCTAATTGGCATAGCACAGTACAGCCCAGAACTTCTGGGCTCAAGTGATTCTCCTGCTCAGGTTTCCCTAGGAGCTGGGACTACAGACCTGTTCCACCGTACCTGGCCTGTCACTGTTTACTGAGTGGATTTAAGGGGGTGGCTGCGGCAATGTTCATGAGCAGAGCACATTCTCCTGGGTCTGGATGTGGCAAAGGTGGCGAGGTGTGCCCATAAATAGATAATATACCAATCACCACCTGGTTTTTCACATCTGCCAATTTACCTGGTGTAAATAGCCTCACCATGGGCCATTTTTACCCTTTGAGTAGTGCAAACATTCATGTACATTGTCGTGCCTCCTGACCATCCATGGTATGACCATACATGGGTAAAGCAACATGGAAAAAAGGCAAATGTATGTTCTTCTTGTTTCCATAAATTGGTTTTCAAACAAACATGATTTTAAGTGAATAAAACTGGAACTGGAACTAATTTCATTTTTTGAAAAAAACACTCACTCCCTGGGGTTAGCGAGGATGAAAAAAACTCACTACTCAAAGGGTTACACTTCTAACATAATGGCAATGACTCACAAAATTCCTCAATACTTTCACAAGCTATTGAGATGATGCCGATGGCTCATAGCAGCTCCCACACAGCCAATCAACCCCTACCCAGTATTGAATCTTGGGGATCTCAAATTCTAGGTCAGAAAAAAATGACTAATCCTTCACTTCCTTGCAGCACAGGCCAAGCTTGTTTATATACTGTGTGTTGGCATCTTTGTGCATGTGAGGACCAGAAAACCGCCTGTCTTCTGGGTGGAACAGGGAGCTCCAAGATGTTTTTGAAAATAGAGTGGAGGAAAACAAAATTAAGGTTGACACCACAACCTGATTCATTGAATCTTGCTTTCTTCATCTACAAAATAAACAATTTGGACTAAATATTCTCCACTTTAACTGATCAGACTAGCATCCTACATGCCATATGGGGATTACTCTAAGGACAAAAGACTAGGTCTGTGGTTTCTACATATGAATGAGTTTGTACCGTGTGTATAAGGAACATATCAATCTTTCCAGGACATTGAGTAACCCCTTTTCTTTCTTTCTATTTGAAATAAAATGACTTAGGTTAAATTTGCCCTGGAACTAAAACTGAGGCTTAAGAACTTTTCCAAATGCCAAGGACATATTAAGAACCCAAGTCTTGTCACGTTTTTTCTATCAGAGCTTGTATACTGGTTTTCCTCTGCACTTCTCCACACACCCCATTTGACATCCTTTGTTTGACTCTGGATTTCAAGCAGAAGTTCAACACGTGCCCAGCAACTCAGACACAAAGGAAATCCAAACCATCGAGCTGCCGAAGCATAAACCACTGTCATCAAGGGCTCAGGAACAGCTTTAAGGGTTATAATTTCTGATGTTGAGCTATCACTTTGCTGGGCAAATACTAGTGTTGAAATATATTACTACTGCCCCTCTCCCTATTCCAACCACCAGAGCAAACATCCAAGTTACTGGGAAAAATTCAAGTGTGTATGGATAAGATGGGAGCCCTTTGCGGCAGCCTTTAGACAGTGGACACCAAGCTCTAATTGAGTCTGTCATCCTCACATGAGCCACTGCATCATGTTTATATATAACTTGCATATTAAAAAGCATCAGCCAAAATCAATGGTGCTGATATAAAAATATCTTAATAGCCAGTAACTGACTAATGAATACTGCTGTAATAACAGTTTAATTTGAAGAATTCTGACAGCTGGTTGCTTTGATGAGCGTGGTTTCCAAGGAGTCCTAGTCCCATGCTGAGAACATCTCTAGCCTGCTGATTGATAGCAGCAGTGCAGAACTGTTTAATGTCACCACCTCTCAGCTAAAGTAATAATAAACAGGAATGTTATGGTTTATTTTTCTGTATGAATTGTTCAGGCTCTGTATGGTAAGTACCAACTCAATAGGGGATAATAGCTGCCATTCTCCTGGGAGTTGTAATGGGAGGTGAGCTTTTCTTTTTGTTTTTTATCAGCAAGGTTTATATATCAGAATGAATGTAGAAATTATTGGTTTTCCAGTGAATTTGTTTTATTCTTTTATATAGCTCTTGCTCATCCCATTCTGCTTAGCAAAGGTAATTATTCTGGTTAAGATGTAGCTTCCCTATTATTTCTCAACTTCCCAAGATAGTTTAAAGCAGACAGCTTGGGCTTGAAATATATGGTTCTACAGCTATCTTAATTATACTGCGTGACTCTGTGTTTGATTTGGAAAAGCAATGTCTGGGAAGTGAAGTTAATCTCTACAGATTTAGGATGATTGCCAAAAAGATTCATTGATTTTTTTTTCCAGAAGCACAATCTTTTATTGTATAAATGTCAGAAGCTTCAAATTATTAGGAAATGTGTCAAGAAGCTCAAGATAGAATAACATTCTTCAGAGAGCTTGGTTCTGAAGGCAGTGCAATGAAATGTTCCGAAAATAAACATGTCTTACATTCTTAGAGAATAAAGCTCTGGGATTCGTTTTAATTAGTCATTTTGAATAGGATGAGACCTCCACTGGGTGCTTCGATGTGAAAGCCCTCGGTATGATATATGACTGTGCCCTGGTCACCCAGAGCTTTCTAAGCTCAGACAGCAGAATCCTCAGCAGTCCTTGGACAAAAGATACAAACTTGGGATTTGAGGCTTCAGAGATGAATTATGAAAAGTCATGGGGATTTGTTCTAGTGCAGAGGTCATGAACAGAGGGTCATGAAAATAGAAGACAATATTCTGAGCTGTGTCACTTAGCTTGGTAGAGCTTTTGTAGGTCCTCACACTAAGGGAAAATCGTCAGCTTTAGATGATATGTTACTTAGGGCAATTTTTATTGCAAGTGATAGAACACCTACTCAAAGTGGTTTAATAAACAAAGAGAATAGAGGGGTTCACATACCTAGAAAGTCCAGAAATTGGGTGGGCTTCAGGCATGTGGGATTCAGAGGTCAAAGACATCATGAGGGTTTGAGCTCCATTTAGCATTTTTCATTGTGCTCTACCCTGTGTTCTGGATCCATTCTCAGCTAGCTCCTAGCCATACTCTGCTCCATCCTTTGTCTAACGACCTCAAGGTGAAGTCCTAAGATTAATGCAAATTTGACTCCCCTCTTGTTGGAGCGTTCAATGTCACTGGTTGACTTAGACATGGAAACTCGTGGATGCCCAAATGGAAGAGTTAGAAAGAGTGCTATGGGTGCTGATGAGGCAGCGACAGCAGGGTTTTCAGGGATTTAAAAACTTTTTTTTTTTTCTGAAAAAATTAAGTTTGCCTTAATGGCCAGAAGGCACAGACCTGATTTCAAACCTCTGCATGCCACTGTGTTAATGTTTTCAAGTTTGACTGAAAACAACACAACCAGTCTTTACTGCCCAGACAACATCATCTACCTATTCAGCTTCTCACTGAAGACTTCATAGTAAAAGTTCATCTGAACTTTCCAGATTAGACTTCAACTATTCTTCAGCGGGAACAATACTCTGTTCCCGCTGTTATCCTACTCTTTACCTTTGCTCTTTCTCTTCCTCCATCTGTCATTAGTGTCCTTTTCTCTGAATAGTCACATCTGACTTAGCCCTGAATGTTTAATTATAGAAGGCATGGTATAGTAATTATGACCATAGGTGCTTGAGTAATACTGTATAGGTTCTCTGCTCCATTAGCAAGTTATTTAAACTTGCTCAGCCACAATTTCCTTGTACTTAAAGTGAGACTATAATGATACCTAACGTAAGTGTTGTTGTGAGAATTAAATGAATTAACATATCTGAAAAGCTTAGAATAATGCCCAGCCCTTGGCAAGCACTCAATAAATGTTAGCTATTATTACAATGCTCTGTGAAATCATTCTCTATCTCATATCTCTCCTTCCATTAAACTCCTGCACTGTTTTGGCCTGAATTCATTGTGTAGTTAGACACACGCATGGTCAGGTAATAATACAGGAGGGGGGCTCCTATTAAGTACTTCTTGTTTCCCTGCATAATACACAATTCAATGGCATAAACTTACATGGAAGGTGTCTAGCAAGTATATGTTAAAGAAATAAAATGTAGCTAAAAATATTCCTATGCATGTTCAAAAGGATTGTAGTTGGCCCAAAGACCCAATTAAGAAAACTCACTGGAAATCTGTGCAATCAAATATTATTTGGGGTAAAATAAACAAAAAAATATGTCTCTAGATCTAGTGATAAGCTGATCTGTTAGTTACATAATTCAAGTTTAAAGATTCCATTTGGAAATATTTATTGAGGATTATATTGGTTTTCCCTCTATCAGCTATTTCTGGGCTGTTTACTAGATACAGGGAAGTTGAAGGTAGGATAATCTCAGACCTAACAGAGAAAGTGAACATTAAATTTATATATGTGTAAAAAAAGAAATGTAAAAAAAAAAAAAAAAAAAAAAGGCACAAATCCTATGTACTGAATAGGTGAATAGGCATGTGTTTATCAGTTTGGAATAGAGCCTAGGCTTCCTTCCCCAGATGTAGAGATGAATGTTAGCACTATGGTACGCATAGACGGCTGTTCTATGTATACTGTATGGGGATAACAATAGAGACCTGTGCAATGCTATATACGTGTCTATAGTACTTCCTTATTTTTCGCTTGATATCCATCATTATGTTATAAAGAAGTACAATTAAATTAAAGGCCCTTTCAATTAAAGGTTGAGCAGACTAAAGTTAAGAAGAGTTAAATATTTTCAAGGTCAGATACTTAGAAAGGGATGGAGCTGATAGCAGGTTCTAGAACTACTGACTCCATGTTTAATTATTTCTCTATTTTTCTCCACTTTGTGCCCTCTCCTTCCCAACTCTTGCCGTAACAACTGCTGCTTAAATATATTTGAAAAGGAGGAAAAGGTGAGTATAATGGATGCATTTGTGATAGCATATGTAACAATTAATACCTTTTAGAACTATCCAATTGAATATAAAAAGAAATTTATTGACTTGGCATCTAGTCATTATAAATGGTGTTTATTTAGATCTGTCTTCTGTTCTTTATATGTTAATTTGCCTTCATCCTTGGAGATTCAGTTTAAGTGTGACTGAACGTTAAGCTTCCTCCATGCAGGATTCCTAGATCATTCTTCTAAGTCTCCTTTCCAATTTGTTGAGTTCACACATCACATGCTCCTTAAGGAAAAAGCTCATGCATGAGCTCCTTAAATCAGTCTTTGCCTCATTAATCTTTGTATATACTTTCTAGTATAGTATCAGGGTGAGCGGTGGGGAGGAAAACAGAAAAGAGGACAAAATGGGGGAGAGGAAGCAGGGGAAGAGGAAAGGGGAGGGAGGGAGGGAAGGAAGGAAGGGAGAAAGAGAGAGAGAGAGAGAGAGAAAGAAAGAGAATTATACAGTACCTTTCAAATTACTTTTTAAAGTTTACCTTCCAAGTTATATTATTGGACTCCATGAGAAAAAGAAATTCTTTAAAATCTTAGTGTACATAATATAACTCTTTTATTAACAGAAAATTAACAGTTGCCTTACCTATGAATTAAATCCAGCAGTTGAAGAATAAGAATAATTTATGATCCTGTATAGTTCTGCTAAAAGAAGAGAGCTAGACCAGAAATCAGGATATATGGGTTCCTCGTGTGACTTCATGGTTCTTTATCTCATTCTTTGTAGTTAGAAGAGTCTTATACTAGGTACTTCAAAGGTACATTCTAGTTTTAAAATGTTATGTTATAAAAACAGACTTTTATGGGAGTATGAATAAACAAAAAATGGAACATATAGACCAAAAAATTTGATTAAAATGAAACAGACAAAACTGAAGTCCCCACGATCCAAGTTTTGCAGAACGGAAAGACTCTTTACTCTACCTGTCTAACTGAATAAAAAATTTGTGCGAATGCACATGGCAATGGCATACATAGACATAAACTTGGTAGGAAATAAAACAATCATGCAGTTTTTTCTAAAGTAAAAAATTCTATTTATAAACAACAAAGAAATGAAGAGCAAAGCACAGAAGAAAGATAAAGAAGCACATGAGATTCATTTATAAACTCAAGGTTCGTGGCTGTCATGAAAATGACAAGTCAAAGGAAATGTTTTTTTTTCTGGAATGTAGTACAAACTCTTTGTAGAAACTGAATACTATTTCAGCTCATTTGTACAGAAGCTCCTACTCAAAAAGGCATTTTTTCTTACAGCCTGACTTTTAACAATCAAACACATTAAATGGAGCATATGTTGATACTGTCTATCTTTGGTATCCCAACTGTCTGATTAGTTTAAAAAAATCATATCACATAAATAACACATTAGTGGCTATTTCTCCTGCTTGATGAGACTGCCTTCTTGGTCAAAATACCCCCATCTGTCTGGCATAGAAATTTAGGGAAAATGCAATGAGAGGACAGCAAACACAAAATCAATTCTTATTCTCTTTAAGATATACATACAGCGAAGGAAAGAAAAATATAACAGATTAGGTAACCATAAAAATGCCTGGAACATAACGGACAGTAAGAGTTGAACTGGTATTTATTATTAGCAGTAGGAGGAGGAGTAAATTTGTACCAAATTTCTTAGCTGTTAATGGATATGTAGTTAAATGTTACAAGGATCAATCTTGAGGAATTATGGCAAAGCAGTTGTACATTGTTTACACTCCATTAATAAACCAGCACAAACTGAGGGCACAGATTCCAGTTACTGCTTAAACAGCTCCATCCTTGACCTTATAGGTCAGAACAGCAGAAATGGAACAGCCAAGGCAGTTTAAAGATCTGATGTTATATAAGACAGTATGGAGAGATCATTTATTCAGCAACAGATAAATCTAGGTCAAAAGAAACATTTAGAAGGATATGTTGTATTTGGCTCAGAATGAAGAGTGACTTGAGAGAGTTGTCATTCTTGTTACAAACTGCAAAAATGTAACTCTACTATCATTCATCCCACAGCCCACATATGGACTGTCCTTCATCTTCTAAAAGCTATGAAAATTGCAGATGGCAACAGCCTTCAAGAAACTAAATAACAACTTAGTAATGAGGTGTTTGAAGGAATCATGTTGAGACAAACCAGACCCCAGATAAATCAGTGTAAGTATTTTTACATATTGTTGAAAAGACACATGACCAGATTTTGTTTTTATTTTTTTACAATAGAGGGAAACTATAAGATTTCTGAATAGTTGTTTCCTAAGAGAGAGGAAATTAAGTCTTTATTTTTCTTCCAAGAGAGTCAAAAACCTGTCATATCTATTTAAAAAGCAAACAACAAAACTCTTAGGAACTATTAGAAAATTTCTGAAACTATGAATGTTTTTATTTCTTTCTTGGTTTCTGAAATAAAAACATCAGCATCAGTTAATGGGGTATACTTTAAGTAAAAAGCCTGAGAATATATATTATTGAGGAAAAAAGACATTCTGGTATCTTTGCTTAATAAAGTTCACAATACAGACATGCATGATAAGGAACTAAATTCAATCACCCTCAAGCTAATGTTGACAGTTGAACACTATTATGTGATGTCTTCATGTATTTCAACACATGAAATGGCATGTCAGCAGGCTAAGATTTCTTGAGAAAAATCACCTATAGATTTATAAGTATTTCTCCTTAGGACTTACTCTTCTCCCCCATTTTTTTTAACATTATATTATCCAAATTTTCAAATATGCAACGAAGTTGAAAGAATATTATAATGAACATCTGGTGGAGCAAAGTAGATTTCGAGTTGTTTGTATGGAAAGTAATACAATAATTGATAAATAATAATACAAGAATAAACTGTGTTTCATGCCCTCACAACTGTAAGTCTACTTTGGTCCCACCCAGTATACCCATCGTCTTGATTCTACCATTAACAATTTACTATACTTGCTTTATCACCTATTAAACTGTGCATCCATCTCTTTAAACATCCACCAGTTAATCTTATTTTTTGATGCTTTTCAAAAGTGGACTGAAGATGTCAGTACACATTCTCTTAAATACTTCATTATGCATATTGTTAGGTAGAGTTCAATGTTTGTGCAGTTTTCTTCTTTTGATGTAAAATTGACATACAAATGCAAAAAAACTCAGCTTACATGTGTATTCCAAGTTTTGAAAACTGCATGCCTCTGTGTTTCCACAACTTCTAGAAAGATATCAAACATTACCATTACTTCAGGAAGTTCCCCAACACCTCCTTCTAATCAGTATTGCTCTCAGCTCTCCAGAAACAACTACTGTTCTTATTTTTGTTTCCATCATAGATTAATTTTTTCTAGATGTCATAAAAATGGAATCACAAGCATATATACTCTTTTTTTTTTAAGAGACAGAGACAGGAAGGGAGAGGAAGGAGGAGAGAGATGAGAGGCATCAATTTGTAGTTGCTTCACTTTAGCTATTCATTGACTGCTTCTCATACATGCCTTGACTGGGTAGGGGGAGGCCTCAAGTCAAGCCTGTGACGTTTTGCTCAAGCCAGCAACCTTGGACTAAAACCACTGACCTTTGGACTTCAAGCCAGTGACCTTTGGGCTCTAGCCAGTGATGTTGGGATCATGTTGATGATCCCATGTTCAAGTCAATGACCCCACACTCAAGCTGGCAAGCCTACGCTCAAGCCAGTGACCTCGGGTTCTCAACCAGGGCCCTCAGTGTCCCAGCCTAACACTCAATCCACTGTGCCACCACCAGTCAGGCACAAATATATATATACTCTTGTATAAGGCTTCTTTCAATCAGTATATTGTTGGGCATATCAGTACTCTACTCTTTTTATCACAGAGGTATATTCTGTTATGATTAAATCACATTTTTAAAAAATTAATTCTCCTATTTATAGGGCTCTAGGGCTGTTTCCAATTTTTGTCCATTATGAATTAAGTTGCTGTGAACAGTCCTATATAGGTCTTCAGATCCTGTGTCTCATCTACAGACATTCTCAGTTTCTCTTCACAAAATAGTCTACTGTGTTTATGTGGAAAACTGTTTATTTCTAACCACCAGATAAGTTTAAATTTTAGGCCCTTCCTAAATTTGATAAATTCAGTGCAGTGGAATGCTCTTTGTTTTTTTTCATTGAACATTTGAACACAGATGGAAAGAATAAAATAAGGAAAGTAATGACCTTAGGCATATTTTTGAAGTGTGAATGTACTGTTTTCTTGAAATAACTTATATGTGAAATATCAGTTTGCAATTCTAGGAGGGAAAAAGAAATAAAAGAATTGCTGTATAATCTTTGTACTTCCTCCATGAAAATGGATTGTGACTTAAAATTGCCTAGGGTTATTAATGCTGTAAATCTCTCTGAAAGAGATTTCATTGCTTGTTCTTCTTGCTCTCAAAAAAATAAAATAATTAGTATATTAGATCTCACATGAGTGACACAATTTCAAACTCTACCAAGATTAGGCCATTACTGATGCTCAGGGCTAAAATGAATTGTGGAATTCTTAAATGTTTTTCTAAATAACCAACTAACATTGAAACCAAATTTTCTGGTACAGAAAGACCATTTCAAATGGCTTCCTGAATACTTTAAGCTTTGGCTTCTATAAGACTACACAAGGATGACAATTATACTATTAAATCCATTCTTCAAAGGAATTGAAAATAACTAATTACATGCGATTCTAAGTTTGAGTGGGCGCTTGGATAGGAGTAAGCATAAATATTCCTTCTAACCCATGTAGTTTTATGTCAACACTTAGTATGATGCTATCCAAATGTTCTTTTCTAAAAACCCATTGCTAAATGAACACACAACTGAAAATCCTGCATACATATTATGGAATAATTCTTTTTAAATACAGAATAATTTTTTAAAAAATATAATATATATGCAGAGACCATATATTTATTTTTTCTATTTTTAGAAAGAAATTTAGTTATTCTATTTTATCTCTATCAATTCACCTATAATATTTCATTTCTAAAACTTCTGTGTGTTTTCAAGAAGGAACATATACAGTCTAAGGTATTATTACAAAGAAAAAAAGATAAAGTTATTGGTTAATAAGAAAATTAAGTGCATATACAATGCATATTATCTATAGGATAATAAAAAATAATTATCTTCTAAAATGAATTGCATACCAGCATTTGAAGTGACAGTAATAGCTGATCCTTTTAAAACTTTATTTCTACCATTTTTCTTATAGAGGTTAACAGAAAGGAGGCACTGGACAAGGTTTTCTTAGCTGTCTAAGCCAGGAGAGTCATCTGGTACTCATTTTAATCACCATGAGAACCTTGGAGGAACCAATAAACCCTGTACTAATATTCCAATCCATTCACTAATGGTGATAATCAGAACATCTGGTTAAGGTTTCCCTTTAAAAGGGTCTCCACCAAGGATTGCATTAGGTATCAAAGTTCCTACTGAGTTGTAGATGATCAACAATGGCTTCTCCCACCCTATGTCTGCCTAACTCTATCCAGGCCCACTACCTTGTACAAGCCAAACCATATTCTGACTCTAATCTGATTGACATAGAAAGCAAGTCATTCACTGATTGTAAGAAACAACCTCCATCTCTATGCTTGTTGCTGTAATTTTGTGCCTGCTTCCCAATGTTTTGCCTAAATTCTTCCTTCTTTTAGTTCCTACTCTGTCTTGGGTTCCTGCTGTCATATTATTCAGCATCTACTTTGGTAGATGATCCCTGTTTTTGTTCAAACTCCTCCATGCTTCTTCTCTCTTCCCTGATCTTCCAGATTTCAACGTTATTTCCCTATAGTCCCCTAACTGCTTCCTCTTCTCTATACCTCTTAATCTCTCTAGACCGGACCCAATTGTTTTTATATTTACCTTCATTTTGGCCAATCCAAATTCTTTGTATAATGAGATAACAGAATTCTGAGATTCTAATTTGGACTTAACCATATGAAGATCACACTGCAGTCTTCTGAGATTTCTATATGTTTACAGCATGGAGAAGCCATATCTTCAAATCTGCTTCCAGTCCTAGCATCTTATAATTTTGTACATATATTTGTGATGATAATAATTAATACTCCACTGTCTGCTAATAAATAGGTTCATGTATGTCCAGAATTTTCCATATATGATGACCATTCCCAAGCAAATGAGAATATCTAGTCAAAAGCCAAATGCAATAGCTGTGTCTTTTTTAAAGATGTTATTTATTCATTTGAGAGAGAAGAGGGAGAGAGAGAAAGAGGGAGAGGGAGAGAGAGAGAGAGAGAAAGGGGGAGCAGAAGAAAGCATCAACACCCATATGTGTCTTGACCAGGCAGCCCAGGGTTTCAAACTGGCAACCTCAGCATTCCAAGTTAATGCTTTATCCACTATGCTACCATAGATCAGGCCAACAATAGTTCTCAGTATGACTGCACATAAGAAATATCTAGGGAGCTTTTATAGAATCTATTGCCTGGGGTCTATTCAGACCAATTAAATCCAACCACTGGGAGCAGAGCATATGTATTTTATAAAAAGATCCCACATGTGATTCCAATGTACAGCTAAGGTTGTGGATTACTATCACACTCAATAGGAGTCAGTTTATTGGAAAAGAATTTTAAAAAAAGTACTTTCAAGGAATGAATCAGACAAAATATTCCCTGGAACAACATGAGATAATAATAAACAAATACTTGACTCAAGAATTAAGTTGTCTTGTCAGCAGAGACAAACATTACCTTTAAAAAGAACTGTAAACCAATGATTTTTGACCCAAAACTTTGACTCATCTATATACATTGGTTGATGTAAAAGACCAACCACCTCATCAACCCTTTAAATATGGCAGAGATGTTTCCTTTTTGACAACTGTCCCATTTCCCTTAATAATTATGTTACATACATCCTTCTGCATCAATAAGTCAGCAGAGTTCTGCTTGTGGTGTGAACATCACAAACCTGCAGGACAGTGTTAACAGAAAAATTACCTGGTGGGTTAACCTGATTGATTACACATTGATCTCATTACCTGTCTAAACTTTTGTTGTTAACAATGAAATTTTACATATATTCACACAAAAATCAAATAATAACAGCATAGGAGAAAGCCCATGAGTACAACAAAATGGATAACAGAAGTAATCACCATGTATTACTACTGCAAAAAATCAATAAAGCAAATGTGTTATTCTTTTTTAAGTGTCATATTACAATAATGTTTTTTTCTGAGGACTGTTGTCTGCATCCAATTTAAAAAGGCATATGGTTGTGTTTGCTTAAAACAAAAGGGTGGTTGACTTAATGAATTATTTACAGGCAGGCAATATGGCAACAGTGTCATTATGAACTCCCTTCTAAGATCTCCTCTGGCTACTCCTGGCAGGGTGTCAATTTGATTGTTTTTCTGGTAGGTGCATGAAATTGTGAAGCTATTCAAAGAAATGAGATTCTGCCATTGGACTTATTAATGCAGGCAGGCCCAGGAAGAAAGTCATGATGACAAGAATGGCAGAAACATTTATTTGGCATTAACAATGTGTAATGGAGTTCAAGTAAAGAAGAATAATTAGAATTACATAAATCTGAAATTAGCCTCAAAAAGAGGCCCAAGGCCTCGAAGAAATCAGAATATGCTTTTAAGAGAAGCTAAAGAGAAATAATCACACACACACACACACACACACACACACACACACACAATCACCTATTATCTATCTATCTATCCATCTATCTATCTATCTATCATCATATATCCTCTGTGCCCTCTTTCTTTTTCTTGCTGTGTATGCTCCTACCTCTGAGTATTTGCTTGTCAGGGGAGTATTAAGAGGTTGAGAGAGCGTAAGTTTCTGCACCAGTGATAGAGTAGAAGAACTTAAACTTTTAAGTTTATAAGAAACCAAAAGGCTTAAGATGAAATACTATGGACACGACGTAGCTTGACAAATTAAAACCTAAATCTTTTCCTTAGCAACATTCTACCAATCCCAAATTTGCTGAAACTTCCTTCAATTAAACCAGTATATATAGACAGCATATTAAGGCAGGTGGCTGTTAAAAGCAGGTCAAAATCCAGGGGAAGCCAAAATTAACAACAACACCAGAATAATATTATTATTAGAGGAAATTGTAACCCATCTTCAGATAAGAACTGTGTGTAACCAGGCATGATGCCGTGGGTATAATCACTGATTGGTGATACTGACTGATGGAGTGGTTTGATTGAACTGAAATTTTAATTTATAAACATGACTTTGTAAGAAAATTTTGTAAACTAAAACCAGTTATTATGGGTGATTTCTTTCATGTGAGCCCACAATGTCAGTCCTAGAATATGAGAAAGGGGTTATGATGAGAATAAGTAGGAATCAGAGCTCTTTACTTATTCTTTCAAAACTCTTGGGTGGTTATCTGCCCCGGCTGTGCCCTGTGATAGGCCAGGGGCATCCAGTGGTGAACCAGGCTGCCCTCCTCCCAGCCTTCATGGATCTTATGCCTAGGAGGGAATTTTCATTTGGAGATGTGATGGATGTTATATGCTAGAGAGTCTAGTGGAGAACTAGCCTTTTTACTTTAAAATGCTTATTATACGCTGAGGGTCATAATTGTTTAGAGCTATCTTTTTATATTTGAATCAAAGACACTAACAGGTAAAAGTAGTAGATTTTCTTATTCACTCTTTGAAAGACAAACTATTCCTTGCTAAGAAAGAACATGAATGAAATGGTGACTCAGTATAATTTACCCTGAATTCTTGGGCCACACAGCATCTTTTGATGTCATGAATGAGCTGTATTGTATAAACAGTAGCTGTGAGCTAAAGAGACATCAGGTGGATTTGTAGGGCCAGTACATAAATTCCAATTCTAACTGGTGCATTTTCCTGTTTGGAGGACAGAGAAGGATTAGGAAAATCATGCAGTCCCCACTGGGAGTAATGCCTTCTCTGAATAATAGCTGTGAGACTCTGTTCTAGACAGTAAGAAATTAATAATCACCAAGCCAGGGGGTAGGACGCTTAATTTACTCTGGCTCTAGCACAGATCAAACTCACCAGAAAATTACCAAAGTACATGCACCCCTTTCCAGTCCTAGATATTAATTTAAATTTGGGATTACCAATTCAAGTTGTCTCTATCTTATGATTCTTGTAGCTCCTTTTAGGCACAGAAAGTAGCTAAGAGAGGGCTAAGGGCAGGGACTCTGATTCCCAGGAATCGTAGGCATAAGAAATGATCTTTTTCATGTACAGACAGTGAAGATTTGGAAAAGCCATTTAACCTGAGTCTCTACTTTCTCATTGGAAATTTTAGAAAATAATTAGTACTTAATTTTTTAAAATTTTCATATATTTCTTATCTTAATTATTATTTAGACAATTAAATTTAACAGGGTGATATTGGTCAACCAGAGTACATAGATTTAGAGAAAACATCTCCACATCATTTGGACAATCGATTATGCTGTATAACCATCACCAAAAGTCAGATCATCTTCTGTCACCTTATATTTTGTTTCTCTTTAAGCCCCTCCCCTTCCCCCAATCTCCTTCCCTCTGGTAACCACTACACTCTTATCTATGTCCATGAGTCTCAATTTTGTGTCCCAACTATGTATGGAATCATACAGTTCCTAGTTTTTTTTCTGATTTACTTACTTCACTCAGTATAATGTTCTCAAGGTCTATCCATGTTGTCATAAATACTATGTCATCATTTCTTATGGGCTGAGTAGTATTTCATTGTATATATGTACCACGTCTTTATCCAATCCTCTGTTGAAGGGCATTTTGGCTGTTTCCATATCTTGGCCACTGTGAACAATGCTGTGATGAACGTGGAGGTGCATGTGTCTTTACATTCCCATGTTTTCGAGTTTTGGGGGTATATACCCAGTAGAGGGATTGCTGGGTCATATGGTAGCTCTATTCTTAATTTTTTGAGGAACCACTATGGTTTCTTCCATAATGGTTGTACTACTTTACATTCCCACCAACAGTGAATGAGGGTTCCTTTTTCTCCACAGTCTCTCCAGCACTTGTTATTACCCATCTTATTGATGATAGCTAATCTAACAGGTGTGACATGGTATCTCATTGTAGTTTTGCTTTGCATTTCTCAAATAGCTAGTGATGGTGAGCATTTTTTCTTATATCTGTTAGCCACTTGTATTTCTTCTTGGGAGAAGTGTCTGTTCATGTCCTCTTCCTGTTTCTTTTTATTGGATTGTTTGTTGCTGAGTTTTGTGAGTTCTTTATATATTTTGGATATTATTAACCTTTTATCTGAGTTGTTGTTTGAAAATATCATCTCCTATTTAGTTGACTGCCTATTTTCTTTATTGACAGTTTCTTTTGCTGTGCAGAAGATTCTTAGTCTGATGTGGTCCCATTCATTTATCTTTGCCTTTACTTTCCTTGCCTTTGGGGTCAAATTCATAAAATGTTGTTTATGGCCAAGGTCCAGGAGTTTAGTACCTATGTTTTCTTCTATGTAATTTATTGTTTCAGATCTTATATTTAGGTCTTTGATCCATTGTTGTGGCTTCATATGTCTCTTAGGTCAGGATTTGGCCAAGTACCTAAGTATTCATAGCAGTGAGCTCTTTTGCTAACATTCATGTTATAACAGTGTTGCCTTCTGTGTGTCAGAGTTAATCATACATTGTCTTGTCTATCTCAAAAGACTGGATATTCTCTAGTAGGTAAGTAAATTTTGTCAACTAGTTTATTATGTTCCTTGAATATAGTTAATTAATGTTAATTCTAGTACTTAAATAAATGGATTTTTATAAAGGTTAATATAATGCAACAGTTTTAATCTAAGAAGTAATAATGCATGCTCAAAAATGTTAAATTTATATTATTATCACTGTCATCATTTTATTTTTTCCTACCAATAACCCCTCCGGCAATACTTTAATATTAAGTCAGCATAACAATTTTCTTTATAAATCATAGGAAACCCTAGGTCTACCAGTTTTTTTCTCTGGGTGCCATCAACAAAAGGGAATAAGTAAAAGTGATATTTCAAAATTAATCAGAAATGGTTGCATGTTAATGTAAACTCTAACATCTGTGGAAAACTCAAGGCTTTGTGTCTCGTAGCTGTAACTCATTTTTTCCTGCACGTGGGGGACCTCAGATGTGTTCATCAAGAGTAAGGACAATAACGGACAGTAGGTAAATAAAGAAAAGGGACTCTCCTGCCAACAGGGAACTCTTTAGATTGATTTCCTTTACGGTTTACTTCCTTTTTGGAATATCTTCTTTCTTCCCAAGAATTGCTTCATATTACTTTCTCCCTCCCTGTTCTTTCCCAACCTACTGGTGAGAGATTTTAAGCTGTCTCTTGTTTGAAAAGAGCCTTTTGAAATTGGAAGGTGTTGGAAAACTGGGATGGGGTCCATTGGAAAGGAACGAGAGGAGCTCTCTCCTCTAGGGAGTCAGTCCTTTTTCCTTGTGTCGGGCTTTCACTTCACTATGTTGTTTTAGCTCAAGGACCTAAACTAAGAGACCAATGGGCTCTGTCTTCTTTAGTAACCATGTTAGAAGGCCAAAGAGGGTCCAGAAACTCTAGAATTAATGAGAAGTGCAGTGGCAGAGAGGGTCATTCCTGTCGTTGCTGTTCTTCAGCAACACTTGATGCAGGGGCCTAGGACTCTAATTCTGTTGCTATATTGGGAAACAGAAGCGATGTTTCTCAACATTTTAAGTAAGAAATGCTATTTTATTAAGCACTCTTTGGACAGCCACATTCAACTGATATCTTTTTGTTCAGTTAATCTTAATGTTTCTACTGAACTGACAATACAATGTTATTGATATGTCATATAAGGCCTATAATAAACAGCAAAGGGTAAGTGTGAAATCAAATATGCACTATAGTTTCTCCCCCCTCCCATACACCCTTAGGCAAATATAAATTTATTATTTAAAAATAAATAAACCTAACTAAAATCTATTTATATACTATTATAAAAACCTCTTATATAGGGGTTATTATTCTTGAAGTAGTCACACATATTTTATACAATAAAGCAATATTCATACAAAGTTTACTCTTCTCTCAATTTAACAGGAAAATAAACTGACACTCAGAGAGGTTTTTATCTTGTGTAAGGCTCCAAAGTTAACAAATGACAGATGCTCTGAAACCACATGTTAGAGCCCTTTTTACCCCCTGCAGTTGGCTTTTTGTTATACTATTAAAGGAGAGAAGAACTTGTATCCCAATGGTTTTCAACGTATGGTTAACATGGACTCTATTCCTCAAATGAAAAAGCATGGATAAACCTGGTCGTGAGATGAATAAAAGGGGTCCGCAGACCACCTGCTAGATCTCCCCTCACCTCCATCTTGCAGAGATCTCCAAGGAACCTTTCACTAAATCCTAAGGGGCCTCCCAGAGGGCAGTTTAAAGTCACCTAGAAGCAAGATCTATCTCATCACCTTTGGGCACGATGACATGTGGGCAGGACTGGCTACCTAGTTTGCTGGCCCCAGTGCGAAATGTAAAAAGGGGATCTATGTTAAAAAAATTAAGAATTCCAAATGGCAGCAGCAGAACCAGCACGGGGCCCTGAAGAGCACAGAGCCCTGGGCGACGACTCAGGCTGCATGTCTGTAATGCAAGCCATGTGTGGATCCAGATTTATCTTCAAAATTCTTTTGCTAAATGGTCTCTAACCCAGAGTGTGTATCTTCCTCAATGACCCTTACCTGCACTGTAGTTCATCTTCATAGTCATATGTGAGTTGGGAAAGGGACACTAAACCTATTCAAATTATATTGTAATAGGGTGATTTTAAAATTATTTAAAAAATATATTTTCTTTCTGCCTACACAGCAGACCTTCACTCTAGCTCACAGAAGACATCCATATTCCTAGGGGAAATTAGTATGTCTTAAAAAAATAAATCTAAAATGAAATACCTTTACTTTCTGACATGGAAGCTCATAGCTTGAGAGTACGTATTTCAAATTCCTTTAATCTCCTCCTTCCAAGGATTACTTCACCATTACAACATCAATTATCAGTCTTGGTGCCCTCAGCTAATACTGTGTCACTAGATTGTGACAGACACACCACCATATGCTCATCACACCTGTCTTGTGTTGCTGCTGGACACCCAGGAACATGCTGCTACTCAGTCTCTCCTGCATGGGAGTGGCTAACAGAGTGAGGATGGAGTGACTGTCACTTTTGTGCATGGCCCCCAAACCTGTACATGCCTTTAGGCACTCTCTTTTTCCTCAGCTGCAGCCAAATGCAGAGGACCCAGTGGAGAACTCAGGTATTTTGGAAGATGATAAAGCCAGAAGATAGAAAGATCCCAGAGCCTCAAATAACTCCACTGTGTCAGAGCATCTTGGTCCCCAGCATACCCACTGGTCCACACTGGGCTGTGGGGAGACCCAGAACAAATTTGTATTATGTGTTATGTGACCACTGTATTATGTGACCAAGAGTTGGGGTTGTTGTTTACAACAGTTAGTATTATTTTACTTGACTGACACAGGTATTTCTAACATTATTGGGGCTTAGCAGGAGTGAAGAAGAAAAATATAAGTAGGCATTTTAAATAAGGACTCTCCTTCTTCAGATTCTAAAAAGAAGTTGCGTGAGGAAACACCTCCAGGAAGGTAGAAAGAAGAGCTAAATGGCCATATATATGTCTGTTAGTTTTCCTATCTGTGTGCCATCTTGGAGAAGAGAAGGCATGTTTAAGTACACATGTCTCATGGGAGTATCATTTCTTCCCTTTATCTACACTTGTGACTGAAAGGAGACATTCTTACCCTAATAAAGAACACATCACATCAACCTGTGGTGCATGAGGTCCAGGCAGAGGGAGCCCCTGATATTTTTAGCTTTCCCAAGCATCCTCTGCTTGCTAAGTGCTGCTGGCAACATAACGCATAGTAGCAGAGTCTGACTGGAGAAGAGGCTGGTGGGATTGCAGAGGTGAGATGGCTCTCTGGCCTGGGCACCTGAGGAGATGACTGAGATAGGGCCAGATGGAAAGCAAAGCCACATCTCACAGATATGTTTAGAAAGACCACAAACCCAAATGAAACTGAAATCACCAGAGGGCTTATGGGCCCTGACTGAAACAAATGCAGATCACACATTACCCCAGCTAGAGTTCAGCTGTGAGCGCCCTCAGAGCAAACAGTCCATGGACAGACAAGAGGTAAAAAGTCTGGGTAGGAGGACCCCAACTTTCCCCACTCCTGGAGCATCTCAGAGGGATCTCTTTCAACCAGTATGCACAGACAACATCTCAAGGGGAACAAAAGGAGGGGGCCTTCCTCAGAGAAAAACCTGCTTCCTTTAAACAGTGTAAATGTTTAAGTTATCGGAATAAATTACACTTCAAACAGGATCGGACATTTAGCAAGTGTTTTTTCCTGATGCACATTAGAAAGAAGGTGGGGAGTGGGCAGGGGTGGGGGGTGAAGGGTGGGGAGAGAGAATAGTGACATGGTTAAAAGCTCAGGTTAGTTTAAAACAAAATAAAGCATTCGAGTTTTCTTTGCACGTCTGACAGGAGTTAAATTTGCTGATTCTTCTATATACGATTGAAAATAAAGTGAACAAAACAATTTCAAATTGTGTTCTAAAACTCCACACACCCAGGTCTCGCTCGTGGGAAAGACTGGCAATGACAGATTCTTATAGATTGATGTCACTCCTTTTCCTTATTCAGCGGCACCATGTCTTATAGAAACATAATTTTCCCACTCTGTTATTTTGAAACGGAACACACGAGAAGAAAAAGGGCGTAAAACAGAGCCAGGTTTTTCATGTTTTCTTCCCAAGCAGTGCCCTGGAAAACCGAGCTTGCCAAGAACAATGTCAGAAACATCAATCCACTACAGTGATAACAACATACCCAGAAGGCAGGTTGTCTGACAATAAAGTTGCCAAAAAAAGAAATTGCTGTACCTGTGGAGACCTTGAGTAGTTCCACGAAGGTGGTCTATAACCGGTAATAAGGGCAGCGCAGAGCAGATAGAAGTTCTTCTTTTAACCCAGTGGGGGATTCCTGAGGCTTCTGCGGCATTTGGCTTTGCTGCCTCACTCCAGAAAAGATACAATTCTGCAGCCTGGAGCAATGAAAGTTTTGTTAAGGCAAACACAACCACCACCACCAAGCACTTTCCTCTCATACCACCCTTTAAATTTCACTTTGGTTAAAGACTGAAAACAAATCCTATCCCCTGGTAATTGGCCAAGGGATATAATTGCACGAATAGAAAACAGCTAAGCTAAGTTAGAGAGCGGTTTAGTTGCTGTCGTTTTGTGTGGTACTTTTGCATTTATGTGAAGTTGCTTTAACCAACTTTTCTAACAAATGCTTGAGCACATCAAAATGGCCAACTACAGTTTAAAGCAGTAATAGGAGAGTCTACGCTCAAATATTTTAGTTTAACTGTAAAATGGGTGTGTAGTTTCTGCACAGATCAGAACATTGCGGGTCCTATTAGACTGTGTCTGGTCCTGAGGACTTGCCAGTAGAAGTAGTCATGTTAGGCTGGCTGGGGAAAGGTTGAGCACGCAGAAAGTAAAAATGGAGGAAATGTATATAAAGCCCCTGGGATTGATGGTAAAAGTTTGAGTAAGACCACCTCCAACTCTTGAGGGTGATACTGACCTTCCGTTTTTATTTCTTTTACTTTTTCTCAAAGCATCCCAGGAAGAGAGAAGAAATTAGGAGGAAAGAGCATAGACTTAGGACCTCCTTCCCTGGTGAAGATTTGTGTGGGTTCAAGGATGCTATTGTCTTGAAAAATAACTCAGGTCTTGATCCATTATCTTGTGTTTTATGTAGTTATGTAGTTAGATATGCAGTTAGTTTTCTCCACCAGAGAACCTGTAAGCCCATTGGGGGAAGGGATATTGTGTCAGTCGGGATCCTAACAGGATAGCACACTCAAACTAGGCAAGAAGTGTTATTAATAGAGGAAGACAGGTATGGGCAGGGGTAAAAATACCACAGGTGATGGTACAGTACCCTGTAAAATAACAGAGTGGTTATTACCACCTTCAGTTCAAAGAAAGCCGGAAGAAGAGATTCCTAATACTGTATCATTCATTCCACTAAGGTCTACAAATCTTCTCGGCCTTCTGCCACACTCCTTTACCCCTACACACAACTATCAATAAACCTTGGAATGGCAATTCCCCTATGAGTAGGAATAGTAAGGCTTCTGCTCTGTGACCTTTCATAGAAACTAGGTGGATGTGGTCAGGCAGGAGAAAGGGAGAGAGTGTCTCTTACCTTCCGTGTCTCTCCTGCCTGCAAGCGCTCAGGAGACCAGAGAGGCTCCCTGTACAGAGAGCAGAGTCAACAAGGGCAGTGAGAGGTTCTCAGAGAGGGAGATTGAGAGCCCACACACAGACACATTACCATGTTTCCTTTAAATCCATAGCACCTGGCCCTAGCAATCAGCAATCAGCTGTTCAATTAAGATGCTGTTTCTGGTATTTCATTGGCTCTCTTTCCTTATCTGTATAGTAGCAATGCACCTGCCTGGTTCCAGTCCCGCAGGAAAGGAATGGTTTATAGCTGAGGTTTCCTAAAACTACCTGACTACAGAAATGATTTTCAATCATGATTTAAACCAAAGCAATAAGAGACCCTTAAAAGCCTGATCAAGAGTCCTAAATAAATTTGCCTTCTGTAATTGCCAGTACACGTCTATGTCCTCAACTTTATCAACCAACCCCAGCATCCCAGAGTTTACATCTCTCATTGATCGATATTCAGTAAGAAATTTACTTCTCTGATAACACACTTCTCAACATCAGGCCAGTCCCAGAATGACCATTAAACAGAGGCAATGTGAACAGCTGGGAGTATCTGATGGTAGCAAACACAGATGTGCCTGACAGGACATTAACTGCTTAGCACATTGCTGTATCCGACTTACCCCAATGTTCAGCAAGTCTTTGTAGTCCCTGAGATGCGACTGCCTGGGTATAATGACTGCCGTGCTCTCCATCCATTCTTTGGCAAAGGTGTTTCTGTAGTATTTGATGCAGTACTTCAGCTTGCTGTTAATTATGAGCTCAACTCAAGGCCTGTGATTTAGGGCCTGGGCTCGGAACCGTTGCAGTAATTCAGTTCCCGGAAGTCTGTGTTATTGGCTCCTGAATGCACTTGCCTAAGCTAATTAAAAAATAAAGCATAAGACATTCATTTCTTATGCAAAATTAAATCTGATATACACACTGAATATTGCACCTTGTCATGTTCATTTCTAGCTCAATTCTACCTTTGACTGCTCACTTTGCAGTTAGAGAATTACCATTTAAAGCAAATGTTTGGATTCTTGAAAAGATAGAATTAGCCTTTTTTGAAAATGTTTGATTAGGAAACAATATTGATAAAGGAGTAAAGTACAAAAAAGTAGTTCAATATTCTTTAAACATTAAAAATGTTCTTTAACTATTCTATAGGCACAGGCTATACTAACCACTAAAATATAATACTGCTCCTCAAATTACTGTGAATAGACCCAGGCTCCTGCTGATGGGTCAGGAGTGTCATTGTCCCATAAAGCATGTGACAAAAACTTTGAAATCTGTATTATTTCTTCCAAGAGAATGGCTAAAGTCAGGATGGCAAGGTCTTATCTCTTAGCCATTCTGGTTATTTGAAGCCATTATCAGGAGTGCTGTTCTCAGAGGGGCTCTTGAGTGAGTCCCAGGTTCAGTGGGAAGAGGACAGGTCTGAGGGGTGCTGACTGAGGCCAAGGCTGGGCTATTGAGTATCCCTATACCCGGCAGCTTCTACCCTCTGCTTTCCAGGCACTGAGATAAACCCATGTTTCTTCAAGTGTGATTGTGTGTTTCACAGCTCATTTGTGTGATGATTTTATTATACTGATTAACTAGATATAATGCATATAGTAATATATAGAAAAATATAACTTAGCCATACAATTTTGGAGGAATGCTAGAGAGATGCAGAGATAAATATAGGATGGTCCTTACCTGAGGAACTTGAATATTTTTCCCTCTTCTTTGATTTCTGCTAATTTTTACTCTCACATAGGTATCAGCTATGAATTTGAGATGTCATCATAATTAGTTACTAGTATTCTTGGGCTCTGAATGACATGGCAGCTTTTTAAAAATTTATTTATTTATTTGTTTGCTTATTTATTTATTTTTTAAGTGAGAGGCAGGGAGGCAGACAGACTCCTGTTGCTTGGGCAACCAAGCTATTTTAGCAACTGAGGCAAGGCCACTGAGCCATCCTTAGCACCCAGGGCCAGCTTGCTTGAACCAAGCCATGGCTGTGGGAGAGAAAGAGAGAGAAACAGACAGAGAGAAGGGAGAAGGGGAGAGTGGAGAAGCAGATGGTTGCTTTTCCTGTGTGTGCTGTTGGGGAATCGAACCCAGGACTTCCACATGCTGGGCTGATGCTCTACCACTGAGCCAACTGGTCAGGGCCACATGGCAGCTTTTTGAATCCCTATATGTTGTGGGCTTCTTGGAAGAGAAGCAAGGTAACTTTTGCACGTCCTCCAGTGATGGGCTGGCTCAGAGGACTTGTCATCAGTCTCCAGAGAAGGGGATCACAGAGTTACCATTCTAGGGCATGCTCACCAGGGCACAGTGATGTTATTCATTTACACTGGGAATTCTAACGATTAACTAGCTTGAAATACTTGAGTCAACCTATCATGTACTTTCCCACTGGGGAAAATAAATTAAGAACAGGATTCCTGCTTGGTGATTAATGAATCAAAACAAAAGTAATTGGCTTTAAGAGTTTGGTTCTAAGAGATCTTCTAGAATTCAATCATTGTTTGATTTGAAATTTTCTCTCTCTTGATATGTATTTTTTTCTCTTATATCAACTGAAGTTTATCATATAATTATGTACTCAGGTTAATCTAAAGAATAATTTCCCCTTTTTGGAAGGAAATACAGCTACACATAGATTTTTTTTTTAAATAATAGCACTTAGTAATGATAGTGTGGGATAAGCTTTACCTGAATTTCAGGAGATCCTCAAAACTCTATCTGGGATGTTGTTACTCGAGTAAAGGCGGGCCGTCTGCATCTAGAGCTGGGAAAGGCATAGGCTGAGATGCTATTAATGAGAGCAGTGGGGTGGAAGTGCCTGAGGAGCAGCTACGGTATAAGGGTAGTTGTAAAGGCCTCACTGACCCTTCCCCGACCTCCTGGAGGCCAGCAATGGGGTGTGAGGTAAGGGTGCAATGGTTGCTGTCCAGGCAGCGGGAGGCCAAAGGGAATGAATAAACAGAGAAGCTGGGGATCCCAGTGAAGGATGTTTGGGCCAAGATGTCAGTTCCGGGGCTAAATAAAGATATTGAAATATACAAATAGATATTTTCTCCGTCTACACCCTGACATACCATATGTTTGTAAACATACGGACAAGAGTAATAGGTAAAACAAGTAAAGGATGCATAAAAAGCTTTTTATTTTTTTTAATGATGACTGTATCAATTCCTTTTTTAAAGTCATGGTACATATACACAACGGAACACTATTAAGGTGTAAAAAAAGAAAGGAAATATTACCTATTAGCTATTTTTGACAGCATGGGTAGAACTGGAAAGTATTATGCTAAATGAAATAAGCTAGTCAGAGAAAGACAAGCACCATATGATTTTACTTATATGTGGATTTTAATGAATAAAATAAACTAAGAAACAAAATAGAAACACTCTTAGTTACCGAGGACAAACAGCCCCCTGATAGAGTGGATGGGGGTTGAGGGGCTGGGCAAAAAAAGTGAAGGGATTAAGCAAAAACAAAACAAAAGAAACAATGCCTCATAGGTACAGAAAACAGTGGGGTGATTACAAGAGGGAAAGCGGGTTAAGGACAGGTAGAAGAGAGTAAGGGGGGATAAATGGTGATGGAAGGAGACAGACCTGACTTGGGGTGGTGAACACACAATACAATATACAGATGATGTGTTATACAATCGTATGCCTGAAACCCATATAATTTTTATTAATCATTGTCACTCCAATATAGTCAATAAAAAGTAAAATTTTAAATATAAACTATTTTCACAAAATGCATATGCATAGTTTGACTTTTAGGTATCCAGTAATGCTAGCCTGTAAGTATTTTGGATAATTTCGACTACTCAGAACTTAACTAATTCATCCCTATAGGGTTAAAGTCTGCCCACTTGGCTGCATACCCAACTGGCACAGCATTCTGAGCACTGCAGGAACTAATAAATTTTTTATAGACGGACAGACTAACAGATTAAATGAATCCTATATATATTAAAGGGAACCTTCACCCACTCATACCTATCAAGCTGGGGGTGGAGTGCAAAGAAGGGACATTCCGTTCACAACCAGGGCTAGAGGGTTCATGATGCTTCCTATTTTCTACAGCAGGGGTCCCCAAACTTTTTACACAGGGGGCCGGTTCACTGTTCCTCAGACCGTTGGAGGGCTGGACTATAAAAAAAAAAAAACTATGAACAAATCCCTATGCACATATCTTATTTTAAAGTAAAAAAAACAAAACGGGAACAAATACAATATTTAAAATAAAGAACAAGTAAATTCAAATCAACAAACTGACCAGTATTTCAATGGGAACCATGGGTGCGGATGCATCCTGTGCTCCTATCACTGACCACCAATGAAAGAGGTGCCCCTTCTGGAATTGTGGCGGGGCCGGATAAATGGCCTCAGGGGGCTACGTGAGGCCCCCTGTTCTACAGTTTTGGGGTTTGTTGTTGTTGGAATATTTATATAATTTTCTGATATCAATCTCTGCCACCTGCTTATCCCTTATTAAATTAATTTTAATCAGACTGTGTCTGGTATTTACTTTCCCTTTTGGCTATTTTTCTTCACTGTTCCATGGCTGACCCTGTGCAGAGAGCAGTTACGGCTAATTCACAGCTGTATCACAAGAGCCTGGCACGGAGTAAATGATCAATACGTGTTTGTTGAATAGATGGATGATGACCTTCTCCTTATTTCTTTCCTCTTCTTCCTAATTGAAGCTCTCTAAATAAGATGACCATTAAGTTTTTCATTGAATCCATTAGCATAAATAAAATATATTTATTTTAGAATGAAAGGAGGCGCGAGTGATTATATCAAAATAAATATAAAATCTGAGATTCTCCCTTCTAAACGGGGATATAAGGTCACTCTACACTGAAAGGTCTCTTCCGTATTTCCCCCCTCTGGAAATTTCTTAAGGATTGAGAGAAATAGGCAAACCAGTTTTACATGGTCGATGTCAGAAATCTGACAAATTTCCTTATTGTTTTATACCCAACAGTAAGTTGCCAGTGATGCTTGCCACTCTCCCAAAACCTTGACAAATTCTCTGTCTGGCTATTTATGCTTTGTATGATTTGTCTTTGTTGTTTTTAAAGATCTGTTGTTATTAGGACTAGCTTTCTGGATGATTCAGAATTTCTTGATCCTAAACAGTTTTGCTACCTGGTTCTCATTCCCTAAACATCCTGTTTAGTTATTGTAAACTTCCTGTCACAAGCTCTTGCCTGAGCTAATTATTTGGTTTCCTGATTCTCCCCAACTCCCTTTAGAGAGACTGCTGACAACTACTAGCCTCCTTCTGACAAACACCAGGCAACTGTGCAGATAAGCCAGCCTAGATTTTGACTGAAACTCTTAACCCTCAGAAATGACATGGAAGCTTCCCTGCTACTCCCTCCTGTCTGGTACCTGCACTTGGTCTGGATGTGGACTTGCAGACCATTACTTACCAGAAAAGGGTGGCTTTCTTTACCACTGCACCTGTCATGTAGCAGAATTTATAGAAAATTCCACCAGGTTGTACAGTGTGGATTATTGGAGAAAATATAAAGCCAGTGTCATGAAGATGATAAAGCCTGCCATCTACTTCCTAGCACTTGACTGAGAACTCTAGACAGTCTGGGCAACCTGTTGGATACACAGTGGATTTTTGTTCCAGTTGTTCTCCATTCTTACAGGGTAGTAGGCATGAGAGAGCAATTGTAAATGTGGGTACAAACAGAGTGTGAGGTTGCCAGGCAGTCTGCTTCACTGCTATTTATAGGAGTTGTCTGGGAAACAACAAAAAGTTGATCTAGGGGTCCTGGTGCCCATGAGAAACTGTCATTAGTGCAACAAAGGTGAGGAATCCCCAAGGTCTATGGGAGGTTGAGCTGTTATGAGTGCTGCTTGAAAAACAAACTGTAGGTAGTGTGTTATTCACAGCCCACATCCATGATGCCATACAGGGAAGCAGTCAGCATGACCACAACTCATCGATTTCAAATAAACATGCAGTTCAACCGAGATGATTTCAATCTGAAAAACATGTTCAGGAGACAGGACATCCCATTGTTTTGTTTGAAAGGAGATTCCATTGCTTTCTTGATTCTCTTTAAATAGAGAGAATGATAAGAGTAATATGGAAATGAAAGATGATGGATGGCCTATAGGTACCTTACTCAATGACAGAAAACAAGTCACATAAATATAAATATTAACCAATGCTCTGAGTTTAGTTCAGATGCTAATCTGTGGAATGTAATACATCCTGTTGCTTAATTATTATTTTTATGGATATAGTGGCCCAACATACCCCAGGCAATTGCATCAATAAAATCTTCTGCCAGAGTGGGTTCGGCACAGGGTTATGCTCCTTTTCTGCCAGGTGAACAGCTTTGGATTTATATTCCATGCATGCTAATATTTTGAGCAGGGTGTCCTGGATCTTGTTTTAAACACACAGTTGAAAACACCTGCATTCAGTTCCCAAGCTGAGCTTTAGTTTTGTTCCGGAGATGTGCCTGCTCACACCAAAAAAGATGTCAATTGAACTGAGTCATGTGATGCTACATAAAATCAAGCTTGCTACAAAAACAAATTGGCTGAAACAAATGCTTTCATCAAAAATGTCACTACTAAACAAGAAATAAAAGCAATATTTTTTTTCCTCCTGTGCAAGAGTAGTGGATTACAATTTTTTTGTTTTAAATTTTACATATAATTTTTCTACAGAGAATTATCATTTGTTTAAGGTTTATAAAGAAAGAAGATAAAAATTTCTCCCATCTAGCAATGAATCTTTAAGAAAATAATTTTATTGTAGTCATACTTTGTCGGAAAAAGCCAAAAAAATATTGGAGGGGAAATGATGTCAGAGAGTTTCTTTATCTCTCCAGTTTGTCGTATTAACCTGCTGGCACTAATTATATGATGTTCTCCTAGTTTGTGAAGGTAGATTCTTCAGGCTGGCTTCTAAGGCTAATAAAGTAAATGCTCAGGGGGCATCAGGAAGTTGAAAAAAGTAAAGGAAATTCAAGGAATTCTATCTTCAACCTCTTCTAAAACATTCTTTCTACACATATTCAAATGGCATTAAAACATTTATGTCCCCTAAACAGAATTCTGACTGTCACTACCAGGTTCAAAATACTGATCCAACTAGGAAAACAAGTTTGAAGCAAAATGTCATCCTTACATTCAGTATTGTTTTTCATTTCCTTTCAATAAAGGTTCAATGAGATTTATTCTAAGATACAAAGGATTTTAACTTTCATCTCTCTAACTCTCCATTGATAAGTGTTTTCGTGCTGTGATTTCAGTAGATATGACTAAAAGAGGGTAATATTAAATGAACCATGAGTAGCAAAAATTTTTAAAGAGATGCAACAGTAACTTGGATATCAGAGCTGTGTCTGTGCAACTTGAGAGCATGCAGATGTAAAGAATCCACTATCCAGATGTTAACTCTAAAATAACTTTAACTATTGGAATATTTTGTCTATACTGTGCTAACCAGCCAGTATTTCTGAGTATATGACTGTTCATACTGTGCAGACAAAACAGATGGATAATTTCATAGCACCATTCATTATTTTTATCCAGATGTTCTGCCATCAAGTTGGTAAAGCTTTTCTACGGTTTTAAAGTTGACACTTAATATAAACTTCAGATCCTATAGTTAGTTAGATTTGATGATTTTTGTGAAAAACTCATTTATAACTTTCTGATTATTTACCATTATTATTCTGAATAAGTAACTAATCTGACACTAGGTAGCTTATTATGTAATGTTAATATGTTAAGGGAGAAAGTATGATATCATACATACACACATAGATATAGATGGATGTATAAATAGAACACTGTGTAGTGTATCATTTTATATATAAATCCTATTTTGTTCACTGGCATGTGCATTAATAATTGTTGATGACATATAGATAAACAAATATGTAAATCCCTAGATACATAACCTAAAATTTCACTCTTATGCAATGTCATTTCAAGTGTTCTTTTTTGGGAGTATACAAAAAATAATCACATTGCTCAGGCTTATTTGAAATGTGTTATTTGTAAGGAGACAGCATCTCTATATAATTTAATAATTCTAAAGATTTATCGCTTGTGAGGTTCTTTTCATCCTCCACAGAGATGACATGTATCACTGACTGCAGTAATTTTAAACTAAGGGTATTTTTTTTTTTTACATTTCTTCAGAAGCTCGAGCTTAAATATTATTGGGACAATATATATCTTTGCTTTAAAAACCCCTCACAAAATGTAATAGCTTTTAACATAAAATAAATAAACACATTGTTCTTTGAGATTAGGTCACTGTCTTTGAAATCTACTGTGTTAGAATGTTAATTGAGTTTGACATAAGCATGGATATAAAATGCATCGCGCCATTTAACTTACCAGCAGTGAAACTGATTACCAATTCTAATCGTTGTCTGCATGGTTACAGCATACTGAGATGGAGATGTTGAATATTTTAGTTTGTGATATTATCATGGTTGTTTAAAGTACTGACTACGTGTTTTGAAACCAATAGAAGTAATTGGTATGCATGTTAGAACTAGCAGGCTGAGCACATCATTTATTTATAGATTCTTTTGATGTAACTCTATGGGGGAAAAAGTTAATAAAACATGGTTCAAAGATAAATTTATACTCACCACTATAATATGACATAGAGCACAAATTATTGTACAAAAAATACTGTTTTCTAGTGAAACACATTCTTTATCCTCTCTTAATCTATTCACTGAAGCAACAAGAAAAGGGCTGGGAAGAGACAAGAAGTGCACAGGAATTATTAATTCTTTTAAACTTTTCTGAAGCAACTTGTGACAACTAAAATCCATGTGCTGTCAGAGAAAAATCAAGAAATACAACAGAGTTTTAACCATCCTATTTTCTACCATAAAGAAAGTTAGAGTGTCACAGGGCAGGTTCACTGGCAAGCCAGCATAGAAAAGGAGAGGACTGGAACAGATATTTAAGGAAGTAACATGGCGACCTCAAGTGCAAGGTCAGATGGGGAGAGGAAGGCAGTTTTGTCCACACATCCTTCTGCCGTGGAGAGGCTGACATGCTTTGTCTCTATTCAAACAGGAAAGCACATTTTACAATAATATTAATCAAATGCCTAATTATGGTCAGAGAACTGCTGACTTCACACTTGGTAAACTTCAGGCAGAATCAAAGCTTACAACAATGTGCAGAAAAATATAAAACTGCTGACAATAAAAGATTTGTTAAGTAATGTAGGCTAGACATGGACAAGAAGAAAGAAAAGAGGATGCGACACGCAGGACGACGGCTGGCCTGTCTCAGTGCCTAGTTTTGCAGAAGTGTTCTTGATCATAGGCAGCCATGCAAAGCAGTGGTTAGGGGACCACCTGGAAAATCAGAAGGGGTGGCTTTTGACTTCTATCAACAAGTATGTAATCTTAGGCAGGGAGTGTAATTCTTTGGGGCATTATTTTCTTTATTTATGGGGTAGATGTTTTCCCATTCTCCTTCTAATTCTTGGTTCCATGATGTTTTTCCTCTAGAATGTTTTCAAAGTGGAAAATTCTAGGTCCAAGAAGTAGAAAAGACTGGCCTGATTCTAGGGCTTAGGATGAGCTCATTTAATTCTCAACAATAACCTTGTGAGATATTATATTTCCATTTTACGGACGAGGAAGTCAAGGCTCAGTTGTCATACACAACCATAATTAATAGAGCCAGGATTTAAACCCAGACATTTTAACCGGGGCTGCCTGTCATTCCGTCCATGTTGCTGATCGTGAATGGCAACTAAATTCGTGTCTGGATTACAACGGGCGCACGCTCAGGGTTTTTTCAGGGCCCAAGAGAAAAACGTGTTTGTACCTCCAGCCAGGTGTACTCGTGCAGCGTAGACAGGATGGTCCTGGCGTGGAACGTGGAACGTGAGCATGCTGCGGGTGACCAGGAGGTTCCAGCTGCCGGAAGGGGGCGGCCTTTGGTCGGTCAGCCTGCACTACGGCTGCCTGTGGTGCTGTCAGTCAGTCCCCTGGCTTCCGCATGGGCCCCACCCCCTGCTCCAGGAAGAGCAGAAGGAGCGCTGGAGCCTGTTTGCTTCAGACACTTTAGCTCCCAGAGCTTGGGCACCTAACATCAAACACAACAAATGTCTGTGTTTAGCCCAAACTTTTCAGTTGAGTATGACCCCTGCATTTTGTGAGCAATGTCCTGCCATGGGCGCTGCCTAGCTCAGCCAGGTGCCTGAGATAGGCTGAGAAGGGCTCACGTTCATCTCTACACTGTTTCTACCTTACAGATCCCTTATTAATCAGAGTCACCATGAGTGGGCTGAGTGGGAAAGGAGATAAGGTCCTCTCCCAGGTGTCTCTTCCTCTGACTATTTCATCCCTGTAGGTGGGCTTCAGTGCTTAAAAGTCTCTGTGTCAATAGTATTTAATTTAATAAAATCTACGCTCATTAATCAGTGTTTTATAGACTCAAGCATATGTTGAAATTCTTATTAACGTGCTTTTTTTTTTATCAAGTGAGAGGCAGGGAGACTGATGGACTCACGCATGCACCCTGACTGGGATCCACCCAGCAACCCCCTTTGGGGCTGATGCTCTGCCCCTCTGGGGCCACTGCTCTGTTGCTCAGCAACTGAGCTATTTTAGCTCCTGAGAGGCCATGAAGCCATCCTCAGTGCTATGGGCCAACCCATGTCTGCAGGAGGGAATGAGAGAGAGAAGCAGATGGTTGCTTCACCTGTGTGCCCTGACCAGGAATTGAACCCAGGACTTCCACATGCTGGGCTGAGGCTCTACTACTGAGCCAACCAGCTAGCGCCAACATGCATTTTTAAAATGAAAACTTGAGGTTCCTGACTGGTCAAATATTACAAAAATATAACTATAAAAATAAAAGCCAATAATTAGAAAAATGCTTGACATTTCCCCTCCCTACCTAAATATATATGCTCCTGTGGAGACTGCGTTCCTGAATAATCAATTAACATCCTCAGCATTACAGGAAGCTTCTTCCAGGCTCTTTCATCTTTTGAGACCCATTTATAATTTGTTACTAGTTTCTTGTCATTACAGAGGTCAGTATAAAGTACATCTCCCATAGGTCTATGGCAATAGTAAAGCTAAACAAGGAACATCAGCTCTTGTCAAATACTGAATATTAAAGATGTATAAGTAAGCTTGGGCTGCTATAACAAAATACCATAGACTGGGTGGCTAATCCCAGTGTTTTTCAAACACCTGTCTGGGGACAGGTCTGCCAAAAATTTCATGCTGGTCCACTACTTAACTACCCCGATGTTGTATGAAGATTATAGACCCAATGATCTTCGTTGAGTTTGCTTTATGCTCATGGTGATTTCTGCCTTAGTGATCTCTGAAATAATTGTCCTATTTTCATTGGGTCCCCAAATGTAAAAAGGTTGAAATCCACTGGGTAAAACCACAGACATTTATTTCTCACAGTTCTGGAGGCTGGGAAGTAAAGATAGACGTGCTGGTAGATGAGAGTTCCGTTTCCTGTCTTGCAGACAGCCACCTTCTCATATAACCTATTAAGGAAGAACCCTGGTCTCATTTCCTTTTCTTATAAAGACACGAATCTCATGTGTCATGGAGCTCCACCCTCATGACCTCATCTAAACCTAATTACCCAAAAGGTGACACCTGCAAATACTATCTTGGTGGGGGTTAGGGCTTCTACATATGAAGTTTGGGTGGACACAAACATTCAGTCCATAACAAAGAGGCAATAAAATTTTTCATCTTTTCATCCTCTGGATGGAAATGACATTGTTCTGCATAGAAACCTTTTATCACCTGTTCTTGATATTTGTTCGTTGATCATTCCAATAATGTCCTTTGTGTGCTTCTCAGCGGTGGTAATCCAGACTAATGCTGTTTCAGTTTAACTCAAATTTTATGCTATTGTGACATTCAGATTCTCCCTCGTACTGAGAAGAGTAAGTTTCAGAAAATTTAATAAACAGTGACTTTACATATTTCTTGATTTGTGGTTAGTTTATCACAGGTGAGGCATATAATTTAATATTTTAGGAAGGATAATTTCTCTCCACTAAAAATAATTAAGCAGGAATAAAACTTAGACTCTTTTATGGTTGAAATACAGTTTCTGCATACATCTCTATTTACTAAATGAATAAATTCAGAATGCAAATATTTCAGTTAGCTAGAAGATTTCAAAAGTGTCCTTTCAGATTTGTGGAAAGTAAGTGAATAATATGCAGTCAACAGCTAGAGGATGCCTTATTTTCCTATTTGTGTTTCTATTTCTCTTTATCCTTTTTTTTGTCATTTTTTTGGGGGGGTCACAGTTTTTCAGCTTTCAGCACTCTTTTATACAGTTGCAATTTTATGGAATTTATTCTTTTGCCTGCATCATATAATACAGACAGGAACTAACAAGCCGGTGAACCAGGAAGCTGAGAGGAGAAAGACAATGTCAGTTTTCCACTTATATTTCTCCTTAATGTTTATGCTTTCCATTTCTACCGTCTAGGTCCTCTGTAGTGTAAAATCAATGGGTTAATTTTTCAGAACCAGGTAGTTGGATCAGGATAGGATAATATGAATAGAAAAAATCAAATGGCAGAGGAGCCCCTTCTACAGGCAGAGCACTCCCTGGTTGTTCTAAATTGTAGTAAGTTACAAAATCCATTTCTCATAATAAGCATTATAAATACCAAATGTTTACCATGTGCCAAATACCAGTCTAAGCACTTGCATATATTATTTCATTTAAAACACAAAACCACCTGACTCTGTTTTTCACATGAAGATCCAGACCCATTTTAAAACAGTTTAGTGAACTATGACTGGCATTTAAAAAGAAAACCAGAATAGATGAGAAAAACAGTATTGCAAATCACATATAATAAAGACAAATACTCTTTCAAATGTTTGTTTCAGTATATGTGTGACTATTTGTGTGTGTGTTTTCAGTCATTATGTCAAATGTATATATTTCGGACTGATAGGCATAGATAAAAACTTCAAAACACTACCTCATGAGGCAATGTTACTCTATTTCAATTTTAGAGGAAAAGTCAAAAGACCTGGCTTTCTAACTATAATTTCCAAAGTTCCCGAATGAATAAGCTTCGATAGTGGTTTTAATGGCGCCTAATAGGTTAACACTATTGTTGCATGTTGCTTCCTGTCTCTCTGATGGTTTGCACTTCCTTAGAATCAAGGCAGCCCTCGCTCAGGGTGATTAAATCTCAGCTCAGGCCATCTGTGCCATTGAGTAAGTGAGATACTTCAAATAAGTGAATGATGAATTCTGTTCCAGACTGTCCCATAAAATTATAATAAAAATAATAATGAAGTGCTCTCTAATAAAAAGAAAGTCGTTACAAATACTGTGCTATTGATTTCAAAGGGCAGTAATTTTAGAAGAGCTCTTTCATCTGTGTTATAAATCTTGGCAACCGGTGCAGAAAATGTCAAGATTTTAAAAGCAAACAAATAGAAATAAAAAAATTATCTCACTGCTCATCTTTCCTGCTGTTTTGAGTAAAACTAAGGTAGGACAAATATTTAAACAGATGGCTCAATGATATGCTTTTTTCTTTACTAATCATAGTTATTAAAGCACTCACTTTATTTTTATTGTGTTTTAAACGAGCAGAGAAAATCTGAGTCTGATAATGACCTTTGTACATCATGCTGCAAATTGATTTTGATGACCTTTCCCTCTTCAATAATTAGGCTGGCTTCATGCACATTCATCTCCCGGCTCTGCTCTCAGAGTGCACAGCTCAGTGTTTTTTCCTGCTGGCCCCTCAAAACCCTATTCTCCTTCCCCTTTCCCAGCTTCATCTCCGTCATTGCTGCATTCGGTTTCTATCTCTCCCTGAAAGCCACAGATTCTTGAATAAAGAATGAATAGAGGCATTTAGAAGCTGACAAAAAAAAAAAAGAATAGTTATCTAACTGATGTTTTGAATGATCAAATATCTGAATTGTCATGTAATTATGACCATTACCATGATGTCATTGTCATAGTCATTTGGCAATTGTGTACATTGTGTTGAAGACTTATTACCCCACTGAATTATATCTCCGTAGTTTAATGAATTTTATAAGGGTGTTTCTTTGTGGCTAATGTGAACAGATGGTAGAAGTGGAAAAGAAATAAATTATGCCTCATTTTCCCTTACATTTTCTTTATTATGCTCTGAAATTAAGAACATTAGACTAACACATTTATACACCCATATTTTAAAATCATAATCTTTAAAATACATTTGTCAGAGATCTCCAAATTCTGTTTTTTTGTTTTGTTTAGACTTATTATTTGTATGGCAAGATATACATAACATATAATTTACCATTTTACCCACTTTTAAGTGTACAGTTCAGTTACATTAAGTCCATTCACATCACCACTCCCTAGTTCCAACACTTTTTCGTCATCCCTAACCTTTAGAAATATATTTAAGCAACTACATTTTTAGTCCATTAGGGAACTTCTCTCCCTCTTCCTTATGTGAGGGTCATTAAATCATATTCTCAACATATCATTTATACATGAGCCCCTAAACCTGCAGTTAATTATAAATCTGTGTTTCTCAGGACGACAGAGTTCCAGAGAAGTTTTTTGAGGAGTATTAGTACAAGAGAGAATAGTTTACTGAGGAATAGTAGTAAAGAAGCTTTATAGGTGATAATAGCTAACATTTATGGAACATTTAGTCTGAGTGAAGCATTAAGGTAATTACTATACACGTGAAGAAAAAACATTCAATAACAAAATGTAGCTTAAGACATTTCTTAAGGCAAAGTTGAAGTTATTATTACCTTGACCTTTCCCACAAACATAACAGTTGAGTTTTTCATGCATATGTGTATTAATCCATAATTAGTAGGATCATAAGCAAACTGAACCCAGTCTAAAGAGTTTGCAGGTCTTCGTGTTACTTGCTCCTTCCTATTAGAGCTCAAATAGGGAAACAAAAATTAGACAATAATTTTTGAATGGAGGAAAGTTAATACAGGAAACTGGGTAGATAGGTGATGGAAATGTTGAAAAGCTAACAGGAAATGGCCAGGCAATCCAGGCCGGGCAACACTGAGAGCCATTGCTAGCCTGCAGGACCAAAGTGGTGATGGCAGTGTTCTGGGACCCCAATGGTGGAAGTCACTGCTGGGCAATTAGGTGATATTTCAAAATGAAGATGAAGCAATAAAATATCCCCTAATTTTTGTGAGCAATGTGTATATAGCCATGGTTAGAGACACACTCTCACAGATACAGAAGAAGAGAAATATTCTGATTTCTTTCTTCCTCATATGTTTTAATCTCCTTACAATTATTCCACTGTCCAAACCTAACCAGAAGCCAAATAACAAAGTATACCATGAAATAGCTTGTAGGGAAGACCTACCCCTAGCCCCTGGGGTGTGACAAAGAACAAAGCAGGGAAAGGGTGAGGAAGGGACTTAAGGGTAACTGGGTCAAAGACTGGCCCTGACTTTCCAAGTCAGGACCTGCTGAAACCCTTTCTGAAAAAGACGATCAGAGGAAAATGTAGAAAGATTATTGGAAGGCATGACGTGCCATGAAATGACAAGATATGCTTTGAGACAGCTTCCCAAGGAAGATGACACCTCTCACCTCTGTCATCCTTGATTCTTTTTCTCATTCCTCACACCCAATTAAGGGCAAGTCTTAGCTTTACACTCCAAAACATGTCTTCCATCCAACAACTTTCACCACCTCCATTGATGCCGTCATTATTTCACACCTGCATTTTTGTAATAACCTCCAGTTTTTACTTTTAAGTTTTTCTCCTCATTTAAAAAATTGAGATAAATTATACACACAACAAAGCATATGGGTCTTAAGAGAGTTCTAATGAATGTATCTGCCTATGTAAACACTCCCCTATCAATATATACAGTGTGTCCGTAAAGTCATGGTGCACTTTTGACAGGTCACACGGCCAAAAATGTACCATGACTTTACGAACACACTGTAGAGCTTGTTTCATCACCTCAGAAAGCCCCTCATATCTGTCCAGTCCCGTCAAACTCACACCTCTCATAGGCAACCACCTTTCCACTTTCTAATACCATAAATTTCGTTTACTTATTATTAAACTTCATTTAAATAGAAGCATACAGTATGCATTCTTTTACATCTTTTTTCATTCATCCAAATATTTTTGGGATTCACCCATGTTGTTGTGTATTATTCATTCTTTTATTAACTGCTAATTAGTACTCCATTTTGTGGACATACTACAATAATATTTACCAATTCTCCTGTTGATAGACATCTGGACTATTTCCAGATTTTTGTTACTTTAAGTAAAGTTGTTAAAAACTTTCTAGCACATTCATTTTGTGGACATATGTTGTCATTTCTCTTGGGTAAATTCCCAGGAGTAGAATAGATTGATTGTATGGTAAATGTATGTTAACTATAAGGAAATGTTAAACTGTACTCTGAATTTGTTATATCATTTTAAACTTCCACCACCAACATTTGAGAATTCAAGCTGCTCCACAATTTTGAAAGCATTGATATTGCCAGACTTTTAAATTTAGCTGTTCTAGAGGGTATGCAGTAGTATCTCACTGTAGTTTTAATTTGCATTTCTCTGACAATAAATGATTTTGAAATTTTCATGTGCTTTTTGGCCATTTATATATTTCCTTCTATGAAGGATCTGTTCAAGTTTGTGTCCATTTCTTACCTATTTGTTTGTTTCTTATGTATGTGAGGCTTTTAAAAAATTTTATTTTAGGTTTAATTTCTTTTTTTTTTTTTTTTCGGTGAGAGGAGGAAAGATAATGAGGCAGACTCCCGTATGCACTCTGAGTGGGATACATCCAGCAAACCTTGTCTAGGGCCGATGCTTGAATGAACTGAGCTAATTTTAGTGCCCGGGGCCAGCGCTCAGACAAACCAAGCTATCTCTCAGCACCTGGGGCCAACACTCAAAACAATTGAGTCACTGGCTGCAGGAAGGGAAGAGAAAGGGAAAGAGAACCAGATGGTCACTTTTCCCATGTGCCCTGACTGGGAATTGAACCCAGGACATTCACATGCCAGGTTGATGCTCTATCCCCTGAGCAACTGGCCAGGGCCTAGGTTTAAATTTTGATGAGGTTAAATTTTATGTATTTTTCTTTTATCATTAGTGCTTATTATATTTTTTCTAAGATATCATTGCCTACCCCCAAACCCTAAGGATGTTCTGTTTTCCTCTAGAGGTTTGAGGTTTTAGCTCTTGCATTTAGGTTTGAGGTTTTAGCTCTTGCTCTATGATATATTTTGCCTTATATTTGTGTATCATATAAAATGGTGGGTCAGGATTCAATTTTCTTTTTTGTTTCTTTTATGTGAGAGGATGAGAGATAGTGAGACAGACTCCTGCGTGTGCCACAACCGGGATCCACCCAGCAACACTCATCTGGGACTGATGTTCAGGTACTGAGGTATTTTTAGCATCAGAAGCTGACATGCTTGGACCAACCAAGCCATTCTCAGTGCCCAGGACCAACGCTAGAACAATCAAGCCACTGGCTGCGGGAGGGGAAGAATGAGAGGAGAGGGAGCGGGAGGAGGAGAGAAACAGATGGTTGCTTCTTCTGTTTACCTTGACCAGGAATTGAACCTGGGATGTCCATATGCTGAGCTGACACTCTATCTAGTGAGCCATTGGCCAAAGACAGGGTTCAATTTTTTTGCACACATTTATCTGGTTGTTCCAACAATATTTATTGAAAAGACTTTTTTCACATTAAATTGCCTCAGTTCTTTGTTGAATAAGAAATAAACCTGTTAACGAAGACATATTTTTGGATTCTCTTCTCTGTTTCATTGTTTTATTTTTCTATCCTTACTTGTCTATCACTTTTCTGATAATGTACTGTAGCTTTGTAATAAGTCTTGCAAAAACAACAGTGTCTGTCCTTCAACTATCTTTCAAGAATATTTTAGGTTTTTCTTTGCATTTCTTTATAAATTTTAGAATCTATTTGTCCATATCTACATAAAAACTTGATTAGATTTTGATTGAACTTCTATGATGCATCAATTTTGGGAAGAACTGACATTTTTACATTACTGAACCTTCATACCATCAACATAGCATGTCTTTCTATTTATTTAAAAATTCTTCAGTTTTCTTGAACAATGTTCTACAGGTTTTGGTTCAGAGTCTTGTTCACATTTTAAGTTTATTTCTACATTTAAAAATATATTTTTGGTGATAGTAAATAGCATTTGTGATAGCCTGCTTCCAAGAAAGTTCTCAAAGATTTTCACTTAGTTTTGTTTGCCTTTGTGTAAACATTCCCCACTAAATAAAGCTGCCCTGTATACCCAGAGGACATTGTGAGGATGACAGAGTGGGACTTCCAAAGTGGAGTCATAAAAGAAACTATGGTTCTGTCTTGATCTTTTTTAGGTCATCATTTACTTTGGAGGAGGCTACTGACGAATCAGAAGGAATCCAAGAAGTCCAATGGAGAGGCACATGTAGTAGGGAAGCAAGGTCCCTTGTCAATATTCAACATCAACTTGCCAACGGTGTGAGTGGGCCTTCCTAGAAGTGAATCTTCTAGTCCAGTCCAGTCTAGCCTTCAGGATACTGCTACTCTGGTTGACATCTTGACAGCAACCCCTTGAAAGACTCTGAGTTAGAATTACCCAGCTAAATTGTCCCCAAATTCCCGATCCATAGAAACGTGCGAGAGAATAAACGTGTACTGTATTGTGGTTTTAAGCCATTCTGTTTATAGTAATTCAGTATGCAGCAATAGGGAGTATAATACAATATGGTTTTTGTTTCATCTTTTAATTGTTTCTTGCTAGTAAATAGAAATAAAATAGATTTTTATGTGTTGATCATGTGTCCTGTGACCTTGCAAAATTTACCTATTAGTGCTAGTTTTTGGTTTTACAGATTTTGTTAGAATTATTTATATGTCAACAGTGGGTAGGACATGTAGTAACAATATCCACTAGAAGTAGTCATAGCATATGCTTGCCTTGTTCCTAATTCTGAGGGAAATGTTCAATTTTTTACTGAACCCAACTATGATGTTACCTATAGTTTTTATAAATGCCTGTTATTAGATTGAGGAAATTATCATCCACCTATAGTTTGTCTAGAATCAGAGGTCCCCAAACTATGGCCCGCGGCCGCATGCGGCCCCCTGAGGCCATTTATCTGCCTCCCCTCCCCCGCCGCACTTCCAGAAGGGGCACCTCTTTCATTGGTGGTCAGTGAGAGGAGCACAGGATGCATCTGACCCATAGTTTCCATCGAAATACCGGTCAGTTTGTTGATTTAAATGTACTTGTTCTTTATTTTAAATATTGTATTTGTTTCCATTTTATATTTTTACTTTAGAATAAGATATGTGCAGTGTGCATAGGGATTTGTTCATAGTTTTTTTTATAGTCCAGCCCTCCAACGGTCTGAGGGACAGTGAACTGGCCCCCTGTGTAAAAAGTTTGGGGACCCCTGGTCTAGATTTTTTATCAATGGGTGATCACACTGTTGTTGGCTTTTAAAGAAATCATTGGAAGATTAAAAAGAAATTCACTTCTACTTATCCACATAGTCATTATATCCAAAGTTCTTCACCCTTTTCTTTCATCTGGTATTAGTTCCCTTCCTCCTGAAGAATGAACAGTGGATCTCCTGGTAAGAGACTCTTCTGACTTTTGTTTACCTGAAGATGTGTATTTTACGCCACTTTTCAAAAAGTTTTCTTCAGAGTACTTTACACTGTCAACACATTTATTTACTTGTGTTTCCTCTTATGGGAAGATGAGGTTGATGAGGTCAGATGCCTGGTCTTTCTTGTTTACTTCTGGATTCACTTCACCTGCGCCTGTGTCTGTCACATGGTGTCAGCCCATTTGTTGGCAGAAAAAGTGAGAGAGACAGAGAGAGAGAGAGAGAGGAAAGAAGAAAGGAAGAAAGGAAGAAAAGAAGAAAAAAAGGAAGAAAATTTAATTGGTGCTGCTATTTATGGCCTCTATGAAAATGTTTGGGTTTGACAGTGTTTCTTGAAACATTCATTATATCCATCTGGTGTTTGAGTGGTCCAAATTAGTTTTCTTACAATAGCAATAAAAAATATCTGGCTAGGAGGAGGTAGAGAAAATGCAATTATAGATAGGCCTCCAAAAATGTATAATGCATTTGAAAGTGCAAACTAACAATCTATTATGACCTTGCTGTTATGTGTGTGTGTGTGTGTGTGTGTGTGTGTGTGTGTGTGTTATTATGGAAGGCATTCCCTATTTCATATTCCATATAGAATATATTAATTGAAACTTTAGAAGTATAAAAAATAGATAAACTTTATTATAAATAAATACTACTAATTTATACATAATCATTCTTAAAATGAGACATAGGATTTATTAGCACTTTTTCAGAATGTGTGTACAGTGATTCTGTATCTAATGACATGAAAATAGGCACAGGGCCTGGGAGGAGAAAGCTGGTGGCAGGAGGCAAGGATAAAGATGACAGGCCTAATATAAGGGGGATTGGGCACAGAAGAGTAGGCCTCCAATATAGTCAATCAACAAAGAAATTTTTGATAAAAAATATTTTGAAAACATGCACAATTCTAAACCAGTACTTTAAGCTAACAGTGATTTCTTAGCTTGCAAAAGGAAAATACATTCTAAATAATGTTATTTATAATATTCATAATGTTGATTATACATCAGCTAAGAATCCTCAGCTAGGCAAGATTAGGCCTAAGCTGAACAGTGGTAAAATATATTTTCTAAGGAAGAAATGCCATGGAATTCAAGTTACATGCTCTATTATTTAGTAGAATACTATTCCAGGATAAGACTGAAAACGTTGAGATTTGGGTCATTTAAAATGTGCCTGAGCAAAATACAAGCTGTCCACATCAATTCTGTGGATACAGATGTCAGCCAGGTGAGCGAACAGGATGTGTTCATCCCTAATTTTGCCGTTAGACAATGTTTGATAGAGCATATTACGAGGTCAGGCAACAGTCTGAAGAGAAAATACTTGGTGTGGGTCACCTTCTGAAAGGTAAGTGGTATTAGAGTCAGGTTTTAGACAGACTATGTCTAAAATGTCAGGTGACCTTCCTCCCTTGTTTGCCACAACAGAAGTGCTTTAAACCTGCTGTCTGTCCCTCTTAGTCTCAGTAGAATCCCAAGTTATACAATAAATTATATGGTTATCCAATTTAAATGTCAAGTCTATTACTGTAAAAAATTAGGTGAGTTTTTAAGTTTTCAAGTCTTAGTTCCTTGCTATTTAAAATGGTAGTAATGATATATAATTCTGTAGCATGTTAAGAGGTTTAAATGAGATTTTTTCAGGAAAGAACCAACTTGTGCCTGGCTGGTTTGTTCAGAGCAAACTATTATTTCCTTATTGCCTGCATACTCCTCGAGAAGATAATTAGAGCCTCAGTAATATAAGCCCAGCATGCCCTTCTCCTTCATTGTTCTTAAACTTAAACTTCATCTGCCTAAAACTTCACAAGCTTTTCCAACTCTAAGCCTTGGGCATGTTATTTCTTAGCTTAAAACGCAATCCCTCTCTTTTCTTTCTCATTATCTATAAATTCTCCATACTTTCTAAGGGTCACCTTTTTCTGAATATTTATAGCTAGAAGTAACCTTTCCTATGCATAAGCACTTTTAAAAACTTTATGGCTTGCACTCTTCAAAATGATTTAAATATTTAATTATGTGATAAAATATTTTATATTATTTGGCTCTACCTCCATTTTTTATTGATTAGGTTGTTCATTATGATGCCGTTTAGATATGCCATAACTTATTTAACAATTCTCTCGCTGAATAATATTTAAGTTGTTCCTAGTTTTTAATTATTAGGATTTTCTATAATTATACATTATTATATTTTAAATTAATATTATATACTATGTTATTACCTATATATTTTTTTTCATTGATTTAATTTGAATTAATTTCATGGGCAGAAAGTTGAGACTTTTTCATATGCTAACTACTTACTTTTTTTTAATGAGGTGCCCACTTTTGTTCCTTTACTATTGTTTATATTAGATTGTTCTATTTTTTAAAAAATATGTTTATAAGTTTCTTTCCAAAATTAAAGAAATTACTTATTTTTGGTCATATGTTTCTTGTTCATGAAATGTCTTCTGTTTGTAATGTTTTGGAGTTTGCCGAAAGGTTTTTCTTTTAAGTTTTGTCTAAATTATGAAATTTATAGTTTCTGAGTTTTGTGTCTGCTTAGAAAGATCATCCCCATCCCAAGGTTATAAATAAGCTCAGTCATCTTTGATCCAATACTTTTATGGCTTCGTTGTTTACTCTAAATCTTTGATCCATCTGGAGTTTATTTTTATATATGTAGTGATTTGAAGATGTAGCTTTATTTTTTCCAAATGACTACATTGTTATTACAGATTTATTGAAAAAATAATCTTTACCCCCACTGGTTTGGGAATGCTTTCTTTATGCTAATTTCCACATGTATTGGGGTATATTTCTGAACTCATTCTCTTTCACTGATATTTCTGTGTATTCCTGAGCCATATTTCAAATAATACGCATGTTTTATTATGTGGTATGACTCTTTACTCTTCTTCTTCTTCAGAATATTTCTAGATAGTTTTATGTGTTTATTTTCCAGGCTAATGTAGTAATATGGTTTCATTTGTAGATTTTTATTTTTTTTAATTGATATATGAACAATATTGAGTTCTTTTTCTAAGAACAGGATCAGTTGCATTTTATTGAAGGTTTTCACTATGTTTTCCAATAGACACTGAAATACTTTCAACTTGTAATGTCCTAAAGATTCTTTATAAAGTTGTTCAGAAACACCTTTCTTTTTGAGACTATTATTGAGATATTTTCTTCCATGATATATATATATATATAATTTTATTTAGAAAATTAAATTTAATGGGGTGACATTAATCAATAAGAGTACTTAGGTTTCAGGTAAATATTTCCCATAGGAGTTGAACTGTTGATTGTGTTGTGTGCACATCACCCAAAGTCAAATAATTTTCTATCACCTTATATTTAACCCTCTTTATTCCCCCTGACCCATCCCAACAACTCCCTCCCCCTGGTAACCACTTCACTTTTATCTATGTCTATGAGTCTCATTTTTATATCCCACCTATGTGTGAAATCATCTAGTTCTTAGCTTTTTCTGATTTACTTATTTCACTTAGTATAATGTTTTTTAAGGTCCACCCATGTTATCATTTAAATTATTACTTATATCAAAAAATGTATGCTTATTAATAATGTAAATATTATATCTTCCTTTGTAACAGCTTTCTAGTTTTTCTTTTTTCAGGTAATATGCAACCACATTATCTGCAAGAAATAATAATACTTTACCTTTTCTTTTCAAATATTGATAGTCTGTTTTAGGTCAGTATAATTGGTATACTGATAATTCTGCTCATTGGGGTTCAAATTCAAACATATTCAAGTTAATTAAACATGCTAATCCTTAGTTTCCTCATTTGTAAAGTGCAAAGAATAGTAGTATTTGTCTCACAGGGTTCATGTAAAGATCAAATTGATAGAGTGTATAGAACAATTAGTAAAATACCTAGAATATAATACACCCTAAAAAATGTAAATCATTGTTTTATTTTCCTGAAAGCTAGTCTAGTATTGTAGTATCATCGTTAAATAATACTAATAGCCATTTTCAATTGCATTCATTTATAATGTGTAAAATAGCCTAATGGTCTATTTGTAAAAATAGATTATAGTATAGTAAACATATAGTTTAGATTTACCAGAGTTACAATATCATATAATTTTATAATTTTAAATAAAGACAAGAAATATTGTGGAACTAAATGGCTCTTAATTTTATGTTTTTGGTGAGCTATGAGTAAATTAACACATTAGAAAAAGAGTGATAATAGTGGAAAGTCTTGTTTTATGTTTCTTAACTTTAATGGGACAGTTTATTACTTTATATCATAAATATTTATTTACATGTTCTATCTTTTCTGATAGAAAATGTAGGTGCCATGCTCAGCTGACTCATCTGCATAATCAATTTGGGCAATTAATAAAACCTTTTGGCCCTGGCTGGTTTGCTCAGTGGATAGAGTGTTGGCCCAGCATATGGAAGTCCCAAGTTCAATCTCTGGTCAGGGCACACAGAAGAAGCGACCATTTGCTTCTCCTCCTCTCCCTCCCGCCCTTCTCTTCCTCTTCCCTTCCCTCAGCCAGTGGCTGATTGGTTGGAGTATTGGCCCTGCGGTGCTGAGGATAGGTCGGTTGGTCTGAGCATCAGCTTCAGGCACTGAAGGTAGCTCAGTTGATTTAGGCATTGGCTCCAGAAAGGGGCTGCTAGGTGGATCCCCAGCTGGGGTGCATGTGGGCCTCTATCTTCCCTCCTCCCACTAAAAAAACAAAACAAAAAAACCTTCTGTGGTACATTGCCCAAAGTAGGCATTCAATAAATATCCTTTAGGTAAAGACATAAATAAACTACATCATGAAGAAATAAGTGAACTCATAAACAATATATTTTTCCAAGTTCTACAGGGTCCAAGCATATGCAATGAAAACATTGTGCTATCCCATCCTCAGTTGGCAAGAGACAGTATCATACTTCATCTCTCTCTAATACATGTAACATTCTTTAATAGGAGAAAGATATTTATTCAGGAACTTCTATGTACAAAACATTGACTAGAGGCTTGAAATGTGAAACACACTTTCATCAAGGATGATTTTTTTCCCCTTTAATGCACATGTGTTAAATCTTACTCTAACCACTATTTTTTTTGTCTTTCACTCAGAGTGAAAATTGCAGATATCTTGTTTTCACTGTAAAACCTGATTTATATGCTTCAGCTAAATGCAGAGATTTCATTTATGAATGCTAGTCAGTGATTTATATCACTGTTTTCCTTTTGGACAAGTCACTGCAAAATAATTTTTCTCAAGGAAGATAGTATTAACCTTTTCCAGTTGCCGAGCCGCTCTTCTAGGAGTATCAATTCTACTTTATCATACTGTCAGGAACTTTATTACATTTGATAAACAAATAAATACAGCCCCACACATCAAAACACTAAAATGACTATTTTGAGGATTAGCTCTCTAATAATCACCTACAACAGATTATGGAGCCTCTATCATATTTCAAAGAATTGGCCCTTCTCCAGTTGATACTGATATTGGGATTTGAGTTAATTGCAGATGCATCTCAAACAACAGAGCAGGTGCTAGCAGAAAGGACATTCCCTGTATTTTCTTTGTTATTTATTGTCAGAGCTCTTCTGCACTCAACCCTTGAGCAGGCTTTTTAGAGCTCACTGTATAACAATTTCATTCACTTTCATGTCGACAAGCTTTGGCTTGATAAAACAGAAAAATGCTGGCTAAAGCACGGCCGCCCTACCTGATTCATCTTGCTGAAGTTTCTGGCAGCTGCCCAAGAATGACCTGCTATCTTCCCAGTGTCCTTATCATTTTCCCATCTGGCAAGGGCTGAACCTTACTGATGCCGGGGAGTTAAAGTCCTGTATGGGCTGCATTCAAAGACCATTAACAACCGTAACTCTAAACATCATCCCCTTCTTTCAGGCAAGGTTAACAGTAGCCTATAGATAAATAAGAAGGTCAATATTTTATTTTTATTTAAATAAATATAAAGCCAACTGCAGGATTTCTTTAATGATGTAGGACTGTATGCTCCTTGGAACTATTATTATATCTTTAGATTTTGTGATCTTCCTTAAAATTATCCAAAAATATTTTTAAAGACCCCTTTCTCAGTTAAGGAACTTCTGGTGTTATTTGTCAATTTAATGTTAAATGGAGTAATTCATTATTTATTCTTTTTTTAAATCTAACTGGATTTCTCTCAAGAGGTCTTATGTTGGATGGTTATTTTGGTAATTATATTAGGAATTAACTACCAGAATGCAAAGGTCATTAAGAAAAGATATTAAACATATTTTGAAAACAGGCTAAAATGATAGAATAGTTTAAACTCTAATATTTAATTGTAGCAAAGTTTGAAGTTTATGATTAGGTTTTTTTAAAATAACTAAGATTATATGTAGATTAAAAGTAGATTAATTTCAAAACCTGATAGTGATGGAGCATTTATCACCCAAGAAATGATCAGAGTTTGAATATAAGACTATGAATTCTAATTAATTAGAATTTTTAGGCAATGGAAACTCCCTCATTACCTAGATATTTAAACCTTTTAACAGTTAACTTACAGTGCATGTTGGTGATTGCCAGTCTCATCTGCAAGAAGGATAAAGACATGGAGATGAACAAAATCCTTAATCATCCACCATCGTCAGGTTTAACAGGCAAGATCTGAAGACAGTCGGCAAATCCTCACTCTTTAATAAAGGAGAGACAACATTAAAAGAAATCAGATGTACTCCCCATTCCCCTGCCTCCAATAGGTCATTTGATTAGGAAATGTCACCACTTGCAGAAGCTACCTGGTGGCTAGAGAAGTTTCAAAACTTGGACCTTGAATCCTGCTTGGCCATTGAAACTTTCGGGGGCTAGAGATGAAAATGGAGGGAGAAACTGCAATTTCAATATCTGTGTTGATGAAGTTAGAAACTTGAATTCCACTTAGGAAGATGCTTAAATATGGGGGAATCTCCAATAGAATTTTGTGGGAAGATAAAGCCAAGATCTAATTCTGGAATAAAAACCAAGAATTAAATTTCTACGAATAATAACAAGAGTTCTCTTTGCTGTGGGCAGATTTGAGCCAGTGAGGGTAATTATTCAATCTGGGTGGCAGGTCTGAGAGTAGCCTATCAGTCTCTGTGAGAGTCAAGACTTTTGAGGTAAGGACCTGGCTAGGTAGCTCAGTTGGTTAGAGCTTGTCTTGATATGCCAAGGTTGCCGGTTCCATCCCTGGTCAGAGCATAAACAAGAATCAACCAATGAATGCATAAATAAGTGAAACAAAAACTTACTTTTCTTTATGTTTCTCTCTCCCCCTTTTTCTCTTTCTCTCTAAAAACCCAATTAATAAATAATAAAATAAAATGAAAAAATACTTTTGAGGCAAGGGCATTAGCTCCAGGGTAAGAAGAATGTAGTCAAACACCATTCCACTGCATGGGAGGTGGCCTGATACGTGTGACTTTTTATTCAGTCATTAAACTAATATTCATTCTCTAGGCACACCCTATGCTTGCAGTATCTGAGTGGATAAATGGTCATTAAAGATCCTTGGGGTTAAAGACTAGGAGAGCAGGAATTCTTACATTAATTTTCTTCCTTGCTTTCTCTTCCCTCTCTCCCTCCCTCCCTTATTTCTTTCCTTTCTTCGTTTTTTTCTTTCTGTTTACCTCCCTTCTCCCTTTCCCTCTCTTCTTTTTCTTTCTGAGGTGTTGTAAGTCCCCTCTCTATTCTCGAACCATTATTGAAGTTTTATTAAACCCCAAACACTCATCTTTGTGGTTAGGAATTTTAAGGAAGAGACATTTTCCAGCCTAAAAACAAAGTGACTTATTTGTATAAAATCGCCAACATTAAGAGAAGAGAATCATGTTTTGTGATAGCAATAGATGACCAGGAAGACCAGTATAAGATGTCAACTTGCTAGGGTGAAGAACAGCCACATAGCAAAGTTGTGAGACATACTAGCCTTCATCAAGAGAGTCTCAGAAATGCCTGGGGAGGGGTGCCTGGTGGCCAATACTGCCCTTAGACCCAGACAAGAAGAGTTCCTTCTAGGCCTGGGACTGGACAGGCCAACAGTGCTATCAGGGTAAGGTACCCAGATCCTAGACCAGCATAGCATGAGCTACTTTTTCCCCCTTTAAAGGTTTTCTCAAACAATTACATCTCTACCTCACCTTTAATGGTTAACAAGTTGCTGAAGTTGCTTCAGGACCCTCACCTATGGGACATCCCAGGGTCTTGTGGTCAGGGTCTAGTTTCTAAACAGTGGGCTGGAAAGCAGATTGCTCCTGCTTGAAATTTCTTTGAGGGATTGTGTAAAACTGAGCCTGGAGAAGGATACTGAGATGCTGACATGTCCCCGCTCACATGAGACATAGGATAATTTCTGGGCTCTGGACTACTGACCATCTTGGACTTAAATTGAATGTGAGGGCCCATGTATCTGTTCTCTCTATGGATAGCACCACACTACCTCGAGTCTATGAAACCCCAGGATGGCAAGGGGGTGTTATGGTTGTGATGTACTCTGTGTGCCCCCCAACTAGAGGCAGCCAGGGAAGGCTCTCCACCCCATCGTCAGGCACTCTTGGGGGAGGGGAAGTGCATGCTTATTGCCTCCTCAGGGAGACATATGCTGTGCAAAGCCAACAGGCCCATCAACTGTCAACTAACATCGTCTTTTCTTCTGAAGAATGTGGTGATGTTTTACTCTCCCTTGTCAGTCTTAAGCTACATCAAATGAACAACAGGCATTCCTTGTGAGAATGAGACTTTTTTTTTACTCCACCTACACACCTTTTGCCTATTGTACCTGTTAGTTGTGGAAGTCAAGGGAGCAGTCAACATTGAAAGAAATTATGTTACAGAAATGCTGTGATTGCAGCCCACAGAAATATTATTAGGAGACGTATCTATTCTGTGTTCATACACCCTAAAAATTTCTAGGGTGGATTTACCATGTCTGGAAAACCAAATGTTGTTCACATTTCTCTGCATACTCTGGGTGCACATGTATTTGTGATCATATCTATGAAGCTTAGTAACACTCTTTGAAATGGTCACTGGAAGCCAATGTTCACAAGCTGTGGGATGACTGATGCTGTATCATGAGAAATGGTAGACCTAACTGTAAATAACTAGTATTAGGGAATTACAGAGGTGAGAACTTGTTTTAATATAAATGAGCTCTGAAGAGCATGGCATTGTCTGTAATAGCAGTTGTTGCTACCTCTTTTCTCCTAGTGAAAGACTGCAAATCAAACAGGATGGTGGATTTGAAAACAAGGGACACAGGAGGTATTCTCATGGCCTACCTCATCTTGCAAGGTCGGTATGGCTGAGGATTCTTTTAGCTTGAATCAAGTGGACAATCTTTGTTTTGTGTGTGCATGTGTGTTTATTTAGACCAGGGGTCCCCAAACATTTTACACAGAGGGTCAGTTCACTGACCCTCAGACCATTGGAGGGTTGCCACAAACACTACTCCATACACTGACCACCAATGAAAGAGGTGACCCTTCCGGAAGTGCGGTGAGGGCCGGAAAAATAGCCTCAGGTAGCCGCAATTTGGCCCGCAGGCTATGGTTTTGGGACCTCTGATTTAGACAGTTAATTTTAATGGGGCAACATTGGTCAACTAGAGCACATAGATTTAGAGAAATCTCTAGATCATTTTGACATTCGATCATGTTGTATACCCATCACCCAAAGTCAAATTGTCACCCATCACCCTTCATTTGGTTTTCTTTATGCCCCTTTCTTCCTAACCCCTCCCTCTCCCCCTGGTAACCACTCACTCTTATCTATGTCCATGAGTCTCAATTTTGTGTCCCAACTATGTATAGAATCATACAGTTCTTAGTTTTTTCTGATTTACTTATTTCACTCAGTATAATGTTATCAAGGTCCATCCATGTTGTTGTAAATGATCCTATGTCATCATTTCTTATGACTGAGTAGTATTCCATAGTATATATGTACCACATCTTTTTTATCCAGTCTTCTATTGAAGGGTTTTTTGGTTGTTTCCATGTGTTGGCCACTGTGAACAATGCTGTGATGAACATGGGGCTGCATGTGTCTTTATGTACCAATATTTTTGAGGTTTTGAGGTATATACCCAGTAGAGGGATTGCTGGGTCATATGGTAGATCTATTCTCAATTTTGTGAGGAACCACCATACTTTCTTCCATAATGGTTGTACTACTTTACATTCCCACCAACAGTGAATGAGGGTTCCTTTTTATCCATAGCCTCTCCAACACTTATTACCTGTCTTGTTGATACAATCTAATCTAACAGGTGTGAGGTGGTATCTCATTGTAGTTTTGATTTGCATGTCTCTAATATCTAGTGAAGATGAGCATCTTTTCATATATCTGTTGGCCATTTGTATTTCTTCCTGGGAGAAGTGTCTGTTTATGTCCTCTTCTCATTTTTTTATTGGATTGTTTGCTGAACCACAATCTTTGAATTAAAATTACTCTCATTTATTTAGGCCCATTTATGTTTACAGTTCTTTAGACTACCCAGTGATAAGAAGAAGGAAGAGGAGAAGGAGAAAGAGAAGGAGGAGAGAAGCTGTAGGGAGAGGGAAGGGCGGGGAGCATACCAAGAGAAAGAATGGTTCTTCTTAAGTCAGGGGTCAAACAACAAACGCATCTGAGGACCTTGGTAGGCTGTGTAAATGTGTGCAGCTTGTGGGCTGTCAAAGACAATGAGGAGTGCTAGAGATCTGCTGTATGCATCCCTGTCAAGGTGCTGTAGCCAAATTTAGCTCCAGGTTATTATTACATAAAAGCAGCTTCTCCCTATTTTGCCAGACCATTTCACTTTTCAAGAGATACCCCAAGTCAAACCTTTATATAAAATTTCCTGACTTTTAAATGTTTGCAATTAGCTAAAATGTTAAAAGTGCAAACCATAGAAGATGTGTGGTCCATCAGTAGCTAATTCATCTGCTCAGCCCCATAACTTGGGGAACAGAATAGGTTAATAGCCAGTAACATGTAACCCTTCTGAGAACAGACACTTTTCCAAAGAAGATATTTAAATAGCCAACAGGAACATGAAAAGGAATTCAACATCACTTATTACCAGGCAAATGTAAATCAAAACCATAATGAGATATTACCTAATACCTGTTAGAATGGCTATTATCAAAAAGACAAAAGATATAGCTGTCAGGGATGTGGAGAAAGGGAATGACCAGACACTGTTGAAGGGAATGTATACTGGTACAGCCACTATGGGAGACAGTATATATTTGAAGTAAAAAACATCCCTACATGGAAGAGATACCTGCATCCATGTTCTTTGCAGCATTACTTACATTAGTAAAGATGTTAAAACAACCTAAATGTCCATGGACAGATGAACATTATTTAGCCAACAACAACAAGAAAACAAAAACAAGAAAAAGAAGCAAACCCTATCATTCGTAACAAGATGGGTGGATCTTGAGGGTATTATGCTAAGTGAAATAAGTCAGACAGATAAAAACAAATGTATGATCTCACTTATATGTGAGGGTGGGGTGGTGTGGGGAAAATTGATAAAGGTAGTCAAAAGGAACAAAGCTCTAGTTACACAACAAAAAGTCCTACGAATGTACTGTACAGCATGATAACTATAGTTAACAATACTGTATTGTACATGTGAAAGTTGCTAAGACAGTAGACCTTAAAAATTCTCAACACACACAGACACACACACACACACACACACACACACACAGTAACTAAGTGAGGTAATAGATATGTTAACTATCCTTACTGTGGTAATCATTTCACAACATATACATCTATTAAATTATCACATTGCAAATCTTCAATTTACATAACGTTACATGTCAATTATATTACGATAAAGCTGAAAGAAAGAGATAGGGATTGAATTTTATTGCAAAGACATTATTTTGTGATTTGGGGATGAAGGAGACTAGGGGAAAGCCTCTAAGGGAACAGCCCTCTCTAAGCACTCACTCAGTGGGGCCAGGCGAGCCATGGAAAGTGATGTGGTATTAAATTACACTGCCTGGATGCCTGGACCAAGGCAACCAGCTTGATTACACATGTTAAGAATTGACTTCTATACATAATTTTTTTCTTTGCAGGAAAAGTTAACAATGACATAAGCTCAATAGAGACCTTCAGAAAATCATAGCCAATACTTACATGGCATCATTTACTGTATGTTCTCTGCTCTTTTGCATATATTAACTCAATTTTCACCACAAGTCTCAAGGGTAGGTACCTTTTTTATACCCCTTTCTCAGATGAAGCAACTGAGAAAGAGAGAAATTAATTACCTGCCCACAGTCCCACAAACAACAACAGGAAACCCAGGAGACCCAGGCAGGATTGCTGCAAAGTTTGAGATCTCAACCAGGTGACTTATCTGTAAGAGTACATCTACCTTTTCACTACAGACTTAATTTAAGTTGTAAAATAAAACCAAATGTTGATCAAGAGTGAAGACTATTGACTGAGATTGGTTAATCAGAATAAAAATAAGGTCACCAAGTTCTTTCTCTGATTTAGATTCTTTTTAGCCAGGGGGCAAAGGAACTGTGTAAGAGCGGAGACTTCAAGGACAATGTCATTCTTGCTGTAGGAAATAATGCAGTCTTTCCTGTGCTGGAGGAACAGTTCTGGGAAACTCCTATTCACTGTGGATGCATAATATAGGCAGAGAAAATTGAACTCTTGTAAACAAAGAATAAGGTAGTAGACTGGAGCTGAGACAAAATTTAGGACAATACTGAAGAACAGAGGTCAATGAGTGGTAAGCAGATTTTTATGGTTGGGTTTAACCTTTTTCTGTTTAGAACTCTTCCTTAGCAGCACATTGTGATGAAAACTAAACAAAACACAGTTTGCCAGAATAAACATTTACTGGACAACCCCATTTGCTAAACTTTGTGCTGGTTTTGACCTCATATTGCTGGTTGTCATATATATTGTCCATTTTACTGAGCAGGACGTAAGACTCAATTTAAGTGTCTTGCTTAAGACCATACACCTAATAAGGAGCTAAATTATAAATTGCAACTCCTTCTTTCTGCAAAATCTGTACTCTTTTCACTGAAGTAATACGATCTATTCAACCTTTAATATGTGAAATGTGTTGAGCAGATCATGACTCCAAAGCTATTCTTGCAAATCCTCTCTTTATGCCTCTAATTGCTAGACCCATGTATTTGTGTTATAATCCTAAATTTTCTAGTGATAGAACTATACTCCATCAAAATAAACAGGAGTGTGTGTGTGTGTGTGTGTGTGTGTGTGTGTGTGTGTGTTTGAAAGAGGTGTTTTTTCCCTCTGTGGAATTGAATTGGGTCCACCACTATCAGACCTTCTGTTTAACAAGTCTATATAAGGTTTTTATAGTAAAAAATGAAAGCAAATTTTAAAAGATTATCTCAGATTACAATTTCCCTCCACTATAAAGAATGGCAACTGACAACTCAATACTTTAAGAAACATGGTGGCATCTAATCTCTTTTCTTGGGGTAATAGCTACCATTTCAAACAATAACTAACAATATTTTTTTTACAAATGATAGAATGCATTCTTTTGAAAGTATACACAAAAAACTCTAACCAAATAAGTAACTTGACAGATTAAGAGCCTTGTTTTGTAGTCTTAAGTGAGGTATACTAGAGTATCTTTACCTTTTGATTCTAGGATATTGTTTTATGCGATGTCTTTTGAATGATTCTTTCAAATGCCTTAGTATCACTACAAAGCTTACGGCTCCTGCTTGTCTGTGAAGAACTGATATAGCCCCCTGGTGAAATTCCCTGACTGCACGTTGTTTGAAAACCTACTGTGGCTGCTTCACAGCCAAACATTTGAGGCACCAATCAATGCTGGGAGTGCAATGAGAGCGCAGGGGTCTTATTCCTACCACTTGTTCTTCCCTCTGATGCAGCTCTATCAGCATTAAAGGAAATTAAAACAAAATGAACAAACAAAAAAAAGAAAACATTGAGCCCCAAATTGAAAAATATATCTTTCCATATAGTCCCACCTCATCCGTCAACACCCCATGTCTTTCTTTCTAGTAAACTAACATATCCGAACAGTCTTGTAGATACAGCTTAAGTTCTTAAGGGCAAATTATATGCCTTTAGCTCTTTAAGAGAAAGAATGCTGCCCTGTAGTTATTATTGTGTGTCAGTTTTGTTAGAAGGAACACATACCATCTTGCTTTATAGGAGGCACATGAGAGATTAAGGCCCTCAGCCACCAGGGACTTGACAGAAGACAAGGAAGAATCAGTTTGCAGACTGTAAACAAAATGGAGACATCAGTGTTCAGTTATCTGTGCATCAGTGAGATTTACAGTTCGTAAAATATGCAAGCAAAACATTTGGGAAGCAGATAAGACTACAAAACATCCAAAGAGATTGCTAATATTAACATATAAAAGAAATACCACACTGAAACATTTAGCGCTAATGATTTAAAATACCACTTACACTTTCATGGCTGTCCCATGAGCACATATTTTCTCCCAACCAGGAACCATTCTTAGAATTTTTTAAAGCCCTTGTTAAACATGCAGTGTTAAGGGTCACAGAAGCAGCACTGTGAATTTAACATCTTGCACACATTTCAGGATCCAAATTGGAAATATTTGATATTTGTGAAGAAGCTAATGTAACATAAGGCTTAGAAAAAGCATGTTTTAATGCAAAGATGAACACCAAAGGAAGTGAAATGGAGGTATGAAAAAAACAGAGCACAGAAAGAATAAATTAATAAAAGAGGAGAAGTCACATAAAAATACTCACTTCCATATTATTTTTCAGCTGTGTAATTGAGATCCCCTTTGTTGTTTGTTTGTTTGTTTTTGAGACCAAAATGTAAATATTTTGATTTTAAACTACAGAAAATACTGGTAAAGTTATTATAAATAGAAAAATAAATTAGATATTTTTCTTCCATTCAATACTTTACTGAAAATTTTAATACTATTTTTAAAGAATGTGACCAACTTCCAATTGTTCTTGTGCTAATTCTATCTCATCATCTAACCTGATGCTTTGGGAAAAAATTCATCATTTATAGATCTGTGACAGAAAACTTTGTTCTTTTTTCTTGTGATTTGCTCTTCCCACCCCCCCCCCCCTTAACTCTACAATTTCCAAAAGATGGGAGAATGAACAAGGCACTGTTCTACCTGGCATCATGCAGAGGTGACAATAACAGCAACAATAAATATAAACCCCACTTGTTACAGATTTGGTTTCAGGTCTGAATTTCCAAGAAACATAGATTCTTTGGGAAATATTAGTTTCTATATTTTGAGAGATTATATATTATAGTCCAGATTCATGTTATCAAGGTCAGGACTCTCCCCCTTTACTGTGAACACCACACTATAACCTGGCAATGCTTAAGAAAGTCAATGGAAGAAATTGTTTTTAGGGAAAACTTCTCACTTATTAGGAGCTAGGTATGATGCCAGGGACCTTACATGTCGTAGCCGTCTGGGTCCTAGAACGAAACAGATGGGCTGCTCAAACAGGGATAATTGAGGAGAATTTAATAAAGGAACCATTTGCAAAGGTGTCTGTCCATGGGGTTATTTTAGGGAAACTAGCAAAGGATGTGGTAGTGTATCAGGAATGGCAACTGTGGGGAGCCCGCCCCACCACTAGACTTAGAGCAGCATAAGATGAAGCAACTAGCAGACCCAGAGAGAGTTCTGGCTACGTAACCAGAACTCAACCTTCAGTAGATTGATGCATTTCATCCACAGGCAGCAAGCAGGGAAAGAGCTAGGAAAATAAATGCCCTGACTTCGCCGTCCTGTCTACTCAAATTTCTTTCAGTGTCTTCTACCCACTAAGCCACGCTGGGAGGCAGAAGGCAAGGTTGTTCATTGATTTAGTTGATAAACATCAGTAGCTAGGGTACAAAAGGGAATAGAAGATGGGCGAGTAGATTGGGGGGTGGGGGGACTGGACACTATCCAGCACACATAACATCTCACTCACCCCTTACTACATTCGAACAAGGGATATGTTATGAACTTCAGCAATCTGTGGTTAGGGAAACTTAAGTTTAGAAGGTGAAGGAGCTTTTGTAAGAATACACAGGTGACAGCACTAAGACTGAAACCTAGAACTCAGCCCAAAAGTTTTTTTTTCCCCCATAACTATAAAATCTCTCGTTTTTCTTAGAAAAATGAGAAAGGCTGGAGGGTAGGAATGGAAATTAGAAGCACAAGAAACAGGAGAAAAACAAGACTAGGGAAAGAAAGCAGCTAAAACTTATTGAGCACTGGCATTGTCTCAGGCAGTGTGAAGCTTTTCAGAACTCTGCAGGATGCCATTAATTTTCTCAGCAACTGTATGAATTAGGTGCCCTGACCCCATTTCACAGCAGAGGAAGCAGAGCCTTTGGAAGACTCAGGAAGTTACCAGGGTCAGTGAACCAGCAAATGGTACGATTTGAACCCATGCAGATTCTGGTATCAGGCTATAGAGAATGTATCTGTGTGGAAGGGAACCAAGATGCAAGAAGCCCACATGCCTGCTACAGTGGCCCAGAACTTCAGCTGTCCAAAAAGCTATTGCTGGTTGTAGGAAAATCACTTTTTTATTTGTTTTTTTTTTTTTCTGCTCATTTTTCTATTCATGCGTTGCAATGCCAGTGGTGGCAACGGTGGCAGAGAAGGAAATGAAACCTAGTTCAGGCCATTTTATTACATATCTTAGGACTGCCTATGCAAATTGAGAGGCATATTCAAAACTGAATTCACCATATTTCCTCTATAAGTCTACTCCTGGTTTTATATGTTGTCTCAGAGAATGGCACAACTTACTGTTTCATTCTCTACAAAAAATCTGGGTACCTTCCCAGACAATTGTTATTAATATTTACTAGATTTTTTCTCAGTGATTCTTTTAAGAAGAAGTAGGGGGGGGGGAAAGATAAAAATATGAATAATAAAATGACAATAAATACATATCTATAACAACTGATTCTAAAACAAACAAACAAGCACAGCAGAAACAGACTCATAGATACAGAGAACATTTTGATGGCTGCCAAATGGGAGGTGGGTTGGGAAGGATGGGTGCTGAAGGTAAACGGATTCAAAAGTACAAACTAGTTGTCACAGAATAGTCAAGGGGATGGAAAATATAACATAGGGAAGATAGTTAGTAATATTTTCATAACTATGTATGGTGCCATGTGGGTATGAGATTTACCGGGATGATCACTTAGTAAGTTATAAACGTCTAGTCACTGGGTTGTACAACTAAACTAATATTATATGCTATGTCAACGGTAATTGAAAAATAAGACAATAAAAAATAAAATTACATCATTCTAAAAAGCATCGTGACCCTTTTTGAACTATTTATTTGACTCTTTTCAATAATAAGCTATACAATGTATGGATTATATCTATCTATCTATCATCTATCTATCTATCTATCTGTTATCAGGCACTATGTCTTTTGCAGTTGCCTCCCAGTGCCCTGTGCCTCAATAAATGGCTCTTAGATGACCAAGTAGAAATTGGGCTTCTGTAACTTTTCTACATAAATGAAAACAATTGATTTGCTATGAACATATTGAGAAATGGATGCATCAGACTTTCCAGACTTTCCTTCCTGAAAAAGACCAGGTAAGTCTATGATTGCCTGACCTTTTTCTTTTCCTTTGATATCTCACTTGCTGTCAAAGACTTACCTTATTCTAGCTGTTATATTCCAGCTGTTGTAAATTAATATCTTTTGTTGTACATGTCCAATGGCTAAAGGCATTTTAAGATAAAATTTTCAGGTTTCCAGTTTTGTCTATATATGTATATACATATATGTAAATATATACATATATACACATATATAAGTATATATTTATTTCTAAAAGAAATTATTAAAATTGATTTATGAAAAATGCCATGTAATTGGCTTAAAAATTTAAATATTGTACGAAATTAAATAAATGTGACAAAAACTTTTTGAAATCATATAGTCTAAAAATTATTTGGTACTAAAACTGACAAGTTTCTTGGTTTAATTAAAAGGACACGTCTTTAGAGGTATAAAAATGTAATATAATATTATAATATGGCCTGTCTGTTCTTCAAATGTCAGACAGACTTGGAAGCAGTCATTTAAGACGCTGCTTTGTGGGGTTGCAGGATCTGAGTTAGATGCATGTTGATCTCCTTCTTTCTGTTTTCACGAACTCTTCTAGGGGACATGGCTCAGAGAGTCCTCAACGTTTACCGGCATCCATCCAGATGGCAATGTTCAACCAACAAGGCTATAGTTTTAAACTCTCAAATGATTTACTCACCTAGTGAAATATTTTAGCACTTATTCCTATCATTAGTAATGATTTCAAACCAGAGTGGTTGGCAAAGAATCCTTGAATCAAAGGTATCAAAGTAGAATTTCCCTAAGATCACTGAACAAAAAGCAGAGTCTGTTAGCTTCCAAAAGATGTATTCACAGCTTACCCTGCGAAAGATGCCTGCTGGCTACACCCTTCAGGTTTGGAATGCTACTTACAATGTCTCTTCTGCCACAGAGGCAGACACATCCTAAATCAATCTCAATTTCTCCCTCTCTCCCTCTCCTCTGTTCTCTCTCAGCGAGGCATCTCACTGAGAGAAGAACCCAGGTCGCGCTGCTCTACTTGGGTACTGTCGCATTTGTGTTTAGTGGATTGCTTTCTCTGTGTGGCAGCCTTTCTTATTGAACTGACATTCCACCCTGCTCACTGCTCCCGATGTCATCCGTTGTATCAGCATCTGTAGCAGTTGCTGCTGCTTCTGGCTGAAAAGTCTCAATGTTTGCCTTTAAAAGGTCATTCCTTTACCTCTCTCAATATTCAGACTCACTCATGGTTTGTTTCCAGCTGCCCTCAAATGCATTCAGAATAAATGACACACAAAGGACAGTTTGAACACAGCAAAGCAGTTGTAGGCAAGGCATCTCCAGTTCAAGGGGCTATTCTGCCTTCCCAGCAAGGGTTGTATTGTCATTTAAATGTGTTTCTGGCACAGAAAACAGTGGCTGTGGATCTGTTTTGGCAACTGAAAAAATGTTTAGTGGTTGCCAGGCACAGAGGGAAGAAGAGAGTAGATTAAGAAGGCGTAGAATAATCAGTTAATGTGGGTCGCCTTTCCTTTGTTTCTCATTTACATTGTCCCTCAACAAACTGGTCTTTACCATGGCAGAACTAGCCATTTATCTCTCCATTGCCTACATTAGCTTTGCTATTTCTCTCCATGGATCCTTGCACCTCAACCACATTAAGTCTTGCTCAAGATTCCCAAGTTCGTTATTTTAACGTGTTAAAAATTAGAATATGATAAGACCAGTAGAAGAGTATTGTTGTGGAATATGTATTAGCATCCAAATTATAACGTATTCCCATTCAGTAAGCATGTGAGAATTTCACCCAGAATTTTGCTCTTACAGTTCAAACATGGTGTCTTCTGCCAGCATAGGAACAATGTAGTTCAATTTATAATTTTTAAAGCATTAAATTCATTTATTAGCATGATATCACTGCCTCACTGCCATCAGGGCATGACTTGAAATTATTTTGCTAGCGGTTAATTGACAGGTAATGCAGCTACGTTTCCATTGTGTGGTCTGCCTCCTCCACGATCTCGTTGGCTTATGGTTAGCCAGGACTGAAGGCTCCATCTGTGGCCAGGAGCGCTGTGAAGCCCCTTGACCCATTTGGGTATTAAATCCATCACTTGAATCTCATTAGCTATAACTAACCACAAATACAGCCATAGGAAAACAAAGCTTTCCTTCATGTAAGTTCAGTTTTAACTTGAGACCAAGAGAGATAAAAAATAATTATTTTCACACCAAAAAAAGTTGTCTTGCTCTATCTATTAACATGGTTCAAACAAGAAGATATTTAATCTGCTATTATCTGTATGTTGCTATAACAGTATTGTATAGCTCTTACTACACACTGAAAACAAAACTTTACAGAAGAGCACGAAATGTTAAATTGGTTAATCCTTATAAAGTTCTCAGAAATGTCTATTATTGCAGTATTACAAATGTGGAAACTAAGGCACATTAACAATAGAGTGGATTGCCCAGTGGCACATAGTAGGCAGTAGAACTGGGATTGAAGCTGAAGCTGTAGCTGAAGAGACCATGCTCTTGACCACTATGCAATCCTACTCCCCAGCCCCATTGATCTTAAACTAGTAGCAACAAGTACCCAGACCTCCACATGCCTTCTCTCACTTTTCCTTTTTGTCACGACTCTGAGCATTCTTGATCCAACTCAAATGCCAGCCAGCTCTCTCAAACTTCTTTGCCTGAGACCCTTACCAAAATAATAATTATATATATTATATATTATTGTTTTATATTGAAAGTAAAATGATTATCTGTCTTTCCTGATGGTGGCCTTACTGCACTGCTATGGAAAACGGCAGACTGTATACTTTTATATTGACTTCTTTCCTTCAATGCAGACCCTCACACGCATAGAATGGGTCACATGTTTTCTTCTTCATGTTGCTAATATGCCTAAGGTGTGGACAGCATCAGAAGTAGTATCTGTCTCTCTAGTTACCTATCATTATCTCCATTATCTAGATATGAATCAGTCCTCTTAGAAGGGTGGATAATGAAGAAAATTAACAACCTCTTCTTAAAGAGAAGAATAAATTTATATTTGAGGACATAACTGACAGTTATTCTCTACTGATCAATGATGACCTTTCAACCTTTTCTCTATTTCTCATTTTCCACATACATCCCTTTAGTAAGACTTGTCAGCAAAACCTTCAAAATATATCCTAAACATGATCACTGTGTTTTACAACTATCACCCTAGTCCATTCCATGTCTAAGTTGATGTTTTTGCTCGAAAATAAATTCTCTAACTTGCCTTCTGGCTTTCACTCTTGACCTCTCTTCTCCAACGGCAGCCAAAGTGATAACTTGAAATTAAAAGTCAAATCACATCACTCTGCTGTTTTCAATTCTCCATTGGCTTCCACTGCACTTAAAATAAAACCCAAAGCCATTATCATAGCCCTACATGATTTCATGCTGGCTGTTTCTTCAAATTCATTTTTACCACCCTAACTTTTTCTCTCACCACTGGAGATACACTGGCTTCTTTGATGTTCTTCAAATATGCCAAACACATCTTATTCCAGGGCCTTTGAACTTGCCCTCCAAGCTCCCTGCTTGGAGCTCTCTTTCCCCATACATTTACAATGTTCATGTTACCATGCTGGAAAGTACCTTTTCTAAAAATATATCTCCCCAGTCATATTCTATTCTTTTACCTATTTCATGTTTCTTTACAGTATTTTCATTTACAGTATTTGTTTATTATATGTTTTCTACTAGAATATAAATTCTCTAAGATCAAGAACATTATTTTATCCATAGCAGATAAATATGGTAGGTAGGGGTAGACAATAAATATTTGTTGAATGAATGAAATTCAGTTTAGTTTCAGATCTAAAATATGAGTTTTAGAGAGCTTCTTTCTTTAGTGCCATGGCATTTGAGTGGCTCACTTTTCATAACTACTAATAGATTCACAAAAACATTCTTGTTTTATTTTCAAAGAATATTATTTATATAGAAATAAAACAAAAAATGACCTGAATATGGATTTCAGGACACAGCAATAGAGAGACAGCAATTGACAAAGACAGAGCATTAAAGATGGGGTCCTTTTTATTTCAACAACTTCAAATGTGAATACTGTATTGATCCACTTAGCATAGCGAGATCCACTGAAATCTTGTTAGTATGATCAACATGAATGATAGGATTAGAGATTGAGATCTTTTAAACATATTTGGAAGTCAGTAGATTTGAGGTAATAGTTTAGACTTCAAGGCTCTGACAAGGTTTGCCAAATTGAAGTCCTCTTGGAAAAGGCTACATAAGTCTGGGCATGTGGGAGAGATTTCCAGAAGCTGAATGCTATAGGTAGGAGGAGTTCATTGCAGTCCTAGTGGGTGGCACTTAGGGTGTGCTGGAAGTTAGAGACCCTCCGTGTCTTTCACTTTGAATACGTGGTTGCATTTAAACTCCACATGAAATGAACTATACAGATATAATGTCTCCTGATAAAGCCTAAACTCACATAGCTCCAAGTTTTACTTTGGATGACTCTATTGCATGCATAGTCAGCGATTACCTAAAGGAAATTATTTGGTATGCTTGTCATATTGTATACTCCCAGTGGTATCTATAGTGAAAACACAGCTCATATATAGGTTGGCAGCATCCCACAGTTCTGACCCAGGTGATGGCACCGACAATAGTTTAGCAAATGGCTGAAAAAATCACAAGATCGATTTTGCACAGCAGATTTGCTAATGGGTTGTAATCTTTCACTACTGGAGAATCTGTTACATAATTTTGGAGCAATGAGTGACTTTACACTATTTAGTCACCTTCATTTTACAGTTATAAGAAACTGGTCCCCAAGCAGAGCAGTGGCTACCCATGTTCATCAACAAATTAGCTGGCAGTAGAGCTGCCACTGTAACATGGTGGTTTGATCACTAGCCTAATCTGTCTTGGGGGGGGGAATTTCTTGCAAGATTTATAAGTGTGATAGGAAGAATTTTGGTCCCCACGACCTCCTTAAACCCCTGGTGTTGGATCCATTTCCATTGCTTTGCCAATGTCCCAGCACATGGGAGAACTCACATCTAAGCTAAGGGAGTTGCTTGCTGCAAGATGCTCCCAACACTTCAAATCTTAGAGAGCCAAGGCTGTGCTGGCTCTGAACAGAGGCAGACAGAATGGACAGCTCTGTCTTTCTGTTCCACTCACCGTCACTGAGTTCCGAAAAAGATCCTCCTGTGTCAGGGGGTCTCACGAGGTCCTTCCACTTTCTGTGAGGAGCTCTGTGACCCTTCAAAGCCTTCTGCTGTGCACCGTCTCTTCCTACAAGGAGAGTGAGAACCAGCTAATGGGTGGTGATACAGGAATCGTGCCGTCTTCTTTCCTTCTTTTCTTCCCTTCTGCCAGTAACAATCCAGAAACTCCCTCACATGCTGATAGAGAAAAGCTGGCATGGAGACATACATGCATGTATGCATGTGTGTAATTATTTGACCAGCACAGATATTCCTTATCAACTCATATATTATTTGCACTTGGTTCAAATAAGTCAGATGTTTATAATCTTTCTCAGCATATGTTCGTAATAGACACTGGAGTGGGCTGAAGAGTATTCATCAAATATATATGTTCACTTTCTAGCCCCTAGAACGTGTGCATCTTAACTTTTACAGAAAAAAAAAAAGATTAATTTAAGAATTTTGAGAAAAGGAACTTAGCCTGGACTCACTGGGGAAGAATCTTTTTTTAAATTTTCTACTGCATGAGGTTTTAGAATTTTTTCTATATATTTCTGCATTGCTGATTCCAAATCTGAAATTCATTTTTTGGTGCATGCTCTAGTTTTCATGCAAGTTTAATTTCTTTTTGTTACAGTTAATGCCATGCATTGGTTTTTAAATTGGAGTTAAAGGGCAACAACTCTTGGATTGAACATAAAGACAAGGCAATTAATGTTTTACAAACATCACTTTTACATAATTGTAGTTGTTTTTAAATGTAAAAAATTATTATCCGATAAAAACACCCTCTTGTTCTGTTTTAAGATTGAATCGTGGCTTCTTCGAGTAGGAGTAAATGTAAGAATAGTCCTGACACCTTCTGTTATATATGTGGCTTTTACACACTTCAACGTCAAAGGCTCAATATTGCATCATTTGTAACATGTGCATATATTGCCTATTTTCAAGTTCCCCTTGGTGATCAAGACAAGAATTAGGATCCTCATATTGTGTGTTATAATTGTGAGAAAATGCTTCATGACTGGACAAAAGGAAAGCCTTTTGGTATTCCCATGGTTTGGTGTGAACCTAAGAACTACAGCAGTGACTGTTATTTCTGTCTGATCCATACAAAGGGCATAGGCAAGAAAAAATGGCATATGATCGCATATCCTAATATTCCTTCAGTAATACAACCTATCCCACACTCTGAGACACTCCTGGTTCCAGTTTTCAATGGTTTTATTTCTTCTAAGGATAAAGAAAGTGAAGGTGATGATAAAGTATATTTTGATAAGATGCATGAGGAAATGGTTGTAGAATCAGAAAGGTCTTCTTATGATGCCAAGTAGTCATTAACCCCTCAGCAGTTTAGCCAACCCGAATTGAGGACTTAGTAAGATATTTTGGCCTATCAAAGAAAGCAGTTGAGTTATTAACCTCCAGGATTCAAGGAAAGAATGGACTTAACAGGTCAGCTAAAGTATCCTAGAGTCCAACAGATTGGTGGCTATTTCTTGACAGCTCTAAACAGAGTCTGAAATGTGTTCTCCTACACAATGGTAATGTTTATGCAGCAGTTCCAGTTGGCTATTCAACTCATCTGTGAGAAGATTATAATGACATAAAAACTGTCTTTGACTTTCTGAAGTATGAAGAGCATAACTGGATCATTTGTGTGGATCTTAAAATGATATATTTCCTGCTAGGACAACAGAGAGGTTCAACAAAGTATCCTTGCTTTCTGTGTTTGTGGGACAGCTGAGCTTGGGAGAAACACTGGAGACAGAAGGAGTGGCCGAAACATGAAGCTCTGGAAGTAGGGATGCAAAATATTGTGAGTGAACCTGTAGTTAATCGAGACAGGATCATTTTTTCCCCACTTTACATCAAAGTTGGCTTAATGAAGCAGCTTGTTCAGGCTCTGAATAGAGAAAGTGAATGCTTTCAGCATATTATTTCTGCTTCTTCTGCCTTATCTTTCGAGAAGATAAAAGCAGGTGTATTCGCTAGACCTCAAATTCGAACCCTCATAAATGATGAAGAATTTTCCAGAAAAATGAATAAGGAGGAGAAAGCAGCATGGCAGTCTTTTGTGACAGTTACAAAGAACTTCCTTGGCAACAAAAAAGCAGAAAACTATGAACTTCTGGTTCAAAGGATGTTGTTGGCTTTCTGCGACATTGGATGTAACATCAGCGTTAAGATTCACTTTCTAAATAGTCACCTTAATAAGTTTCCTGAAAATCTTGGAGCTGTTAGTGATGAGCAGGGAGAAGGCTTTCATCAAGATCTGAAGACAATGGGAGAGCGTTATCAGGGCGATGGGACAGAAATATGATGGCAAACTACTGCTGCAGCATCAAACAAGATTTTCCTCAACAAGAACAGAAACACAAAAGCTACAAATGCAACTTTTTGCCTGAATAGAATTTAAATAGGTTTTGCATAAATTTTATGATTAAAATAAGTGTTTTAATATGTTTTATTTTGAAATTGTAGACAAATTTTGATGCAATTTTATCTTTTAGTGTATTTACTGCATTATATAAATTATTATATTTTTACAAAGATGATGCCCAAGAAGACATTCTGCTTCATTATTTCAAACTAAATGTTGAAAATTTTACAATAAGATGAAAACCTAAAATCTTGAATTACAAAAAGACTGTAGCTTACAGAGAAAAACTAATGTCAGATTTGAGATCAGCATACTCAAATTAGGTAAAAAAAAAAAAGTGTTTTTGTGGATGCAACAAAAATTTTGTTCCCCAGTGTATCCAGGCAGGTCCTAAATCCAATGACAAGTCTCCTACTGAGAGTGAGCAGAGGAAAATTTGACAGACAGACAGGGAGAAGACATCTAGAAGTGGAAGGGGCAGCTTGACTTTGGAGACAGAGGTTGAAGGTCACACAAATCAAGGAACGCCTGGAGCCAACAGAAGCTGGAAGATATAAGAAATAGATTCTCCCAGAGAGCCCTTGAAGGGTGTGTGGCCCTGCTGAGACCTTGATTTCCAATGTCTGGCCTCCCGGACTACAAGAAGATAAATTTTTCTTGTTTTAAGCCAAGGCTGTGGTACTTGTTATGGTAGCTGCAGGAAACTAATTCAGACAACAAACCCTTAGATTCTAAAATTGTGGAAAATGTACAAAAGTCTGCCCATTTTCGATGCTTGCTTAGAACCAGAGGAGCCCTACTGCATATAAATTAGTGTTCACAGTCACCCTGTTAGTTGTTGAATTTGCCAGAATAGTTGGTCAATGTATTTGTCAATGAGCTAGTTCTCTTTAAAAGCCTGTAACGCTGTACTGGACATTATTAATCAATTTGTATTTATTGAAAGCTTACTCTGAGTAAGTCAGATCAGTGTGCCAGGAATGATGGGGGAGGAAGAAACAGCAAAGAAAATAAAATAGCAATAATAGTAATACCTGGCACTTTCATAGCACCAACTGTATGTCAGACACCGTTCTAAGTACCCGACATACAATTCACTTATATATTATAATATCTAACAGCCGTTTGTGATTGGAGTTTTTAATATCCCACTGTGCAGGAAATACTGAGGCACTGACAAGAGGCAGAGGGGACTTGCCCAAGGTTGCAGGCATGATGACTGCCATTGCTGGGAGTCAAAGTCTGCACTCATTGCCTGCCACCAACCTTGGGTAATAGAGGGCCTTGTACCTCAAAGGTCAACTAAAACTGTGGGAAAAGTCCAGATTCTTCAGACACCTGGTAATAATACTATAGCTTGCCCTACATACGCATTTTCCCCCCTCAGGGCTAGATTTGGTTGAGGAACACTGGTAAGAGCAGGGAAAGGTAACATTTAAGTTCTAGTTTGCTTTCTTTCTTCTTCTAAGTTACATATGCCCTGTTCCCAAATTTCTCTGCTTTACCCTGCTCTTGTCTCTGACAATCAAGGCTCTGTTTCTACAAATGGCACGCAAGAAAGAGTCACACTCAGAGCAGGATCCTTTACATTGGAAAGATCCCTTGCTTGGTAGGAGGCCAGGGTAAGACCCATTTGTTTTACTTCCCCCCCGGGACCCTTTATTTGTAGCAGTTGTGAATTTCCCAGCTGGTGGTACCATCAGGCAGATGTTTGGAGCCTTGTGTTCTGTGCAGGTGTAGCTATCAAACAGTCTCCTCAGGGAGGCTTCTCTTTTCCAACCGAGCTGATGGACAGGAGACTGTGAACCTGGATATACCAAGAGTCGGTTCAGTCTTGTGATCATTGAAACTGCACTAGACAGCTGCCTCCTTTACTGCCCAGGGGGGCCCTGAAGAGGAGCGGCCTCATTGGTGAGAGAGGACCGGGAATGCGTGAGAAGGTGTTGCTAAAACAGTTAACAGAAACCACGAAGAAATTTTGATTTCTGTTGTTGGAAAAAGGGAAGGGAACCGAAAAAATTGAACTTTCAGTGAAGTTTGATAATTAAAGTCAAGAGTACTGACAGGGTAGCTGAACACAACAGATAAATAACTACTTTCCAGTAAGTATAAGCCAGAATGGTAACATATTAGACAAGCTGGTTCACTTGGTATTTTCAAGTCTGACATTTCGATTCTAGGGGATATTTGGATCTGCGCTAACAGATTTTCTTTTTCTCCACTCCCTTTCCCTTTCCCATTCGCCATTACTTGCTGAAAATGAAACGTGATTTTAAGGCGCCATTTTCCAGCACATTCCATCTGTACCTTTTATATCACTGAGCACAGCTCAAAGCCCACCGCTGCTGCGCACAATTGCTGAGAGGGTATCTGCTTCCCTAAACATCGCTAAATATTATTGAAGCCCTAATAGAAAAACATGGTGCAAATGACCTATTCTATGGGCACGTATCCTTCACCATTCCTGTGAAAGCTTCTAACCAGTCATCTCACAGTGCAGATACTTCATGTCACTAAGAGGAACCCGAGGCAGAGTTCTTTTCTAAGATGCACTGTTTTTGTCCTAATAAAAAAGACACACACACACACACACACACACACACACACACACTTTAAGCCAAAGGAACAAAATAATTCTCTTTTATGAATAGGAAGGACACAGAGACACCCAATTTTCCTCCTCTCTTAGAGAATCATGCTAGAATACTTTGAACAGCTAAATGTAAATAGTAGTAGGATAAAGATTTCGTGCTTTTTCATGGGGTGTGTAAACTGGATGGGTGCCTTGGTCTTTAGGCAGAAATGAAAAGGAAGGCCATTTCTGCGTTGGTCCCTAATGAAACCACCGCATGAATAACGGAACGATGTCCCTCTGGGCCTGCGTGATCTGAAGTGACCTGACTCAAAGTCCAGATGGCTTCGATTTTACTTTGTTGACCCCTCAGCCCCATGTTTTCTTTATTGTTTTTAATTCACAAAAGCAGTGTCATGATTTATTAGTTTCTGGGAGAGAACCTGCCCCAGGGCCCGCCCTGTGGCCTGGCAGGGGGAGGTTTCCCAGCTTTGTTTGAGGGGACTGTCCATCCGCTTGGCACTTGGACAGGCAGAAACGGAATGTCTTTTGTTGTAAACACCTAATTTGTTCATTTTGAACTGTCTGAGTAACTAGATCAAAGACCAGTGTCAAATGCCCAAAGTGGTGTTTGTCAGCAGTGGGCTTTTTTCACTCTCCTTGTTCTAAAGCCACTGAAAGGAGGGAAAAAGACTCTTACTGTATCTCCACAAAAGCGTCGGAAAGCTTGTTGGCAGCCTCTTGCCACAGAATGAATACAAGCTACTGAGTACAGACCATTTGTCTCCTGATTACAACAGACCCCAGGGGGACTGGTGTTGGCTTTGAATTCCACCTCTCTCTCGCTGAGAGCCGCCTGGCTGTGACAGTTCCACCCCCACTCCTCACGGCGCAGAGCACTGGGGAGTCCCATCTTCTCTCCACTGTGCGTTTTAGTCTGCCTTCGAAATTAAAATAGGGCTTTCTCATTGGCAGTATGTTGACTTGTCTTGAAAAAAATTTTTTTTAACTATTCTCATTTGGAATTCAGTGGTGGCCATAATGAATGCAGTTAGTGTTCATGGGAGTTTCATGTGCATTACCAGGAGGGAACCGGGCCTACCATGTGGAGGCAGTGAGCAGAGCAGGGCCTGAAAGAGGCATCAGCCCCTGTTGTGGAAAGTGGCGGCAGTGGGCACAATGGCATCACTAGCTAAGCTCCAGCCAACTTGGTTATTTCGCTTGTTGATTTATAAGGACTCACAGTATGTTTTTCTCTCTGTCAGGCTATCTTTTTGAAATGAGGTAGACTACGTCTTTATTATCCCAAATGTATAGCTTTATTATTAGGCATTCGGGAGCGTAGCAGGGGTGAATTCTCTTTAATTATACCTACTTTCACTGAAAGTCCCTAAGTTCTGCTCCTGCCACCATGAGGGAGGGAAAGCTTAGGCTGAAAGTTCATTTCATTCTTAGTAGCAGTTGTAGTCATTAACATCTTTCCCTTGTTTAGTTTTGTCTTATTGTTCATTTCCTTAAAAAGGAACGTAACCCATAAAATACTTGCCAAAGCTTCCACTATTTCAGATTATCTGAGTTTGTTTTATACATTTGCCCTTGTCTTCTTTTATATTCCTCCTCACTTTATTTTTCCTGTTCACAATTCTTTTCCTTATATTTAAACAGAAAATGAAGAAGATGGGGAAGAGGCAGGAGCCACAGAGAGCTGTTGTTTGGCAGTTTCCTGTCTGTTACGTTTCACTGCTGGGAAATGCTGGAACAAAGGCAGCCAGGGTGCTCCTGCGTGGGGAGCCATGTTCAACCCTGACAGTGAGGCTGTAATCAGCCTGTCAAGGATAAAAATGCATGCTTTTCAGCACTGGTTGGAGATTTTTGCATTTATCTTTGGAATGCATACATAGACCATGTAGTCAAGTGATGTGTTACTGCCATGCCCTTATGTGGCCCGCCATTTTCCTGCGCACAATGGAAGAAGTAGAATGTAACCTGTCACCCCTCAGTCAGTACAAAGTAGTCCAACAGGTACTCTTAAAACACAAATAGAGTCCCGGCTCACGTCAGTGTCAATTTTGTCAGGGATTTTGTTCCTGTCTTGTTTTGGCCAGACATGCATGTGGGGAAGCCATGCTGCCTCTGCTGACATGTGACTAGTGAACTGTGGGGGCCAAGAGCAAGAGTGGGATGAACCGAAAAGGCAGTGGGCATCCACAGCACTGGAGGAGGCACGGGTGTGCTGGAGTACCTATGTAGGCCACGCCCCAATTCCCTGTGTAATGCACATTCCAATCTAGAAATAGATTTTCATCACAGGAGATAGTTCTCTTGTGCCCCCTTCTAGTCAACCCTCTTCCCACCTCATAGGTCACCCCTCTTCTGATTTTTATCCCCCTAGACCAATTTACTACACAAGCTTTTATGTTGCCAAGCAATAGAATATGGCACAGTACATCAGAGAAACAAATAGTACTATTTTGAGAGTTGAAGGCTTATGTATAATTTATATAATACTTAGATGCATCTGATACTATGAAATACAATCTCTGTGTATTAAAGATTTGTTGAGAAATTTTCTGGAATTTTTCCCCTAAACTATTTAGTATTAATGATACTTCATGATTCAGTGGTTATTATAAGTATTTGGTTTATAAACTGTAAACATAGGTCTTTGAAGTTAAGGTTTGAAACTGCACAAAAGTCTCCAAGTGTCTTAAGATGACAGTTTCAGAGTCCAGTAACAATCTTTCTAACCTCAATGAATTAGCCAAAGTTCTCATTCTCTCTACAAGACACAGTGACTGTGCCCATTCTACTGTGCAAGCAACTGCGTGGGGAGCCATGTTCTGGCTCTTGCTGGGTCTGTTCATTCACCCTTTCTTGTTGAATTTGTGTCTATCAAACATTTCTTGTGTTTATACTACATAAGCTTTACTTTCTATTATTGCTATTTAATTTAATAAATAATTTACAGTAAGTGGCTAAATATAAATGTGAAGGAAAGAATACTGAGTTCCTGTGGAAAGAATGCTGAAGGATTACTTAATAAAATAAAATAAGAATGAAATGATTTGTTAAAAGAACAACAAAAAATAGTTGATAATAAATTAGAGGTACTAGACAACCATAAAAAAAGAGGAAAGATGTTCTCTTTAAATTCTTAGCCACCTAAAGAAACTAAACTGGAAGTCAAAGCTGATGCATTGTGGAAATTATTTTTATTTATAATAATTCTCTGAGTTACAAACATCCAACTTATGTACAACTCGTACTTATGAATGGAGCCCCATAGGGCTATTGGTAATCAACTGCAGTTGGACATCAGTGAAAATGATATCATAGAGTTATTTGACTCTTGTGGCAAAGAACTAACCAATGAAGACCTACTGTAACTAGAGCAGCAGATGATAGCACTTAGGGAAGAAAACAGACCTACAAACTCCAGAATTGAAAAAATTTTCTCTAAGAGTTAGCTGATGTGTTTTGTCTCATTGGAGCAAAAATGGCAAAGTTAGAGGAGCAAGATTCTAATACAGAGAGGTTCACCAAAGTTTAGCATACAGTTACTGAAGGCCTGAGATGCTACAGGCCATTTATGAGAAAAAGAAAAGCCCTGTACAAAGCTCCCTTGATAACTCCTTCAAGTAAATGATTCCAGCAGCAGAATCAAACCCTGACTCTAACACCAGCCCCATCCTCTCCAACAGGTCCATCATCTTCTGCATCATCCAAGATTGTTTAAGGTTGTATTTGAAAATGTTTAAGTATTTATATGCAAGAAAGATAAAAATAAATACTATGTTAAGACAAACATCTGTTCAAGTTGCATTTATTTTTGTTTGTTTGTTTTTATTCACTTTAGACAGGAGAGAGAGAGAGAGAGAGAGAGAGAGAGAGAGAGAGAGAGAAAGGGGGGAGGAGCTGGAAGCATCAACTCCCATGGGTGCCTCGACCAGACCAGTGCAGGGTTTTGAACTGGCGACCTCAGTTTTCCCAGGTCGACGCTTTACTACTGCGCCACCACAGGTCAGGCCCCAAGTTGCATTTATTAAGTAAAGGTACCTGTTCCAACTTATTCCATACAAATTTAACTTAAGAACAATCCTATAGAATCTATCTCATTCATAATGCAGGGACTGCCTATATTAAGTAAATACTTAACACAGCCCTTTCAATGAGGTTGGCACTCTTCTGGGAGTTGTAGAAATATTAAAGCCAAGATTGAAAAAGAGAGAAACCAAGATAGTATAGGCATTTTTGTAGAACTAAAACATGATTTAGCTTTGAACTTTCCTTCTTTGGTCTTTTGAGGAAGGATTACAGCATTTCGCTTTTCCTTCCTGCAAGTGGAAGTGTCAACTGGAGAGTTGCATAGACTGTCCTGGATAAAGAGAGGTAGGGAAGCAGAGTGGGAGGAGAATGGACTCTCAGCAAAGGTGCCTAGGTTCTGAATCTCAGCTCTGCTACTTGCTAGCTATGTGACATAGGATAAGTTGCATAGATAGCTTATCTGTGCCTTAGTTTTCTCTTATGTCCAATGGGATAATATTACCTACTACACAGAGTACTTATAAGAATTAAGTGGGTTACCTGTTGCTATTTACTGATCCAATTTCATTGAAAAGATGGGCTTCCACTCTGAGAACAATGGATTAACATATTCATTTCCCATTTGGTTTTAAAAGAGCCAGCTATTTACTAGATTTGTCAGCAAGGCCAAGATTATCTGTAGAATGAGAAAGAGTTGAATTGCAAGATTTATCAGACACTTTCTAATGTTTTGTGGTCACATATGTCTAGCCTCTGAGTCATTTCGTTAGCTTTACTTTTTTTAAGAACACAGATGTACACACCTATAATCTCATGCATCCATTTCATAAAACCACAGAAAATGAGAGTACTTCTATAAGCGCAAACCATCTTCACATCTGGCAAGATAACTGTTGACAACTCATCTTCTTATGTGAAGGAACAACCCTTCTCTCTCCTCTCTTTTTGTTTTTGCTATTAGTTTTCTTAATTACGGAGTAATTTACAGCAATTCACAGTAACCCAGTAAAATACTCAGAGTTTAAGAGTACAGTACTATGTGTTTTAATAACTATATACACCCATGTAACCTACACTTTAATCAAATCATAGATCATTTCCATAACCCGAGAAGTTCTCATGTGGCTCTGTCCTGTCAGCACCGCCTGTGTGCTCTAGGTAACTGCTCTTCGATGTCTGTCCTCACAGAGTAGTTTTCCTGTGAACACGTTGCTTTGCCATTGTCGAACAATATAGTGTAATACAGCATATTAGAAAATAAATTGTACTGTACTTGGCACTGAAATGTTAGGTCTAATCTATATAATACTTGGATTCATCTGACAATATAAGATGTAATCTAGTAGTCAAATACCATCATGCCGATTTCATCTGCTGAAATAACTAAATTTTAAAATAACTTTTGAGGTAAAAAAAAAATGAGCCTAGAGAGCTGGGGTTTCCGACTCTTAGCTCTAAGTTCGTGTGTATTTTTGCAAATAGTGGAATCTTTCATTCCCTCTCTTATTCCCTTTCTTCGTGTGCAAGTTGAGAGGGACTAGTGCCCTCTAACAAAAGCACATTTAAAACACATTATAAATCCAAAATTAAGGCATTTCTTTAAAAAAACAATGGTCTCTTGGATTATGTGAAAATCTATGTTGATGTTGACTGAGATAAGTACAAAATGACAAATTACTTTCAAAGTCATTTGTTTAGTCAGTTTCCATTTATTTATAATATTTTTTATTCCCTCACATGCATGTTGAAAAGAATGATAGATCCTGTTGTTTATTGCTGTGTAGGAAAATTTTACAAAGCTCGATGGCTTCAAATAATATATTTAAAATAATAACTCACAACTGTGTGGATTAACTAAATTCAGGTGGGCAGTTCTTTCAGCTGGACCTAGAGTCCTCTAAAGGTTTGGTCACTCATGGGTCGTGGGTCGGGACTGGCCGGGAGGAAACAGCTGGAAGTGGTGGCTATCCCTTCAGGCAGCTTCTCTCCATGCCTCATTTGGTCCTGCTCACAATATGGTAGGCTCGGGGTCCTCTGACTTTTTATGTGGTGGCTGGCTTCTTCCCAGAGTGAGTAATGCAATTGGCAAAGGCAGAAACTTGTAGGTTTCTATAGGTTTAGCTTCAAAATTCAGGACACATCTCTTATCACTTTCACCACATGTTGTTGGTAATTAAGTCACTTCTCCTGCCCAGATTCAAGGGGAGAATAATTGAACACCGGTTCTCGATGGGAGGGAGAATATGAGCTCTCTTATGTGCATAACAAACTTTAGCACACTAATTCACTATTTAATAACAAAGTCCTCTATCAGTAAAAAGGTCAGAGATCTCATAATTTTTATATATGCAACCTTGATCAAATCACTCCACCTGCTTGAAATTTGGACTTTTTATCTCTAAAACCTGTCATCTCTTCCCTTTAGAAGGATTATATTGATCACTAAAATAACATATGCGAAAGGGTAAAACCCTAAAAAGTAGTATAAATGTAAGTATTAACTTGCTTAGCATTAAAATGGCAATGCCTCAATTTTTTCTGCAAAACAATGAAACAAAATGTCTTCTTAAAAGTAGTTGAATTACCCAAGACAATTCTACACACTTCATCATTTTCCTTCTGTCAGGATATTCCTTTCTATACCTCTGACTTACTGTTGAGCTCTGTTGTATTTTTTTTTTTAAATAAAACAAACACGAATCTCCACCTGAAATTGTATTGCATATGCATTCATCTATCTGTTTGGGTATTTCTGTTTCCTCTGTAACATGAATTCCTGTGGCAGAAGCTCAGTTTTCTTAGTACTTATAAGTAATTGGCAAATTTGGAATCAGACATGTAACAAGCATAGTTTATTAGTAAATTAATAAGTGAATGAGTAAATGACTGATATTTCTACTGTTGACAAATCTGGCATACTTGTTTTCAAATTCTTTTACCTTTATACTTCTGACAACTTTCATCTATATTTGACTTCAACAATACATTATGGAAGTCACCTTAAAACCTGCCACTTCTTGAAGCAACGTCTTTTCTCAATTTTCTCTCTCTGAATATGGCCTCTTACAGCTGTGATAATCCTATCTGAGACAGTTCTCTGGAATATGTCTCATTCATTTAATTTTTACTCTTGTTGCCTCAGGCCATGAATTCATAGTGACCTATTACATAAACTATTACAAAAGCATCCTAGTTAGTTTCCTTCTTCATCATTTTCCACAAGCATTAACATCTTAAAACTTTGGTTGTGTAATGTTGTTATTCTGCTCTTCAGAAAACCTTGTGTGCCTCACTTCTGTGCCTGTAGGATGAATTACAACCTCTAAGGGGTTGTAGTCTAGTTGTGTCCCATCTAATTTCTGTCCACTGGTTTTCAGCAGCGTGGATTTTCAGCATTCCAACAATGTAAGCCTTCTAAACTCATGTGTTTCAGTCTTTAGTAGGCATACAAGTAACCTGGGGGTATTGTTAAAATATAGGTTCTGCTTCAGAAGTTCAAGGATGGAGCTTGAGATTCTGCACTTCTAGTGAGCTCCCAGGTGGCCAAGCCTCTCTTCTTCCTGGTTTACTACAAAAAAAAAAAAAAAAGGCTCCATTATGGAGTATATACTCCCCATACTTCTACAAATCTGCACATATTCTCTTCTCTTTGCCATATTCTGTTCTCTTCCCTGAAATACTTTTCCTTAGCTTGCTGTCTGGTAAATTTGTATATTCTGAAAGCCTAGATCACATACAATTTCTTAACGCCATTCTCTCTTCCTTCCTCAGAAAGACTTAATCAAATTTTTATGTTTTCTTATAGCGCTTTGTTGATACTTGTTTAGTTGTGTATATTCCTTTTTTCCCTAAGTTCTGAGTTTTTTGCAGGCAGTCTATAATTTATGTAATTACTCATATCCAAAGTAATTATTATAAGGTGTATAAAGTAGAGAGTATAAAATAATATATAGAGAGTATTCAAAAAGTCCTATGGGAATGTAGAGTGTGTGAAATAATTGCCATGTGTCAGTTATGTCCTGATTCACTACAAAATGTCTTATGTAGCAGTTGCGCAATACATATTTGTTGAACTGGTTTTAAAGAATTATTTTTAAGCCCAAAAATTTACTATGGAAAATGCTGGTCTGGTTATCATACATTTTTACTCTCTGTTGGAGAATTTGTTAGACCATAAATTACCTTCCTGAAGAATGTATAATATTTACTATCTAATTTAATGATCCAAAATCTGTACTGAATCAGAAGTAGAAATGTTAAAGTAATTACACTGAGAAGTCAATTTAATGAATGCCCAATATGTGAAAGCATTATTTCTGTAATCTTTTTTATTGCCCAATTTATCATTTTTATTATTCATTTACTTATACTATATAGTTCTGGAATGAATTATAATCTCTATTCCGCCCATTTTTTCAAATATGATCTCTTAGAAAGGCCAGAAGAAGCTTTTATTTGAGTAGAGTTTTTTTTTATACTTGTTAAAGTGAATCTATTTGATTCTTACGTGCTTTAAACAATTTCCCTAGAGTCTTCCCTTAATTATATCATACATATGTTTAAACAAGGATTTGCTTTCTCGCAGTCTAAATTCTTTTAACTTCATCTTCCAGAGTGACCAGAAGACTTAAAATGTGCTGTTTGCAATCATTTTATGGCTGTAGTCTTCTAAGCACAGAATTCTGAGTTAGGAAAGCAAAGTCTTTGCATAGTATCAATATTTGTATTACACAAATAGCAAGGAGAATATACAATATGGCTGACACAGATAATTACATGACTTTGGCCTGTCCAGACCCACCCTACATGCAAAACAAGAAATAATGTACAATTTGTCACTATCACCATGAAAGAGTGTTTCCTTTTATAATGTACAGAGAAACATCTTGGTAAGAATGAATCATCAGCTTAAAAAAATTTTGATTCAGCGGCAGTTTCAGACTCATAAAAAAGAAATCCTTGTATGATTTTGGCCTAAATTTTAGTACATTACATAATTGTTATAAAAACCTGTAAGTGAAACTTCGCAAAATGCTTCCAAAGCTTTTTTAGGACATCTAACATATCATACATGCCAAAAGAATGATGATAGTTCCGAGCTCCAAGTTGATTGCACTAAAGAATTTCAAGATTCAAGCTAATATAAATTTACAAAGATTCTAACTTAATTTGAAAAGAAATATAAGACTAATTCAAACATAGCCTGAGGTGTTTTTAAACCTATTAAGAATGATTAATGATGTTGAAAAAAAAGGGAGGCTTTCAAAAAGCAAGCTCCAGAAAAGAATAAGACATTAAAAAAGCAATCAATCCTTTGGATTACTTGAGTGTGCTTTATAATGTGGTGTATACTAAAATAAATTTTATTTCTTCAACAAACTATGACAATAAAAATAATACTTGCCACACAACTTTATTTTGGAATTTGGGGTAGATTTGGGGCAAGGTATTCTGTCACATTTTTAATGTTGGGGGGTGGGTGGATCTCCTGGAGGCTTTAGTTTCCAAGCTGATTTCGATTAAAAAGAACTGGTAAGTGTCTTGGCTGGGTTGACTGCCTTGTTCAATGATATAAACTGTGATGTATCAGTTTGGTTGGAATAGACATGGAAATATGAAGCAAACTCCTTGGTAAGTGTAATAGTTTGCATTGTGTCATGATGGTAACTACTAATTGGAGATTGGACATGCTTGTGTTTCCATAGGCAAATGGGAATTTCCTTTCATGAATTTGGACAATGTGGACCCAACTCATTTCAATCCTGTCTGTGAAAAAGTATCTCAGTTTAATTGAAGCATGATTCTTTAACAGTCATAGAGTTGGCTACTATCTATGCTGTGTGAGTAGCTAGCTAGCTTTGGTGTTTTTCACAGTAATGTAATGCCCCCTTTCTGAACAGCCATTCTGAAACTGTCCACAGTTGTTCTTTGCCAGGAACCAATAGAGAATTGTGGGCTAATTAGCATAACACATCTAGGCTTCTATCTTTTGACACTAAAAACACTCTGCCCTAAAGATGGTGGATTTCAGACATTTTGCACCAAGGAAATAGTGATAGTAAAAATTATTAGCATTATAGGAAATTATTGAAGATCTTATTTTTCATAGTTATATATTTATTTGATTAATATATGTGAAGGTAAGTTAGCCTAATATAAAGATGAATGTGTATTCTACCGCAGGCCAAGGTAGTAGAGAGAAGGACTTCAAAAGATGTAAGCAAAATGCCTAGAAGAACACTTGGTCCTGAACAACACATCCATGGAGACATTTAGTCCATGATAAAATGTTCTTGTCCTGTTTATAATTATCGAACCAATTATAAAGCCAGTAGTCGCGGCCACTATCAGAGCCGCCTGGCCAATGCAGGTTCGCATTAGATTCGAACAGTCGGTAATGAAACAATGGAGCCAAAAACTGGTGAGCCATCAGCTTTAATTCTAGCACCCGGCGGGCAAGCAAAAACACACACTGGGCTCCAAAACCCACTCATTCAGTGCTCACAAAGATACTGACTTATCTGAGTTTTCTAGAATCAAAGGTTTCTAGCTCACCAGACTTATTCACCTCTGTTCCCCATCTCCTCCTGCACAAACTCTTAACAAACTGGCTTCTCCCTCAGCATTCTGCCATCTTGAATACTTCTTTTGGCCTCCATGTGGCCTTAATCTGCTCTCCTCTCTTCTACCTCAGGAACCAAGCGAGAGATCAAGCTACTGGTCTCTCCCACTTTATAGCATAGACTCAAAACCTTTAATCCAATTATACAAACAAGGAAGTCTCTGTATAATGGGATTCCTCAGGAGAGTGCACCACCCTACATCATCCAATCAGTCAAGGGTGTGGGGAAAAGCTTACTCTTAAACTAAGCCTTAGGCTATAATGACCTGGCCTGCCCACAGCCTGTTCCAGAACACACATTAATATCAACAAACTTCCATGTGGGTAGCGCCATCTTTAACAAAGTGAGCATAATATAATTTATCTGCCCAACACCAATAAAACAAGATAGTCATTTTAAGTATTACTCCTGTAAACCAAGGTACAAATAAACATTATGGACTATTTGAACCCAAGGATGTTACCTAAGTGTGGACATTTGTTTTTTTATTCAGTGAGAGGAAGGGTGGCAGGGAATCCCACATTCCATCAGGGGAATCAACCAGGATCCCCCTGGCAAGCCCACTAGGGAGCGATTCGCTGCCCATCTGGGGCATTGCTCCGTTGCTCAGCAACAGAGCTCTCCTTAGCACTTGAGGTGGAGGCCATGCAGCCATCCTCAGTACCTGGAGCCAACTCACTCCAATTGAGCCATGGCTGCAGGAGGGGAAGAGAGAGAGAGAGTGAGAGTAAGAAAGGGAAGGGGAGCGGAGAAGCAGATGGGCACTTCTCCTGTGTGCCCTGACTAGGAATCAAACCCCAAACTTCCACATACCAGACCAATGTTCTACCACTGAGCTAACCGGCACTAGGGCTTAACTGTGAACATTTTTGACAGAACCAACTATCAAGGCCCATTTTCCATGGACCAGATATGCTCATGGATTTTTTTTTCTTCTTCTTTTTCTATTTTTTTTTTTAGTGAGAGAGACAGAGGGCCAGACAGACAGAAATAAAGATAGATGAGAAGCATAAATTCTTTCTTGTTGCACTTTAGTCATTCATTGATTGCTTTCTCATATGTGCCTTGACTGAGGGGCTCCAGCTGAGCCAGTGACCCCTTGCTCAAGCCAATGACTTTGGGCTCAAGGCAGTGACCTTGGGCTTCAAGCCAGGGACCTTTGTGCTTAAGCTAGTGACCATGGGGTCATGTCTATGATCCCATGCTTAAGCCAGCAAGCTCTTGCTCAAGTTGGTGAGTCTGTGCTCAAGCCAGATGAGCCCATGCTCAAGCTGGTGACCTCAGGGTGTCACCACCACCTGGTCAGGCTTATGGATGTTTTTGATTGAACCAAACTTCAAGAACATTTTGATGTAGACCAAATATCTCTGTGGACAATTTGGACAGGACAAAATATCCACTAATGACCGAAATGATGTAGAAAAGTACAATTTCATGTGGGATTGTGTATAGTGACTCATACATGTGTTAATAGCAAAGGTAAGGATGAGGAGAGAAATGCTGTACCTGGGAGGAAGGTTTTGTTTGTTGGCTTGTTTGTTTCAGTCATTAATTTACTAAAATAACCAGAGTAGAGGAGGAAAAGAAAGAGCTGCTTCTCTCTTCTAAGATGAAAATTTTGAAAGAAAACACTGCAGCTTAGTTTAAGAAACTAAGAGAAGAGTAACAAGCAGAAATGGCCACAGGGTTACTACCAAGGCATCAACAGAGGTTTCCAAGCCAGAACATAGGAGAAAGGGTCACACCACAGCCAGTAGCCATGAGGCATAACTAGTGAAGGACAAGAATGTTGTTACCTCTAGTCACTTAGAGACTGAAGAGACTGGGGCATCACGAGATATTTACCTAGCATATATATATATATATATATATATATATATATATATATATATATATATATATATATATATATATATATATATATATATATATATATCACAGGCACAGAGAGAGAATCAGAGAGAGGGATAGATAGGGACAGACAGACAGGAATGGAGAGAGGTGAGAAGCATCAATCATTAGTTTTTCATTGCCGTTGCGACACCATAGTTGTTCATTGATTGCTTTCTCACATGTGCCTTGACCGCAGGCCTTCAGCAGACCAAGCCACCCCTTGCTGGAGCCAGCGACCTTGGGTCCAAGCTGGCGAGCTTTTGCTCAAGCCAGATGGGTCCGCGCTCAAGCTGGCAACCTTGGGGTCTCGAACCTGAGTCTTCCGCATCCCAGTCCAACACTATATCCACTGCACCACCACCTGGTCAGGCTTACCTAGCATTTTTGAAGTGCATGGTCAATGTTGCTCTCTGTTTAATTTCATCCCAAAGCACTGCACCATGTCTTTTAAATAGGAAACTTTGACTTATCCAATAGGGATCATTTCCCAGTTGCTGAGTGGGGTTTCATGTGAAATGGAAAATCAAAGCACCTTAAAAAAGTAACCATGTTCTTTGGGCAGGATCATTTTAACAATAGAATTAAACCATACATTATACTATTAATTAAAATTCAAGGTAATTGTGCCATGTAATCCACTCATCATCTCTCTACTTCCTTTGCCTAAAGAAACAGCCAGATAATAAATAGCCTCGTTATAGAAAAAACTCATATGTAAGGTTCACTATATACTAATTCAACTACATTACAGAAGATATCTCATGACTAATACAAACCTTTTGGCTTTTGAACTTGTCTCATAAATAGAACCCCTTGACATAAATTTTGCTACATTAATCCCCTTTCCTTCTCTTTCATGCCCTCCCTTCCTTTTCCTTTAGGTTATTTTTAAAAGTGATTTTCACTAATATGGGACATAAGTGGCTAAATGCCTCACATTAATAACTCCAGCCATAACTTGTATAGAAAAAACTCTGAATAGCCCCAGAAATCTTGAGAAAGAAGAACAAAGTGGGAGGTATCACAATACCTGATATAAAACTATACTACAAGTCTACTGTACTCAAAATAGCTTGCTGCTGGCATAAGAACAGGCATATAGATCAATGGAACAGAACAGAAATCCCAGAAATAACCCTATACCTTTATGGAGAATTAATATTTGACAAAAGAAGCAAGAGCATACAGAGAAGTTAAGACAGTATAGACCAGTGGTTCTCAAACATTTTGAAGGTGGGGTGCATTTAAAATCCTACAAATAATTGTAGGTACACTATATACAAATTTCTAAGAAATATGTTATAATAATTAAGTCAAATATTAAACAAAACAATATAAAGTCCAAGTGTGCTTTTATGGTAATCAAATGAAATAAATATGACAAAATTAAATTTATTCTGACATTAAAAACATTTTATGTTACATTTTTTGAGTTATGCTGTTTAGAATTCATAAAAAAGGGGTTAAAAATTTAAAAACTACAAAAAAGCTATCTTTATATATATATAGATACATTCTTAGTAAGGTTTAGTAAATTCGGCAAGTCCCAGAGCGAGTGTGTTAAGTTTTTTCATTCTTGTGTTTATGAGAAACACAAGCCTGATGTGTCCTAGCAATTTCTTCAATGTTTGGACATATATTTGAAAGGCAAACTCTCATTTCCTTGTCAATACATTGAAGAATTCCTTTCTTTTTCCTCTTAATTGTGCTGAGTGCAGAAAACCCCCACCATACATATCATCTTAACTTGACACCAAACAAAGGATAGAAGAAACTTGCCTTCTGTTTTTCCGGGCATATGGGGGGGTAGCATAAACAATCCAGCACCACAGCTTAACAGCCTTTTGCAACCTAATTGGGCAAGTGAGGTGTGCTGTTGGGCAGACTTTCAGCTTACAGCCAATTCCCCACACCTCTGTCCCCCAAAAATCTAAACTCCAAAAACCCTGTTGGTTTTTTGGTCTACAACAGGCACATATTTCTCTGGAATACCATAGGGCACACCTGGAGATCTTCTAGGGCACACCAATGCACCCTGGCACACACTTTGAGAACCACTGGTCTAGGCAATAAATGGTGTTGAAAAAATTGAACAGGTACATGCAAAAAAATGAAACTATACCACCAACTTATACCATACACAAGAATAAACTCAAAATGGGAAAAGACTTAAATGTAAGTCACGAATCCATAAAAATCCAAGAAGAAAACATAAGCAGTAAAATCTCAGCTATCTTTCATAGCAATATTTTTGCCAGCACATCTCCATGGGCAAGAGGAAAGAGCGAAAAAATAAACAATAAACAAATGTAACTATCTCAAATTAAAAAGCTTTTGCACAGCGAAAGGCCATCAACAAAATGAAAAGGCAACCCACTGAATGGAAGAACATACTTGCCAATACATTTGACAAGGAGTTAATATCCAAAATTTATTTTTAAAAACTCATACAACTTAACACCAGGAAGACAAACATTCCAAAGGGTAAACAACCTGAAAAGACACTTCTCCAAGGAGGATATATAGATGGCCAATAGACATATGAAAAATATTCAATGTTAATAATCATCAGAGAGCTGCAAACTAAAACTACAATGAGATATGACCTCACACCTATCAGAATGGTTTTTATCATTAAAACAATAAACAACAATTCCTGGCAAAGATGTGGAGAAGAGGAAACCGTTATGCACTGTTGGTGGGAAAGCAGATTGGTGCAACCACTGTGGAAAACAGTATGGAGTTTCCTCAAAAAGTTAAAAAATGGAACTGCCTTTTCACCTAGCAACTCCACTCCTGAGAATATACACTGAGAATCCCAAAACATTAATTCAAAAGCAAATACGCACACCTATGTTCATTGTGATGTTATTTATAACGCCAAGATCTGGAAATAGTCCAAGTGTTCATCAGTAGATAAGTGAATAAAAAGCTGTAGCACATTTACACAATGTAGTATTATTTGGCCATAAAAAGAAGGAAATCTTACCTTTTGCAACAGCATGGATGGACCTGGAGATTATTATGCTAAGTAAAATAAACCAGTCAGAGAAAGACAAATACCCTATGATCTCACTTATATGTGGAATCAAATGAACAAAACAAACTAATAAACAAAATAGATACAGAGGGATGGACACATGGAAGAGACTGACAGCTGACAGAGGGGAGGGGGGTGGGGCACTGTATGAAAGGAGGTGAAGGGGACAGAGGTGGGGAAAAGGGGGACAGAAAGAGATGTTGCTATTGACTGAGGGCATATTATGTGGTGTGCAGATGAAGGTCTGTTGAATTGTGCACCTGAAACCTGTATGGTTTTACAAACCAATGTCATCCCAATAAATTTAATACAATAAAAAGAAAGAAAAAAAAAGCCAGTTCCAAGTAATCTGCATTTGCTGGCAACCTAATACCACTGATTGCCTCCATACAGGTACAGAACCCTGGATTGTCCTGAAAACTCCACAATCAATAAACAGCCAATGTAATGATGGAACACAGAATGATGATTAGATCCTAGGTTAGACTCTTGTTTTGGATGGTGGCGTTGGGAGAGAGGACAGGATGATTTCTTTTTATGCCTGTTCTCTTTTCAAAGTAATAAATGTAAGACATTGATCTAAGTTATTGAATTAAAAGAACAAAAGCAACACATAAAAGCTCCGAAATGTTATGAGTTCCTAGTAGGAATGTTCCTTGTCATTCATGGAATGCTAAGCTTCATTCATTTCAAGTGCAGGTAACTCCTTAGGGCATTTATTTTGATGCGAGTGGGGGGTGGGGTGCAGTCTCATTCCCAAAAAAAGAACTTGAAACATTGATCCTGCCAGTTTAGATTTTATGAGGGATTTAAGTCACTACCACCTTCCACAGGGTTCATTCACGCTCAGTTGGGACAAATAATGGCTTAGCAGGAATTGGTTTACAATCCTGGTGGACTCCTGTAGAGCTAATAAGTTCAGAAATAGAACTTGGATGGAAACGTATGATAATCATATGGTTTATCTTTTTAAAAAATCCATTTTACAGTCTCATGTATAAAAATAAAAAATGTACAGGGCACAGACATCCCTTTATTGTATCAAATTAAATCGTATTTAATGCCTGGCTGTGTGTCATCCAGCTCAGACCCATTTGTACAAGGCTGTGGAGTGACAAGCCAGTTCAGATGAATGAATGGCTTTCTCATTACTTCACCCCCATTCTGCTGTCTCTTTTCCTGTCCTTTGTATTATAATGGAGGACAGCTGTGGCAGTGAAGTGAATATTAACTAACCCCAGCGCCTCAGCAGATTGTGACTTTAATCCCTGCAAATACCAATAAAATCAAAATTTAATTACACTCAGAGTAGCTCTGTTAATGCCTGAAAAATATTTAACAATTAGTGGTTGGCTTAATTAAGCAAACCGCCTTTCACAAGCAACCTGAAAAGTCCTCCCAAGCCCTTCCCCCATCCATTCTTTTTTTTTCCATTCCATAGACTAATTAGTCTGATGTAAACTCATGGCACTTCATTTACTGTTACTGAGTCTGCTGCCTTGCTGATCTCTGCTCTGAGCTTAACACTCGTTAATAGGAGGGGAAGTTGTAAAAAGAAAGAAATCAGGTTCACTGCACACAGCTACTTAACAAAAAATAATTCTTTTACTAAACCACTAATCATTGTTAGTCATTTCTTCATTCATATTATACAAATGCTATGTGTATATGTAACCTCATTCATATATATATTCTGTTATGTGGTTATATATATATAGATTGATAGATACACATATAACAGAATTACTATATTTCAGTTACATTATTAATTATGGGAGGGTAAAAAAAAAGGCAAGCAACAAATTAAGAAAGAACGTTTATCAAAAGAATTACTCTCTGTCCATATAGATTGAAACACTGTTTACATTTAAATTTGAAAGGGACAGTATATACTCTTGTTTATAAAGTAAACAAACAGATAAATGAAAACAATGAAGGATGGAAAAGCTGTTAAAATGTAAATTCTGTTCTCTGATTCATGATATTGCCTGACCTAGTGAATTCCATGTCCATTCCCTCATCCAAGCATCAAATGTTTATTGGTCATTTAATGTGACTTGCTGGGAGATAAAAAAGATGTTAGATGTTATTGTAAATCTTTGCCTAAACATCTATGGGATGTTTTAAAATGCCACAAAAGGGTAGCTTATACTATCTATAGGCTAAGTGTCATTTTGTACTTGAACTCGTAGGAAAGAACTTGCCCCTAAATACTTAAGAGAATAAGATACAGTAATACCTCAAAAGGAGGTCGCTTATTCTGCAAACTAAGAAAATAAATAAATTGAAAATACCAACAACAAAACTGCTTTGGAGAACCAAAACAATTCCCAGAGGTATCAAGGAACTGAGAGACTGGGAAGTCCAAGTGTAAGGCCAGTAGTCGCGGCCATCATGACCAGGCACATGCAGTTTCACATTAGATTCAGACAGATGCTACTAAAACTGAGGAGCCAAAAACTGGTGGGCCGTTCCTTCATTCTAGCCTCGCAACTGGCAAGTGAATAAAAACACACAGGGCACCAAAACCTACTCACAAATTCTACGGTTCCACAACCAGGAAAATCTTTTTCAGTTTTTCCTAAAATCAAAGGTCCCCACCAGCTCAGTCAGCTCTGGTTCCCCATCTGTACAACTTCACCCTTCTCATCTCTGCACAAACTGGTTTCTCCTTCAGCACCCTGCCATCTTGGCTGCTCTCTCCCCTTCTCTGCAAAAAAAAAAAAAAAAATGCCCTCCTTCCTCTCCTTTCTCCTTCTTCTTAAAACTTTTTGGCACGAAAACCCCTCCTCCAGCATACATCAGCATACATTAGCATAACAAAAGCCCCTTCCCAAGCAGGAAGGTAATTAGCAGTTTCACTTGGTCAGCTGCTATTTTTATAACGATAAAAGTGAGCAAAATCAAATAACACAAATTTTACAAACTTACCCAACACCAATCTCTTATTGAACAGAAGAGGAAACTGCAATTCAGAGTCTGTGACCATCCAGGGCCATATGAGGAACTGTCCCAGAGTTACGGTAGAGCCCTCTCGGCCCCCCACTCCAGACCTATTCTCTGTAACTGATATTCAATGCAATTATAGCAAGATCACAGCAGATTAGAAGCCACATATTAAATGCTGATAAAGTGTTTTTAGAGGTTTAGCATTCAGATGACAAATACTAGAACACATGATAAAACTTGGAACCTGCTAAGCAAAAATTTAAGTGATCTGAAAGAAAAGGTCTCTTGGTAATATCAATCCAGGATACAAATAAATATCACAACATGTTTTAGTTGACAGTGCACAATGGTGCTCCTGCTTCAACTCATCTCATTTTATTGTGTGAGTGTGTGCATGCCTGCGTGTGTGCTTCCACGCTTTGGGGCTTTTAAGACAATACCAAAAAAGATTAAGATAATATGCTCATTTAGTTATTTTCCTCTGCTCTTAGTAAGTTCTCATTGAGAATTTTAGTGTAAATGGTATAGTAATTTTTCAATCTAGCAAAAAAAGAAAAAGGAACTGTAATTTCATTTTTATGGCATGTTTTACCCATATGAAGTTCTTCTTTTATACCTTCCTGTTAGTCCTTTTTTAAGATGATTCCTAAAGTAGTTTGGCTGTTGCATAACTCAATAATTAAGGGGAAAAAAGAAGAAAATGAGTCTTGCTCATGTGTATGTGTGTGGAAGGGTGTGTTTGGTATATACCCACTCCTAACTCTGCCAGCAGTCTTCAGTCTCATACCATTTTGTACATTTCCATGTAACTGGCCGGGTAGGTTTCAAGTCTCATGGTTGGCCCAGGATGGAATTAAAATCCCAGTTTATAATCCAGAGAAGGAGTACATATGGGTTGTGAATGAGATACTTGTGTTTAGACTGAAGAATTGTGTAGCATCTGGCAGGTGTATAAGTCCTTCGGAGGCAAAAATTTCACTCTAAGAATACAGAAAATGGCACATTATATTTCAAAATTGAGATCTTTTAAATATATATACTAACATGATAATATGAGCTGATGCAAAATCTCCTTACGGGTTTTGCAGGAATAACTGGATTTAATGGTATATGCAACTTGTGCTTCACATTCTTTTGTCTATTAGTCACATACATATATCTTTGTTTGTTCTTGAATGTATGATGCATAACTATTAACCAAATGTTCCTTCACCACTAAATTCTGTTTCTTTGGTGTGTTCAAAAGAACATAATCATTCTCCTTAATGATACAAATAATTCATTTCTAATGGACTATTACACCTCTTTTCCATTCTTGAAAAGCATTAATGCTTTTAGTTTTTTAGTTAAATGCTATACAATTTCAACATAGTATAATGTACTTAATTGATTTTTAACTTTCTCTTTAAAAGAGCAGCAAGTACTAAAAGATAAAACATTGCCAAAGTCAATTCACTTCAACTATCAAAACTTTTTGGATGAAAGATAAGTGGAAATGCTCTTCTATTTCAAGTAAGTATATGTGTGGGTATAGTATTCTGTTTTGACTTTGAAATCGAAATCATTTGAAAATAAAATAGTTTGGCTTGTTTTCAGTTTGCAAAATGTCAGCTGCATCTATGAAATGGTCACTGAGCCTCATCATCTTGACTAATATGGAAAGAACTATTCTTCTCTTGGAAGGTATATTATATCTTTCATGTTTCCAAAGTATCACTTCATGTTTGTAAGCAAGAATTTATCTAATCTTGAGCTGGTGACATAAGCATATAACATCATCTCTTCCCTACATCCTGCAATGTATAACAAACACGCACACGCACACACACGTGCCCACATGTACCACCTGTCTCTGCAAAAGCCAAAAAGAAAAGCTCTTACTTTCAGTATTTATTGTGATTTAAATTTCAATATAATTTATGTTTAACCATACTTCTCATTTCTTATGTGATCACAGCACAATAAAAGATCTTAAGCTAATAAATCCTGTCACCTAAAGTAAATAAAATGTCAAATTCTGACTCTTAGAAAAATACACAGAATAATAACTTTGGAAGAACACAAAGAGCTCGACCTCCCTACTTCAGACAAATGTATTTAACTACTCAGAATCAGTAATGTTCAACCTTTTCTTAAACATCTCTACAGCTAGATTCTACAGTTAACTAGCAGATTATCATCCTGCTACTCAAACAGCCATTGCTTGTAAAACTGCTTCCATCCCGCAGCAGATTTTCTACAATGGTCAAGAATAACTTTTTAGGATACTACCTGTACAATAGTGATTAAGTTACTCCTTCTCCCTGTAGGCTGAGCATTTAGGGTTTACTTCATTCTTACTTTTTTTTTTTTAATTTTTTTTCTTTTTATTTATTTATTTTAGAGAGGAGACAGAGAGAGAGAGAGAGAAAGGGGGGAGGAGCTAGAAGCATCAACTCCCATATGTGCCTTGACCAGACCAGTGCAGGATTTTGAACTGGGGACCTCAGTGTTCCCAGGTCGACGCTTTATCCACTGCACCACCATAGATCAGGCTTCATTCTTACTTTTAGAAATTAAATTCTTTCAAAATTTCAGATATCCTTGACTGTTCTAACCTTAAGGGGTTGGCCTTCCCATAGTGGTTAAAAAATATTTTGAGGTCCCATTTCATAACTCAGCCTGAGTGATCACTTGTCATTTATGAAAAGCTACTTGGCTTTAGGCCACTGTCTCTCTGGGACATGGTTGGCCAGCACTTTCTATTACATAATCTTGATATTTAAAAATAAATATTCCGGTCCAGGAAAATTCCATTTATTTTTCAAAAATGTAGATCAAACTGTTAGAGATATGTCCACAAGATTCTTTAAGATAAACATTAAGATGAATGATTGCTCCATAAATCTTTTTTCTTTCTAATGATAAAAATATTTTGTTTGCTTTTCCTGATTTGAATTTTGTTATTGAAATCAATATTGCTTTCAAACACTGATTTTATATCAGTTTCTGAATTCCTGTTGGAAAATTTCCAAGAACATAATTTTTTTTTTCTTTTTACAGAGACAGAAAATCAGAGAAAGGGATAGATAGGTACAGACAGGAACAGAGAGAGATGAGAAGCATCAATCATCAGTTTTTCATTATGGTTGTTCATTGATTGCTTTCTCATATGTGCCTTGACCGGGGAACTACAGCAGACCAAGTAACCCCTTGGTCAAGCCAGCGACCTTGGGTCCAAGCTGGTGAACTTTTTGCTCAAATCAGATGAGCCCGTGCTCAAGCTGGCGACCTTGGGGTCTCAAACCTGGGTCCTCCACATCCCAGACCTATGCTCTATCCACTGCGCCCACTGCCTGGTCAGGCTCCAATAACATATTTTATTTGTACTTCTCCAGTTCAGATATTTACAAAGAACTGTACCATAGCACATATCCATATCCATGGGAAATGCCAGGGGACATAATTGGGTGGTGTTAAAATAATATAACATTAAAATTCCCTAGCAAGATTTATAGTAATACAAAAATGACAAGTTTAAATTACTAATTCAACGATGTATTTTGATTCCAAAACTTATTTCTTAGACCATCACTTATGAGATTTGTACAAAGTACACTATATAAATAATTTTATTAATATGTATATATTTGCAAAAATGATTCACTGCTACCAGCAATCAGGGTCAGGAACACATTTACAATGTGACAACAACTAAAAGTAGGATGGATTCAGTCAGAATTACATCTCCCCAGTGGGCTCCTGTTCTTGTTCCCAGAAATGTCATCCTCAACCTTTCACTTGAATGTCCCCATTTCCTGTGCTTGCTTTCAATTTGGCCTCTGCAATTTCTTCTATCCAGTAATGTCCTTATGGTAAGCTGCAAATTTACAGGAGAATTGTAATGCTTTTCCTCTATTTACTAGATTTTTTGACTAATTTTCTCAAGATTCAGGAATAAGAAAAATAAACATATTTCCTGAAATATTCTGGGAAAGAATTTCCATATGGGTAAAGTAAACCCAAGTGACTCTGCTTCTTTGAGAGCTGCACTAGTGTGGTGGTGGTAGACACCCTGGTTTTTGTTATTACAAATATAAAAATTAAGGGCCCTGGCTGGTTGGCTTAGCAGTAGAGTGGTGGCCCAGCATGTGGAAGTCCCAGGTTTGACTCCCAGTCAGGGCACACAGGAGAAGCGCCCATCTGCTTTTTTCCCCTTCCCCCAATTCTTCCTCTCTACCTCTCTCTTCCCCTCCCACAGCCAAGGCTTCACTATAGCAAAGTTGGCCCGGGTGCTGAGGACAGCACCATGGCCTCCATCTCAGGGGCAAGATTGGCTCTGGCCACAACGGAGCAACACCCTAGATGGGCAAAGCATTGCCCCTTGGTGGGCATGCCAGGTGGATCCCAGTCGTGCGCATACAGGAGTCTATCTGACTGCCCACACGCTTCTAACTTCGGAAAAATATTCAACAATTAACAACATATAACCAATCTTATTTACTGGTATACCTACCCACTTCTCCCAACCTCATCTCTTGGATTATTTTGAAGTAAATTTGAGGCATTGTATCATTTTATCTCTATATACTTGAGTATAAAATTGTGGAAGATAATAAAATAGAATTAAATTGTAAATGATAAAGAGTTCAAAGACAGGGTAGTACTGGCATAAAGATAGACTTATATAGCTCAATGTAGAAAACTGAGAGTTCAAGAAAAAAGACACACATACATGCATGTATTGTCAAGTGATTTTGAAAAAAGTACCAATACATTCAGTGGAGGAAGAGAACAGGCTTTCAACAAATGGTGCCAGACTACTGAATATCCACATACTATAAGTAAAGGTGTGCCCTTACCTTACATCATATATGAAAATTTACTCAGAATGAATCAAAAGACTTAAGTGTAAGAACTAAAACTATAAGAAAATTTTGTGACTTTAGAGTATGTAGTAGTTTCTTAGATATGACACATAAAGTTCAAGCCACCAAAGAGAAAACAGACAAATTGAATTTATTACACTTTTGTTTTCAGAGGACAAAATCTTAAAAAGGGAAAATAAGAAAAGAAAAAAGTGAAAAGACAACTCACTTGGGAGTTGAGAAAAAATATTTTCAAATCATGTATCTGACAAGGGTCTAGTACCTAGAAATTATAAAAAAACTTTTCCAATTCATCAATAAAAAGACAGTGCAATTAAAAATGTACCAAAGTTTTAAATGGCATTTATCTAAAAATGATATAGAAATGACCAATAAGCCCATGCAAAGAGATTCAAAGTTTTTTGTCATTAGATAAACACTAATCAAAACAACAATAAGATAACTCTTCACATGCAGTAGGAAGACTATAAAGAAAGGACAGTAATAAGTGTTGGTGAAGATGTGGAGAAATTGAAACTCTCATACATTTCTGTTGAGAATGTAAAATAGTGCTGTTGCTTTAGAATTACTTTGGCAGTTTTTCAAAAAGTTAAACATAGTGCTACTACAAGATTCAGCAATTCTGCTCTTAGATAAGGAGCCAAGAGAGCTGAAAACATGTTTACTCAAATGCTCGTACATAAATATTATTCATAAAAGCCAAAAGGTGAACATAACTCAAATGTGCACCAACTAATAAACAGATAAACAAAATATAATGTAGAATATTACTGGAATACATTGAAATATATACAGAATATTATCCATTCATAGAAATAGGAATAAATGAAGTATCAATACATGCTATAATAGGGACAAATCTTTTAAACTTTATGCTAAGTGAAAGAAGGTACAATAAAAGGCTACAGATTGTGTGATTCCATTTCTATGAGATTTCAAGAATAGGCAAATGTATAGAAATAGAAAGAATGTCAGTGGCCACCAGAGGTTGGGAGTAAAGAGGAATTGAAACAGAGGGTTATTTAAAAGCAGAAGGAGGGGACATGGGCCCATATCTATTTTTCACTTGTGTCTGTATGCCTCCAGAACCCTCCAGGAGCACAATACAGTGAAGGCTCCAGCTTCCAATTTCTCTGGTTCATACATATCAATGGCTTGAGTACCAGCTATACCATGCCTCTCAGTGGTTGAAATATCAGCTGGGCTTCCTTTCAATCACCCTCCTCCCCATCTTCCAAACACAGGTTTCATTCTCACATGCTGTCTCAACCAGACCGAGCTTCCTGATGAGGTCTCATCTCTCAGAGGTCTATATCTGAGCTGTGGGGCACTTCCCTCAGTGATCTGAGCAGTCGCCATGGATGCCACTCTCAGCGTTTCAAGCACCGATATTCTATTTCAGTCTTCTACTTGCCGGTATCACCACTTCTTTCACATAGCTCCCCCAGTCTGAAAGGTGCTGACTGGTTCTCTATTGCCATTCTTTATATATCAGCTTTCCCTCTTTGCTCTTTCAGACTTTCAACACCTATGTGACTTATTCTCTCTATTAAAAGTCTTCTGTTCACAGAACCTAGTGTAATTTCTACTTTTCTGCTTCATCTCTTACCTATATACCTACAATACCTATTTCAATAAATGTTAGTAGTGAATTTGATATGTTTCCATTGAATTATACATCTGACTTTCTTCTGCACTTTTCCCTTGGTTTGGTATTTCGGGTAATATTTTGAAAAATGTAACATCTCTAGTTCATTTTTTAAACATTTATTGATTTTATAGAGAGAGAGGAAGGAAGAGAGAGAATGAAAAAGAAAACCATTGATTTGTTCCACTTATTTATTTAGACATTGGCTGATTCTTGTATGTTCCCCGACCAGGGATGGAGCCTGCAACCTTGGTGTATTGGGATGATGCTCTAACCAACTGAGCTACCTGGCCAGGGCCTCTAGTTCATTATTTTTAATATAACAAAAAAATTTTAAATAATAAAACCCTTTTCTTTTCATTACTCTCAAAATTTTATTCTTTCAGATAGCCTTATTTTAGCAATATGAGGCCAAAAATGAAAATAGAAATGTTTGTTATTCAAAACCATTTTCTTAAATATAAAGTGAATTTTGCATCTTTTCTCAGGTTAAGATAATTTAGAAAATAGCTATTCCTTTTTCAGAGTGTGGTTTTAAAAGTTCTCTGTGATTAATATTTACCAGCTATACCAATTAAACTTTGACTTACACGTATGTAGGAGACAGGAACTTCGAAAGTTAAAACAACAGCAAAAAAACAAGATATTTATATGACCTATCAGGATCTAAATGGCAGTAAGAAAATTGTTTTAAGTTTAAATGAGAACAGATGGAAGATTCATATGTTATTTTCAGACATAATTCTGGCACAAAGCAGAAACAGAAAAAAGGCCAAAAATTGGATTAAAATGTTAAAAAAAAATAGTATCTACTTTACAAACTTCAGTAGTTCTACTTAGGTAAATAATTTAGTATTAAAGTATACTGTCATATAATCTGTATTTATGTATTTCCTCTGTAACTTAACATTGATATAGTATATATGTATATATATTAAAGATTTATATACGCAATTAGATTTGAACATTGGGATATGTAATAATATTTAATATTAAGATATGTTATGATGTATAGATATATCTCCAATCATGGGCTCAACAGCTGTATTAGCAGTTTTTGATGACTTGTGCAAAACATTAAAAAGTAATTAGGAAGGCATCCAAAGCTAGTCAGCACATTAATAGGTTTAGGAAATTCATATTGGATTTTCTTATATTTGCTGGGTACTGTCATTTAATGGGACTGGATCAGCTCTTCCAATAGTTTACAATCAGCTTACTGTGTGAAATAATTAGTACCATGAAACATGCAAACTAGCTCTTACCTCACTTTTACTTATTTTTAGACTGTTTTGCATATAGTAATTTCATGCCATTTAGTAACTTTCATAAATTGACATTCAAAAATAGGTAACACTGGGGAACAAAATTTTTGTTGCATCCACAAAAACGTTTGTTCTTACCTAATTCAAATGTGCTGATCTCAAATCTGACATTAGTTTTTCTCTGTAAGCTACAGTTATTTTGCAATTCAAAACTTTAGGTTTTCATCTTATTGTAAAATTTTCAACATTTATTTTAACATAATGAAGTAGAATGTCTTCTTGGGTATCATCCTTGTGAGAATATAATAATTTATATAATGCAGTAAATACATTAATACACTAAAAGATATGATTGCATCAATCAGAATTTGTCTATGATTTTGAAATAGAACATATTAAAACCCATATTTTAATCATAAAATTTGTGCAAACTTATTTAAATTTTATTCAGGCAAAAATTTGCATTTGTAGCTCTTGTGTTTGTGTACTGGTTGAGGACAATCTCCTTAGATGCTCCAGCAGTAGTCTGCCATCATATTTCTGTCCCATCACCGCTTATAACACTCTTCCATCATCTTCAGATCTTGATGAAAGCGTTCTCCCTGCTTATCACTAACAGCTCCAAGATATTCAGAAAACTTAACAAGGTGACTGTTCAGGAAGTGAATCTTAACGCATAATGAAGTAGAATGTCTTCTTGGGCATCATCTTTGCGAAAATATAATAATTTGAGGTCCATCAAATACACCTGCTTTTATCTTCTTGAAAGACAAGAAAGGAAAAGCAGAAATAATATGTTAAAAGCATTGACTTTCTCTATTGAAAGCCTGAACAAACTGCTTTATTAAGCCAACTTTGATGTGAAGTGGGGAAAAAATGATCCTATCTCGATTAACTACAGGTACACTCACAATATTTGCATCCCTATTTCCAGAGCTTCATGTTTCAGCCACTCCTTCTGTATCCAGTGTTTCTCTAGAGCTCGGCTGTCCCACAAACACAGAAAGCAAGGATACTTTGTGAAACCTCTCTGTTGTCCTAGCAGGAAATTGACCATTTTAAGATCCACACAAATGATTCAGTTATGCTCCTCATACTTCAGTAAGTTGAGGACAATTTTTATGTCATTATAATCTTCTCGCAGATGGTTGAATAACCAATTGGAACCACTTAATAAACATTACCATTGTGTAGGAGAACACATTTCAGACTCTGTATAGAGCTGTCAAGAAATAGTCGCCATTCTGTAAGTGGTAACAGCTAGCTGACTGAGAAAACTACTGATATCATGACAATAAACAAAGTGTTTGTCTTCGGAAAAAAAGTCCACAAAAATTTGTTCACGCTTTGTGAAATAGGATACTTTAGCTGACTGGTGAAGTACATTCTATACTTGAATCCTGGAGGCTAATAACTCAGTTGCTTTCTTTGATAGGCCCAAAGCTCTTACTAAGTCATTCAATTCGGGTTGGCTAAACTGCTGAGGGGTTAATGACTGCTTGGCATCAGAAGAAGACCCTTCAGATTCTACAAGCATTTCCTCATGCATCTTATCAAAATACACTTGATTACCATGTTCACTTTCTTCGTCCTTAGAAGAAATAAAACACTGAAAACTGGAACCAGGAGTGTCTCAGGGTGTGGGATAGGTTGTATTGCTGAAGGAACATTAGGATACGCGATCATATGCCATTTTTTCTTGCTGATGCCCTTTGTATGGATCAGACAAAAATGTAAGTCACTGCTGTTGTCCTTAGGTTCACGCCAAACCATGGGAATACCAAAAGGCATTCCTTTGCGTTTTCCTTTTGTCCGGTCACGAAGCAATTCCTCACAATTATGACACACAATATGAGGAGCCCAATTCTTGTCTTGATCGCCAAGGGGAACATTGTGCACGTGTCACAAATGATGAAATATTGCGCCTTTGACGTTGAAGTGTGTAACAGCCACATATATAACAGAAGGTGTCAGGACTATTCTTAAATTTACGCCTACTTGAAGAAGCCATGACTCAATCTTAAAACAAAATAAGAGGGTGTTTTTTTTATCAGATAATAAGTTTATACATTTAAAAACAACTACAATGATGTAAGAGTGATGTTTGTAAAACATTAATTGCCTTGTGGTTATGTTCAATCCAAGACTCATTGCCCTTTAACTCTTATTTAAAATCTAATGCATGCCATTAACTGTAACAAAAAGAAATAAAAATGCATAAAAACTAGAGCATGCACCAAAAAATGGATTTCAGACTTGGAATCAGCGATGCAGAAATATATAGAAAAAGTTCTAAAACCCCATGCCACAGAAAATGAAAAAAAAATTGTTCCCCAGTGTAATTAGTCTTTTAACTCAGTGGTTCTTAACCTTTTTTGAGGTACCAAACCCACCAGTTTCATATGCACATTCACCGAACCCTTCTTTAGTGATAAATAAAATATGATTTTTTTTTTCCAAATTTAGTTTTGCCGGTGCGAGACTAGAGTTGCTCAACTTGGCATTGCACATCATGCAGATAGGACGCTGACTCCCATCCTGTTCCCTGATACATGTGAATCCATGTTGTACATATTCGTCCGACCACTTCCTTTTTGTGCTCGACATATTTAGTATGGATTAAAATATTAAGAAAGAAACCACACGATGTACAACTATGACAGCCGTTGACTACTGCGCGCACTAAATTCCTCGCAGCACTGGTTGGCCAAGCAATGTAACGTGATCCTCTGCAGCAAGTGATGGCCAAGCGGGGCGTGTCATCACGACTTTACACAAGTGTGTCTTTACCTCTGCGGCAGAGGCTTCTCCGAACCCCTGAGACTGACTCATCAAACCCTTAGGGTTCGATAGAACCCAGGTTAAGAACCACTGTTTTAACTGATTTTTAAAAAAGTGAGCTCCTGGATTCCATAACAATGCATTAATGCTCAAATCTTTTTTTCTGACACTGAATGTAATAAAAGCTGTGGCTTAAACCAGTGAGTTGACATTTTTTTCTACTTTAAATGAGAAAAGAAAATTTTCCCGACAAAAAAGTCGCTATTAGAAAAATAAGAGTAGACTCTTCCGTACACATAACTTTTAGTATTTGCTCAATGCACAAAGCATGCCCTTGAATGACTATGATATTATCATGAAACAGGAGAAACACGACATGGGTGGGTTCTTGAACATTATCTGGGTTATGAAACCCTTGAGAGTGAACTGGAGAATTGTCAATCACTGCTGCAGCTGTAAAGTAAGGATAGTATTTTAAAATTAGCTGTACATTCCATTCTTAGAATTTCTGCTTAAAAACTGAATAAGGTACAGCTTCAAAACAGGTAAAATATATAATGTCAAAAATTCCCAAGCAATCTCTGCACACAATCAAAATTTACACCAATATTAAAGTAATTTAGAATGTCTATATTAATTAGTTAATTTTTATAATTACTAGAGTAATTACTTATACCTCAGTTAAAATACACATTATCTTGAGGTTTCTTGTAATTGCTTTACTATTGTCTACAATTTGAGGAAACTTGCAGTGTCCACCAACTGTTTACAATACTGAGGAACGAACTGTGATTATCTAGCTAATTGTATCAATGTAGTCTGCAGACAGTAATGCAGAAGAGGAGAAAACCTTTAGAATTGAATATATTGAGTTTGTCTCTCTATTGATCAAATTAATTGTATGATTTCCAAATCTCCACTTTACTGAGTATTTTATTGACATAACCTTTGACCGAGAAGCATATAGATTGCAAAATGTCTTTTCTTATAGACAGAAAATCAATTTGGTTATTTTAAGAAATATAATTGTTTACACAAAATATTTAGCTGAGCAATTAAAGGATATTTACTGTCATTACTTGGTAGGTGTGGAGCAGGGAACTGATGCTGGACATAGAGAGCGACAGAGGAAAAAGTTTTTGACATTGGAAGTACCATGAAGAAATGGTGACAAAGCAGAAGAACCAATATGAATATTTTGAGTTTATGTAGAGTGTTATAAAAACAGAGTAGACTTGGGACATCTCCTAATTTTTAAAATAAAATTCAACAGATAATACAAAATAAATTTTACACTCTTAAAAGAAACATTTTTGTGAAAAGACCATAAGTTGTCTAAAAGATGGTTTGAGTCAGTGCTGACTTTCTGAAGATGACATAAGTTGGTCATTAAGAGCCAGACCATGACTTGGAATCTCAGTTTACCCTCTACGAGTCATTTTTGCCATTTTTTCTTTCATGAAATTTGGGAGAAACTAGCACTTATTTCTAAGGTTGTGAGACTATAATGTCAACACACATAAAAATGAACACTTTATAGGAGTAAATGTTATATAAATTTTAGTGATTATTATGTTTTCATATTGAAATACCAAATATACAATCCATTCATTTCTTAATGAATTATCATATATCCTAAAAGCAACTTTCCAGGAAATAAATTGAAATTGAAAATGTCTATTTGATCATTTCAGTGTTAACTTCTTTTCATTGATTAGAAAACTAGAATAATGGTTGTCCTAACTAATGGTTTGATTATATGTGAAAACAGTATGGATACAAATGGTTAAAACTATTTATATTCAACTTATATTATCACAACCTTTGAAGATATACTGTGTACAGATGACAACTATTAAGGATAAGCTTAGCCAAAGGTCTAACTTTAATTCAAATATTTAATGGCTGTCTAAAAATATCTAATAAATTTTCTGGTTACTTTTACTCTTTAGTTGGATGTGATTTAACTATATTTAATCACAATAAAAATACTTTAAAAGTAATATTTTTAGAAAAAGCTGGAAATACTTGTTTCTAAATATAATTTGAGTATTCCTAAAGTTCACATATTAAATATTTATATAAATGTAAATTTACTCAAAAGCTTGATTAAGAACAATAACACTAAAACTAAGCCTGTGCTTTTAAATTTTATATCTCCTCAACAATATTAAGCATATTTGTTCCAATGATATTTTTTCTGCATACTGATAGTTCATATCATCATGTAATTCTTTAAAAATGACCATATGTGGACATAATATAAACTGCTATTTAGTGATGGTGTTTTACATAATTAAGTTATCATGACTTTATTCTTTCAATAGGGTAATGAAAGCATATCTACACTCTATAACAGATGACCGAACTGTATCCAATTTTGTCTCCATATAGAGACAGAAACATTGGTATGTGTACATTTTTATTAGAGCAGAAGGGAACCCAAAATACAATCTCTTGAGTTCAATTATAAAACCCATATGCTTGAGTGAATGCATGGTAAAAATATGCAACTTCATTACACATTAGGGGCTCTACAAATTTCAGCTTTGATTCAATACACACTCAGACTGCTAATGTGTCATATACTTGAAAAGGCTAATATCATTGCTGTGTGGAGTAATGGGCAAATGGAAATGCCTTATTTTTCCTCTGCTTTAACAAAATGGCCTTCTAATCCAAGGGCATACCTGTGTGGAGGATAAAGACTGTAATAATAAGAATGCATATATTATGTTACCTATTGAAGAATGATAGCAAAAAAGAAAAAGCAGACAAATTAATCACTATTGCTAGAACAGAAAGAAAATTTTCTAAAATAAAAATAATAAAAAAGAGGTTCTGATCAACCTTTCCAGACAAGAAGCAAATTTATCGTTCCATTCTTAATATAGAAAATGATATATCAAGATTAATATTATATAAAGAGGTTATAAAAATATGTAGCCAAACCTGTAAGAAAAGAATTATAAAAGCATTGTGTTATTTTTTTATATTTGGTGTTGCTGGTTATTTTGAGTTTTTAATGTTTGCAAGTTTTTGTGATTGATATTACATCTAAATATTTACTTTCACAGCTAATATTAAAATGATAACTTTTATTCTTTTTCTTAAATAGGGTGGTTAAAACTGCCTTAAGTTTCAAGTCTGAAAAAACCTAAATATGCTTCTTGTGCTAACCAGAACAGCAATGATATTGGTAAGATCAAAGCTCATTAAGGTCCATTAGAGTTGGCAACATAAAATCATTGCTGATTTATTTCCTTTATGTATATATACATTGCTGACTTTGACGAGAACTATCTCAGAGGACTGGTGTGGCCAGAAGACAGAGGAGAGGGTTACAGAATGAATGAAAGTGTTGTAGCAAGGTAACAATGGTTATCAACAAGTCCTGTGATGTTTGGTGGTGAGATTTTGCAGATAGATTAGGGGCAAATGGAGGGCAATGTGAGGCCATGGGAGTCTTGTTTTTTGTTTATTTATTTTTATTTTTTTCCAAGGACAGAGAGAGAGAGTCAGAGAGAGGGATAGATAGGGACAGAGAGACAGGCACAGAGAGAGGTGAGAAGCATCAATCATTAGTTTCTCGTTGCCATTGCAACACCATAGTTGTTCATTGATTGCTTTCTCACATGTGCCTTGACTGCGGGCCTTCAGCAGACCGAGCAACCCCTTGCTGGAGCCAGCAACCTTGGGTTCACGCTGACGAGATTTTGCTCAAGCCAGATGGGCTCGTGCTCAAGCTGGTGACCTCGGGGTCTCGAACCCAGGTCTTCTGCATCCCAGTCCGACGCTCTATTCACTAGTTCACCGCCTGGTCAGGCAGGAGTCTTGTGTTTTGATAGAAGCAACTTTGTTATGCTGATGGCAATGCCCCAATAGGAAGAGAGGTATTTACAATGTAGGCTTTACAATGGTAGCTGCATGTGGTAGTCATCTTCCAAGATGACTCCCAGTGATCCCACCTCTTGGTATTCACACACCTATATAGACCGTACCAATTTGGTCAGGACTGGTCTATGTGACTGAGAAGTACAAACCTCAGTCCTCCTCCTGTGTTTCTCCTTTGCTCTCATGCTACCCTAATCACAACACTTCTGAAAACAGATGTGTATGGAGTTTTCCCTCCCCAAACAAATCTCTGGGACACCAGCTGGCTGTCCTCCCTTTTAACTCAATTTTGACACTGTTTACCTGGAGTTAGGATCAGATCCCACAGGTTAAGGGCTCTGTCTAATAAGACAGCCCCCACCCCACTTCAGAAGCTGATGGTAAATGCAGGTTGCCACCTGTGCTTCTGAGTGACTGGCTGTATAAACTGGTTCCCACAACCCCCTCTTCAGGTTCAATCCATTTGCCAGAGTGGCTCACAGAATCAGGAAAACAGTTTTCTCACTGTTAAGCAGTTTATTATGAAAGGCTCTGATAAGGGAACATCCAGATGGAAGAGATACATGGGGCATGGAGCCACTCTCCCAGGCCCTCCAGGTATTACCAACCTGGAAGTTCTCCATGATTTAGGGATGTTTATGGAGTCTTCATCATATAGGAATGACTGATCATTAACTCATTTCCACCTCTGCAGAATGGAGAGTTGCGTTGAAAATTCCAAGTTTCTAATTAGGGTTTGGTCTTTCTGGTGACCAGTCCCCATCTAGAAGCCCATCAAGAGTCACTCCATTGCAGCAAAAGACACTGCTGTGCCCCGGAAATTCCAAGGGGTTCAGTATAACTCTGTGCCGTGACTGGGGTCAAAGACCAAATAGTAAAATAAAAAATTCTTGTAGTGCTCTTATCACTTAGGAAATTACAACAATTTTAGGAGCTCTCTGCCAGGAACCAGAGGCAGAGTATAATCTGTATTTTTTTTTCTATTATTTCACAGTGACCAAGAATATACAACAGAAATTATGGTGTGGTTTCTTCCCAATTATTTCATAATAGATTACAGCTTCTACTTGTTCTCTCTCTCTCTCTCTCACGCTCCTTCTCTTTCTCAGTCGCTCTCACCACCTGCTATGGGAGAAGCACGCTGCCATATTGTGAGTAGGCTTATGGAGAGACCCAAGGGAGGAGGGATTGAGGTCTCCAGCTATGAGTCAGTGGGAAATTGACCAAAAACCATGTGAAATTAGCTTGGAAGCAGTTCTTCCAGTCCTAGTCAGGCTATGTAATTAATGACTGTGGTCTCAGATAACTTGACTGTTAACTTGTGAGAGATTTTGACCCAGATTTGCCCAACTAAGCCACTCTTAAATTCTTGACCCTCAGGAGCTGTGAAATAATAAATGTTTATTGTGTTTGGCTGTTATGCTTCAAAAGAATTTGTGACGCAACAATAGATAACTAATGCAACCCAGAAGCAAAGTCCTTGAGAAGACCAAATAGGAAGTGATATACAGCACAAGTAGAGAGATTGCTGTTAATAGAGACAAGGAGTTGTCTGTCTTCTTAACAGGAGAGAAATAGAGCATATGGGTACCAATTTGAATTTGCAGATATGCTTGCTTGATTATTAGAAAACTTCACTGATTTTCTTTTCTCAATTAAATATCAGGCAAGATTTTTAACTTGTAAGTAATGCAAAGGGGAGATGGAAGAAATGAGAAGCTTAAATCTTACAGAGAATGATTATGAAATAGTCACCTTGGAGACTGAGATAGAAAATTTATAAGAAATTACAATAAAATCAGGGATAGTGTTCAATTTTATCTGAGATTTTTATGTTGTATTTGAAGTGACTTCAATCAACAAATTGTATGATTTTTTTTTTCCCTGCAGCAATATTAAGTTGCCTGGGTTCAGCCATAGAGAAAACAAATGTAGAGGTTTAACATAAGCCAGTCTTTGCTGAGTGAGTGCAATGGAGGGAGAAAGGCCTGGGAATTGAAGGTATTTGCCAAAGAATTTTAGTGGTGGATCTTGGAATCCCATCCAGGGATGAGAGAGAGAGAACAACAGCAGTGAAAAAGAAGTGGTGTAGTTGATGAATCAGAGCTCTTGCCCAAGAATCCTTCCACAAGATAGTACTTGATTCAAAGAGGTAAAATAAGCCAAGTCAATGAAGAAACAGTTCCTTCACAGGCAGAAATGTGGGCTGTGGTAGTGAAATGTGTAGCTGAGGAGAGGTGGGTGGGCAGTGTATTAAGGTTGGCTAAGAGAAGCTAACTAGTAGAGTTAAGTAAATAAGTTCATAAGGAAAAAAGAACAGATTTTGAGCTGGAAATTGTTGCAGAAAATGTGGGGTGATGGGCATTACTCAAAACCACAACAGGGAGGGAGCCAAGGATATTGTAGTACTCAGAGGAAGTGAAGTCCAAGGTCTCAGTGGAGGCCAAGCCATGTATAAAATGATTCTTGTTATCTTGGCAGTGGAAACCAAACCTTATTTTAATTTTACTGAGGAAGCTCGCAGGCAAATGCAGTAGGGAGTCACCAGAGGCCAGGCCACACATTACTCCCTTGGTTTCCCTTAAGGTGGCCGCTTACAAAGCACTTTGGACACAAAAAACGATGTCAGGAATGGAAAGAACCTGAATGATAGATTTAAAGGTTATTAAGTCTGTGTACTTGAGAGTTCTGGGGGCTGCTGACCACAGCTTTCCTTTTCATTTTGAGAAAGTCGGTCCTATCAACGGCAGCGCTGACTGAGCCCAGGGTAAATTTGCTGAGGCTGGACAATCTAGCAACTAGATAATTAGATTAGTCTCATGGCCAATACCATTTCCCAGAAAGTTTGGGCTACCCTACAAGGGCGAGGGAAATGGTGGTCAACACCGTAAAGTAGTACTTGGTTAAGCTCATTGTTGACACTTAAAATTCGGTTAGATGATTAAATTAATATAAGTGTAGGTTGGGTAGAGCAATGATTCTCATTCTCATTGGGGACACATCAGTGTCTAGAGAGCAAAAATGTGTGTAAGATGAAAACACATATTAAATCTCATAATCTTATTGCTAGAAAATAAAAAATATATATACTTACTTTTACTATTGTAAGTCAGGCAAAAAAACCTATGAAAATAACATAACAAATAAGCACGTATACATTATGCACTTAAGAATTAGGGACAACTAACATAATTGAAACTCTCTGCCCCATGGACCCAATCACTTCCTTCCCAGAGGTAGCAGTTTTCCTAATCCTGTTCGTTATCCTCCAAATCCTTTTTTAAAGTTTTGAATTATATATCTGTAAGCAAAATATTCTATTACCTCATATGTTTTCAAACTATTTAAATGGCTTCATATACTATAGTATGTAGCATTTTGCAACTTGTTTTTATTGCTCTCATTATTATGCTTTTAGATTTATTCATGTTGTTACACGTAGCTCTGGTTTATTCATTTTGATTGATGAATAGTATTCCACTGTTCACATCAATCACATGAACATTTAAGTTATTCACAGTTTTGTTTTTCTGTATTACTAGCAATACTACCATGAACATTTTTAGAATGTATCTGGGTACACATGTATGACAGTGAAATTGTAGGGTTCTAAGGCATGCATATCTTCAGATTTCTGTTATTCTGATAAATTACTCTCTACAGTGGCTATACAAGTTTTCCCTTCCCTCCACCAAGTAATTTATGACAGTCTCTGTTGTCTGACATCGTAGTCCATACTTTCACAATTTTCGTCTGATGGTTGTGAAACGGGATCTCATTCTTTTAATTTGAATTTCCTTGACAACATGTAATTGTAATAAAAAACAAACTCCAGAAAGAAAAGCTCAGCAAACATTTTTTGGCTGCCAGGTTAACTCAATCGGGTGTCTCTGAGATTCTCATGGAATGAGAAAAAGATGGCATGCCCTCCCAGAGAAATGTATGGAAACCCCTGAGGTTGGGCATCAGGTGTTTTGCTCATCTACAGGTGGCTTGCTTTTAAAGGTGGGGAATGCTGGGTAGAGGAAGCAAGGCCAATTGGAATTGTATTGGTTCTACTACAAGATGAAAGAAAGGCAAGGCTCATCCATAAAAAACAGAGTGATTCCGTATGAAAGGGAGAGAATGAGGATAAAGAGAGCTGTGAGGAATTAAGAATGTTATCTTTGTTTCCTTAAAATCTGCCTGTTTGAAACTTATTCTCTGGGTTTAGTCTTCAAGTCACCAGGGTCTCCAATTATGCCCTACTTAGAGCAAATGGCTTGTTGATAATAATCACAGCATCATAAAATTATAGAGTGGGAAAGAATCTTAGACACTGTTTCTTTTTATACATGAGACACCTCAAGTACCAAGAGAAGTTTCACACTCAAAATGAACAGGTTTTAATGAAATGATTTAAGGAAGAGACAATTGGGGCACTTTACTTACTGGTCCAAGCTTACTTGGGTATTTGCCATATGGCAAATACAGATGAACTATACCCCTCCAGTGCTAGAACTGTAATATGGTGGTTGAGAATGATGGCCTGGGATCAAAGGGATTGGGTCTGTCCTCTGCTCAGCAAATGTTAAATGTGTGATCTTGATCAAGTAATTTAACTTCTCTAGCCACAGTTTCCTTATTTACGTAGTAAAGAAAGTTTTAATTCCGACTTTTTCTTGTGTTGTAAGGATGAGAGGAGATTGCATCCTAGTCTATAGCACATATCAAGCAATTGATAAATGGTAGAAATGATATTTTTATTTGAACACCTTAGTGTTTGAGGCATAAATTGTTTATTTAGGGTTTTGACTTGATCTTTGAAAGGAACAAAGGGGAAGATTTTGCTAGGGATAAACAGATCAGCAGTGGCTGGTCTAGCTCTCTATCACAACAGAAATTCCCGGGATGCTTTTGCCTATATTTTTACATGAACTTAAAGATTTTTTAAAAATGCAATGCTTCGAAATTTTCCTTATCTGATTGATTACGTGTCTCTATTCTAATGACCCTTTATATAATATTTTGGAGTCTTCACAGGAAATAGAGGCAGAGTACTTTGCCTCTCTTTTTTTCTAGATTATTTCTTTATGGCTGGATTGAGAAGGTCCAATTTATCTCTTTCCTTTCTACTCAAATCTTTAATTTCCAAATTCTAAATATGTACACCTCAAGTTCTTCCTTTATTTATTTATTTGTTTGTTTGTTTATTTATTTAAGTGACAGAGACAGGGACAGACAGGAAGGAGAGAGATGAAAAGCATCAATTCTTTGTTGTGGCACCTTAGTTGTTCATTGATTGCTTTCTCATATGTGCCTTGATGGGGGGTGGGGGGAGAGGGAGAGTGTGCTCCAACTGAGTCAGTGACCCTTTGCTCAAGCCAGCAACCTTGGGCTTCAAGCCAACTATCTTGGGCTTCAAGCCAGCAAGCATGGGGTCATGTCTATGATCGTACAGTCAAACCAGTGACCCTGTGCTTAAGCTAATGAGCCCGCACTCAAGTCAGTGACCTCAGGGTTTTGAACCTGAGTCCTCTGTGTTCCAGTCCAACGTTCTATACATTACACCACTGCATGGTCAGGCTCTTTCATTATTTTTAAAAATGAAAAACAGGTCCTGGTCAGTTGGCTCAGTGGTAAAGCATCAACCCAGTGTGTGTAAGTCCTGGGTTCGATTCCCAGCCAGGGCACACAGAAGAAGCACCCATCTGCTTCTCCACCCTATCCCCTCTTCCTTCTTTTTATCTCTCTCTTTCCCTCCCGCAGCCAAGGCTCCATTGGAGCAAAGTTGGCTTGGGCTCTGAGGATGGCCCCATGGCTTCTGCCTCAGGTGATGGAATGGCTCCAATTGCAGTGGAGCAGCACCCCAGAGGGCCAAGCATTGCCCCATGGTGGGCATTCTGGGTGGATCCCGGTTGGATGGATGTGGGAGTTGGTCTGTCTGCCTCCCCTGTTCCTCCCCACCCCACTTCTCACTTCGGAAAGATACAAAGAAAAAAAGAAAAAACAGTGGTCATTTAAAAAATATTAAGAGTCATGGTATCCTATCTCTCTTATCTATCTTTTCCTCCCCCACTACATGACTTTAATTTAAATAGCAATTTTACCATTATTATTATTATTATTACTTTTGCTTTTATGTATGTTGCCAGCTTCCACTTTGAGATGGCTGATTGAGTACATGTGTCCACATAAAGGTGTCTTTCCCCTTTCCTAAAATTCTACTGGGAAAGTAAATAAAAAATAAAAACAAAAATTAACAATAAATATATCGTAATACAGAAAACAATTGCATCAGTGTACAATAATATTGGAAAATAATTCAAAATCTCCAAAACTGATCGATTATAGACATTTTTTTAATTTAATCCAACAAAATCAAATAACTGCTCACATAATACAAATATAATGTAAACCTGCTGAAGCAGTAGGCTTTCCCAGAGAACCTGAGTCACTGTCATGACTAGGGTGAAGTGAATAAAGAGAGTGAGGCTCCTGTTCTGGATGTAAAATTGGAGGGGGTGCTAAAATATTCAGAAATTAAGATAAATAATATTTTTAAACATCAAAATGAATATAAAAATTCCATTTTTGCCTCATGCTCTAATTGTGGCTTGGCATAAAACTGTTAGTGATTCTGTTTCTATTTAGTGTTTTGATATTTTGTCCATCATAAGTTTTTGCATTATTTTCTTTTAAAATATTATGCTAAAATATTATTTATCTTGATTATTGAGTTTTTAGCACTTTGTTTAAATTTTGTGCCTGAGTCAAGAGCCTCATTAGCCTTTTATGTTCTACCTTACTCTCTGTTTATATTTCAAGTAATCTTCAGATTAGAGACAGTAGGTACGGGCCCTGAAATAGCTTCTGGGGTATTACTTAAAGGATTGTGAATCACTCAGCCAGACCCTTCTCTTAAAGCATTGACCCTGGTCTTTGTTCTCAGGATAAAGTAGAGAAATATGTTCTTTAAAATATATGGCAACTTTTCCATGGGAATTTTACAGAGTGGGCTTTGAGTTTAGAGAGAGAAACAATGCAGGAGTCTAAATAATTTTCACAATATGTAAGAATAGCCTGTATGCAGATGATACATTCCTAAGTACTTAAACTAAAACCAATTGAACAATATATTCACTGCTCCTGCACACCAGGGCCCTTTTTGGGATATTTGCTACTGATTATCTGCTATGGCCAGATGACTTATAAACAGAACCCACATTCCTTGCCTGAGAAAGAGTGACTTATTTTAATGAAGGAAAACCCTTTCAGTCTACAATATTCATCAATCACTAGGAACATGAGAAAAGCCAATGTAGGATAAAGCTATACCTAAACAATGTAAAAGAATAAACTTTCAGCAGAGTATGTAAAGTTGACATCAGCAATGGAAGAAAACTTTAAAATAGGCGTTCATATCCCTAGACAGATTTGACAGAATACCAAATTTACAGAATGCTGCTTTACAAAAGAGGCAGTCAGATTTGGCGGAAATTAAGTGTAAATTCCACATAATTTCAGTACAAAACCAGAAAAGTGGTAGAGTGGAAAAGTCACAACCTGGACAAAAGTTTCACTGCTCCAATGATAGTTTTGTTCCTTCAAGTATCCTGCACACCCAGATGAGTTCAGTATACACTGATCTTGCCGTATCAGAAAAGCAGGCTAGAATTACTATTACAAACTGTGCCTTCATTTCCGTTTATTCTTAATCCTCTCTTTTGCCAGGTGATTTGCAATACCATATTATTGAAGGAACATGCATCACAACCCCCTTGATGTGATATGTTTTGGCCAATGGAATTTGAGCAGGCATGAAATATACCATATCTAATCAGAAGTTTTGAAAGTCTTGAGTATCTTAGTCTCACTATTCTGTTTTATAATTTTTTTTTTGTATTTTCCAAAAGAGTGGCATGTCCTAAAAGTGACTGCTCTTACAGCCTAGTATCTAGAATAAAGAAGAAGACGTAGGTAGAGGAACCACAGTCAACTTGCAACCTTCACAGATGACATGAAACTTACCACAGAGATGATATTTTTGTGGTTAAACCACTGAGGTTTGAAGGTTATTTGTTATCAAAACAAATATGACTAGTACAGTTGACTAGTTGATCTTGATGTTGTTAGGAAAATGTATACAAAATCTTTTTGTGACTAATATATGGTAATTACTAGTAAAATATTTAAAAAGTTAGAATTGCCTATTTGGAAAAAGTATGAATGAAATAAAATGTGACCAACCAAACAATTAACAGGGAAAAAACAAATTAAACAAGCAAAATAATAAGAATCAGCAGAGTAAAAGAAAAACAGAGGTATTAAAAAAGGTACAAATATTTTTGCAATAAAATTTCAATTTAACACTTTAAAATCCCTTATTAAAAGATAAAGAATATTAAATTGACTACTATTGAGAAATAAAAATTAAAACCTGCTAATGAAAGCACTCAATTATTTTATTTTAAATTGTAACTCTCAGTATTCCAAAATTAATTTTAGCAAGCATTTAAAGATATTTACATGTTTTTCCTTAAAAAATGTACTCAACTTTAGTCATTTTCTTTACTCTCATCTTAAGACACTAAAAAGTTTATGTACTAATACATGTATATATACAGTTACATACATACACATCCTGAAAAAATCTCTAATGAAAAAAAGTTTCTCCTATAGTTATTTGTTTGAATATGGCTGACTAACCTACATAATCTTTCAGACACACTAAGAAGTAAAGAGGGAACAAATGTCTCCGCCTGATTAAGAGCAGACTTACTCTCCTAAATTACCTCTTACCCTGGTAAAATGAACAAAGAAACCAACAAAACCCTCAGATAAATTTTTTTAAAAAAGGATTCTCATTCCTGTGGCAAAAGAAAAACCAAACATATTTAGAAAAAATATACACAAATTTTGTTTTGGTTAACAACTTTCCAATTCTTATTTATAAATGGGTAAGCACATAAGGTCTGAGCATAATTATTAATAGCAACCCCTTTCACTCCAGAAATTATTCTGGTTTGGTTAATAAATTAATACTATTCATGTACTAGCCCTGATTTCTTAGTATATATAATAAATGGAAATATAACTATAGAAATTGCAGCCAGAGAGTTTTACTTTTTTTGTGTGTGTGTGTGTGTGACAGAGACAGAGAGAGGGACAGATAGGGAAAAACAGATAGGAAGGGAGAGAGATAAGAAGCATCAATTCTTTGTTGTGGCACCTTAGTTGTTCATTGACTGCTTTCTAACATGTGCCTTGACCGGGAGCCTATGCAGACTAAGCAGAGAGTTTTACTCTTTATCATAATAGTGCACTATAGAATGCCAAATGATTCTGAGAGGAAAATAGTAGGTATACAATTTGAGTCATTAACTGACCTGTAATTTAGATTCATTACCACTGTTATGTTTCTGTTTTAGTTTAGTCATTTGTAAAGAAAAGGTAACACACAATTTTAGCAACTTCATAATATTCATCTAAGACTTGGACAAAATGACATGGCACCATTTTCAGTATTGTATAGTGCTTTAAACATTATAAATACATTATTTTTCAAACATGTTTATTTTAGCCTGACCAGGAGGTGGCGCAGTGGATAGAGTGTTGAGCTGGGATGCTGAGGGCCTGGATTCAAAACCTTGAGGTCATTGGCTTAAGCACAGAATCCCTGAATTGAGTTGGTTTGAGCCTAGAGGTTGCTGGCTTGAAACCCAAGGTCGCAGACTTGAGCCCTAGGTCACTGGCTTGAGAAAGGGGTATTATCTCGGCTGGAGTCCCCAGTCGGGGCACATATGAGAAGCAATCAATGAACAACTAAAGTGCTATAACTTCAAGTTAATGCTTCTCATCTCTCTCCCTTCCTTTCTCCCGCTCTCTCTCTTGATAAATAATATAAAATAAAATGTTTATTTTATTGATTTTAGAGAGAGAAATGAGAGAGAGCAGGGGAGAGGTAGTAACATCTGTTCCTATATGTGCCCTGACCCAAGATAGAACCTGCAAGCTCTGTGCTTCAGGACAATGCTCTAATCAATTGAGCTATCCAGCCAGGGAAAAAATATGTTCTTATTGTTAATCTAAACTTATTTTTTTTTATGTGAGAAGTGGGGAGAAACTGAGACAGACTCCTGCATGCTCCCTGACTGGGACCCACCCAGGTAGATGCTCAAATCAATCCAGCTATTGTTAGAGCCTGAGCCTGCTGTGCTTGGACCAACCAAACTATCTTTAGTGCCTGGGGACAACACTTGAACCAATCAAGCCACTGGCTACTGGAAGGGAAGAGGGAGAGAAGTGAGAGAGGAAAGGGAGAGAAGCAGATAGTTGCTTCTCTTGTGTGCCCTGACCAGGAATAGAACTTGGGACATCTATATGCCTGGCCAATGATCTATTCACTGAGCAAGCCGGCCAGCCTCAATCTAAACAGTTTTTATTTAGAACACTTAGTGTTGTCTTCTTTTCTCTTTGAAACTGTGTGTAGATTCATCAGGATCATAATATCTTGAGGCAACAATTACATTTGAATAGGATAACATTTAAAACTAATTTTTGAGTTTAATTCACTTTTTTTATTAACTTTAATGGGGTGACACCAATAAATCAGGGTACATATGTACAATGAAAACATCTCCAGATTATCTTATCATTCAATTGTGCTGCATACCCATTACCCAAAGTCAAATTGTCCTCTGTCACCTTTTATCTGGTTTTCCATGTACCCCTCCCCTTCTCCCTATTCTACCCTCCCTTCCCTCCCCCCATCCCGTAACCACCACACTCTTGTCCATGTCTCATAGTCTCTCTTTTATGTCCCACCTATATACTATGGAACACTATTCAGCCATAAGAAATGATGACATCGGATCATTTACAACAAAATGGATGTACCTTGATAACATTATACGGAGTGAAATAAGTGAATCAGAAAAAAAAAAATCTGAGAACAGCATGATTTTATACATAGGAGTTTAGTTCATTTTTATAGTAGAAAGAATCATGTGATATTTTTTCATTCCTAGGATTTCTTTAGACACCTTTCTTCATATACAACCTGAAGAAAAGTCTAAAAGACCATGTTTCCCTCTGAAAGTCTATTTCTGTCAACAAGAAAATAGTTCCAAACTGTTCAAAGTTTTTAGTTGTAAGCAAAAGACATCCAAAGAAAATTTTCTAATTTTCTTGAAAAAGGTTTTCAGTGAATTCTAATTATGATAAAATATACCCCTTTATTAATGACTTTTAAAGATGCAAGAAAAGTAGCAATAAAAACCAGGATTTAGTTTTCATCTCTCTATCATGACTAATCTCCAGACTCGCAGACGTCTTCAAACTTTTTATAAAAACCAGCCCGCTTTTGCAGTGTTGGTCAACCTGGTCCGTACCTCCCACTAGTAGGCGGTCCAGCTTTCATGATGGGCAGTAGACGGCACCGTGATTGACTCACCATGAAAGCTGGAACGCCCACTAGTGGGCGATGGGGACCAGGTAGACCAGCACTGCAAAAGTGGGCTGTTTTTATAAAAAGTTCGAAGACATCTGCTCCAGAGTTTTAAATTAGTTGTCAAAATTATTAGAGCCTAACTTTCCACCTACCAAAATAGCATGGCTCTTTATATTTAATGAACAGTCTGTTTTATCAAGACTTTTAAATTACTTCTTAAACCTGAAACATTCACACCTGAGGTGAGAGTTGATTCCACTTGGTTGTTTTGGGCAAAACCACTTTTTTTCTTATTTGAAGAATACAGTTTCTTTAGTTTTCTCTCATTTTGAGTGTTCTAGGTGAATGTTAATAGGGAATGAATATGTAGAGATAAGACATGTTTGGCTTGTCCTTGATCCTGTACAAATCACTGGTTTTAACAGTTCCAAAACACTATTCATATTATGTAAATAAACATGCTACTTTGCAACACGATTTTGAAGACTATTATACAACAAAGCACTTTAAAAAATTGTAGCATTTGCTGTCATTGTGATCAATGGTAGGACAAGTCTTTGACATTGATAAAACTCTCCAGAAAGACTGAATTAAGCATCTTGATTGTTGAGGCACACAGAGAAAGAGACAAATCTGTCTACGAGACACCAGCTCACAGCAGAGAGCCAGGTGGAAATATCGGTATCACAAGACTGGCATTGTTACCATTTAGGAAGGTCGGAGAAAAGAAAACAATCCAGCTACCAGTAATGAGGCAAACTTTCAAAAGTAGCTTCCAAGAAATAATGATACTGAGCAAACTGTCAAGAAACCCTAGTCTTTCCCTGGTAGCTCTCTGGTTGGGAATTAGATCTACACACTCTCTCTGGCACACTAGGGATTCCTTTAAAATATGGCAACCTCCACAATGAAGGATGTTATTACATCACTATTGCTGTGGCACATTTAATGAGAGAAAGGTAAAGGCAGTTCCTGAAAGAGATAATTCTACACCTCTCCTTACACCTAATTAAAACTAGGAAGGCCTTGGGCGAAAGGGAAAATAGGACTCTAGAGATGAAGTAATCTCATCTCAGACTCCAAGAATACCTAAGGGATATCCGGCACCCAGAGAGACAGCCGTTGCAGTTAGGATTCGCAATCTGATTTTTAAGTCCTTCTGTGGGGAAACAGATGTGAAGGCAGAAAAGGAATTTGCTTCCGTTAAGCTTCAGATTTCTAGCGGGCCATTCAATTAAATTCACAATGTCTAAAAAAACCTAACAAGTATTTGCTTTTGCTTTTGGGAAAAAAATCTCACTAATTTGAACTAAGAAAGAAGAAGATAAATTTTGAATTAACCAGTATCTTTAAGGAAATGAAGCCTTGGAAACAGGTAAATAGAGTGCAGTCCCAGGGGATTTTAATAATAATGACTTGTAGTTAGAATGTCAAGTTACAGTGAATTTATTACTTGTTTATAAGGGCAAGAAACGACAGCTATCTACGTAAAGGTTGTTACCCAGTATCAGGGGCCACCTTGTTTTACATTGCTGTGGGAGGCACAGTTAAAAACCATCAGCTGAAATTTCAGTAAACTGATCTGGGTTTTCTACTGACTATGAATTTATTGTTTTCCGTGAGGAAGTGAGCCCCCGGCATGTAAAGCAGTCTCATTATCCATTGACCATCAAAAAGGAATGCTGTGTGAAGAAGTCTTGTATTTGGTAAGATTTTGTATTAATTAGATCAGCATTCAAATTTTTTTTCTTTTTTTTTTTTTGGCAACAGAAATTTAGAAAAATTGAAATCTTATTCAGAATCCCAGTATATAAAACAGGTGAAGAAGCTGAAGTCATTCCTGGGCAAATTAGAATTTTTACTATGTGGAAGAACATACTATGGCTCACTTAACTTTCTCCAGCACTCTTTGGGGTCTTTATGCTTCACTAGAACAGAGCAAAGCTCACCCCAGGCCATGGCTCTGATTGAGAATAATGGCTTCGAAGTACTAAGGATGATTTTTTAATTGAAAACAAACAAAGGAACAAAAAGAAAACAATACTCCCTGAAAATTTACTTCTTAAATTTATCAGCTTCTTTCTTCTAAGTAAAAGAGCTGTTAACTTCACCCTAGTGGTGACCTAAATGAGCATCTTGAACTGATGACTGTTCAAGATTGAGAGATATGGAGATTCTCTCAACAAAGGCCCTGCAGTAATTGCAGTAGCCAGCTTCCAAGGCGCCCCTCCCCCAACCCACAATGGTTTTCCCCTCTGGAAATTCATTCCATAGTGTGGTTTTGATAGGGTATTGACAATCCATAATATATATCTGATTGCTAGTGCACCATATGTAACCTATTTCCTAGATTGTCTTTAGCACTTCTTCCCCAGGAATGCAGGAGAACTTCTGAAGCTGGACGCTCCCATACCCTGAGGAGAACTACTGAAGCCAGATGCTCCCATACCCCTGAGGAGATGACTGGCACCCAAGAAGCAATAAAGACCATGATTAGCTCGGAATGCCATGGAGAAGAAATTACGATCCCGAGAACCGGCCGTCCTGCCTGATGACTTACAATGCTGGGAACCAGCTATCCTACTTTATGACCAACTGTATGTCCCCATTGTACTAACATCACTTGAAAAAGTATATAATCAGCCCTCACAACTGAGACGGTAAGGCAGGCTTTGGGCTAGGATATGTCACCTGTCTTCTCAAATTGCTGGCAATCTTCATTAAAGGTGTTTGTGTCCCTATCAGACCCAGTCTCTGCTCGTTGGCTATTGTGGTGGCGGGTGAACCAAACCCCAGACTGGTTATAGTCTGGTAACAGTTCCTCCCATATTGAAACAAGGCTTGTTATTAAAATACATGCGTCCGTAAAGTCATGGTGCACTTTTGACCAGTCACACTGTATTATGGATGGGATCCTGTGTGTATTCTGAGGATAGGTTATTAAAGTAGTGACAGCTTCCAGCTTAGCCTGTTGGATTATTTGCTTTGGGAGAAACCAGTGCCATGCCATGAGATCACTCCAGCAGCTGTGTCGAGAAGCCCAGTGGCGAAGAGCTGAGACCTCCAACCAAAGTCATGTTTCAGAGAGGTCCTCCATCCAGCCTGGCAGAACCTTCAGAGGACTGCAATCCTGCTGACATCTGACTGCAACTGTGTGAAGGACCCTGAGCCAGCACAGCCCAGCCAAGCTGCCTCAAAGCTCCTGACCCAATGAAACCGAGACCATAAATGATAAATGTTTTATTAAGACATCAAGTTTTGTGGTAATTTGTTATGCAAATACAAAGAAACCAAAGCATAACACATGAGTATCCACTTCTTTTTTCTCTCTTTTTTTTTTAATTCAGCAAGAGAAGGGTAGGCAGAGAGACAGACTCCCACATGTGCCCTCACTAGGATACACCCAGAAAGACCACTAGGGGGTGATGATCTGCCCATCTGGAGCATTGCTCTGTTGCTCAGCAACCAAGCTCTTCTTAACACCTGAGACAAAGGCCATGGAGCCATACTCAGTGCCCAGAGCCAACTTACTTCAATTGAGCCATGGCTTCAGGAGGGGAAGAGAGGGAGAGAAAGAGACAGAAAGGGGGAAGGGTGGAGTAGCAGATGGGTGCCTTTCCTATGTGCCCTGACCAGGAATTGAACCTGGGACATCCACACACTGGGCCGATGCTCTACCTGAGCCAACCAGTCAGGAAGAGTATCCATTTCTTAAAGATGTATTCTAGACCCACTCACTGTTCATTATAATTAAGGAGAAGATGGCCTTATAGATCTGCAAGCATCGCTTGACCAGGCGGTGGTGCAGTGGATAGAGCGTCGGACTGGGATGCAGAAGACCCAGTTTCGAGACCCCGAGCTCGCCAGCTTGAGCATGGGCCCATCTGGCTTGAGCAAAAAGCTCACCAGTTTGGACCCAAGGTCGCTGGATCGAGCAAGGGGTTGCTCGGTCTGCTGAAGGCCTGCGGTCAAGGCACATGTGAGAAAACAATCAATGAACAACTAAGGTGTTGCGAGGGCAACAAAAAACTAATGATTGATGCTTCTCACCTCTCTCCATTCCTGTTTGTCTGTCCCTATCTATCCCTCTCTCTGACTCTCTCTCTTTGTCCCTGTAAAAAAAAAAAAAATCTACAAGCATCATGACAGCATGAGGCCACCTGTGTTCTTGTCCACCCCCGTATCCTCAGTAGCTATCATAGTTCTGAGAGAAGGTTTATGTAGGTTCAACAGCATTTTATTGAATAGATGAACAAATTAAAAATATTAAATATTTTAAGGTGATAAAATCAACATCAAATTGAGCTATTTAATTGCTGTTTTATTATAACCCCAAAATTTACATTTTAAAAGTACATACTTTTCTGAAGGAGTTAGAAAATTTTTCAAAATTATTAACTTTCTACAGAATATAAATAACATTTATATTGCAGTCAGCAAAGGCATTTCTAATATGGCATGATTTAAACTCAAAGCTATAGGACAACATATGCTCTTCCCTCTGCCTGAAATAAATCTAGCTCCCTTTCTCCAGGCTAAATTCACTTCTCCTTCAAGACTCAGCATAGCTGCAACATCGATCTGCAGGGTAGCTTTTCCCGATTCCTTTTGTCTGGTTTTGGTGTCACACTACATTTGAAAGAATGACACATGAAGGGTCCCCCAACCCCCACCAAATTAGCTTTATTATTTTTTATAAAAAATAACACATTGAAATAATAACAGTAAAATAATATGTCATATAATAATGGATACTAACTTATTTTTATCCTGCCAGTAAAATATTTAAATGAGTGACTGTCAAATTAAGTCCAACAGGTCTAAAAGCAGAAAAAGGGACAGCTGTGGGCTCTTGCACAGGCATATGCAGAAATCCACATTCTGTGTACATAACAATAGAAAGACATGTTCAAGACCGAGCTCTTCTAAATGCTGAGACTCATTTCTTTGTGACTTATCATCTTCCCTCCTTTCCTGACATACTGGTTTAACTCAAATTGGTGTATTATTTTAATCATATTTTAAAAAAATATTTATTTTTTTGCCATATGAATGACATTTTAACTTCTTAACCTCTGTCTAGACTTAAAATTTACAAAAGTAACATTCCCTAAGTAGGAATGAACATTTTCCTACACACATAAACTGTATACATGATTTATCTCCATGTCTTTAGCGGGAAGAATAAATATGCAGGATGCCATAATTACTTAGGTCAACAAACATTGACTGAATGCTTTCTAAACATAAGTCATTGTGTTAGATCTTGGATTAGAAAGATGAGGAAGGTAAATTTCTTACCTTCAAAGAGTTTCAAGTTTAAGTAATTGCAGGGGAATGTATCAATCAAGGCTGTGTGACTTTTATCCTAAAGACTTTTAAAATAGCTGGACATCCTCTCAGCTTCAGATCATTGCCAGGGACCTACCTGTCTGCTTAAAAAAAATGGTACAGAATAATTTCCAACTAAATTGTGTTGGCTGATAGACAATTGCAGAAAAAATCTCAATTTAAGTATAGCTAGAGTGTACATTAAAAAATTAGACTATTTAAAACTTATCCAGGATAATGGAAAAAATTAATTGAACTCTGTCAGGTATTCAGGTGATTGTTTATTGAAACAAACATGAAAGTTTATTTGATTAAAAAAATAACAGCCTGACCAGGCAGTGGTGCAGTGGATAGAGCGTCGGACTGGGGTGTGGAAGACCCAGGTTCAAGACCCCGAGCTTACCATTTTGAGCGTGGGCCCATCTGGCTTGAGCAAAAGCTCATCAGCTTGGACCCAAGGTCGCTGGCTCCAGCAAGGGGTTGCTCGGTCTGCTGAAGGCCCGCGGTCAAGGTACATGTGAGAAAGCAATCAATGAACAACTAAGGTGTTGCGACGGCAATAAAAAACTAATGATTGATGCTTCTCACATCTCTCTGTTCCTGTCTGTCTGTCCCTATCTATCCCTCTCTCTGACTCTCTCTCTGCTGTCCCTGTAAAAAAAATAAAATAAAAAAATAACAGGCAGACGAAGTCTGTCCTTGTCTAAATAGCTAAGACTAGAATAATAAAGGCCAGAAACACATTTCTCTTCTCAGCATGTTAAGAAGGCCACAGTGAACTGCTATACCTACTTTTCATATCTGAAATGACTTTGTCAATACCATACACCTTTGATCTGAAATAAGAGTTTTTTGTTTTTTTTTTTTTAGATGGAGTATATTCCTAGACATACTGTGCTGCTATAAGAGTGTTGAGTAGTGAAGTCAGGATAGCACAGTGGTCTGGATGAACAGGGTCAGAGTGGGCAAAGAAAAGCGTAAAACAGTGAGCAATCAAATGAATATTTTTCTAGGAAGCACTGACCGTGTGACAAATGGGAAAAATGGGAAAAGGAGACATTTCTAATACTTCAATTTGGCCTCACACCTACATTTTTAAAAGAAACAACTATTAGAATGTGGGATGGACTAAAAGCTACTATATATAGTCATTTAAATGACAGTATTTTTCTAACTAAAACATATGTGATTCAAAAGTGTGTCTGTAAAGTCATGGTGCACTTTTGACTGGTCATCGGTTAAAAGTGCACCATGACTTTACAGACACACTGTATTACCATCTGCTCTGTGGAACTGCAGGTAGGACAGACAGCGTGGGAAAGAGAAATGCTACAGGGACCTGTCTCTTCCTTATGTAGAGAGCAGTGGTTAGCACAGCAACATCATCCACTCAAGCCTATATTTGCTATTATAATAAAGCTGATAATAATGGCCCTTAAATGGGCTTTTTGTACTCAAGGCTTATGATCCAATTTGTCATGAGTGATAACTTGAATCAATATCTAGAGAAGAGCAAGTTTCAGTTGGGGGAAGCCTTCTATCTTTATTTTCAAAGGTGTGTAATGATGTGTACCTTATTTTCACTCTTTTATCTAAATTAAATTTAATATGTAAAATACAATATGTATCTGAATAAATAACTTATCAGGAAGAAAAATGTAGCTTGATTCCTGATCACTTATACAAGAAAGTATTTTAAAGAAATTGGAAATAATACAATTATAAACTATTCTAGATCTCAAATGTAAGACTTACATGCTTTACTAAGCCATAGTATAGGCATTTATGGCTGCAAAAAAAAGTCACTGACAGGAGTGTAGCTATTCTACAATAACTCTACAGAATTTGTAGTAACAAGGAAACTATAGATTTCCACCCTACAGTTCAATATGGAATCAAAAAGCCTCATACTTTTGTCTACTAAATACCATATAGTTTACTATCAAGTCTCCCTCCTATATTTATTTATGGAAGCAAAAAAAGCAACTAGATTTAAGCAACTCAGGAGTCCTAGAATTTTAATTTTGAAAGGACAATAATGATCATGCTGTCTCACCCAGTCATGTCACAAATAAGGCTCACAGAGGTTAAATGAGTGTCCAAAGTCACTGAGCTAGTTATGGACAAATCCAGGGCTAGATCCTGAGGCATTTTCCATTATCCTCGACTTGATCTAAGGTCAGCATTATCTAAGGCAATGCACATAAAGCTTTGTAGTTCTATCAACGGAGTTAGATAAAGCTACAATACGTGTCGTGGTTCTCGCCAATGAGACTATCTGAGGTCACATGATTTCTGTCTACAAATCTTTGCAGATCAGCACATTTCTGAAACTTTGTTAAACTGCAAGGGGCAAGGAAACATTAAAAATGAATAACTGAATGTTTTTTTCTTTGGGGGGGAGGGAGGAAGAAGACAAAGCTCTCTGGGTCAGCTGGAACTTTCATCAGCCCCTGTGCATACCTTGCAAAGACAACTCACGTGCTCAATGAGAGCACTGTATCAGCTTCTCTCCATATTGTGCGTTGAGGCTTACAGAATGTAAAACCGCTCAACCCAGACATAAAGCTGCTTGGCAATGGCAAGTATTTATATAAAAAAGAGAGTTGGGCATTAGGCACCTCACCAAGTCATCTGCTCCCCCATAACTGGATGCACCATATTTCAAGCTATTTGTGTGGCTTGAGAAAGGCACTGGATTTTTGTCAAGCCCCCTTTAATTAATCTTGCCATTGCATCCTATGGTGGGGTGGGTGAAGTCTCAAACATTAAACAGTGGAATTACTCACCAGGTGGCTTTTCCCAAACACCCCAACCCCAATTAAAGAGCTGTGTTTAGTTTGGGTTTCCTCAAATGGCGCTCTTGTTAACACTCATCAAACACAGGAAAAATAAAACAGCAATTTAACTGCGCTCACAGTGTGAAAGGCTTGTGCAAATAATCAGCACATTTCTAACTGGTTAGTAATAGGCAAATTGCAAAAAAACAAATGACCAGATTTCTATCACTGGCCAGGTCTGAAAGCAACATCACAACTGAAATATATTCATTTACAATTTAAAGCAAGCTTTTTGGTGAACGTTTGTTTACATAATAGTGAAGAGTGCTTGTGCAGCACAACTAAGGTCCATTTACAATGTGCTAGCCAAATAGTGCGTGTTTACTAAAGATTCTGAATTTGTTTTAGGAGAACAGAATCATGGTGCCCACGCCAACAAAAGCAGAGCAGTATGTACAGTTAGTAAATCTTTTCTTAGCTGTAAAATTAGTGTCAAGTTGCTTGAGCCCGTAAACTACGTCAGCATAAGTCCTGCTCATTAAGTGGATGTTTGGAGGTAATATGTTCGAATAGCAGGTTGTTCCATTCTCATTTTTTTTTTAATCAGCCAAATAATGAGCTGGGGGTATAGTTGCTTAACCAGACCAAGGGAAGAAGAAAGCAGCAGCATCTTAAAACAGCCATCCCGGATTTAATAGACTACAACAAAACCCTAAGCAGGTCAACTTCACGGTTCAACAATTCCTAAAAGCCTTGTCTACTCTCCAAAGCTTATCGGTGATGGCTGGTGTATAAGAGCTCCCAATGAGGACTGATTTACAGCACTGAAGGGCTTTGTGGTGACAAAGGCCGGCCAGGGTCCTCGAGAGCTTTCTGTATTTTTTCAGATCCCACAAGATGATGTGGTTCTGTGATAGGAATCTCTTACACTTTACCATTGACATAAACAGGTCACTGTGCCTGCAAAGCTTATGGAGGAGTTACGAGCAATCTCTCTCTGTCTCTCTCTCTCTCTCTCTCTTTTTTTTCTTTCTGGGTCAGAGTCAGATTTTATCAAGCTAGGCTATCTAATTGAACACAAACCCTGTGATAGGACCCAAACAGTGTGCATTAAAAAAGAAGCAGAAAGGGGTCAGGTTTCTCTCAGGCTAGTGCTATTACAGGGATACTTTTCAGACATCCCTGGAACACAAAATGATTTCTTTGTCCTGCATTGAAAAAAAGTCTCTCATTCAAGAAAGAAAAAAAAATGGACAATAATTTTAAAAAGAAACACAAAACACACAAATCTAGTTTCACCCTAGATGTATCTGTTGTGAAGCAATATGTTGACTAAATAGAAAAAGTCAGGTGAGGTAAAGTCTCCTGGCAGCCTGATTTAAACCATGGCTACGCACACCAGGGCCCTGTCCAGATCTCAGGAAAGTGAATTATATATAATAACACTTACAGTTTCCTAGTACTATTAGATTTGCCTTCTTACATAAATGCTTAAGTTATGATAAAAAACAGGGCCATGTCAGTTCCTTTCAGTCTCAGCACATTTGCTATTAGCATAAGAAATGCTGCTTATGGCAGAGCTAGTCGGGCTTGAAATTTCTGAATTAATGGATTTGATTTCCTCTTGAGACAAACCATCAGCCTTGCAGTAATGGAAATAGATATAGTTGGTAAAACAAATAAAAAGCTGGCATGCAGATAAAATGGGTTTCAGTTTAAAATAGTAATGTTGTAATTGAAGGGAACAATTACAGGGTTGCTCCTAGGCACAAAAGAAATACCATGAAAATGAAGTAATGTTTTTGTTAAGTATAGTCATTTCAGCAAAATGTAGAGCTGCAGATGTCATTGTCTGCCAAACGGAAAACTATACTTATTCTTCTAGTCAAAGATCATTTAATAACGTTTGGCTAATTTTAATAATAATTGCTAATATTAACCCTATATTTCACTGGGAGCTTGAAGACAAAGGCTCCCTGCCCTGTTCTTTCCCTTCAGTTGGTAGTGAGCCAACAAGCATGAGTTCCTGTAAAAAGCTATTGGCAATGAACTAACAGAAATCCCCACTGTGGCAGCAGCCTTCTCCTTTTTAATGTCTTATTTCTCTTTCTTTGTCAGGCATCTGTTACCAGAAACAGAGCCTGTTAGCTGGCAAAGGAAGTGCAGGAGGGACTGACAATAAAGGGGAGATGGAGAGTGGGAACCCCAGGACAGGAAAGGAGGCTCTGGAATGTCACATCTGATTCCCTTCACCCCCCTCCCCCTTTTTTTTGGTTTATTTCAACTTGTCTGTGAACCATATGAAATTCAGAACAGAAACTTCCATTTTTAGAACTTGATATCTTTTCATGTTCCTACACACACCAAACCGAGGCAGCCAAGGCCACAGGATGTCACAAGAAACATAAGTGTCTCATTGAATCTGAAAAGGCAGTGACACAAATACACTCCAACAAAATGCTCAGCTGGGTCCCAGTGTGCCGTTTGGCCCTCCCTCCCAAGCCTTGGTGTTATTGCATTGCAGGAAAAGCCTCGTGCTATGTTTCCTCCTCCAGTTGTAGGAATTAAAACAACATTGTAGCCGCGTGAAATTTTATTTGGAAGTACAGTGTCCTCTGTTCCCTACAACACAGCCTGTGCAGCTCATTTCCTTAATCCCAGGCAAGACCTGTTCCCCGCGTTGGGCTTTGTTTTTGTTTTGGTTGTGTTTTGTTTTGGAACTGCAACATTGAAGAAGCCACAGAGGAGTGAGAAAATAAAAGCCCCCCCCCCCCATCCAAAAGAATTGAGCTGTGACTTCTTAAGAGAAAAAGGTTAAATCGACCAGCTGTGTGTTTCGGAGTGAAACAGGGAGAAGAGATGGTTCCCTTTTGACTCAGCCCCATTAGAATAATTCATATCCCAGCACTGCCTACCTGTGACTGTCACAGGTGACCTCCCAGCATGCTAAGCTCGGATGATTTCCCCTTCCCGTTGCCCACGTACACTACTGCCAGAAGACAAATGTACTGCCGCAAGCCGGAGACAGATCTGTCGTGCAGAGGGAAAGCAGCCTGTCTACATATGTCATTTTAAAGCCTCGCCTGAGATTTTACTGCTTTCTTCACACTCTCACACTTACATAAATACACCCACACAGTCCAGGCAACTTCCCGAGACTCCCAAGCATTTCTCTTCCATTAGGAGACATTTTAAAACAAATTAGCACCCTCCCCAAAAGCCTATTGGCCTAAATGTGTTTATTACGTTGTTTGCTGTTCCAACAGCTCTTCCAAAAGGCTTCAAATAAGACTGTAGAGTTCCTACAGAATGAAGCATGCCCTTCGTCTGTTGAGGAATATGCACATCTTTTTTTTAATGACATTTATTGGGGTGACACTGGTTGACAAAATTATACAGGTTTCAGGTGCACATTTCTACAACACATCTTCGACACCATATGGAGGACTATACACATCTGACAAAAACCTACAGCTTTTTTTTTCCTCTTGACACAGTGGCTCGTGACACATAAATGTACTTTTTTCTTTTGACAGAGTAATAAAAATCTCATTATCTTTGAATAGGCAGTAATTTCGTTATCTAATCTTTTTTACCAAAAGGTTAGTTAATTAATCAGAAACAAATCCTGATTATTATTTCAATAGAATTAGAAAGACAAATCACCCGAGTACAGCTAAATAGGGCAGGCCTGTGGTTTCACCTGCCTGGTTGCAATGTAGCCCCGTGACCGTCCGGGCCCCTCCAGGCAGACAGCCCTCAGAACAGCAGCCAGCAGATGGCTGCTCAGAGCGGCCAGCCTGCCTCCGCTCTAATGCCTGTGATCCCATTACCTCACTGAATCCGTTACCAGGGTAACTGTTAAATTGCTGTGAAAGGCATGGTAATAAAGTAACCTGTCATATTGGCAATAAAAGGAGCAGAATTTTCCTGTTCACTGAACTTTGCAGCTCATCAATACTCACTTGATGGAGAAATTCCCCACTACTCCTGGGTCAGGGCAGGAATCCTCCCCTAAAGCCTTCTGAAATGCAAACTAAAGTTCATGTAAACACGAAGATATAATTAAAAGCTGGATTCTTAGCTGCACGGGGCTCATGTGTCCCTCTTTTCTATGGAAGGTTATGGGAGCTGGAGGAACATAAGAATGCTTCTTTTGTTGTTGTTGTTGTTTTACTTTAAAGCATACCAGATAAAAAATAACCTTTGCTGGTGAAAGACAGCCGTGATTAATTCAAGACTGAGAAAACAAAGCATGCACACACACACACAAAAATCCCTTGTTCCTAAAATCTTCCTTGCTTTTTCAGATCCTATTTTCCTGGCTGTTTTCATTAAAGGTCATACTATTTAAAAAACGATTTGGATGTGAGCGTTTAAAGAAAAGAATGGGAAGCCTTGACTTTCACAGGCAGGAGGAGTTGAAAGCCTATCTCCCCTCAGCCTTCCAACCCAACAGGTAGGAAGAGGTCAACGTACACAGAATACATGATGGTGTCCCCCCTCCCTCCCGCCTCCCTCCTTCTTTGAATGCCCTTTAAGAGTTTCTGAGCCAAGGAGTCTAGAGGTGACACTACCAGGTGTAAGATCTGCTATAATTAATTGAGGTTTTTTGAAGTATAAGAAGTGAGAATAGCGAACACTCTCTCAGCATTAAATTGAAGAATAAGAAGTAAGCAGAAAACCCCATTTACTTCTACTGCATTTTGCAGCCCTATGAACATCCATGGGAATTGGGGTATATACAGTGTGTCCGTAAAGTCATGGTGCACTTTTGACAGGTCGACCGGTCAAAAGTGCACCATGACTTTATGGACAAACTGTATTTATCTGGCCCTCATTATTAGTCATTTGTAGACTACACGCTTTTGGCTCTATTTGGTGCTGTCATTAATTAGGCAGTATTAACTTTAGAATATCTTGGAGCTTGCCTATTGAAATAACTTTGAGCATGCTTCTCTTTCTCCCACCCTACCTTTGACTCACAAGTGCTTACAGCTTGTTATTAAAAAACTGGTAGTATTTCTTTAGCCAGCCTGCAGCAAATAGGAACCGCATTTCTGGTGGTAGCTGCAAGCCAGGAAAAGACAGGCCTGCAAGTGGGAGCCGTCCTCATTACAGAGTGATCAGCATGGGATGCCAACTGAGCTTTGTGGCGGCCACATCATTTAGGGCCTTTGATTGCTATCTTAGAAATAAGGGTGCTTTTCAGAATGAGTTGGCAGGGTACCACTACACATGCCAAAGTGAATGAGGTTTGAGCCAAATTAGGTAAAAGAAGGCTATGGCTCCATGACATCCAAATTTGTTTAAAATATGATATGTTTTCTGTCTTTTTGAAAGTAATTCTCAAGCAGGGAGTTACAACACACACACACACACACACACACACACACACGACACAACTTGTAAAGTGTATATTTTACTGCTGATATTGGGTAGGAGAGAAAGAAGTAGAATTACAGAAGTACCATGAACAACCCAAGCCCACCCATGCTTTGCTCTCATTCCTATGAAGGTTTTTCATGGGCATAGCAGGGCAGGGAAAAGTCTTTTTCTATATCAAAGATCATCTAGTTGAGCTTGGAAGAATAAGAACCAATATAAATAGTCACCCAAAGTAAATTAGACCTTTTGATAAGTTGCCATTAATACCAATGGGGCAGTGGATTGGATGGGAGAAAATGGGAAATGGTGGCCTTATGGCCAACTGGATAATCCATTCCCTCTTTAAAGATATTTATTTTTCAACTGTCATCTGTTGTTTTCATGTAGGTGACAGGTTCCACCATTGTCAGATCTCTTTATATCAAGAGAATCCCCAAATAAGGTTCTTTTTTTTAGAAAATTTCAATTTTTGAAGTCTAACTATAGTTAGTTTGGTAAGGCTGCCCTAACAAGGTACCACAGACCTTGGTGTTCTAAACAAAAGAAATTTATTTGCTCACAATTCTAAAGGCTGGGCGTTTAAGATCAAGGTGTTGACAGGGTTGGTGACTTCTGAGGTCTCTCTACTTGGCTTGCAAGTATCTGTCTTCTTGTGTCTTCACATGAAGTTCCCTCAGGGCCTGTCTCCTAAAGGAGTCCAGTCATAGTGGATTAAGGCCAGCCCTAATGACCTCATTTTAACTTAATTACTTATTTTATTTTATTTTATTTTTTTACAGGGACAGAGAGAGAGTCAGAGAGAGGGATAGATAGGAACAGACAAACAGGAACAGAGAGAGGTGAGAAGCATCAATCATTAGTTTTTTATTGCCATTGCAACACCTTAGTTGTTCATTGATTGCTTTCTCACGTGCCTTGACCACGGGCTTTCAGCAGACCGGGCAACTGCTTGCTGGAGCCAGCAACCTTGGATCCAAGCTGGTGAGCTCTTTGCTCAAGCCAGATGAGCTCGCGCTCAAGCTGGCGCCCTCGGGGTCTCGAACCTGGGTCTTCCGCATCCCAGTCCAACGCTCTATCCACTGGCTCTTCCGCATCCCAGTCTAATGCTCTATCCACTGCACCACCGCCTAGTCAGGCTAAGTTAATTACTTTTTAAAAGACCCTATCCTCAACTACAATCACATTCTGAAGTTCTGAGGATTAGTACTTCAACATATGAATTTTGGGGAAACACAGTTCACCCCATAACACCAAGGTAGGCCAAACAAAATCTCACTGAGAGATGAACTGTGGCAATGATAATACCTATATAATGCTTACAATGTAAAAGGCAATTTTAATTTATGAACTCATTGAATTCTCCCAGCCTCCCTATGAGGTAGGTAATATTATGATCTCTCTTTTACAGATGAGACATGAAGGCAGAGAGAGATTAATTTGCTTCTGCTGTGTATGATGGAGCTAGGATTGAAATCCCAGCAGGATCTGAGGCCTTCAGCATGTAGTTTCTGTTTAGATGGTTCAGAGCTTTCATGGTGAGACAATGCCCTACCATTATTGTGGACCTATCGAGTAGAAGACACTAAAAAGGTGGAGTCCAAGTCTTGTAATCTCTAGAAATGCAAACCATTGTCATAAATTAAGGTTTATGTAAAGACTCTATGGAATTACACTTAGTCTCATACCAGTGGGTATTGTCAGGTCTCTCTGCTGAATCAATCAGGTGTGAAATCACAAAGTACTCTATCGTCTACAGAAGATCCAGGAAGTGAAGGAAGGCAGTTTGATTAACTTCATGGAGCAAAAGCTAGCGAGAGTCTAGAGTATTTAGGATAATAACCCAGACAAAGTTGGAAAATTTCTGGAAACACTAATGTCTGTGCCTTTGCATGCATGTCATTTTGCATTACTGTTTATCCGTTTAACCACCATTAGCATAAAAACTGAATTAAAATAAAAGGAAAGTCTCAGTCTCTTTATTTTCAAAATCTCTAAAGAGAGGATAACTTGGAGAGATTACATCATAGTTAGGAGACATTACATCCTATTGAGAAGCTAGCCTTGGAAGACCAGGACCCAAAGACTCAGGAGTAGCCCTAAAAAATTGAAATCTGTCCAGAAAACATACGTAAAACTTAGAATTCTCTGAAAAAGAGGTTGGGATTTTCAAACTGGTAGCTGAGGCATAGCCAGGTAAAGAATCTTTCAGTCACCTCTCTCTGTTTCTCATAGCTTTGTGCAAGAAGAAAGCAATAGAAAAAGAGGGGAATTTCACATTTTCTGTTTCTCTTCCAATGAAATGAAGCAATTTCTCCATAGGGCCTATTATGCCTAGTTAATTGATTTTCCTAATTGGGCATTTTAGAAAAACAATTGAGCTCTGTGACCTTTGGATGTTTTCCTCACTGGAGACTTGAGAGGCACACATCCATTGTTCTTTGTATTTTCAGACTATATTACTGGAGCATAGACTAAGGCAGTATTTTTATGCCTTCTACTTACGTGTACTTTTCTTCTTTGAGTATTTTTTTTCTTTTTTTTTTTTTGAACTTCTTGTATACTTGCATTAAGACATTATAAGGAATTGCAATTCTGTTTGGGACCTCTGAAAATTTGCAATTTGAGGCTATAATGTTTAAAGCCGTTGTTATCAGAGGTCCAAATAGGTCTTTCATAAGTGTGATGTGGATCAATTTCAAGCAAGCTCCTTTTCTGCTAATGTAAGAAAAGACACTTGATTTGCCAATCTTTATTTGGTCATCCTAGTCAGCAGTTACTTTAACGTGGCTGAAATCATGTGTGAGACTGAAGGGAGCAAGGATGAGGAAGGTGGAAGAGAATAAGTGTGACAATTTTGATTTGAGGTACTAACCTAAGATAGAGTGGTGTTATTGAACTGCATTTTCTTTTGCCTCCAATCATCTTTGAAACAAGCTATGCTAAAAATCAAACCAAACCAAACCAACCAAACAAACAAAAAACCCTACAAACTTCTGTATTAGCACTTAATAATTAAAATTTGCAAGGGTGTTTTCCTAGTCTATTATTGTTTCTCCTAGCTACTATTCTGCAAATTGTTCACAAAATGACAAACCAACTCTAGGGCTTTAGAATAAAGTTGATGCTAAAACATCTTAGCTGCCTGCTTACAAGTTTGTAGAACAGAATAATTACACATCCAGGTGAGTGGCTGAATAGCACCTTCATACATGTGTATGTGTGTAGCAAAAAGACTGGAGAATGTTATGTTATATTATTATTTGGTTATTTCTGCATAGCCCAATTATAGGAAATTTCTTTATGTTCATATTTTCAATCAATAGATACAGACAGAGGTATGAATATTGATGACTCCCCATCAGTATCTCCAGTCTCCCAATCTTCAAGCTATCAGATGTTTCCATCTCTTATCTAAATGTCCTAACCTGGAAGTTCAGATAAACTCAAAAGATTCCAAAATGAATTCATTTTAATATCAAAAAATTCTTGTTTCCCCTATTTCTGTTCTCATAACCTTTTTTTTTTTTTTTTAATTTTCCCCCTTCTGGCTACCCAAATCTAAAGGCTGGCCGATATAACGTCACTCTTGACTTCTGGTCTTTTGTTTCCTATAAGTAATCAGTCAAGTCTAGTGGGTAGTGTCCTGTCAAGGTCCATATATGACAGCGTTCCCCTCTCTTATCTACAGGACTAATGTTATTTCTTATGCAAACTCCTACATAAACAACCAATTATCCAATTGGCTCTATATTTTTAAAACATATTTCCCTCTCAAATTAAGATACTTGTAAAGGTTTTAATAAACAGTTCTGTCGCAATCTCAGTTTGGGGTAATAAAACATATATAAAAAGTATTTTTCTTAAGATATGCTAAATAATGATGAATAATGCTCTCGATTAGTAATATTTATTTTTGAGGAGTGTATGCACCTGAGCAGTAATTTTCATTCAGGAAGATTAAGTCTACATAAAACAGTTCTAGCTAGTGCTAGTTTGCTGTATTTGGTTTTCTAAACAAGTTCTTGTCTGGATTTTACACTGTTTATCTGAACTTTCTATTAAGATAGTTGAATGAAAGATTAAAGGAAGTATTGTATAAACGTTGATCCATCAGCCAAACCTAGTAACTATGGTAATTGAAATCATTCTAATTTTCAGTGGGTTTGGTAAAGGAAGATGAATTTATTGAGAATAAAGCATGGACATAAAACAGATTATGACATGTTAAGCATGGTCCACATGAATTGTTAGGATCGTCCTGGTAGCAGTGTCTGATCAATATAAGTTTAATTTATAAAGAGCTAAATGGGTCAAGTTATATCTTTTTTTCACCTTTACGTAGTTAATGACAAGATATTTTATATATATATATATATATATATATATATATATATATATGTAAATTTTTTATATTGGTCACACATATAACCATTCTAATCAAGAAAAAGAAAATCAATGAATTATTAAGAAATTGAATGGTTATATAATAACCAAATATAGATACTCTGGTCACTACCTGTGTCTCTAAGGGGTATTAAGGAGGCAAGAAGAAATGTATCCTCCCTGTGGAATGTACTTTTCAACTTTCCCAAGAAAAACATCAAAGGAACATATATCTACTTTCCTGCTTCAGAATCTGCTGACATCATCAGAATGCAATGGAGCCGCAAAAGGCAGATCCTATTCCACATTGATTAAAACTTAGCTAAAAGGAGACTCTGTAATCACTGAATTCCATTCTACCTTAAATTCTCCACACTTTGCATTCAATTTTAAATATAAATATTACTTACAAAACCACTGAAATATTCCAATGCAACTTATTTTATCTTTCTCTCAAATATAAAAACAAAAGTCTTTAGACATTTCTGAAATTCAATCTGGTAATGATTATTGGGTTAAAAACCACACTTGGAACAAGTTTTTATTTAGAAATGCTTCCTATTTATGTTTGACAATCCAGAAGTCCAAAATGGTGGCCAAAACAGTTGGGAACAAGAATTGCACTAGGCATGCTTGGGGCTTGGAGAATATTGCCTTGGTATCCTTATTTATTAAGAATTTTTTTGTGGCCCTGTCCGGTTGGCTCAGTGGTAAAGCATTAACCTGGCATGTGAATGTCCCAGGTTCGATTCCCAGTCAGGGCATATAGGAAAAGCACCCATCTGCTTCTTCACCTCTCCTCCTCTTGCTTCTCTCTCTCTCTCTTTTTCTTTTCTCCTCCCCTCTGCAACCATAGCTTGATTAGAGCAAGTTGGTTCCAGGACCTAAGGATAGCTCCATGACCTTCATCTCAGGTGCTAAGAAATGGCTCTCGTTGCAACGAAGCAAGGACCCCAGATGGGCAGAGCATTCATTGCGCCTAGTGGGCTTGCTGGGTGGATCTTGGTCAGAGCACATGCGGGAGTCTGTCTCTGCCTCCTCTCTTTTCACCTAAAATTTTAAAAAAAGGATAAAAAAAAAGAATTGTTTTCAAAGGAAAAGGGATGAAGCCCATAGATGTAACTTTGCTCTTTAAGCTGTCAGTGAATTCTGCCCAGATTATCTTTCATTAACTTCTACTTTTAATTTCACATCTCAGGGATGCTGGTAGCAAAACCTTTTATTCTCAGGAATGTTTTCCCACAGCAATCTAACTTTAACATTTTTGGAGATCCTGGCTGTGTCCAAATAATTCTTTCTCTGTTAACTTTGGAAGTAGTGGCTGGATCTATAAGTTTTTACTATCTTTTTATATGTAATAGAGAAAGCAAGAGTCCATGGACATCTAGGCTTGGAGGTATCACTGTCTATATGATGAGATCTCATATAATCTGTGTTTTAAGGTAACTTGTATGAATTCTATATGCTGGTAAAGCAATTATAACATTATTTTCTACTTTTGCTTGAAGAGGTGCTAGAAATAATCAGTAGCAAGATCATAGAAGGAAAAAAGTGAATAAAGCCTCTAATGGTTTAAAACGCAAATGGTGCTAATTTTGTACATACAAAAGAATTATATTTTTAAGTCATGTACATGGAAAAGTGCCCACATTTTATATTCAGTATACAGTGTTAATATAAACTTGTGTTTTGCATTCTAGAAACTAAAGAACACACAATGTCTCAGGCCTGAGAGAATTCTGATTATTAGTGATTGTCAGGATTTTTCATTCATACTATGCAATACTGAACAGAAAAATGTATATCTTAGATTCTTTTTTTTTTAAAGGGACAGAGAGAGAGAGAGTCAGAGAGAGGGACAAATAGGGACAAACAGACAGGAACAAAGAGAGAAGAAAAGCATCAATTATCAGTTTTTCGTTGCGACACCTTAGTTGTTCATTGATTGCTTTCTCATATGTGCCTTGATCCTGGGGCTACAGTAGACCAAGTAATCCCTTGCTCAAGCCAGCGACCTTGGGTTCAAGGTGGCAAGCTTTTGCTCAAGCCAGATGGGCCTGCGCTCAAGCTGGAGACCTCAGGGTCTCAAACCTGGGTCCTTCTGCATCCCAGTCCAATGCTCTATCCATTGTACCACTGCCCGGTCAGGCTATATCTTAGATTCTTATTGGCTCTCCTGTTTTGAAATACAAATTCAAGCTCCCTCAAGATATGAGATGTGTCAAGTAGTACTTTAAACACAGCCTCTTGAAAACATAGGGAATGATTATTTCAGCAAGTTTTTGTTTTCAGCAGCAACATATGTGGTAGCAGCTGTGTACTGGAGCTTGGAGACTAGGAATCCTTTGGAACCCAATAAGAAAACTGTGACTTGCATGTAAAGTGCAAAAGAATTGCTTTTCCCTAGTTCTAAATTATGCTGAGACTACAGGGGGATACAAAAGACAAAGAAACATATTGCCTTTTGACTCTGACGATCTTCTACAGAAAGCTAAGCAAATTAAGATGAAATTAATTATATGGAAAGATACCCATCCCACACCCCAATTTTTTTTTCAAGTATTATAAAAAAAAATCTTTCTTTCCTGCAGCAGGCAGTATAGTGTCTAGCTACATTTCTTTGCTCATTAAATGATATCGTTTTTACTGTGTCTTCTCAAAAAAAAAAAAAGCAAGGCCATGGTGAAAGATGAAGGAGGAAATTCATTCTTCAGGTGTCGACTCTGTTTCGAAGTCACTCAAGCATTGCTTCATTGCTCTGTGGAAGCCTCAGTACACTCCATTCAATTACAGGCAGCAGCCATCAGGGATCATGTTTTAACTGTGTATAAACAAAGGGATCAAATGAAAACAGCACATTTACAAATTCTAAAGATGCTGCTTTTATAATCTGATACCAGGCATTATTGCAATCATTTTCCTTGTTTCCCATAATGGGAAGAATTAGGGCACATCTGCATATAAAGGCAGGCATCCCCATTACAAATGGCATGCAATTAATGTGAAAATCACAACGCTCCAGTAGCAAAAGGAGGAAATCTGAGAATTCCATATGGTCATGTATGTAAGGTTAGCTTTCATGTATTAAAAGATGCAGATTTGTACACATTGCCTTTCTAAACAACCAGATTCATTTTGTTGCCTAGAAGTAGGAAAGGACTCAGAAAAGGTGAGCTCCACGTTATACTCACAGACTGGTCACATTTTAGGTAGGCTCCTGGAATCTAATGAGGAGCCATAATTTTTCATGGTTTGCTTTTTTCAAAAATAAAAACTGCTTTGGGAAAGGAAGGTTGCCAGAGACAGTGTGCTAGTATCTAGATGCAAACAAGAGGCAATAAAATCCCCTCAAAATCCAACGGGTTGCAGTAACCCACCTGCCAGCTACCTGAATCACTTAGCACACCTCACCTCAATAAAAACTGTGTTACTTTAACATCACATGTGAGTAAGGACTTTATGCTGGATTTAATTAAAGATCTCTGCATTCCTTATGTTTTTGTTGCATTTCCTTTGAGCAGCAGTTTTGCACATTTTTAAAATAAGCTAATTTAAAACATCTAGGAAGAGATACTAAAAAAAGTAAAACATAGCTTATAAACAATGATGTTTGCCTGACCAGGCAGTAGTGCAGTGGATAGAGCATTGGACTGGGATGCGGAGAACCCAGGTGTGAGACCCTGAGGTTGCCAGCTTGAGCGCGGGCTCATCTGGCTTGAGCAAAGCTCACCAGCTTGGACCCAAGCTTACTGGCTTGAGCAAGGCATTACTTGGTCCGCTGTAGCCCCCTAGTCAAGGCACATATGAGAAAGCAATCTATGAACAACTAAGGAGACTAAGGAGCCACAATGAAGAATTGATACTCCTCATCTCTCTCTGTTCCTGTCTGTCTATCCTTCTCTCTGACTCTCTCTCTGTCTCTGTAAAAACAAAACAAAACAAAACAAAAAAACGATGTTTTTTCAAATGTGTGGGGCAGTGAAAAATCTTCTACTGGCCTCTATTTACCAGTAATATACCAAGTAAAGGAGAATCCTTGTGTCAGAAGATTATCACCACCTGCAGGGCTGACATATGGGTCTTCAACCAAAGAGGATGGAGGAATCTGAATTCTACATGACCCTTTTTTCCCTCCACAAGGAATGTTAAGTAAATTTAAATTCTAATGAGAAAATAGTCCATATAATAAGATAGATGCATAATTGGATGATCTTCTTCCTATTTCTCTCTTGGACAGGTCAAAAGTAGTAGTAATTTCTGTTATTGGGAAATGATCAATCAATCAGTTCCTTTAGAATAGGACCACTGTTACTCTGAACTCTATTTGTAACAGAGGAGTGAGAATTCATTCATGATTGACAGATACGTCATCAATACTGAAATCAAAAGCCAGCCAGACTGGAAGCCATCAGCCATGCATAGAGCAATTTTCCTACCTTCTTTACCCATTTTTATTGACCAGAAGAAGGTAAGTGTGTTGGTTTTAGGTCTCATCGAGCATCAGACCAATTTGCTGGGCAGTATTTGCTGAAGTTTATCAGACAACAGAATGAGATCAATGCATATCAATAATGCACATGTGAAATGATCTCAACTCTTACTGAAACTTGCATTTTATTCCTTCTCAAATGTAGAAAAATGGAACACTAGGAGATTACCCAAAGACACATTTGATATCTTACAGTGGAGTACCACAAGGAGATTTTCTTCAAACAACTGTGTTTAAAAGAGGGGACAATTCAATTATGTTTACAGTGTAGAGATGGTTGACATTTCATCTCAGTATCTATTTCTCTTATATGTGTATGAGAAAATGCTGATATCTATATTCGATACATAATATGAATGACATTAATTAATATAGGCATCAATGAACAATAATGCTTATACAGGATATAGAATATGAGTGATTTGACTTGCTCTATCGATTGGTTTATAAATTATGTTTACTGTCATATAGAATCTGTGGCTGCCTTGAACATGGCTTGTTAATTTGCTATATTAATCTGATAGCAACAGAGCTTAATTTCCCTGAGCTTTATACAAAGTAAATGTTTGAATTCTTTGCCACGGTGGTAGTTCTGAAATGCTTTCACTTCAGCAAAACTATTCATATCTATTGCATTAAAGCATAATTACTGTAATACCACCCCCCAGTAAATTTAATTAGCACTTCCAGGTAAAGCAGAGTATAACTTTAAGTATAATTTAAACCTTTCAACATGGCTTAAGATCTCAAAACTTACTGCTTAACTACATCATGTTATTCAAGATTACCTAGTTAAGATCTTACTATAAATAAATATTCTCTATCTGTCATCACTGACTAGAGTTAGGACTGAGGGATGTTGTTAGGGAAGTATGCTATGAAACTGACTCCAGTATAGGAAAGGCAACTTTGTTTGGGAGTTGGAGATAACCCCTGACAATGTTTACTTGTAAACAGTCTGAAACCTTTGCCCTTCCCATTGAAAATGTCTGTCATAGAGGCAGCACGGAAGATAGACTGCTATCAAAAACTGAAATCCACGAGCTTCCCACCGTAACTGTAGGAAATGTGATCCAACCTCTTTTGGTTGCTGTTTTATTAATAACAATTGGAAAGTAAATCTTCCATGGACTGGTAATTAGTTTACCGTGCAAAGTGTTGACAAACGCTTTAGTTCAATACCCTGACTTTCCCCCATGCTTGCCTGAATGAGAACAGTTCCTAGTGGCAATCATGCTGGGTCATGAAACTAATTGTGCTTTGTGAGGGTGAAAATTCTCCATTTCCGAGTAGGGGACATGGCCACATGACAGATGAATGTTAGAAATGTGGTATGCTGTGCTCTTTCATCTCTGTCACTGGATATTTATTCTGACTCGGCTTCTAAATTATTCATTTTCTTTAAGCAATCAATATTAATAATCTGATTTGCTCCCTGGCATTTTTAGTCACACTTCTGTTTAACCGACTGTAAATAAAGGTCACTGGGAGGCTTCCTGCTGCTGTTCGGAAGGTCCTCGCCTAATTAATTCCCACCACTTTTTTCTCCCTGTGACTGTGATTACCAGTTGCAATCAAGTTTGGCTGTTAGCTGCCTCTTTGCACTGTGATTCGCTCAGTGCAGCTCCAAGATGAGGCTCCGTTAGGTTATTCAGTCATCACTCTAAGAAGAAACCTGAGTAGAGAGAATTTATTTTTCACGTCAAGGTTTACAAATTTGCAGATAATTATAGAGGAGATTATTGAGCCCATCTGCCAGCTGCTTTAGTAATCTTCTGGTTCAGGGTCCTTAAATCCTGAGCACCTTGGGAAGCAGCATCTCTTGCTGGTACTGTGCAGCCAGAAAGCCTGGAGTGCCAATCCAGGTAACAGCTCCTTGACCTTGGGCGAGTTATTTACTATCTTCGTCAATGAAGAGTAGTACTTCCTCAGGGTTCATAGTGAAGATTTTGAATGAACGGGTTTATTCATGAAGAGATACAACAGATGTTTATTAAGAACCAGAAAAATCCTAGGTATAGGCTGTTTTGAATAAAATAGGTGGTGGGAAAAGAGGATAAATATGTAAATAAACCAGTAAATCTGTAAGTTGTGACTGCTGGCTGCTCTGACAGGGAGAGGATTGCACTTTAGATCGGGTGGTCCAGGAAATCCTTGCTGAGGAAGAATACTAGGTCCTGTGTTTTAGGGCAGAAGTGAGCCTCCAAATCTTCAGTACAGCTTGGCAGATGGAGCTCACGGTAGGATATGAAGTTGAAGTGGTACCATTGGTCAGCTGACTCATTTGGGGAACTAGATGGCAAAGCGGTTAAGTGACTGGGTTCAAATTCCAGCTTTGCCACTTCTTAAATACGTGACATTGAATAAATCAGTTAGCCTCTTCTTGCCTCATTTTCTACCTCCTTGGATTGTTGAGGGCATTAAATATGATAATTATACAGAAAGCCTTCAAGAAATGCTTACAAATAGTAAGTCCTCACTGATGTTCAATCATAACTTTGGATGCTAATGAAGAGTCTAGATTTTACTAAGCATTGTGAGAGGGCTCAGGAGTGTTCTAAAATACTTTTTAAAGTGAGGAAAGCTGTATTGTAGACAATAGAATTGTAAGGGAAAATGGTAAAAATAATTTCTGATTAAAAGGTTACTTTTGAAGTCCAGACTCTTGATCTGAATTGACAAAAGTAGATGTGAAAAGAGATAAAACAGGCCTTGTTCCTCAATGGATGGAGCATCTGCCCAGCATATGGACATCCTGGGTTTGATCCCTGATTAGGGCACACAGGAGAAGCTGACCATCTGCTTCTTTCTCCTTCCCTCTCCCCCTTCTCTCCCTCTTCTCCTCCCATGGCAGTGACTTGATTGGTCCAAGCATTGGAGCATTGGACCTGGGCACTGAGGACAACTGGGTTGGTCCAAACATCAGCCTTAGGTACTTAAAGTAGCTTTGTTGACTTAAGCATCTGCTCCAGCTAGGGGTTGCTGGGTTGATCTGGATGGGGGAGTCTGTCTCATTATTTCCCTTCCTCTCACTAAAAAAAAAAAAGATAAACCAGACAGTGGCCCACAGATAGTTGAGGGCTCAATAAATATTAGTCATCATGACTGATCATTTACTCATTTACTAATTGCTCTTTTATGTACTTGTTTCAGGTGATGACAGGTTCTTACTTAATATGTAAGTATAATCATTCATCTAAATTATTAGTTTTCAGCGATCCTCCTAGTGTATAGGAAAGCAATGGGTTATATAATTATTCATCTTGGACAGGTTTCTAAAAATATGAAGATGCCAGGAGGGAGCCTAAAAGAAATATGCTGCTATGCCAGGTTGTGGTTGGCAATGAGGCAGATCAAAACTGGCAGAGCTAAAGGTGGGTGGGAGCTAGGGAGGTAGCGGTGCCTGACCCATCAAATATGAGGTGTAAAGCAGTGATCCAGGACACGAATGAGGCAGGACACATTATGGTGTCAGGTAAGGACCCGGAACTGGGAGGACAGCAAAATGAGAAGCAATCAGGACAAGAAAGTCAAGAGGTAAAATCATTCACTCATTCATTCATTCAATAATTATTTACTAAATGTTTATCATATGTCTATTCTCTCCTCTAGGAGTTGGGGCTCCTGACACAAGGGACAAAAATCTACTGCCTCATGTAGCATACATTTTAGAATGAGAAAGCAGATAACTAGATGATAAATCAGTAAATAACTATGTTAGAAATAATAAGAAAAATACAGAAAAATAAAGTAGGAATGGAGCAATACCTGATGGCTTTTACATTGCCCAGTAAGATAGAAGCTACTAGAAAGTTCTCCACAGAGAAGTGATTTCTCTTTCAAAATGAATCCTCTGGCTTAGAATAAACTGGATGGGTCAAAGAAAATCAGTTCTGAAGCTGCTGCAAAATTCCAGATGGCAGGTGACGGTGACACGAACATGAAAGGTACCATGCAGGGGCTGAGAAGGAGTGGGAGTCCGAATATGTTTGCAGGTAGAGCTATTCGAATTGACTTCTGAATGGAAGGTGGCATGTGAGGGAAAGAGGCAAGTGCCCAGGAGCATGCCGGAGCGAGCTGATGCCAGGTTAGGAGAGCTGACTGTGCTGTCACGTTTCACCTCTCCCGCAGTCAAGCAGGTGCCTCTGAGGGACACATGGTTGGAACGTGTGCTATGTCACCAAAGTGATCCTGATTATCCAGAAGAAAACCACACGTTCTGTCATCATCTTTTGGACCCTCTCCTGGACTTGAGCAGAGAACGTATTTTGGGAATTGGGGGCGGTTTGAAAGTAGTGGTCTTCATCTGCAGAGCAAATGGGAGGCAATCAATCATGTCCTAATGAAGATGTACGTACATCCACAGGTTGACCCAAGTAGTAGTAACTAGGCAGCTCTAAGAACTTAGACATCCTGTAAAGCACTTACTTGTTTGAGAGGGTTTGCATTATTACCAAAGCAATTTAAAGACAAAGCAAATTCTTTTGGGTGAAATCATCTCTCAAACATGTCTAAAAAGAACCTGCCCAAGAAAATTGTACTTTTCGACAAAAATCATGTCACGAAGCGGTGGAAAGAGGAGCCTATTTTACTACCAGCACAGAGCTCCCTCTTTCCTGACAGCTGCAAGCCAAAGCAAGCACACCCCGCACCAGCAGATTTCCTTTTGCCTTTATGTTCTGTTGAGCTTGTTCATTTAATCTCACAGGGGATCTGACAGCTTTCTCCAGCTCCTAAAGCCTTTCTTTAGTAATCATCGCAAAGCACAGTAAGAGAGAAGAAAGATACTGATAGAGGCTCACACGTAGAGACCTGCTACAGGTTACGTGAGCAAAGTCTGCCTGGTTCCCAACTGTCTAATGCTCAGAATTAGAACTAGAAGGAACAATTCCAATACTCTGTCGTTATGACAGCTCAGCTAATGAATGCAAATATTCAGTATAACCCATTTACTGGACAGTGGATGATTCATATCATCGGGATATGTGATAGCAAATGTCAAGTGCTTTTAATTTATAGACTGCATATACAGTTCCTGTGGCTCTAGTCTCTTCTTCCTGACATGCAGAACAGGTGATAGGTATCTTCACAAAGATAGCCTTTGTGCATGAGAAAGACATTTTGACAATGTACACAATTTTGCCCTCAGATAAGCTCATTTTGCGCTCACTAGATAATCAAAAGATTTTGTTCGCCAACTGGACATTTTCTTTAGTGACAACCCAAGGCAGAAGACCTGATAGAGAACTTATTTCCAGAGAGGACCCTACAACTTATGGAACTCATCACCACCTCCTGATGGCAGGCATCTACCAAGGACTTGCTCCACCCTACCCACACACATGGCCTTCCTAATGAAACCTGAAGCTGTCCAAAGGAAAATAAGAAACTCCTTCAGATTCTGATCATAGGATTAAGATAAGTTCTTTGTCCCACAGTATTTTCTGCGAGGAAAAAAAATGCTCTGTATTTGCATTGCCTATTATAATAGCCACTACAATAGCCACTAGGCGCACATGGCTGTTGGTTAACTGAAATGTAGATAGTCTGACTTGAGGATCTCAGTTTTTTATTTTATTTTACTATCATTAATTTAAATATTAAACACCACAGGTGCCTAGTGGTTATCCTAATGGACAGCTGAATAGATGCAAAGTTGTTAAGGCCTCTGTCCCAAGCCTGAGAAGTCCATCTCAGCTCTTAATGGAAATGCTCAGCATTGAGGTATTCCCGAGGAATCTACTTAGGACCTGGCTCAAGGGAGAAATTTGTAGTCCTGGCAGCTGGGCTCTCAGGCCTTTCTGCCCACTCCATCTCCAAGGTTGTGCATCTTAGTTTTCCTAGCATTAGGTGTTTATGACTTTAGGTTATAGGACTCTTGGGATCCTTATTCCTGTCTTATTTTTATGTCACTTTACCTCCTGGGATATAATTCAGCAAAATGTGAATAAATAATGCCCCCTGCAGTTGTGCAACACTGGGGTTGTACAAAACACTTGACAGAATTTTTTTAGACTTGAGTGAAAGGGCTCTCCTACTTTGCGGGGGCCGTCCTGTTGTCTCATGCGGTCATGAGCCAGGGAAGAGAAAACAGTGCTAGAGGCAGAGAAAGGTTGGGGGATCCTACCAGAACTCTGTCCCTACTTCATTTTGGACATGTCGATTTCTGGCCCCTTGTGTGTCCATATCCTGTCTGATCACCTCATCCCATGTGTTTCTCAAGATGAGAGGTGGTCTAGAAGCCAGTTAAGACCGGATGTGTGAACCAAGGCCAGTCATTCTGCCAGTCAGTCAGCATCTCTCCCTCACTGAGACAGCCTTGGTCCATGGACTCACAGAAAAGTATATGCCATGAGTTCTCTAGTTCTGGCTCTTCCATTTATGGGGTAAGTCAGCTTCTCTAAACTTCAAGTTGAGAGAGCCAAATAAAATAAGAGATATGTGATAATATTAAGTATGTAATTAAGAGCAGACAGAACAAACAAACAAACAAACAAACAAAAAACCTTCTAGAATTATAGGCTATGCTTACTCTTTTTAGGAGCTCAAGTTTGCTTCTCTATGCCCATGATATAGATGTAGCATAGGACGAAGAGACTGGAATGGAGCCAATATGAACTCCGCTGCCCCTACGCTCTGTCTCCCTTTTGGCCTAGATACAAGTTGTAGTTTATTAGGTGGCTTTAGAGTCTCCCTTCATTACAGCTCTCATGGGGACTCCTTCACCACCTTTGCCCCCTTCTGTTAACCTCTTCCAAATCTTTTGTCTGCAACTATTTTGACACAGATGGCATAGAAGTGGTTGAGGATGAGGAATCATTTGGGACTTTGGCTACTTAGATGTTGATGACTGAGTAGGGGCTGAATCCTTGGCACAAGGTACAAGATTCATCTATGGGTCATTAATTGTGGTTATTTCTGGATATTTCCAAGGATCTACCAAGTCAGTGAAGATTGCAAGATGGTTAAAGTGTTTGCATAAAGAATAAAATTGAGATCCAGTCAAGATGGTGGCATAAATAAATACATCCTCTCACAACCACATCAAAATTACAACTACACTACATACAGAACAGCCATTATTCAGAACAGTCTGAAATCTACCTGAGAAAAAGTCCTACAACTAAGAATACAAAGAAGAAGCCACTTGGAGATTGGTAGGAGTGGCAGAAACACAGAATGGCTTGTCACATACCCACATGTGGCAGTTAAAAATCGGGAAGGATATCTCAGCCGCTGAGATCCCCCTGAGAAGCGAGGTGTCCCAGAACCACACCAGGGCCTCTAACCCAGGGTGTCAGTGCTGGGAACAGAAGTTCCAATAAATTCTGGCTGTGAAAACCAGGAAAGATTTTGGCTGAGTGAGACAGAAAGCTGCTAGAGTCCCAGGCGTTCCTCTTCAAGTATCAACATATAGACTTACTTGGATTGGCCCCATCTGGGCTCCAGCACTGGGACAGCAGCTGGAAAGGTACTTTGGACAGACAGGGAGGAACTGACATGCCTGGCATAAGGATTGGAAGGGCAGCTCTCTCCCAGACAGAAATTCTGGCAGAGGTTATTGTTTCTATGCTGACCCCTCCCCCCGACAGACTGGCAGGTGGGTACCATATATGACTCTCCATCAACTTCGCTAACACTGTTCGCCCCACCCTGGTGATTCCCTGAGACGCCACCCCATCCAACTTGACCCACAAGCTGCTTTCAGTAGCTTTTCCATACAAATGGCCTGTCCTGGCTCATGCTGCAGTCTTTCCTAAAATCCCTCAAACAAGCTAGACAGGGGAAAACAAATACCATGTGATTTCACTTATATGTGGAATCTAAAACAAACAAACAAACAAGCAAAACAGAAACAGACTCATAGATAACAAAAAAAATCTTGACAGTTGTCAGAGGCGAGGGGGTTAATAGGCTGGTTGAAAAAAGTGAAGGAATTAAGAATTACAAATTGGTAGTTACAGAACAAGCGTGGAGATATAAAGTATAGCATAGTAAATAGAGTTCAAAATATGGTAATAACTGTGTATAATGTCTCGATTTATTAGGATGATCACTTAATAAGTTACATAATATCTAATCACTGGGTTGTACATCTGGAATATAAAATATTATATTTCAACTGTAATTGAAAAATTAAAAATTACTTAAAAAATAAAATCTATATATCATTATTAAGTATGAACACATGACATGCCAAAATGGCACCAATGTGCTCTACACTTACCTGGTCAGATATAAGGATACGGGCTTGAACCAGGAGTCGGGTGTGTCTATAGCAGGAAGAGGAATAAGAATGGATGATGGGAACATTTCTATTACTTCTTACAACCTGGTCTATTCTTTCCTCTTTCATTCGTTTGCTTTTTTCCCCCAAACTCACTCTATACCCAGCCTCTTCCTTGCCATTGGCTCTGTCTTTCCCTTAAGCACTGTGTGTCTTCATCACAAATATTTCTATTTGTGGCTAAGAGAATCGTGTGCTCTGTAATGATGCAGGCCCAGTGAAGACACTGGGGAGAAACTTCCCATCCCAAGGTTTCCCTGTGGGGAGAAATCACTGCTTCAGAAAGTTATCTCACAGAAAGTTTGACACAAGAGATCTCTAAGCAGTATCTACTCTGTTCCTAGGCTCTGTCTGGCTAGTCCAGTGTCTATCACAGCAAACTCCTTGCACCTCCAAAACATATACACCCCAAACAGTGCTTATGCTATTCTCTGTCCACTCAACAGAGGCTCCTATTATATGTGTAAAACAATCACTGTCTTCAGGAGAAGGATCCTGTCCATAATCCACTTCAGAGGGTGAGCTGTCATGGGATCAGAGAGCTGGTCTTAGCTAGTAATCAATTATCATGGCCCTAGCTTTAAACCCATCTCGTGGCCAGAGGATGACCTGCATACTACTTGAAGATGAAATCCAAGCCTATAAATAAATAACATGTTCTGCTTCCTCTCCCATCTTTCTAAAATCTGTGCTCTGCTCCTTCTTCCCATAGGCCTTACCCACCTGGGAAAGAAGAGCAGAGAAGAGGCATTCATTTACCAGCACTCCCACCCTGGGTCCAGTGTCCAGTAGTCTAAGGTTACCACACACATATTATCACACAGGCATGGCACACACAGAGTGGGCAACATACTCTCTAGTACTGAGATAGAAGGGGAGTGGGGATAGCCTATGATCAGGGCCATTGAGCATTTCTCACTTTCATTTGGGGTTGGGAGGTGAACAGGCCCACAGATACTTCCTGGAGAGTTCCTTACCTAAACACACACAGCTCTGGAAGTTCTGAGTTTCTTATTACTCTAGAGTGTGTACAAGGGTGGAAGATAGGAAAGTCGAAAACTGCTATATGTTTTCAGTAAGGCTAAGCTATGCAGTGGGAGCAAGGCCCAGCTCTCAGCCTTCTCAGGAAGGGAAGGGTTCTTCGGAAGGGTAGCTCTTCCCATCATGAGATTCAGACTGATGGGGTTCTACCTGCCTTTCTGAACTTACCCTCAACTTTCAGTTTCCACTTTTGTGCTCTGTAAAGCTACTCAGAGTCTGAGAGCAACCCCACCTACCTTCCAGAGCTGTGCAGAATCAGGGAAAGACTGTTGAGTCAGGGCTTGGGGTTGGGTTTTTTTATTTTGTCACTTTTGATAAGCCCCTAAATGCTTTTTATTTTAAGTTTTAAAAAAATTGAATTTATTGGGATGAATAACATAATTATATAGGTTTCAGGTGTCCAACTCTATAACACATCTCTGTACACCGTATGGTGTGCCCCCCAAATCAAGTCTTAATCCATCACCGTTTATTTCCTCTAGACCAGTGGTTCTTAAGCTTTTTTGAGATACTGAACCCACCAGTTTCATATGCGTATTCACCGAACCCTTCTTTAGTGATAAATAAAATATGATTTTTTTTCCAAATTCAAGACATAGGTATATGTTTTTTTACTGGTGCACAAAATGAGCCGTGCATGAACAACCCCTTGCTCAAAGAACAAAACCAACAAAGTGCATGAACTCACAACAAATTACGGTATTACTTTATTCTGGCCTCCGCGACAGAGGCTTCTCCGAACCCCTGAGACCAACTCATCGAACCCCTAGGGATCGATAGAACCCAGGTTAAGAACCACTGCCCTAGACCTTCCTCTACCTCCCGCACTCCCAGCAATCACCTGACAGTTTTATGATAAATAAAAATGAGTATTTAAGATATAAGACATAACATCAGGTGCAAAAATTTCATAAAGCACACTATTTGGAAGGAACACTTACAAAATTATAGTAGTATTAAATAAAGTATGCATTGTAGGTATAACTGTAACTTGTGTTGTTTGAAAATATTCAAATAAACATTTTATAGTGTTACATCTGGGTATAACAAATCATTCAGACTGAAACAATCCACTGACACTGGCTAGATCTGACTAAATCTGTCTCCATTGATAATGCATTTATGTGTAAAACTAGAAAAAAGTCTAACATGCACACCCTAATACAACAATAGTATCATACAGAAGCAAATAGTAAAGTGAAATATACTAAATAGAATATAGTTGCATTTAATAAAAAATATATTTTGGCCTGACCTGTGGTGGCGCAGTGGATCAAGTGTCGACCTGGGAACACTGAGGTCGCCAGTTCAAAACCCTGCACTGGTCTGGTCAAGGCACATATGGGAGTTGATGCTTCCAGCTCCTCCCCCCTTTCTCTCTTTCTCTCTCTCTCACTCTGTGTCTCCTCTCTAAAATGAATAAATAAAAATAAATTTAAAAATATATTTTAAACACTTTCAGTTTTTAAAATTTAAATTAGATAAAATTTGTAATTCAATTCCTCAGTTGTGCTAGCCACATTTTAAGCACTGTGGCTAGTGGCTACCATACTGAACAGCACAGGTCTGGAAGAAAGCACAAAAGCTAGACTGCCTCACCTATCCTTCTCAATCTGATGGTGGGTGGTCATGATGGGGAGATGGGAAGGAAAATTTTCGGAGTTGTTACTCAGGCTTTAATTCGCGGTTTCTGATTCAAAGGAGAAAAGAAAGCACTGTCTTTGGCATAAAAAGGAATGGACAACTTAGTGGCATGTTCAGTGGATTTCTTTCCTTCTGGGCACTTTCTTATGCCTCATGTGTTTCTGGACTAGTCTTAATGAGAGAAGTGCTGTTGTCATGGTCATTCGATAAGGAAACAAAAACTGACTTATCAACAACTAATCACCGCACAGCTTTAGCAAGTTACTTAACCTCTTTCAGCCTCAGTTTGCTTACATGTCAAACTGTTAACACGTACCTTACCTACTTCCCAGGGCCGTGTATATATGGGGTAATAATGCTTTGTACACATTCAAGTACTCTATTGATTTTGCTAAGTACAACAATAACATTACACCAAGTTTTTATTTTCATGGTTACCCCTCTTTCCAGATATAAAGTCCATTTCTTATTCATCTTATTAAAAATGTTTCAATTCATTGCCTACTTTAAATAAATAGAAAACAAGGGAAAATTAATACAAGACACTTGAGATACAGCAAATTTGAATAGCATGCCAATTTGCTATAAGTCTCTTTTCTTCTTTCTCTTTAAGAAATAATATGCTGTTCATGGAATGAAAGTACTACATTCACTCTATTTCCTTTCCTCCCCTTCAGAGGTCACCATGGTCCTAAAGGGGGTGAATATTACCTCCATCAGAGTGTCAGGCTTCCATGGAGCACAGCAGCATTGCATTGAAGAGCCAGACCCTAATCCCATCCCTGCCACTTCTTAATTGTGTGACCTTCAACAAATTATTAAACTTCTGTTTCCTCAACTGAAAAGTGAGGGTAATGAGAGAGTCTAACTTGTATAGTTATTATGAGAATAAAATGCATTTTAGGTGTTTTTAAGGGTCCGTGTTAAGTTCTGCTGAAGTACCATCTATCTTTACTATTAGTACAAATGTTTGTACATATGTGTGTGGTCAAGGTTTCTATAAAAGGCAACAATGTATTTTTTCCCTCAATCAACAGATATTTCTGTGATGTTCTCATGTTCATATACTGATACAGAATGAATTAAATTTGACTTATGTATAATATTACATTGAATGTTTATATCATAGTTTACTCATTCTCCATTGACAGACATTTCTATGTTTCTAGTCTATTGTTATTACATCCAGGTAATTCAAGGGCATATTTTCTGGCATAGAGGTCCATGTTCTGTTGGCATTTGTATTATAGAATGGGTGCCATTCCAGACATAGAAGGTGTTAATGAGTCACTATTAAAATGAATTGACTTTCCAGGTATTCAAATCTTGGCCCCCTAAGTTGATGATGAACTTCATGCAGCAAGAGTGATGGGCACAGAGCATATCCTCAGTAAGCTACCAAGAGCCTGGTAGAGTGAGGTCAGGTATGTGGCTGGTACCACATAGCTCCCATGTATGGGAGGTTTACACAGTGAAGGAGGGGCTTGTGACAGCCATTACAGGAGAACAAAACATGGAGAGTCCACTTGAGAAAAACAGCAAGGGAGGAGTTTTTAAAAGACAACCTGTACACAGACAGGTAATAACTAGTGTTAGAGAGGCTGTGGAGAAAAAGGAACCCTCATTTCTGCTGATGGGAATGCAAATCAGTACAACCATTATGGAAGAAAGTATGGTGGTTCCTCAAAAAACTAAGAATAGAGCTACCATATGACCCAGCAATCCCTCTACTGGGTATCTTACTCACAAAACTCAAAAACAGTGTATGTAAAGACACATGCATCCCATGTTCATCACAGCATTATTCACAGTGGCCAAGACATGGAAACAACTAAAGTGTCCCTTGATAGAGGGTTGGATAAAGAAGATGAGATACATATATACAATGGAATACTACTCAGCCATAAGAAACAATGACATAGTGATGTTTATAACAACATGGCTGGACCTTGAGAACATTATACTGAGTGAAATAAGTAAATCAGAAAATGCTAAGAACTGTATAATTTCACACTTAGGTAGAAATTAAAACTGAGACTCATGAACATAGATAAAAGTGAAGTGGTTACCGGGGGGAGGGGGTTATAGGGGAGGGAAAAGGAGGTTGGGGGAAGGTGTAAAGAGGGATAAATATATAGTAATGAAAGATGATTTGACTTTGGTGATGGATATAAACATAATCTACAATTTAAATGCTATAGAAATGTTGACCTGAAACCTATGAACCTGTTACTGTTATTGATCAATGTTACCCTATTAAAGTTAATTTTATAAATTAAAAAAAAAAAAAGATAACCTGGTGGTAAAACTCCTACTAACGTGCTATTTATCTTGGCCTTCTTAAATGTAAATTTGATTCTTCAACTCTGAAAGAAAAGGATATTCCTCAAGCTTTCATGACAATTTGGGATCAGTAAGCTCAGCACTCAAAAGGAAGGGATGAGAGAGTAAGAAGGCTTCACAGCTCCCCTGCAGTGCTACGCTGTTCCACACCCCCACTCATGTCCCATCTGACTAAAGTTCCCTGTCTTCTCCCTCTCTGGCATCTCTAAATCTTTACCATATCCTCTCAAAGAAGAAGCCTCCCAGCCTGGGTTCAGGTTTCTTTGTATCACACTGTATTTTTCATGAGTAGTTGAAGATGTAAAGAATTCTGCTTCTGGAATGGATGAACTAGCTCACATCCTGCCAATAGTCCTATTGAAAATAAGTAGGAGAGCTGAATAAGACCTGGTCACATAGGAAAAGTTCTGTTGGAAGGTACCGAGGAGCTCCTGAGGACGTGAAGGGAAAACAGCCTCAGGAGCAGGAAAACTCATTAAGGTGAACAGACATTTTGCACTGCTTTTCTCAGTGGAGCATTCATCAATTTATGTAATAAAACTATATAGAAAAGTAAGCAGAGTATGGGTACAAATTTTGGCTATTGGTTACCCATGAAGAGAAAATAGGGTGTGTTAACGTAGGGTACACAGAGCTTTCTGATTTGTTTCTTTTTTTTTTTTTAATATATATTTTATTATTATTAATTCTAATGGGGTGACACCAATAAATCAGGGTACATATGTACAATGAAAACATCTCCAGGTTATCTTATCATTCAATTGTGTTGCATACCCATCACCAAAAGTCAAATTATCCTCTGTCACCTTCAATCTGGTTTTCCCTGTGTCCCTCCCCTCCTCCCTATCCCACTCTTCCCTCCCTCCCCCCATTCCATAACCAACACTCTCTTGTCCATGTCTCATACCCTCACTTTCATGTCCCACCTATGTATGTAATCGTGCTGTTCTCAGTTTTTCTTTTTTTCTGATTTACTTATTTCACTCCGTATAATGTTATCAAGGTATATTCATTTTGTTATAAATGTTCTGATGTCATCGTTTCTTATGGCTGAGTAGTATTCCATAGTATATATGTACCATAGCTTTTTAATCCACTCGTCTTCTGACGGACACTTGGGCTGGTTCCAGATCTTCGCTATTGTGAACAATGCTGCCAGGAACATGGGGGCGCATTTCTTCTTTTCGAACAGTGCTATGGTGTTCTTAGGGTATATTCCTAAAAGTGGGATAGCTGGGTCAAAAGGCAGTTCAATTTTTAATTTTTTGAGGAATCTCCAAACTGTTTTCCACAGTGGCTGCACCAGTCTGCATTCCCACCAGCAGTGCAGAAGGGTTCCCTTTTCTCCACATCCTCGCCAGCACTTATTCTGTGTTGTTTTGCTGATAAGTGCCATTCTGATTGGTGTGAGGTGATATCTCATTGTGGTTTTAATTTGCATTTCTCTAATGATTAGTGATGTTGAGCATTTTTTCATATGCCTGTTGGCCATCTGGATGTCCTCTTTGGAGAAATTTCTATTCATTTCTTTTGCCCATTTTTTGATTGGGTTGTTTGTCTTCCTGGTGTTGAGTTTTATAAGTTCTTTATAAATTTTAGTTATTAACCCCTTATCAGATGTGCTGTCGAATATGTCCTCCCATTGTGTGGTTTGTCTTTTTATTCTGTTCCTATTGTCTTTAGCTGTGCAAAAACTTTTTAGTTTGATATAGTCCCATTTGTTTATCTTGCCTTTTATTTCAGTTGCCCGTGGAGATAAATCGACAAATATACCGCTGCTACAGATGTCGGAGAGCTTGCTGTCTATGTTTTCTTCTAAGATGTTTATGGTTTCACGGCTTACATTTAAGTCTTTTATCCATTTTGAGTTTGTTTTTGTGAATGGTGTAAGTTGATGGTGTAGTTTCATTTTTTTGCAGGTAGATGTCCAATTTTCCCAAGACCATTTGTTAAAGAGGCTGTCTTTACTCCATTGTATGTTCTTTCCTCCTTTGTCAAATATCAGTTGTCCATAAAGGTGTGGGTTTATTTCTGGGTTCTCTGTTCTGTTCCATTGATCTATGTGCCTGTTCTTATGCCAGTACCAGGCTGTCTTGAGTATAATGGCCTCATAGTAAACCTTGATATCAGGAAGCGTGATACCTCCTGCTTTATTTTTTCTTTTTAAGATTGCTGAGGCTATTCGTGTTCTTTTTTGGTTCCATATAAATTTTTGGAATATGTGTTCTATATCTTTGAAGTTTGTCATTGGTATTTTAATTGGTATTGCATTGAATTTATAAATTGCTTTAGGTAATATAGACATTTTAATGATGTTTATTCTTCCTAGCCATGAGCACGGTATATGCTTCCACCTGTTTGTATCTTCCTTGATTTCTTTTATCAATGTTCTATAATTTTCCGAGTACAAGTCCTTAACCTCCTTGGTTAAATTTACTCCTAGGTATTTTATTTTTTTGGCTGCAATAGTGAAGGGGATTGTTTCCTTAATTTCTTTTGCTGATAATTCATTGTTGGTGTATAGAAATGCCTCTGATTTCTGAGTATTAATTTTATATCCTGCCACTTTGCTGAAATCATTTATAAGGTCCAGTAGTTTTTTGACTGAGACTTTAGGGTTTTCAATATACAATATCATATCATCTGCAAATAATGACAGTTTTACTTCTTCTTTTCCAATTTGTATGCCTTTTATTTCTTCTTCTTGTCTGATTGCTGTAGCTAGGACTTCCAGAACTATGTTGAATAATAGTGGTGAAAGTGGGCATCCCTGCCTGGTTCCTGATCTTAAGGGGATTGCTTTTAATCTTTGTCCATTTAGTATGATGTTTGCTGTCGGTATATCGTAGATGGCCTTTATCATGTTAAGGAATGATCCCTGTATTCCCACTTTACTGAGAGTTTTGAGCATGAATGGGTGCTGGATTTTATCAAATGCCTTTTCTGCATCTATTGAAATTATCATGTGATTTTTGTCCTTCCTTTTGTTTATGTGATGAATCACATTGATTGATTTGCGAATATTGAACCAGCCTTGCCTCTCCAGAATAAATCCCACTTGATCGTGGTGTATGATTTTTTTCATATATTGCTGGATCCGGTTGGCTAATATTTTGTTGAGAATTTTAGCGTCTAAATTCATCACGGATAAAGGCCTATAATTTTCTTTCTTTGTGTTGTCTTTGCCCGGTTTTGGGATCAGAATTATGCTCGCCTCATAAAAGGAGTTTGGAAGTCTTCCTTCCTCTTGAATTTTTTGAAATAGCTTGAGGAGAATAGGAGTTAGTTCTTCTTTGAATTTTTGATAGAATTCACTTGTGAAGCCATCAGGCCCAGGACTTTTCTTTTTTAAGAGTTTTTTGATAACTGTTTCGATCTCATTTGCTGTAATTGGTCTGTTTAGGTGTTCTGATTCTTCCAGATTGATTTTTGGAAGGTTATATGATTCAAGAAATTTGTCCATTTCACCAAGATTGTCTAATTTTTTGGCATATAGTTCTTCATAGTATTTTCTTACAATGCTTTGTATTTCTGTTGTGTCAGTTGTTATTTCTCCACTGTCCTTTCTAATTTTATTTATTTGAGTCCTCTCTCTTTTTTTCTTGGTGAGTCTAGTTAAAGGTTCATCAATCTTGTTTACCTTTTCAAAGAACCAGCTTCTTGTTTCATTGATCCTCTGTATTGTTTCCTTAGCCTCTATGTCATTTATTTCTGCTCTGGCCTTTATTATTTCCTTCCTTCTACTTGTCTAGGGTTTTATTTGTTGTTGTTTTTCTAGTTCTTTTAGATGCAGGGTTAGGTTGCTTATTTGAGCTTTTTCTAGCTTCTTATGATATGCCTGTAGTGCAATAAACTTCCCTCTCAGAACTGCTTTTGCTGTGTCCCATAAATTTTGAGTTGATGTATGCTCATTATCATTTGTTTCTAGAAACTTTTTTATTTCTTCTTTGATCTCATTGTTAATCCATTCATTATTTAATAACATGCTATTTAGTTTCCAAGTGTTTGAGTATTTTTCAGTTTTTCTTTTATGGTTAATTTCTAGTTTCATGGCATTGTGATCAGAGAAAATGCTTGATATGATTTCAATTTTCTTAAATTTATTGAGACCATTTTTGTGTCCTAACATGTGGTCTATCCTAGAAAACGTACCATGAGCGCTTGAGAAGAATGTATATTCTACTGCTTTAGGGTGAAAAGTTCTGAAGATATCTATTAAATCAAGTTGATCTAGTGTATCCTTTAAGTCTGCTGTTTCTTTATTAATTTTCTTTCTTGAGGATCTATCCAGTGTTGTTAGAGGGGTATTGAAATCCCCTACTATGATAGTATTGCTGTTAATCTCGCCCTTTATATCCATCAAAGTCTGGTTTATGTATGTCGGGGCTCCTATATTTGGTGCATAGATATTTACAATAGTTATATCTTCCTGTTGAATTGTTCCCTTTATCATTATGTAGTGTCCTCCTTTATCTCTTACTACAGCCTTTGTTTTAATGTCCATTTTGTCTGATATAAGTATTGCTACCCCTGCTTTTTTTTCATTTCCATTTGCATGAAATATTTTTTTCCATCCTTTTACCTTCAGTCTATGAGCATCTTTTGTTTTAAGGTGTGTCTCTTGTAGACAGCATATGTATGGGTCCTGTTTCTTTATCCATGCAGCTACCCTATGTCTTTTGATTGGATCATTTAATCCATTTACATTTAAGTTTATTATTGATATGTAGTTGTTTATTGCCATTTTATTCTTTAAAGCTGTATTCTTCTTTTGCTCTATTCATTCCTCCCTTTAAACTGTTCACAAGAGGCCCCTTACTATCTCTTGCAGAATTGGTTTGGTTTTTATGAATTCCTTGAGGCTTTCTTTTTCTGGGAAGCTCTTTATTTCTCCTTCAATTTTAAACGTTAGCCTTGCTGGATAAAGTAGTCTTGGTTGTAGGTTCTTGTTCTGCATTACTTTGATTATTTCTTGCCATTCCCTTCTGGCCTCAAGTGTTTCTGTTGAGAAGTCGGATGTCAACCTTATGGGGGCTCCTTTGTAGGTGATAGCCTTTTTTTCTCTAGCAGCTTTTAAAATTTTTTCTTTATCCATTAGTTTTGGTATTTTAACTATGATGTGTCTTGGTGAAGATCTTTTTGGGTTTCTTTTTAATGGAGTTCTGTGTGCTTCTTGAATGTGTGGAGTGTTTCCCAGCCTTAATTTAGGAAAGTTTTCTGCTATGATTTGATTGAACAAAGTTTCCATTTCCTGTCCTCTCTCCTCTTCTTCAGGCACCCCTATGATGCGAATGTTGTTTCTCTTCATGTTGTCACAAAGCTCCCTTAGAGTTTCCTCACATTTTTAAAGTCTCTTTTCCTTTTTCTTCTCTGCTTCTGTGCCTTTGTTTATTGTGTCCTCTAACTCGCTTATTCGATCCTCAGCGTCATCCATCCTGCTTTTAATTCCTTCCATTGTGGTCTTCAGTTCTGATACTGTATTTGTCTTTCTGTCTGATTCTTTTTTATTATTTCAATTTCATTTTTTATACTTGTTATCTCTTTATTTAGGTGTTCATAATGACTATCCATTGTTGCTCTAATTTCTTTGAACATCCTAACTATCATTATTCTAAATTCTGCTTCTGGTAATTTGGTTATATCTGGTTCATTCAGGTCCTTCTCTGGGGATTTCTCTTGATTCATTTGGTTTGCATTCCTCTGCCAGCCCATTTTTTCTGTGTATAAGCAAGTTGTGGCCACTGGAGTCCAGTAGGTGTTGCCTTTGTGTTCTCTAGGTGTGGTCTATCTGCAGGCCCCCCACCCCCTCTGCCGGTGCCTAGGGTGGTTGGGTATGAGCGTTGCCAGCGCTGGCCCACTGTGGCTTTTGCTGTGATTTCTGCCTCTCCTCCGTGGGAGGGGCTATCACTGAAGCCACAAGATTAGCACCAAGGGTAGAGGTGAGCACCTTTGCTCAGCTGCGGACCCAGCCTATTTCCGGACTTCCGCCCAGAACCAGCAGTCGGAGCCTGCTCGCTACAGTTCCGCGGGTTAGGCGGGGCTTTTGACGTGCTCTCAGCTGTAAGCCTTTGCCCGTCCAGAGCTTTAGCCCCGCCCTCGAGGCCAGGGCCCTTTGCACAGGGTCGGAAACCAAGGTTTATTGGGGTGGGCGTGTTTGCTGGCTTCCGCTTAGCTGCGTACTTCCGCTCATCCCGGACTCTACCCCGCCCCCGCGTTCGGAGCCCGCTCGTGCACGTGTGAATGCTATCCGCGTTTTCTCCGGCCAGATGGGGATAATAGCGTGGGCTCAGCTGCGAGCCTCCACCCGTCTCGGGGTCCACCCCGTTCCCGCGCTCGGAGCCCGCTCGCGCACGTATACTGGCCAACCGCGGTTTCTCCGGCCGGGGGGGGGGGGGGACTGGTAGTGTCAGCTCAGCCACGAGCCCCTGCCCGTCCCTGGTCCTAGCCCGGTCCCCGCGGTCATGGCCGGCTTGCGCAAGGCCTGCCTGTTCCTGGCCTCCCGCTTTGTCCCCGTAAGTGGGATTAAAGGCGGGCCCGCAGCTTCCGGACCGCTCTCGCGCTTCCCCTCCGACCCTCTGGGCTAGACCGATCTCCCACCGGCTTGGCCTCTGCCCACGCCGACAGAACCGCCTTTCAGCGTCCTGCCGCCCCAAAACCTTAAGCAGCCCTCAGCAGAGTAGGAAGGGACCTAATACTCCACACTGTAGGCCTGGGAGCTCCCTCACTTGTTTCACAGCTCAAAACTGTCCAAATGCCTCTTCTTGGCTCTGGGACTGCAGGCTGGGGCTTGGTTCCTAGGACCCATGTCCCTCCCTCTCCGTCAAACTTTCCTCCCGCCACACGGGTCTCTCCGGGCTGCCGTTTGCTCCGGGGAGCTGGGCAGCCCTCTTCACGTTTTCGCTATTCCTACCAGTCTCAATGTGGCTTCTTCTGTGTTCCTTGGTTGAAGAGTCCACTTAGTTTTGTTCAAAGTTGGTTTGTCCAGGTGATGGTTCTTAAAATTGAGTTGTAATCCACTTTGGTTCTGGGAGTTGGAAGTTGGTACGTCCGCCTACTCCGTCGCCATCTTGCTCCTTGTTTCTTTTGTTTTTAAGAAACAAACAGTAGTCCTCTTCTTAAACTTGATTGTGGTTATATGGCTAATACATGATTTTTTCCTTCACATTTATATATATATATATATATATGTATGTTTATATTTACATATGTGAAAAATGTCACATTCTTCAGCGTGCATATTTATCATGATGAAAAAAAATAGGAAAGAAACTCTGAATTAATAGCTTTGACCCACAAAGAATGTAGCTTAGCCCTAGCATGATTTTGGACTTCAGTGATTTCCTCTGAGCACTGCTAGAAAGCCTGCTCCTCTCAGCCATCTCTAGTAACTCCTGTTATTCTCAAGTGGTAATAATAATCTTCAGGGCTGAAGACCCTATGTTTCTGATTGTCAAGTTCTTATCCTTAAAAGCTGTCATGCAGAGAGGATAATATTAAAGCTGGTGTGTGGCCTCATTTTAGGTGAGATTAAAAAAGAATATGAAGGAGGCAATATGTAGGTGGGGGGAGAGAAGACAGTTTGAGAAACCAATTTGTTTTCAGTCCCATCAAGTATATAAAAATCTTTTCCTGTGTATAGCTTTGAACATACTTATATATTCTGTAAACACACATATTGGATTATAGGTATGCAAATCAGGAAAAACAGGAAAGAACAGGGTAAAATGAGATTAGGACAGGGTGTGGAGATGATAGCTGAGTTCATGAAGAGATACAATTTGTGAGTTATAGGCAATAAGAAATGGATGGATGAACAAGAATAGGGGAGGAGTAAAACGTAAGAGAAAGAAGGAATCAAGTAATCAATAAAGTCAATATCACATTGGAGGATGGGGGCCATATAGAACAGGTTCTTACTTGGACATAAGAAAAAAAATGTCTCTTCCTTTAAAAATCTATCCAATAAATATTTGTTCAATTCATAAGTGAATGCATTTCACATGGGTTATAAATTACTTACATTTGCCTTTAGAATGGTCTATTTCAAGAGAGGCTTTAAGGTAGTAGAAAACAACTATGGAATTATTCAATATGGAAAGATATGTAATTAACCAGGAACAGGTTCTAAGCTGCTTGGGTGTGAAATGTTTCATAGGAGTGTTATGTAGATTCCCTGTTTTCAATGAAGGATTCTTTTCTCAAAGTGGTACAATATAAAAGGTGGCTTTTTAGCTGAGCGGAATATGAAAGGCCCCACCTATTCCTACATGAACATAGGACAGGTATGAGGGAACAATACACAGGTTAAAACTAATGTAGAACTCAAGGTCATGGTGACATGTCAGGGAGACATCACTATTCAGAAAATATTAGAAGGCCACCTGATAGAATCTAATTTCTTAAACTGATTGTTTAGCAGTTGGAAATGCAAACGAAGTCAAAACACTATAAACTACTGCACAGCTGTGTGATAAGATGAAAGACCTAGTGAACAGATCAACAGAACTGAACAATCCAAGCAAAAGACAAATTAAAAATTACCTGTTATGTCCTCACCCTGTATTGTGTCAGATAATTTTATCAACCTAGAAGTTGAGTTTTATGTATTAGGATGTTTTGAACGTGTCACAGAAATATAACCTAAACTAGATTAAGCACATACAGCTCTTTTTCTGACTGTTATAATTGAAAAAGATGCTATACTAGTTTCTTGCTTTAAAAAGCAACATCACAAATCCCTTCAGGAAATGGGAACTTGGAGATTGCAATTTGAGACTTTATGCCAAGTGTTTATTATATCTATCTGCCTTTCTTTTCTGTTTGAGTCTGGTTTTTTTTTTTAGTAATATTATTTGCATTTTTTCCTTCTTCAAATTGCACTGCCACTTCTTAGATAATTATTTTGTTAGCTTCCTTGTGATTTGGATAATAAGCCAAATGACACTTCCTGACACATACCACTCCCAGTATTAGTTATAATGCTCAGCCAACTAGCTTTTATATTGAAAATTTGGAACTAATATGCAAATTTTTTTCAATGTCAGTTGAGTACTGGACTTGGAAATCATAAGGTCCAGAGGGACCATTTTCAGCCTAAATTGAGAAATAGCAGAAAATGTTGACACATAGTGGGAGAGATAATAAAAGAGGGGAATTCTGTTTCTTCTGGTGATGGAGAATTAATTTGTAATGCACCAATCTTCATAATAACAACAATTGCAAAAACTGGAAAAATGCCATAGTAATCTATTTAAAATATTATTGAGATATCAAAACAGCTGGTGATGATGGGTCAACATCTCTGGGATGATAAACTCATTGGAGTAAACATGACATTCCATACTGCTTTTCTTGCCTTAATCTATTTGTTGATTTGCAAATAGAGTTGCCTGACACACTTAAAAATCAAGCAGAAAGAGTTGGCTAAGGAGTAGAGGAGCTGAATACAGCCTTCAAGAATCTCATGGACCTGGGGAGAAAAATCCTGACATTCAGAGCTAGCAAGGCAGCTCAGGGTCGAGGGGCCAATATTTTGAAGGGAAGGGAAGCTCAGAAAAGTAAACTTGACAGTCTGAGCTGCTTTCCCTGGAAGCATTTGTCATTCGTAAATGAAACAGACTGAACGTCTGGGGAACCAAGCAGAGAACAGTTGCTAAAAGGCTGAAAACTTAAGTATAGTTATCAGTAGTCTCACTGTGCTGGGAGATAAAAATTGGAGCTAAGAGCCTACCAAAGTCAAAAGATCCTAATAAACAGCTCAGCCTTCAGCTGTAACATCTGAACAATTAGATAGCTCAATCCTTAAAAAGGCTAAATTCCAGTCCCAAATCAATTCAGACTAATACTGGATAAAGTTTACTTACTCTTACTCTAACATTCTGCAAGAAGATAAAGAAAATCCTCTCTTGGAGGAAGTCCACATTTCCAAAGTCTCTCAACTTCCTTTTTCTTAAACCAGCCTTAAATTAAAATTTACAAGGCACACCAAGAGATAGGACCAAGAGGAAAAGCAGACAACAGAAACAGTTACACAGATGATTAGACCCTGGGGTTATCTCACATGAACTTAAACATAACTGTGACCAATATGCCCCCAAAATTGATGACAAGATGAAGACTTTCTGTTGAGAAAAGGAATCTATACAGAAGGAATCAAGTGAAAATTCTAGATTTGAAAAATGCTACAATTCTCTTACTTTCATCTTGGATATGTACTACTATAATATAATGCCATTTTATATTACCTTAACATCTTGTTTTAATCTACATTTACCTTATTGCAGTGTGAGAGTGTGGAGCCACCGAAGAATGCATAAACTGTTGGTTATCCACTTTGGAAATTTATCTAGCCATATCTACTAAAGTGGAATACTCATATGACCTATGACCAAGAATTTCTACTCTCATGCACACATCCAACAGAAATGCACAGATCTGAGCACCAGAGTCAAGCTGAAGTAAGTGTATAAAAGCATTTTTTTTAAGAAGCCAAATATAAAAACAAGCAGAATTTCCAACCACAGTAGAATGGATACATTGAGGCATATGTGCACAAAGGAACACTGTGGCAACAGAAAGAAATCAAACAACATATACTGTTATGGATGACTCCAAAAAAAATCATACCAGCTGACAGAGGCGGATATAAAAGACTACATATTGTATAGTTCCATTTCCATCAAGTCCATAAATGGGTAGAACTAACTTATGATAGATGCTCGCCATTGGGAGGAGAAAGCTAGTGGGTGAGAGAGGTAAAAGGAGATCTTCCCACATGAGTACTGCTCATCGTTGATTTCACCAGTGCGTTCATTTTGTGAAAACTCATTGAACTGTACTTTTTTATTGATGTCTCTTGTATATCAATAAAATAACTTATTTGGAAAGGAAAACAAAAATGAAGAGAGAAGCAAAGATACAAGCCCCTACCAGCCCCAACTGTGTTGCAGAGGGGACCTGTGGCTTCTGTTGGCTCACCTGTCCTTGCATGGTTTCTCTGAAGTCTGGCTGTTTTCTCTGCCTTTGGTTCTGTGATGGGTACATCTCCAATAATTTCTCTCCTTTTCACTTCACTTTCTTTATTATGTTAATTAGCTATACAAACAAACCTTGAAAATATTTCCTCGATCTGGAACTTTTTGAAGGAAAAAAAGTAAAAATGATGTGCTGAATACACACAGTTAAAATAGAACATGTTTTTAAATCCACCTATTTAGTCACAAGAAGCTAAAATTTATTTCAGGAGGATATTAACCTACAGTCTCTGAAAAACACAATTTGTAATAAACTTCAATGGGAACCCAGCATCAAAATTTAATTTTTATAGGTACTTTTAAGAGCAACTTAATTGTTTTTAAGGGCAGATTAAAGTAAATTTAACTAAACATCACTACATTATCTGAGCTTTCTAATTCAGAGAATGTTTGAATTAATTCAAAAGAAACAAATGTTATGTTCCATTAACCAATCTTTTAAAAGAACCTCTGGAAATGCTGTTCCAAAATAAAACAATAATGCTGATCAGAAAATAGAAGAATTAGAGCATAAAGTGGCTCAAATTGTGGGTTTATGAAGCAAGGTGATTAGCAGTATATTTCTGAAGATTTTTCAGAATCAAATAATCAACTACATTTGTCCCCATACATTTGCTTGAAATAATTTAATTTCAAAGAAGCATTCAGTAGATCAAGTTTAACTCATATGGCTTCCATAGAGATAACTGTTGGAAACCTCAACTGTTTTGTCTGAACTACTAGTTCTAGCAATGAACTAACTCCAGAAAGAAGCAAGGATGTGTGTAAACATTACTACCTCTACATCAGGTCTTTTACTTTGCAAAGAGATTAGGCTGCTAAGTTTTTTCTTTTTCTTTTCTTTCTTTCTTTTTTTTTTTATTAAGTGAGAGAAAGGAAGGCAGAAATAGACTTCCCCATGTGTCCGGACTGGGATGCACCCGGCAAACTTCCTAGGGTGCGATGCTCTGTCCATCAGGGGCATTGCTCCGTTCTCAGCAACCAAGCTCTTTTTGGTTGAGATGGAGGCCATGGAGCCATCCTTAAACTTGCTCCAATCAAACCATGGGTGTAGGAGCAGGGGTGGGGCTTGGGGGGCGGGGAGAGAGAGAGAGAGAGAGAGAGAGAGAGAGAGAGAGAAGCAATGGGGGGAGGAATGGAGAAGCAGATGGGCATTTCTCCTGTGTGCCCTCACCGGGAATTGAATCAGAGACATCCACACACCGGAATGCCGCTTCACCACTGAGCCAGCTGGGCAGTGCCTCTAGACTGCTGAATTGTAAGAGGCTTATTTCTGCTTCTTATTTAACATTTCAAAATTTTCATTTCAAAACATCTATTCAAAAGGCTCTATTTAAAAGAATATGAATATATAAATATTTAAGGCACCTCCACATAAAATACTTCTATCAACCCTCAAAAATTGCTACAAAGTAAGCAAGTATAGATATTTTGATTATTTATTCAGACAAAAACTTGGGTGCTTTTTCTAAGGCTATGGTGTTTGTTTGTAATGGGCAGAAACAGAACTGTGATATGGGCTTCTTCCCTTCTAATAAAGTGTTCTTGTCACTACATAGTATTGATAGATATTAGCTAGATATTGTACAAATTAATTTAGATCCAGTTCCTCTATAAAAATAGACTCTTTTTCCTATGTAACCCACATCTGTTATCAGCATTTACAAAACAAAAAAATATTATTACAAATTCATACAAATTACTTATTGATATGAACTCCCTCATTATTAGAATTAATAAGTAATTTATATCATGCATCTTTCCATCTAGAAATAGGGTAATTTTATATCTTCTACATCAATGGCCAGTAGATTTTTTGTTTGTTTCATTTTGGTTCCAATTGAAATTTCTGTGTGTGCAGGATAAAAGAACTCTAGAATACCCCTTCACTAAGGTTCACGGAATGAGGAATGTTAGAAGTTAGATGTTGATCATTTCTTCTTTGTTTGGAAGCCACTAGATCCCTGCACTAAGCTTCTGTTTTCAACTATTAGTTTGTCATTAAACTTTTTCAATAACTGAGTTTCTGAGTGTCTCCTTTCCCTGCTTCTCACCGAGCACTTTCTTCCTTTCCTGGTCTATACTGTACCAGGCACACAAGAACAGGAGAAGTAACAACACCCTCAATAATAAATTAACTCCCTCTTTAATGCAAGGAGCCCCATTTTGAAACAACTGTCTTGCTAAACCTTTTCACCAGTTGAATTTCCCACCTCCACCAAGAAGCTTTCCCTGTCATAAAAAATTTGACACGCTCTTGGCTAAACTTGGTTTACCTTGTAGGTCAGTTCTTTACACCTGTCTCAATTGCATTCATTTGATGGTGTAGTGCAGGGGTGCCCACATTTTTTCAGCTTGCGAGCTACTTATAAGATGACCAAGTCAAAATGATCTACCTACAGTAAAAATGCAAAACATAAATTTATTTCTTCTATATTATCATTATTTAAGTTACTATTATTACTATTTAATATTGTGTATTCTTCTTTCACCTTTCTCCTTCTCAGCTCTCTTTTCGGAGGAAAGTCAATGTCATAGTTTTTATAAACAGTCCAAAAAAAGCCACTCCACATTTCCCTTCTTTGGAATAGCAATGACACACAGACAGATGAGGCAAACGCACTTAGAATATGACATAGTGAAAAAAATCCCCTCCCATTCTGTATTAAAGTGGTAGGTTTTAGGCTTCTTACTCGGACCAGCTACGGCAGTCATTTTTATACCCTTTGTTGTATTTAGTTTAAATAAATTGAAGGCTAACTACACAGCAATGTAACTGAACAAGTTAGCACGGTTTAATGCGCATGCGTAGGGTGTCAAAAGTTCAGATGTCAGATTGGCTACCCTGTATGCCAATCAAAAGACAAATGTCTTTTTAATGTCATGCGATCTACCCACACTTCCTTTGCTATCGAGGTATTGAGCACCCTTGGTGTAGTGCCTAACGGCATGGTTTTTTCTTGCTCATTTTTACAACTAGCAGAGCACCTATGAGAGAAGCTTTAACAATGGGCCCTTTTTTAAGGCTATTGCTCAAGGCCTAATGAGCTCAAGGTCTGTCCAAACATTTGTTTGCCAACTTTCTCGCAACTTCTTTTCGGGCATCTGGCTCAGTATTTCTTATTGGTCAATGAGAGTGGCATGAACTCACTATGTAATTCTGCGCAACCAAAGAGTTTTATTCTGGGAATTCGGGGTATGTTGGACATCAATGCTGGCAAGACATAAATCCTGCATCCAAAATATTTCCAAGTCTTGGCACTACTAGGAAATTGTAACTATGCCATATGCAAGTGGATTTTTAACCTGCTAAAATGTGTTTCTCCTTTTCCTAATCACAAAAGCCAATGCAAACTATTTAATCCTGCAATTATAGGATGAAGAACTGAAAACAGCATAGCCATAGGCAAAAAGTGAGCATCTTCACACTGTATTCTCATTAGTGAGGATAAATGTGCCATCTATGGGCAGCCCATTACATATCTTTTATTTGTGTATTAATTAAAAAGAAAGCTTCGTGTGGCATGAATCTATATGACAGAAAACCATACAGTTTCTAACTTAAAAAATACTGTTAAAAAAAGCAGTTTGGGGGTCTAATTAAAAAGACCTATATTTTAGTACTACACTACACTGCACATATGTTCAGGGCTCTCAGCCTCCCATGCTGTCTCTGAAACACATTTTGTTTCATTCTGGGAACATTACTGCTGTAAAACACTGGTTTTTGGATGAGAATTAGAGAGCAGAGGGAGAAAGGGAGATTTTTCAAGAAGAGGAGGGATTTCCATTGTTTCCAGGAAACTGCTACAATATGTGTCTGTATGTGTGCTTTCTGAGCATTTCTCACAGGTTTTCAAGACTGTTTCCACCTCTGATTTCTTTTTCCCCTCCAGTTTTTATTTAGCCCGCTAGTTGCTAGTATAAACATATGGGATCCCCCTAGTGCTAGGGGGTGTGATCAGAGAGTGACTGCATGGGAGAAAGGAAGGACTTCTCTGCAAGGGGGAGATAAAAGCGTTTCTAAACGCAGTTCAGCAAGGAAGGCAGAGCTTTTTACTATGTTCCCTCCCTCCCCACAAAGGATGGCAACTGACTTGAATGTAAAATTTAGCAATGTTTTGTTCTTATGATGATGTATAAAAATTGATTGACTTGTATGCTTAAAGGAGACCTTGAGTCTGTTTTCCTCAGGACAGTGAGAAACGACTGAAAGGTGAGGCATTTAAGACTGCACATTCCGAAGTTACACTGACACAGGCTGGAAGCACTCAGAGTGTTGACTATTGCCCCTGACTCCAGGCTTCTAGCTCCTTATCATAAATTTAGAAGGCTTTTGATTTTTGTGGGGGGACAGATAGCTAGGCTTTGTGATTTGAGCTAAAGAACAAAAGAGGGATCCCCATCTTCATATATATATATGACATTTCAAAATAAGGTAAAGTGTAAAGTATTATTTCCTTATGTTTTCCAGACCCATTACTTACTTTCACCAGTAGGGTAATTTTGATTACATTAGGGTATCAACCATTTTGGCAAATGGAAGCTAAGTGCTTTTAATGTTTAAATATTTAAATGAATGGAAACCAAGAAGAAGGCATATTTTCCAAGTAGATAAGACCATTTCTAAAAATGCTGAGCTACTCTTCACAGCTACAACCCTGTTTGTACAACTGACGCATTTTCAAATTCATGCATCTTTTGAGCCAGATCATTTTGTTTTCATGTGAAGCTTGTACAGGTAATTAGAAACTGATCAGTGAAGAACTGGTGGTTTGCAACCAGGACCTCATATTGAAGTATGGAATGGCCTGTTCCCCCCTAGGGTACTGATTCCATCTACCCTAGGGTAGAAGTCAAACTGGCATTGCCTGACATCTCAGGGGTCCAAAATTTTTAAGAATCAAAGTTGCTTCCAGTCTACACATGCCTCAAGATTTTACCCCATAAGGAAGTCATTTATAATTATTTGTTGCAGTTTTTGAAGGCCATTCTTCATGACATTTTATCTATATTTCTGGTCACCTTAGTACGTTTCTTTCAGTCCCATTATAGATGAATCAGCAAATGTAGATAATTTAGGAGCTAAGATATTAAGCTCTAATATAAATACAAAACTCCAAGGAAAGATATCCCCCACACACACACACACAAAATCAGAGATATTTCTGAACCTTTACCACACTGAGTTCCACCTCTCCTACTCAGCCTCCACCCCGCCCCACTCCTGCCTCAGGTGTTCTAATTTGATCTTTGTTTTACATGCTGTTGGAAAGATGAAGCCCTCTGGTGACAGCAATAATCGAGACAAAAGGGAGAGACCAAACCTGAAGCCATAGTGGGCTCTTATTGTCTCTGCACCCGTGTTAAGAAAATAAATATGGTTCAAAGTACCCTATTAATTCTTCGTATTTTCCTCTTCCTTAAAACCCACCCTCATTTCCTTTATGGAATTTCTCTGTAAGAAAACCACCCATGTCTTTGCAGGAACTGTTTTTAGATAAACTATATAATCATAGTCATTAAAAAGAATCACCCCCACCCCACCCCCGAAATGAATTACTGGATTTGAGCAATCACACTGGGTTCATTCATACAGAACCAGTTTTGATTCAGAAGATTGCTGTCCTTCAAAACTATTAAAATTACTTGCTAGATAGACTGCATGATATAAAATAAAAGTGAATCAGTAACATGGCCCCATGTATAATTATGTTAAGCTGTGTCCCCTCAATAAACTCAATTTTAAACAATAATTAAAATAAAATTCTAAAAAAGGTAAAAAAAGATGAAGAGAAAAAACTAAAATGGGCCCCCTTCATTTCAAGGGCTGGCCTCGCAATTCTGAAAAAATAAAGGAAAAGAACTCTTAGTAAGAAGTAGAATATTGCCAAGCCAAACAGCATAAGAATAATCATTGCCATTTTACTGTTTACCTTCACTCCAAAAGACTTCGAAGCAACAAGCAAGCCTGATTTTTTTTTTGTATCTATTATCACGTAACTATGGGGAAGGACTCAACGCAGCCACGCAGTCTGTTCTTTCCCTTATGTAAGCTGTTTTATTGCCATCATAATCACTGACAGTGACCCTCTCTCCCATCTGTTGATTTTTCCCCCTTTGCTGAAACAGTGCTTAGGTTTCAAAAATACTGATCTCAAAATCATTAACCTACAAAGAACCTGGCCTGCATCCACTCCATTTAGCAGTCTCAAGGGTTTGCTAAAATAAACTAACCGGCTGTAGAGGAGAGGAACACACCATCTGGCCAAGACAGTGAGGCTGAGAGTACATAGTCTAGGTAATTCCTTTAGGTGAATTTATTACAGCACAGGGAAATGACAGAGTTTTTAGATCTTTTTTTTTTTTTTTCTCGGTGAATCTTCTAAAAGTCTGAACCCTGAAATAATCAGTTGGAATGAAGAAGAATCCAGGGTTGTGATAAAAAAAAAATGAGATGTGAGTAATGGGATCAGCCATAAGACATCAGTGATTTATGATTCCTATAGACCTGTGCTGTTCAGTGAAGACAGACATTCTCTGGTTTATGAAACCAGGCTGTCAAAAGGACTATGTAAATACATTTTCATACATTGAATAATTCAGTTCATTAAGGAATCCAGGAATGTGAAAGGCAACTGTGTTGAAATCTACTCATGCCCCATTAATTTATATTTGTAAGCATGAATGCCTTACTCTTCCTCTCTCTCTCTCTCTCTCTCTCTCTCTCTCTCTCTCTGTTTAAGACAGAATGTGGCCTACCTGAGACCTAGATTTTATCAATTAGGTGATACTTCTTGAGGCCAAGCAGTTTATAAATTTCCATCATTCAGAATTAGGGCATATTCCTATTTATACTGCCTGCGTTTTCTCATCTCTCAGCTACATACCAACCCACTCTGATGGAGTTCTGCTCTTGTCAGTCCACTGCAAGAACAGTTTCCTTTTTGCCAAATATACAATTTTACATCATATTCTTTAGGTTCATCCAGTGTAATTAGCTCCTTCTCAGAACATTACCTTATCCTTACTTTCACAGGCGGACACCGTACCCACCTGCTCCTCTCTACCAGCTTTTACCTCCCTTTCTCCCCGAAACATCTATTTTCACAGGACTCAGGTTAGGAGTTCCCTCTATCTTCTCACTTACCTTTTCTGGTGACATTATAAACCATGGCTCTGCAAGCTTGGAGAGGTTCAGTAAAAGCCCAGCAATTCTAAATTTAATAGAAAAGCATCTGCATGAATGGGTGATGTATCTCCTCACTGTATCCACAGTGACCAACTCAATAATGAGTACCCCAAGTGTGGTCCCTAAATAACATTATCAACTAAAAGGAACTGGGGTTCCTAACATAAATGTTTGATTCCAGGTTTAAAGTAGGAAATGTGCCCAAATTACCCAGGAACCAAATTAAAGAGGCTTTTGGCAACATTAAATGAAATAATGGATCTAGGCAATGACCACTGCCTGCTAACATCAGAAAAATCTAGTCAACCAGAGGTTTTATGTTTCTTGATAGAAATAATATTACTACCCCTGAAATATTAATAAGAAGTCCAATCTGAGTCTGGTTTAAACCCTGTAAATCTAACTATTCATTTATAAGAGATAATGAGAAGAGACTAATGGGACTGTAACCAGAACAATACGAACTGTGAAAATCTCTATAAGACCACAAATTTAATCAACAAATAAATTGCAAGGGGATAAAAGAGGGAGAGAAAATAAAAAGAAACATAAGAGAAAAAAATCAACTAATTAAAATACATAGACTTTATCAGGTCTTGATTCAAAGACAATCTGTAACAAATAATTTATGGATAGTCAAGGAAATTGGAATGCTGACTAAAATACGATTATATTAGGAAATTACTGTTATTTTAGTTCTGATGATATTGTGATTATATTTTTGTAGAGTCCTCAACTTTTAGAAATCCACAATGAACAATTAATGATGGAGATTATATGTAATCTAGCATTTATTTCAAAATTATCAAGTAGTGTTAGCAGTGGTGGTAGGGAGGAGGTTAGCAGGGAATAGATGGATACAGTTGAAATAAGATTGGCCATGAGATGATGGTTGTTAGAGTTGGGTGGAGAGCACATGGGGGTTCAATGTACTAATCTTTTCTTTTGCGTATATTTTAATTCATAGTTTAAATTTTTTTAAAAATCCATATGCCGATATTGACTGAATGTATATAAGTCCTGCCTCTCCTTTGCACACAGGAGTTATATATTGCTAATACCATGACATCTAAGTATAATTCACTGGCTTATAGAAATCCCAGATTTTATGTAGATACAATGCAACTCAAATTCCACAAATCCCACTGAAAAATACTAAGAGCACTAGGACCTATCTCCTACTAGTTTTTCCCATTGTACTAAGTTTGCAGCACACATCGAATTGCTCAACCCAGACGTCAAGGTGTAAGCCTTGATTCTTCCCTATTACATCTATCTGGTCCATTACCATGACTTCCTAGCTCAGCTTCAACAATTATTAAAATAAATCCAAAATCAATCTCCTCTGCCCACTTCCTAAACTAGGTAGGTTACCATCATGTCTCACAGAGTTGACTGCCATGCCAATTAATTCATCTTTCTTACTTTATAGTTTCTTCAAATATAATTGTTTTCCACAGATAGGCATAATGATGTCTTTAAAATAAGAATTAAGATGGCTTCCCATTACATTTATATAAATTCTAAAGTTACCATATCCTCCAAGGCCATATTAACCTTTTCATATGATCTTGTACCTCATTCACCTAGAGTTCAGTGAACTCCAGCCACATGACCTTGAACACTCCAAGTTCTATAGTACTGTTTCAATACTAAGAATGCCTGTCCTATACTCTAGCTAACCTGGGCTTTCTCATTTGCAAATTTCTAAAATCTCTTATTCTCCACCTTTTATTTGTGATTAGAGCACATTTTCCATTTTCTTTATTGTATTTATCTCAAGTATTTATTTGCTTATATTTTTAATTATCTATATTTCTCACTAGACTATAAGTTCCACAAAAGAATGCAATATAAATTTAGTATGTCAATGCTGAGGGCTGCCTAGCATTTAGTAGGCACTTAATAAATATTGTTTAAAAAAAAGGAGATGGATTAATCCCATTACAAATTGAACTTGATGCTGTGTTCCAGGTTTCAGAAAGTAGACCATTTGCAAATATAAACAGTCATTTTTAAGTCCAATTTAAGTGTGGTGGGCATTTTAAAGGAATATCTAGTGGCACTTGAAATTATCTAAGTCTATCACTCACAAAAACTTATATTTTATGCTAATGACTAAATTTGGGTATGCTCAGATTGAAACTGAAATCACATTTCTCAAGGTCAGCTCAAAACTCTCATCTCTGCATCAAGGAAATCTTTATATGAGAAGAAAAACTAACTGTGCTATTTGAAGCTTAATGATTTCCTGTTTTTCAAATTTTGTGTAAAAATGCCACAGGGTAAATAGAAAAACGTTTATTTCCTCACCTTCAGTCATGCAGCTCTACATTATTTAAACATGTGCTCTAGTGTAATTTTATCGATATTCTGAAATAATATTTGTACATGAAGAAGTGTAGTTCTGAGAATATCAGTTCAGTAGAAAGCAGTATATGTGGCAATAGAATTGTTACCCTAACAATACTTACTTTAATTCTTTCTGCAGCATAAAGCTTTAAGCAGGGAAGAACATCTCTGAGGCGTATGAAGTTCCTCATACAGGTCACAGAGGTAGGGATGCACATCATAGCAATAACCAGCGAGCGGAGGGATAGAATTTAGGGAGCGTCTTGGAGCAGCTCTATCTCAGATATTTGTACTGAGGGATGATGGGAAAACAAGAGAAAACAATAATTAATCTGTGGGATTTAGGCTCCAAATGGATTACTTTTATTGATAGCACTTATGCTTATAAGGAAGGGAAATACATTTTAATTTCTTTTTTTAAGCCACACTTTTTTGTTTGGGGCCAATGATTTTTAACTTTTGGCAGGCACTAGAGCTACCCGGGAAGTTTTTAAATTCCCAATGCACAGACCACATTTCAAATCAATCAATCAGATCAGGTTTTCTGGAAATGGGACCCAGGAATCAGAATTTTTAAAAACTACCTAGCTGATTCCAGCCTGACCAGGCGGTGGCTCAGTGGATAGAGCATCAGACTGGGATGTGGAGGACCCAGGTTCGAGACCCGGAGGTCACCAGCTTGAGTGTGGGCTCATCTGATTTGAGCAAGGCTCACCAGCTTGGACCCAAGGTCACTGGCTCGAGCAAGGGGTCACTCGGTCTGCTGTAACCCCCTGGTCAAGGCAATATGAGAACTCAATTAATGAACAACTAAGGAGCCGCAACGAAGAACTAATGTTTCTCAAATCTCTCCCTTCCTGCCTGCCTGTCCCTATCTGTCCCTCTTTCTGACTCTCTCTATCTCTGCCAAAAAAAACAAAACAAAAACCAAAACAAAACAAATAAAACTACCTAGCTGATTCCAATATGTAGTGAAGATATACTATCCCAAGGTCTTCTTAAATATAGCAGGGAATAAACTTAACTATAAAAGGCACACAAACACAAACAGACATTTGCACACATAGTATGTTGAATATATATTCATATAGCCAGATACACAATTGCATTAGCTGATTCTTAGTTATAATGCACCAATATCCTCAAGATTTCTGAAAGTGTTGATTCTTACCTCCTTCAAAATATCTCTCCAAGTAAATGGGAGAAAAGTAGTACAAGTTATACTAATATGGTTCTTTTTCTATACTAATATGTTTTAACATGCATGGGAATCTGTCTTTAAGTTTAAACATACAAGCACATAGATACATAATTTCAGTGTATCTCTTCAGGAAAAGGGAACCTTCCTATTTGAAACTTCCTCTCCCCATTTCCCAGTGGCGTCTGGAATTCTTGGACCCAGCCCCTCAGCTAATAGGGGAATAGAGAGGGAGGCTGGGCTTTGGATTCCACTATGCAACAAGAAAAGGAAAAAGGAGAACCACCCTGTGGTTTAACCCCAGTGTAGTGTAATTTCAGGACAATAAAAACTTCATACTATGACAAGTTTTATTTTCTTTAGTCTCCCTATGTGTCTTTGGTCTTAACAGCATCAATCTGAAGAAGAGAGTGGGGAAGATAAATAACTCAGGCTACTACACTTAAATGTACAATTATATGCTTAATTTCTGTCCTTTTTATTAGTTTGTGAATTTGTAAAGGGAAAGGCTGTGTCTGTTTGGTTCACAACTGTACCGTTAGATTGTGAGAGAGACTTCCAGATACCAGGTCCTCAGCAAATAATCATTGAATGAATAAATGAAGGAATAATTGAAAATAAATTAATTCCATTTAAAGAAAAGTAAAGAAAAGGACACATCTTACTGGAGATTATGAGCAAACTATATAGTAATTCAAACAAAATACCGGGTTGAGCAAAAGCAAGTTTAAATTTTTGAGTACAGAAAACACAAAGTTTTTTCTTATAATATGAATCATTGCATTATTTTCCATATGGATAACTGTAACCCTACTTTTGCCCCACTCTGTATATGATGTGCATTGATGCATAAATGACATTTTCCAGCTCTTTTGATGTATGTCATCAATTTGATGGTTTTTATATAAATCTAATTTTTCTTATAATTTCAGAAGACATTTAAAATATTTGGTTCATTTGCATTCCTAGTAAAATAAACATGACTCAATTTCTCCAATTATTTTTCTTTAACTATTTATAAAAAAATATTTTTTGATTCATTGTGTGATCATTTTTGCTATCTCCTGTCATCAGAATTTGCATTACGTGCTCCTTTGGTCTCCCAGCCATGAATTTTACTTTTAAATATTGACGTGTGGCCTGACCAGGCGGTGGCGCAGTGGATGGAGCATCAGACTGGGATGCGGAGACCCAGGTTCGAGACCCCAAGCTCACCAGCTTGAGCATGGGCCCATCTGGCTTGAGCAAAAAGCTCGTCAGCTTGGACCCAAGGTCGCTGGCTCCAGCAAGGGGTTGCTCGGCCTGCTGAAGGCCCACGGTCAAGGCACATGTGAGAAAGCAATCAATGAACAACTATGGTGTCGCAACAGCAACAAAAAACTGATGATTGATGTTTCTCACCTCTCTCCATTCCTGTCTGTCTATGCCTCTCTCTGAGTCTCTCTCTGTCCCTGTAAAAAAAAAAACAAATATTGTTGTGTGGTCAAATAACATTAAGAAACTAAGGTTAAATGCATTATGACATATGAAATGAATGAATATGCAAGTCATTAATTGTGTTAATTTATGGCTACATAATAACATAGAAAGATGTTTATTACCTAGTGTTACATAGCAAAAGCAAACAAAAGAGCAGTTTATAGAATATGATACCATTTCTATAACTATATCTTTATAGAAAATAAATGACTATAAAAATATACACCAAATTTCTAGAAAAAAAGTAATTTAAAATTTTTTATTATTTTATTACTCTTACCTATAAAAATGTTTATTACTTTTTAATAATGAGAAAAAGTACTTATTTTTAAATTTATTGGCAGTCTTATAGCTCATTTCACTATTTTATAAGAAATAGAATCCCATAATCAGTCATTTGAAATAAACAAATAACATATTTATATAACGTTAGGCAGTTAAAATGTTGAAAAAAGTTGGAAATAACTATATTGAAAGTAAAGCCTTCTCTGCAATCCATTGGACAATACTGGATTATTTGTCCCATGAAAATGCATATAACAATATAAAAAGAAAAAAAAATTTGCATCTGCCAATATATGAGCATATATTTTCCCATAGACATTCCTGGATGCAAATAATTAGGTGGCTTCTCTTAGATTAAGTAGACTGTTAAAGCACTGTTAGCATCTAAGAAGATATAAAATTAATAAGGCTAGAAAGCTACAAAATCTCTACTGCTAGGTGTTTACACATGCATGCACACACACACTCACACACACACACACACACACTTGATCAAAAAACTTCACATAGTCTATAGAAGAGGTGGATAGAATAACAAGGAATCCAGACTTTTTTGAAAGAGAAAGAAATCTCTTGAAATATTCACCAGACACCTTTTTTCCAATCAATTGGAAGAAATTATATAAACATTTTAAAACAGAAATTTTTTCATGAATTTATAAAAATCCTAGAAGAAAACATAGGCAGTAAAATCTCAGACATCTCTCATAGCAATATTTTTGCCAATATCTCCTTGGTCAAGGGAAGCAAAGGAAAGAATAAACAAATGGGACTATATCAAACTAAAAAGTTTTGGCACAGCAGAGGAAACCATCAACAACATGAAAAGGCAACCCACTGCATGGAAGAACATATTTGCCAATGACACAGCTGATAAGGGCTTAATATCCAAAATATATGAAGAATTTATACAACTCAACACCAAGAAAACAAACAATCCAATTAAACACTAGGCATATGATCTGAATGGACCTTTTTGCCAAAGAGGACATACAGATGGCCAAAAGACATATGAAAAGATGGTCAATGTCACTAATCATCAGAAAGATGCAAATTAAAACCATAATAAGTTATCATCTGACACCTGTAAGAATGGCTACTACAAACAAAACAACAAACTACAAGTGCTAGTGAAGATGTAGATAGAGAAAAGGGAACCCTCCTGCACTGCTGGTGAGAAGGTAGATGGTTGCAGCCACTGCAGAAAATAGTATGGTGTTACCTCCAAAAATTAAAATTGGAACTGCCTTTTGACCCAGCAATTCCACTTCTGGGAATATATCCAAAGAAACTTGAATTCAAAAGAATATATGCACCTTATGTTCAATGCAGCACTATTTACAATAGCCAATATCTAGAAACAGCCAAGCGCCCATCACTAGATGAGTGGATAAAAAAGTTGTGGTACATTTACACAGTGGAATACTACTTGGCTGTAAAAAGGAAAGAAATCGTACCTTTTTCAACAGCATGGCTGAACCTGGAGAATATTATGCTAAGTAAAATAAACCAGTCAGAAAAAGACAAATACTGTGTGATCTCACTTATATGTGGAATCTAATAAACAGAACAGAAACAGAAGCATAGATACACAGAACAGACTGACAGCTGTCAGAGGAGAGGGAGGTCGGGGGGGGCTAGTTGAAAAATGGTAATAGTATTAAGCAAAAAAACTGTGTGCATATGTGTGTGTGTGTGTGTGTGTGTGCGCGCGTGTACAAACACATAGACACAGACAACAGTATGGTGATAGCCAGAAGGACAGGGGGTGGAGGAAGTTAGAAGAGGGAAAAGGGGGAGGAAATGGGCAAGAAAGAGACTTCACTTTGGGTAATAGGCACACGATGTAGTGTGCAGATGATGATTTGTTGAGTTATACCCTTGAAACCTATATGATTTTGTTAACCAATATCACCCGATAAATTCAATGAAAAAATCAGGAATTCTTTCAAAATGAACCTTTACTCCATTGAGGATTGGCAACTTGCAACATGTATACTCCACCGGTAACACCCACTCTGATTTCCTTGGTTAGGCTACTTGCACTACGTGTTCCCACTTAAGCCAGCCACCAGCCCCCTGCTTGCCTTCATCCAATACAACCAATGAGTTGAAGTAATTCCCCATACTTAAGTTCTGGGAATCATGAATCAGTATTTTGTCAACATTCATATGCCTGATCCTCAAGGAAGAACAAAGCCTTTGCCGTAGTTCCCCCAAAACAATGGCCACACTGAACATGATACTTTTCCTTTATAGCACTTTAAAGCTCCAATTATAACTTTACATAAATGTATGCAACTATGGATGTCATGTTTATCTCTCCTTTTAGACTGTAAACTCCAGTATGAAAGTGCTGTGCCCAATCTTGCTTACTATTATATACCAGTGTTTTGTACAGCACTTAGCCTGTAGTAGCCATGCCATAAGTGTTCATTGAATAATAAACACATACATCATTCGGGATGAGAAAGGGGGACAATGTGTTCCAACAAAAAATGGAGTCAGACTTAGTTATTTTATAATAGTTTTCACTGTCATGAAGGGGAGATATCCAGAGAAACAACTATATTTTTAATAAAATAACCTGGGTAGTGGATCATTTTTTCATACTAGAGAAATTCTGGTAAAGCTATAAGGGGTCCAAGCAGCTTCAATAGCAGAGAATTATAAAAATGAAGTAACCCTGGCTGGGTAGCTCAACTGGTTAGAGTGTCATCCCAGTATGTCAAGGCTGCAGGTTCAATCCCTGGTCAGGGCACATACAAGAATCACTCAGTGGCCTGACTGGTGGTGATGCAGTAGATAGAGCACTGATTTGAGATGTTGAGCTCCCAGGTTTGAATCCCCAAGGTTACTACCTTGAACACAGGGTCACTGGCTTGAGCATGGGATCAATACAATCCTATGGTTGCTTGCTTGAATCCCAAGGTTGCTGGCTTGAAGCCTAAGGTTGCTGGCTTGAATCCAAGGTTGCTGGCTTGAGCAAAGGGTCACTGGCTTGGCTTGAGCCCCCTGGTCAAGGAACATATAAGAAAGCAATCAATGAATAACTAAAAAGCTGCAACTACAAGTTCATGCTTCTCTTCTCTCTCCCTTCCTCTCTCTCTCTCTCAGTCTCAAAAATAAAACCAACCAATAAATACATAAATAAATGAAACAACAAATCAATGTTTCTCTCCCCCCCCCCTTTCTCCTTTCTCTCTAGAAATCAATCAATAAAACAAATTACAAATTAAGTGAAAACTTCACTTTGCTTGAAAGTTCGTTGGGTGTTCAGGCAAGACTAAAGACTATAGCCAGTTGGTGGAAGGACAAGGACTTTATGGTCCAGAGCATTTCCACTAACAGAAAACTTGAACATTGAAGCAGTCCCCCATTTCTGGGCCTCATTTGTCTTTTATTCTCTAAACTAGAACCCCTCTACATATAATGATCTAGAGCCTGCAAATAGAAGTAACTGTGGCTTTCATTCTTTTACTCTTCAGTTAACAAGTAGTTATGGAATGCTTTCTTCTGCTTTGGTGAACAAGAAATCTTGGTTCCTTGTCCTCATGGAGTTGGCCGCAGTAACAAACACATTAACAAAATAATTGCAAATGCATATTAGCAAAGGTAAGTACTGAGTGCTATGGGAGCTGATGGGGTTCAGGATATGCTACCCCAAAATATGGCATATTGACTATTTTAAGCTGGAGGCGTTTGAGAAGTGGCAGATGCAGGAAGGTAACTCTGACCTCCTCTCCCCTGCACCTCTCTTCCCTGAAGCTGGTCATAAAATCCCCATATGAGAGATGCCCTCACTAGACCAAAAAAGAAAGAAGCATCTTTATCTTCAAAGCCAAAAGGACACCAGGATGATGATAACAAGTAGCGCTTGCTAAGTGTCTCCAGTTTACTACGCTTACCTCATGCTCCTCAAGCCATCATATTCCTCCATGACTGTCCTCTCTTCATCAAATCTAGCAAAAAAGACACACAGGTCTGTTTCTTTGGGTCTTCATTTTACGAAGGTTCCCATGTCACATAAAACATATTAAATAAATGCATGTACTTCTCTTCAGTTAATCTGTCTTTGTCAGCTTACTTTTCAGGCACAGCCAGAGATCCTAAAAGGATTCAGAATAACTATTTTGTCCCCTACGGAGCCCAAAGTAGTTACTAACATATATTCTGTTGTCCAAACAAATGTTTTACAAGTAATACAACTGAAATGCATAAGTTTCAGAGAAGAACAGCAGATTATAAAAGAAAAGGAAAACTAAGTCTTTAGTACCTTAGGAATACATTTCTGTGTGCTTAATAAGAGTTCATTATTTTTACACACAGGTCTCAGAACAAAAGATTTGGCATTTGGTATGCAAATGTATATTTTTACCGATCAGAAGGATCGGTTTGGGGTCAAAAGGAGAAAAGATTTGCATTAAATTGTTGAAAAAGTGAGGATTGTGTATGGGTATACTCATTATCAGATAACAATGTCTGTGTTGGCCCCTTGCAGAGCAAAAGCAGCACTCAATGACAGGGGCTTTGCCACTGTGGTGACGTAAGTTTATTTTAAGGATATATTCTAAAGTAAGCATGCACAGAAAATGATCTCATCTGGTGCACAATAGATTTTGGAGAGCCTCAGAACATGAGTCTGGATACCCCAAGTCATAATGAGAGTCAAATAGCTGTTCCCACGAGCCAGCTCCCCTGGTCTCTGCCTCTTGGCTTTCCCCACTGGCCTCCATGGCATGTGTCACTATGACTTTTGCTCTCCGCCACATGGTATTTTCTTCTTCATTGCTTCTATCTTCTCATGTTCTGTGTTTATGACATTCTGTCTGGCCCTCGTTTTCTATGCCACTCTGTGATCAGTTCTTCCTCCTCTGTGGTTCACTTTCCCACATTCCACTGGAGGACCACCAGATCAGGCCACTTCTTTTCTCTCCACAAGAGAATTTACCAAGTTCTCTAGCCAGTCCACTTCTCACACATCTCAGATGTCAGCCCAGCCCAAACATGAGTCGGGCTGGTGGTTGTTGTTGTTGTTGGTGGTGGTGGTGGTGGTGGTGGTGTGTGTGTGTGTGTAGGGGGGAGTTGGAGAGTTGCCTAGGAACAAAGCATGGTGACAGCTGCTTGAGAAAGCACTAGTGTTAAACTCTGCTTTCAGAAGGAGACAGTGACCTGGCAAACAGTGCAGTCAGAGCCTTGAGGCCTGTCCAGGAAAATGCCATTTTTTATTAATTATATAAAAGAAGCCTGATTTTGGTTACCATGGCTGCTGGTCTGGAGAAACCTGAGTCAGGATTGAGCAGGCATGGATTGCAGAAAAATGTGGCAAATAAGCCTGTGTGAACCCTTTAGTGTGGTTTTATTGGTCACATAAGGGGAAACAAGGCGGCTTATTTAAAAAACAAAACAAAACATAGTTTTCTGGATTAAAAGTTTAAATGCATTACACCTGTGTGATAAATCTATTCAATCTCTAAGTATCTATGTGAAGAGATAAACTATTGATCTATTAAAACATCGCAAAAGGTGATAAAATGAGTAAAGACAAAGGTTATGGTTAGAAGTAAGTCTTGGGCATGCTACTTTTAGCTACCATATTTCCCCATGTATAAGACACTCAAATGTATAAGATGCACCTTAATTTGGGGGTCCAGAATTTGAAAAAAATGTCTTACATAAAGCTACTAAACTCAAGTTTTATTCTTCATAAAATTCATACAACTCCTCATCACTGTCAAAACTCTCATCCATTAGCTTGTCCTCATCTGTTTCTGATGACGAACCACTGTCTTCATATAGTGTCTCGTTCTCAGTTCCATCTATGGCATTTGAAATGCCACAACCACTGTAAAAGATGCACCAGTGTTTAAACCCCTAATTTTTTGAAAAAGGGTTTGTCTATACATGGGGAAATATGATACATACCAAGACTTATCTCTGCAGTGAATACTAGAGATAGATATATGGAATTCTTGGAAGTAGCAAAAATTGCACATATAAGTAAATTAAAAGAAAAATGTACAATGAATGTCTAAGTTAGCTAGAGGAATTAGAATAAGAGCTAGAACCATCTTAACTTGATCATGAAGTTTTACTTATAAAAAGAAAAGCAACCTATATATTGGTTGTAATGGACAGAAAAGTAGATAAATGAACATGATAAAAACTCTCCCGTTCCCCATTCCTGGCCCTAAGATTGGGTAAGTTCATTGTCCTGGTAGTCTTCATTGGAGAAGTGGCTGGCATATTCTATGTTTGTGATCTCTGTGAGCCTCTAATGTGTCCAGTGCTGGGCCTATGTCACTAATAGTTTGTTTCTAATAAGACAAAAACACTGAATATGACAAATTCCACTCAAATGTAATCCAAGCAAACAAGACGAACACTTTTTTATGATTCTATAGCTTGACTAGAGTCCAGGGCTCCTAGAGTATCCAGTCCCTGCTCCTTTCCATCAAAACTGACCTTTACCAGTCCCTTCGCCTAGGGTTATATATCTGAAATACAAAAATCCTAATATTATTGTTCCAGCTGCCTTATCTTGCTTAAAGAAAATTATATTTAATCTTTTTAAAATAAACTGGTAAGTAAAAATAAAAGAAAGAGAAAATTATATTTAGTTAATGTTGGATGCAAAAAATATTTATGCCCAGTTTTGTGAATGAGGAAAAAAAAAGTATAATTTCTTTTCTCAAGGGGAAATATTAAAAGCCCAAACCTATTCAGTATCTTCACATGTGCATATTTAGTATAATTATAATTTTGCCTTTTCTCAAGGGAAATAATCACAACTATTCATTAGGAAATTTCTTGTATAAAGAATTAGCTACAATTATGAGCCATGATCCATAAAATGTCATCATGGGCTTTTGGGAAGTCTTATATTTTAATTCTTAGGATAGTCTTTAAATCTAGCTGTACTAATCACTAGGACAGCTCATTTAGACAACTTATATAAATGCTTTTTGCTTCTATTCCCTCATTTGTAAAATAAAGATAATAATAAAACCAATTTGCAGGTTTATAGGAAGAATTGCACTAATTAATCAAAATAGAATGCCTATAGTAATGCGTATCATCTAATAAGCACTCAAAGGGTGTGGGCTATTATTAATTAGAATACAACCTTAAAAGTATTTAATAATTTTGTCAAAGAAGAAGCATAACAGTCCATGAACCTTTTTGTTAATGTCAGAAAAATAATTGATCAGACCCAAGAACTTATACAGTACAGTAACACATGTGTTATTAAGTTTCCAGACCAGAGGCTTTACATAATTAGAGTTGTTTGTGCTTCTTGTCAAAGGAGAGCTTGGTATTGTTGACCTTCCTCAACAGCAAATACAAAGGACCCTACAGGAAAGAAAGAATTTGGGTATTTCAGAGGCAGATAAAGCTATCATAGCTTATATTCCTCTAGAGATGTGAATTCCCCTCTCAGGCCACTCTGAAGATGAAGGGACAAGTGCAGAAGGACTCTGCATGTTCTGATGTATCATAGGTGCAGAATATAGTGGGGCAGCCACTGTATTCTAATGTCTTTCCATTCAGTTGCCTTCGGAGCCTGACCAGCCATTTCACAGTATTTTCCACAGTATGTTCTGAGGACGACTTCCCTTCTTTGCCACCAATCTCCAGTTCAACCCTTATCCCTGCTGGCAAAGATGTCAAAGTTTTCTACAGCTTGGGAACAATTATCTTTATGTGTAGAATTGACAATGCTCAGAAGCATATTAAACAAAGTGCCAAAGGAAGGAAGTTAGTTCAATTTTGTTTCAGTTATCTGTGTATTGGTTGCCTCCCGGCTTCATTCCCAGCCCGTCTGCTTTGTTCTGCTTTGCTAGGAGTTGCATTTGCAAGGTCTCCTGGACAAAGAGAAGAACTGTCAAATTCAGAGGGTAGAAAAAAGGGGAGAATCCAGTATATGTTCTCATTTCCCTTCAGGGATGTCTTCTCTAGGGGCTATATCACCAGGGATTCCAGACCTTTATGGTCCCAGCCCCCAAAGACAGCCCCAGAATGGGTTCGTCTCCATTGAGTGGCCCTATCTCTGGAAGTACCAGCTGTTGGTGGCACTGTCTGTTGTTGCTAATCTCGGAGATACTCCATAGTCTTTACGTGTCTCTCAGCACTTCTACAACCTGTGTTAACGAATATCTGTACTAAAGTTCCTCTATTTTTTCTATTTTCCTATCAAACACCTGAAAATGGCATATTTCCCAATGTATATAATACAAAGAAGTTTTGCTTCAAAAAATCTTATTAGAGATAAAATGAACTGTTAGGAAGTATCCAAGTCACTCAGAAGATGGCAAATTTGGATAGGTCAGATATTAAAAAAATACATACATATATATATTCTTGCTGATTATTTCCTTTGATGAAATTAAGCCGTTGCTGAATAGATTCCACCCCACTTTGTCCTATTTGGTCAGAGCCTTTATCTCATTTCGAATAATGGCTTTTCCCGAAGGAAGTGTTGTCTCCTTTCAGGATATCATAATAAGCTAATGGACTGAATGATCAATGTTGTGTGCAGTGGAACATTAGAAACGTGCCATAAAATATGGAAAACAATTTAGCCACTCTCTAATGCAGGCAATTCTTGTAAAAACTATACATGAAAAACATGTACCCAACCATTCTTTTTCATGCCTCATGACAAGATTAGATGCAATAAAAACCTTGTCTTAGCAAATCAGCACGTGAGAAGATGCTGTCAGCAATAACTTTGCAAAGACATGTCTGTTACCAAAGAGGGGCATTATCCTAAATTTACTCTCATTGAAGATGGATGTCTGCTATAAGCCGCCATCTGTCTCCAGATTCCGTGGTAGTACAATGCTGTCACTCTGCAGAGTGGGAGCGGTTTGTAGTTTCTTGTTTTCTTTCCACTTTTTATCTTTTCTTATTTCGAGATGGACAGGCAATTGTTAGGACAAAACAACAAAGTAGGACTGACCATGTAATGGGTAATGATCAAGTCCAAACAAACTTCTTTTTTATCATAAGATAGAGAATACATCAAATGTATTGTTTGAATGTGATTTCCTCCCAGTAATGGATTATCAGCTATTTTGTGACAAGAAAGTATATTGAGTGCATCTGGTCAATTTCACAAATTCTCTAAACTGAATAGCTTAGTGACATTTTTACCAAGCAACTAAGGATTTGCTTGATTTGAAAATATATATATATATATATATATATATATATATATATATATATATATATATTATTTTTTTAAGGAAAAATAATAAATGTTCTCTGTCCCAATGCTGCTTAACTATGGAAGAGAATAGTAGTCTCCAAATTTCTTGATTCCTCTCCCTCCCCAGGAATAAATGTTTGATTATTCAGTTTCAATAATATTTATTTCTAAATTATATATGTAAATAGCTACTATACTAATATATTATATGCATTATAAAATACACATCACAATGCAAATATAAAATTCTGGGATAAAAATAAATGTACATAGAAGTTTGATTACTTTGACTCACATTCTACAAATCATTTTAATTAGATGGTTGGATGAAAGTTCACAGCAGTCAGGACATGTTGAGAATGCAGTTTTGATGCAGAGATTCTATGTAATTCTTGTCTTCTAGGGGTAATTATGCAGGATAAAACACTGAACACCCTGTTCAATATTGACGGGACATACTTATACTAAAAAATTGTTCATTATTTATCTGAAATACAAACTTGACAGGGAATCCAGATTTAGTTAGTTAATTTAGTAGCTCTACCAAGTCTGGTTTTTACCCAATTGTCTGAGGTTCCTCCCAATATATTCCTTCCTTCATTCTTCCTACTCCTCTTCCCAGCTTCCTTTCCTCCTTATCAAGTCTGCAGTTTCTGTCTATTATTAGCACAGGACTGACAGGTATAAAGCAGTATAGTTTTCTATGACTTCTTTAAATAACATTGTCTGCAATGGGTTCTATGCTTTTAGGTTCATACTATATAATACCTTTAAAATAGGTCATCACAAATTCAGTCTTTGTATATCACTTAATTGGTTGTGTGTGCGTGCGCATAATGTGTTGACTGGGTTGGTTCATTCATCAATCATTTATTCAGTACCTGCATGTTTTAGGCACTGGGCCAGTACTTGAGGCATTAAGAAGCGTAAGACACGATTCTATGTCCCTCAGAGTAAAAGTCAACATCTTAAAAATGATCTATGTGGAGCTGCATGTCTGGCCCTGTGGCAGCCATGAAAATGCGCTTCTTAACTCTCGAGACATAATAGTCTTTTGACTCCCTCACTTCCTTCAGATCTTATTCGCAAATGCCATCTGTGTGTGGACAAAGAGGGGGTTTCAATGGGCCAACTTTCTAAAATTAAAATCCTTCTTAAACTTATTGTTCCTCGTTATTATTTTTTTTCTCCTTAGCATTTATCATAAACAATGCTATGGTCAATTTTTCTACATTACTTTCTACCCTATGGGAGGGAATATGGATCTATTAGGGTAGATATTTGTTTTGTACACAGCTATAGAAAGATACCTGAAACAGTTCATTTAGAACAGTGCCTGGAACAGAGTAAATTCCCAATTAATACTTGTTGAATCAATGAATTTCTACCCTCAAGAGGTTAAAGGTCTTATGGGGAAGACAGCTTAGTGAGATATTTTACTCTAAACTCTTGGGGAAGGGAGGGAAGAAATATAAGGTAAGGATGATGCTTGTGCTGTATCAAAACAGTTCAGTTTGGATCAGGTATTTCCATGCTGACAGAACTGGCTGCCACAGTCAGCACAGAGCCCACGGGGGCTCAAGACAGAGGTAGGGAGTGTCAAGAGTGGAAGAAGAGGCTGTAAGAAAGTCTCCAAGGTAAAATTGTCTACTGAATAAATTGATATAGAACCAGTCTAGGTCTAATGACTTCTAAAGGTATTAACAGGTAGTAATAATAATAATGTTACATATCATTTATTTGGTGACTACTATGTTCCAAGTTTATGCTTACATACATACATACATACATACATTCATATATTATAATTTCTTTTATTTCTCTCAAAATCATTTAAAGTAGATGATTCCAAATTTATAGGTAAGAATTGAGACTTGGACAACCTCAACAGAAAATCTTTCAAATACGTCTTAAGGCACAGAAGTAGCATTTAGATTCCAAGAACTTTCTGAAAATTTTCCATTCCACTAAGCCTTTCCTTGGATTCCTACAATACCTTATATTTACCTGTTTTATAGTACAAAGCATGTTGTGTAGCATCTTTCTTACTTATCCGCAACTTATAAGGCGATGAAGACTTGAGTTTGGTCCTATAAAAAGGAGGTTGGTATGCTTCACTATAGGTCACCCAAACTGAATGAGAATGGCAAAGCATGCTGCTGGATCCCAAGTGTTGGCTTCTCTCTAAAAACAAATTGGCTGTGGAGAAAAAGGAATCCTTATTCATTGCTGGTACGAATGTAAACTGGTACAACCATTATGGAAGACAGTATGGTAGTTTCTCAAAAAATGAAGAATAGAACTAACATATGACCCAGCATATGTTACTATGTCCCTCTACTGGGTATCTATCCCCAAAACTTAAAAGCATTGGTACAAAGAGACATATGCACCTCCATGTTCATCACAACATTGTTCACAGTGGCCAAGACATGAAAACAACCAAAGTATCCCTTGTTAGAGGACTAGATAAAGAAGATTAGATGCATATATACAGTGGAATACTACTCAGCCATAAGAAACAATGACATAGTGACATTTACAACAACATGGATGGACCTTGAGAACATTATACTGAGTGAAATAAGTAAATCAGAAAAAACTAAGAACTGTACGATTTCACACATACGTGGGGTATAAAACTGAGACTAATGGACATAAATAAAAGTGAAGTGGCTACAGGGGGAGGGAGTTATGGAGGAGAAAGGGGGAAAAGGTATAATGAGGGACAAATATATGGTAACAGAAAATGACTTGACTTGGGGTGATGGGTGTACAACATAATCAACAGTTCAAATGCTATAGAAATGTTTACCTGAAAGCTATGTACTCTTACTGATCAATGTCACCCTGTTAAGTTTAATTTTCTAAAAAAAAAAAAATTGAGCCATCAATAAATGTTTTGACAGCTTCCCTAAGATCCTAATTATGGGCTTTGGTCCAGAGCAGTGTTTCTCAATCTTTTAAAAATGATTGCCCCTAAGAAACTTTTCAAGACAGTCTTTTCCTAATCTTTCCTTTTCCCACTTAACCCTTCCCCTAAACCTTGAAACCTGCATGCCACAGAAACGTGGCTCTTAGAAAGGTCACAAACCATCTTAACATCTAATATCTAAGATCTTTTTATCACCCTTTGGGGGTGATACGGCCTCTGTTGATGATGCATTGTCTAGGGAAATATATGCTTCTTACAGTTGACTTTCCATACCTAAAGACATCTAAAGGAATATAAAATTATCTTAGTTGACTTCCCATACCTAAAGACATCTAAAGGAATATAAAATTATCTTTAGCAACTAATTATTGGTATAGTAGACTAGACTAAAACCAGGAGCTCTTGTCCTGGTTCTACCTCTAACAAGTTGTGCGATCTTGAATAATTTAAATTTTCTGGTCTTTAGTCCCCTTAATTGTAATACAAGGGGCTATGCTAAATTAACTCCAGAATCCCTTCCAGTTGAGAAACTTGGTGAACTTGCTAATTCACCCTGTTTGCTGACTACTTTTTTCATTTGCTTTTGGAGGTAACACAGTTCATGAATTTAAGACATATATTAATGGCTTCATTTGCTGGTGAGAAATATATGCTACTTTTTCCTTTTTAAGGTGAGATCTGCATTTGCATTGTAAGACAGCAGTAGTGTATTTCCATAGGTGAATATTGTAAATATTTATTTCTTTGGGTGCACTGATGGAGGCCTGAATGATTTGGCAACATCAGAGAGCTGGATTATCTTCACAGTTCTGGGTCAGAGGTACAGATATTCATGGGATTTTAGCTGTGTTACAACATGAATTAAAATGGAGTAATGAATTTGCACTGTGTTGCTTGGCTTTAAGTCAGACTTGATCTTCGAATCACATTCAATAGAGAGCAATCATAGGTCACAAATCACAGAGGTTCCAGTAATGTTATCTTCCACCAAAGAAAACAGATTTAAACAAATTTGTTTTTTTTATGGTGCTCAGAATTTAGGGAACTTTGGATATCAGCACAAATTACAGAAATATATTCAAATGTGAGAATGGCAGAGTTTAGAACATTTCACAGAATTTTAATATGCACATATACAAATGAATATTATTTGTACACAGTATTTAATAAACTCTTATGTTTACAGATGTAGCTTACATTAGGACCTGAGAACTGCAATAATTAAATGATCAGAAAGTTAATTATTTTGAATTTGCCAGAGGACATCTCCATTCAAGAGAATTGTTAGCAATTTTTTATAACAAAATAATACCTTTATATTATGAACAATTCTCTATTTTCTTTATTTGTTTCAGACATTTGTGTTCTGTGGCATTTGTTTTAAGAGAGTGCGGTTCAGCCTCAAATTTCTCTACGATTTTTCTAGTTCCTCTGTTCTCGTCTTTATTTTCTGCTTTATTAGAAAGCTTTTCACAATATTCTTTGGAGTGAGTTTAGAGCAGTGGTTCTCAAACTTTTTGAAGTCAGGCGCATTTAAAATCCTACAAATAATTGTAGGTGCACTATATACAAATTTCTGAGAAAAATGTTATAATAATTAAGTCACATATTAAAGAAAAAATATAAAGTCCAAGCATGCTTTTATGGTAATTAAAAAAAAAAGTAAGACATAATTAAATTTATTCTGACATTAAAAAACATTTTTTGGCTCAGTGGTAGTGTGTTGATCTGGCGTGTAAAAGTCCCGGGTTTGATTCCCAGTCAGGGCACACAGGAGAAGCGCCCATCTGCTTCTCCACCCTTCCTCCTCTCATTTCTCTCTATCTCTCTCTTCCCCTCCTGCAGCCAAGGCTCCATTTGAGAAAAGTTGGCCTTGGGCACTGAGGATGGCATTATGGCCTCCGCCTCAGGTGCTAGAATGGCTCTGATCGCAGCGGAGCAATGCCCCAGAGGGGCTGAGCATTGCCCCCTGGTGAGCATGCCAGGTGGATCCTAGTCAGGCACATGAAAGAGTCTGTCTGTCTGCCTTCTCCTTCCCCCCGCTTCTCACTTCATAAAAATATGAAAAAAAACCAAAAACACAAACATTTTTATGTTACATTTTGAGTTATGCTTTTTAGAATTCATAAAAAATAGGGGTTAAAAAATAAAATAATGACCAAAAAAGTTATCTTTTTATATATACAATATAGATAAATTCTTAGTAAGATTTAGTAAATTTGGCAGGTCCCGGCGCAAATGTGTTAAGGTTTTTCATTCTTGTGTTTATGAGAAACATAAATAATTTAATGATGTGTTAACAAAAAGAGTGGTATTTCCATAATGAAATGGTATAATAGAGTAACTATATTTATTTTATATTTGGGCACAGGACACGAACCAGCGCAGCTTGTAATTCCAGGTCCCGAGTGGGGATAGTGTGGAATTAAGAAAATACATGGAATTAAGAAAATATGGGGTTGGGAGAGCCCTATAATTGTGGCTGGCAAGAACAAAGTGCGCCCAAAAACCACATCTTGCTTTATTTATAGGGCAAAGTGAGGCCATTAACAAATCAATGGTCCCTGATCATGTTTCCAAGGTAACCCAAGAATTTTACCAAGTGCAGAAACCCCCCACCATACATATCATCTTAACTTTACACCAAAGGATAGAAGAAACTTGCCTCCAGTCTTTCCAGGGAACATGATGCGGGGGACAGGGGGTAGAATAAAAAATCCAGCACCTAACAGCCTTTTGCAACTTAATCAGGCAAGTGAGGTGGGGGGTTGGGCAGACTGTCAATTTACAGCCAATTCCCCACACCTCTGTCCCCCAAAAGTCGAAACTCCAAAAACCTTGTTGGTTTTTTTGGTCCCCAACAGGCATATATTTCTCTGGAATACCATAGGGCGCACCTGGAAATCTTTTAGGGCGCACACTTTGAGAACCACTGGTTTAGAGTTTTTAAATTATTTAGAGTAATATTTCCACAAAACAAACCTCTTTCTTGTTAACAAATACATTGACTATTAAACATTTTCATTGAAATTCTTTGATGCTTTGATGGGAAGTCTCTGTCTCTCTACTGTGCCTTATCAAAGATCCCCATCTCATTAAGGGTGAGAGGTAAATGTGTTTACAAAGGGCATCAGATCCACCATTCTGTCACATGTGTATTGAGCAATGCTCACAATAAGTCTGTAATATTTGAAAGTTTCTTTTAAATGAAAATACATTATTAATATGTTCTAGTTATCACAAAAATTAATACATTAGAACACCTATTAATAATATATTAGTCCACTCCCATTTTGCTAGTTGAATTGGGAAGAAGGGTTATATGTTATTTAAATGTATCATATAGACAAAAATCTTTCTGGAAGATTATTCTTAAAGACAAAGAGAGTAGACTAGATAAATCCATTCATCCATTACACAGGATCAATCTATATATATTTTTTAATCTTATAACCCTATTTCTATCAAAACTTACCCATCTACTTTTGGAAATCTGCCCATTATGGGGTTTGTTTCAAATCTATAAAACACCTTTGCTGAAAATCACCTTTCCTGCCTACAGAAATTAATATAAAATATAGATCAACTATACAAATTTAGCAAAAGCAGTTTGACAGAAAAAGGAGGACACAAGATTGTATGATTACATGGAAGTAGCAAGGCCAAGGGGAGATTTAATTTACTTTATTTTATGTCACACAAGGTAAACCAAAGCAAATTAATAAAGGGAGTTGTAGGAAGCAATTTGAGATTTAAGTGAGGAAACGTATTAGTTGGATCAAGTTCCTTTACTAATTGGAATGGAGATGAGATCAGAGGTCAACGAAAGGGTTTGTCTTGGAAAAAGAATTAGGAAAGGAAAGAGGCTAGATGGTGAAGAGAGGAATGTTTGAGCTGGAAATTAAGTCTAGTTCTCACACAAGTCTTTCCAATAATGGGGTGATGGTTGAGTTTAAACTCATATTCTGCACAACCCCCTGAGTTTGCAAGCATGATCTGTTAATAGAAGCTACAGGACACAGATTTCAGTGCATCCCAAGGAAACTCTTTCTAGCAAGCTGATCTCTCCATAAATAGAGAGAATAGTTGCAGGAGGTATTGGGTTTCAATTCTTGCCAGGGAAACCTACTTGGTGGATTGCTGCCAAGAAGATACAATCATGGAATGAGGTAGGCTGCATGAATAGAAGCTTTCAGCCACCATTGGGGACATTCAGAAGGTTCAGTTAAGGCACATGCAGTCTTGTTATGATGCCTTTTCTCAGTCAACTACACAAAAAAGCCAGAAAGTAAGTAGAATGATGTATTTTAATTAGAGGAGTGACCTAGTGGGTATAGTAACAATTGGAAGAGAAAACAATAAAACTTAAAAAGAATAATGACCTGAAAAAATGAGATTGGGAGCGTTAAAATACCAGCTGCCACAAGGATGATAAGGTCAATGAAAATTACCTTTCTAAAAAGGTCTTTCTCTTTGCATCTTGCATGTCCTATTCCCAATCTGCCATTCTTTCATCTGCCTGATCAGGATTGTTCAAGAATATACATGGTAAATTTATCCAAAACCAGTCTGGAATAACTCCCTGGTCATGAAGCAAGTCAGTTAAATTGTTTTAAAAATAAGGCTTTAGGGGCAATAATTTCATTATAGTATCATAAGCCATGTCAATTATTTTAAAAGAGATATTCCCTCTTCTACCAAAAAAAGTCACCACATTTCTTTAAAAATTCATTAATTAAACGTTCTCAAGTTTTGCAAATCAAATAAAAAAATCTAAAAAAAACCCTTAATTCACTGCTAAATTAAGGTGGCAGTTAGATGATACCAATTGCAAATGCACTTTGGACCACCTCTACATTTAAACTCCTTCTCAACCTATCTTCCCTTTTGATTTAATCAATCTTATTAAATTGACATGAGCAGAATTGGATAAAAAGAATCTGCAGTGATCAATCAGTGATTCATCATTAATGCACCATTAAAAGTATTTTGGGTTCCAACTGAAGACAAAAGTTTCTGGAACCATAAAATGTAGTCAGAAGGTGCTTGTGTGAACACTTCATAAAGGAAAAAGCACATCAAGGGTTTTCATTACAGAGAGTGTCCTCCAGCTGCCGCCTGCTGAGCCTGCGGTGGCATGTGAAAACAAAACTCAAGATAAAACAAGACTCTCATCCATTTACATCATTAGCAAGTATTTAGGCAGAGACTACCACCAAAGCAAGCTAGACTTTCAATTACGGAAATAAAATTCCATCTTGTACAGAATGCAATCAGTCTAATTTTGCAAATAGAATGCCATAGTTCACAAGACCAAAAACTGTAGGTAAATAATGCACCCTATAATAAATGACCCTTGCATACACAGACCTTGGTGGTGGAATAAAATAAAAAATATGATTTCCATAATAGTAAGTACCAGTGTGTCAGTACACAATCAATCCATGATTTATAGAAAATGAGAGCAGGGAGGGATATACTAATAACTTGTTTTGAAGAGCTGCAGACATAAGTGTGTGTTTGAGTCAGAAGGTGCAGGGATTTAATCAAGACTACAAAATTACAGTCTCTCCCCAGAAAATAAGAGAATGAAATGAACATTTTGTAGAAAAAGTGGAAAGTTGTTGGCAGAACATTCAGTTGTCACCTTAGCTGAGCTCCTCTCTGTTTCTTCTTTTTAAAATAAGAGATTGTGGCACTGGCCAGTTGGCTAAGTGGTAGAGTGTTGGCCCAGCGTGTGGCAGTCCTGGGTTTAATTCCCGGCCAGGGCACACAGGAGAGGCACCCATCTACTTCTCCACCCTCCCCCTCTCCTTTTTCTCTCTCTCTCTTACCCTCCTGCAGCCAAGGCTCCATTGGAGCAAAGTTGGCCTGGGCACTGAGGGCGGCTCCATGGCCTCCACCTCAGGTGCTAGAATGGCTCTGGTTGCAATGGAGCAATGTCCCAGATGGGCAGAGCATTGCCCCTTAGTAGACGAGCTGGGTGGATCCCAATCAGGCGCATATGGGAGTCTGTCTCTCTGCCTCCCCGCTTCTCACTTCAGAAAAATACAATAAATAAAAATAAATAAATAAAAATAAGAGATTGCAACTATCTGATCAATGCAATAACAGAAAACTTGCTATCTTCTTTAAAGGCAATGGGGTATTTTGGTGGACGATGGAGAGGTAGAAAGGGAAGGGATAGTGGATCTAGGTAGATATTATTCTATTTTTTTTTATCAGAAATCACCATGTGTTCACCTTACTGAATATAGTTATATCCAATCACTGCCACAGTTAGTTAAAAGAAGGTACTTCCTCTAGTAAGAATCGGCTCTGATAATTTGTTCAAGGAAAGTGCACTTTACTTAGATTATAAACCCTTTAAGGGTAAACAACTAATCATGTATTCCTCCCATGATCTAATACAGTATTGTTAATAACAGGGAAATTGCTTTAAAAATACTTGTAAACTTAACTGGCAAGCCGACCAAAGCAAACCCTTCCTTGTTTGCTGCTTTTTTTTTTTTTTTTTTTTTGGTGTCATATTATCTTTGAGCGAAAGCAAAAGCAATCAGACAGCCTTTTCTTTTATTTTGAATAATTCAGGTGAATTCTTTAGTTTTGCTGAAGGAACACTTCATTAAATCCACACCAAGCTCACAGACCAAATTTTTAAATGCTCCATAGCTTGCTCATATGCTTTTTAGCCTACTGAGTATAACCATCATAATTGGAAAACACCATTAGGATCATTATCCCTGACAGTGAAGAAGTGCACACTTACCACTGCTGAGAACACTCTTTCCAACTTCTCTTTCTGCTGTCTTTTAAGACCAGCTCTTAAAGTCTATTAGGAAATGTGGCTCCAGCAACCTTGGTGCTTACCCTGCAGGTATAGGATCTTGCAGGGATGTGCAGGAAGCCCATACTCAGGTAAAATAAGATTGATGATGTTTAATAATGAGGATCTATTTCTTCATCTGAATGTAGCACAGAAGCCACAGTTCTAATACATGACATTCTTTTGCCCACATGTAGACTTATTCTATTTTAGAATGAGTTATTTTTTAAATTCTCTCAGAATCTCTTTCTGTATGAAGGGCAGTCCTCATTGTAGTCTGATCCCTGGATCAGGGAAACCAAGACATCTGATTGGGCACCCCTGAGAGCTCTTTGATATGCAGTGTTACAACAGAACATTCCTTAGGCTTTCGTCCTAAATTATGCACAGAATATCATTCTATGATTAATTTAAGATGCTTCACATATAAAATCAGAACTTATTATCTCTTTGAGACCAGGTTGTTTTGGGGTGATGAAAACATTCGGACCTTGGATTTTAGTGAAGTCTGCACACGGTTGTAAAACTCAACTAGAAATCATTGGAGTGTACAATTAAAATAGTGAATTCCGTGATGTGCATGTTATATTTCAATAAAGCTGTTTTTAAAAAGTAATTTGGCATTATTTCCTACTTGAGCTGGATATGAATGAGGTTTTATCCAAGCAGATTTTATGCTAGGCTAAAATCCATGCCAGCTTATGTTTCAATAGAGGTGAATGTTCATTAAGTATCTTCTATTGTTGAGTTGCCTTTCGCATATTCTATCTCCTCCAATTTGAAAGATTCCATTCAATAGCCACCAGAAAATGGAAGAAGTTCATGAGGTATCTGAAACAACTCAGGTACCATGGAGAATAAATGTGAAAGTTTTCCAATCTACCCTATACAGTTATGTAGAGTGGTGATGAGCAATCATTCCCTATTTAAACTGAAAACCCCCCAAAAGGCAATAAGGAAAAATAAACGAGGGTTTTAAAGGAAAGTGGATCATGTTATGTGTTAAGATGTACGGTCACCTAGGTAAATGTGAGCCTATCTTAACAGCGCAGACTTGGTTGAGTTGGTAGATCCAGCTGTTGCCCAAAGAGAAACATCTGGACAGTAGGTGGTCATCAGCGGTCAGTGTCAGGTAAGTCCCGACTTCTGGGCTCAGAGCTGTACTCAGAGAGTATTTTGAAAAGTAACTGATGATGACTAACAGGGTAGTCTACCGAGTCAGACACTCAAGGACAAGAATAAAAAATAGAAAGCCATTCTAAGTGAATTAAAGTCCACTGAGAGACTGACTACAAAGAACAATGGCAGAGTCCATCCAGCCTCTAATCCTGTGGCAGAAGGTCACAGTGAGCTAAGCCACAGGCTGACCTGAAATCGATTTGCCTGAGAGATTTACCTAGACTTCCTTGAATTTTTCCTGATTTGTTCCAGAACCCCGGTTGGGGGTTCAGGTATGGGCTAAGTGGCTCCAGCTGTAGGAAATAGAGAGCTATAACCCTGGAAGTCTGACACATCGTTATACTGTCTGTCTGTGCCTGGGTGCGCAACCACTCATTTGGAGACCAGTGAATCATTTAGGCTGCTTGGGACCTGCTTGCTCCTCTGCCCTCCACCTTTGGGAGAAATTGCAGCTTGATGCTTCTTTCCTCTTCCTCCTCTCTCCTCTTACCTTCTCTCCCTTTTTACATGTTTGAGGAGTTTGGAGTGCAGGCTTTCTAAGATTGACTTGCCCAGAGTAAAATGTGGGTTGGGGCACTTGTCTGTAATATCCAGCTGAATAGGCTTACTACTTTCAGAAAATTGAAAACAAACTTTCTATGACATTGTGTTCATATTTATATCTAAAATTGAAATTTAAAATTTAGAAAGTCATAACATCGAGCAAATAGTTTGGCAATTTATAGATTAAGTTAAAAAAAGAAAAAATGTCAATCTTTCCCTCTCTCTCCCCACAAACCAAGCTGGGATGGTGACAATGAACTTCAACCCAGCACTGCTTTTCAAACAGCTCTGCTCATGCACACAGATTCACAACATGTCCTGCTTCCAATCACATTTTTAACAAGATGAATTCAATAGTTTACCACTCAAAAAAACGAGAAAAATACAAAGAGAAAACTAAAATCATAGAATGAAAATGCTGCATGTTTACAGGCTCTGAGTCACCCAAACCAGAACGAGAATGCACAGGGTTTAAGTGTCCAGAAACAATTCTGCAAGTCAATACCATCAATCAGACCCAGATGTCACATACACAATAAATCAATTGAAACTGCCAAACCACTTTTCTCAACCTACTGAATTTAATTAAAACCACTACTCAGTTCATGAGAGGCCTTCTAATAGAGCAGATAATATCACTCAGCCTCAACCATCCACCCAAACCCGAGGTGAGAGACAGTCTGCTAAATTTTAATCTATGGGCCTGTTAAACGTGGCAGGGTTTAGTACACGTTTGCAGTACTGCACTGTCATCCCTTCTGTAGGCTCGTCCTTCCAAAGCCCTTATTGAGAATGCCATCAATCAGCCTTTGCCATTGTAATACAGTAAGTGCCAGATAAATGCTGTAGAAATATTGACTTTCGGGTCCTTATTTCTGTGTTAAAAATATAGCGCGGTCATTGAAAACAGACCAGCATGTTCAATCAAATGCATAAAACAAGGGATGACGCAATGCTTGGTAGTCTTAGATCCTTTAGTAAATATTCCTAAGGGTCTATCTAGCTCAGGGTTTATAAAGACCTGTTCCCAAAAAAAAACCTTGAATGCTTTTCTGGAGAAAAAGAAGAACGAGGGGGAGTGGGGGAAATGAAGCACTCACGAGCTATTATGAATTCACGAGGTTGACAAAGGGCATAGGTTTCCCGGCTTCTTCTGGGACTGGAGGTTAGGAATTTCACTGGCTCTTTAAAAAAAAGATCCCTAGATTTGGTGCAGAAAAGACACAGATATACCCACCCAGAAGGTTGTTTTAATTGAAGGATCACATTATTCATCATGATCAACTCTCCACTCAGTCAGCCGAAGCCTTCCTGCCACTTTTTTTGTGTATACTTGGCTCCATTTTATAAAAGCAGAACAGACTATGTTTGGCATATTTTGCCTTGAGTTATTGACATATTTTAAATTATGCTGTTTTATGTCCATTCTTAATAGAACAGAAATCTGCTACAAATGATCTTTATTAACAGACCGCCTCAGGTGCTAGGGCTCTCGATTTAACAGGCTCTCTAAACAGACAGGCAGGGAGCTTGTTAATAGGCTTTTCCAACCCTTTGGCTTCTGTGAGACATAAGTGGATTATGGAGGTTTGTTTGTCAGGCTATCTTTTTACATCACTGTCTGAATAATTGCCACAAAGACCTATTGCTTTGTCCTAATTAACAAAATGTACGAAATCCTGAGCATAGAACTTTATTGATTAGGCGTCTCCCTGGGAAGCTTATGAACCCCATGACTCCTTCCCCCAGACACATGCTCTTTGTGTCGTTACTCATGGGACTGTGGCCTGTTAATATACTGAGGACTTTTCTTAGCACTTTGACTTACTCAGAAAATGTGACTTTGGCCAAAGGGTACACAACATAATCAACAGTTCAAACCCTATAGAAATGTTTACCTGAAACCTATGTACTCTATTGATCAATGCCACCCCATTAAATTTTATTTTCTAAATAAAATTATTTAAAAAACTATATTCACACACACACACACACACACACACACACACACACACACACAGAAAGTACCACAATAAACCATATCTATTGGTTGTAATTTAAAATTAGAATCCTTGGAAAAAGACATAGCCTTAGGCAAATTTCACCATTTGCTTACTATAAAACTTAAGGCTACCAGTTCCATTCTTTTTTTCATAGAAACTAATACTTGCAGAGGTGGTTACAATAGTAAAAAAATTGGTTAAAGAAGCAAAACAAAATAAATTTTATCTGAATGAGAAAAAAGCAAGACTGAAACATGGCAAAGGAAAAGTCAGAAATAAGAAGACATCAGAGTTTATTGGTCATAAACTATGAACTAAATGATTATTTCAACAGATATGATTATTTCAACAGGATTGTATGTCAGAGGACGGAGTTAGCAGCCGGGATTGCACTAGGGAGTGAGAAGACAGCCAGATCACTGCTCTTCCTTCAGTACTGAGGAGAACAGATTTTTGACACGTCCAAGTACTGCGGCCCAACAACTGTTTCCACATGAGATTGTACTGAACTTCCCTTAGCAAGTAGGTAAAAACTCTCTTTGATGACTTAGAAAGTTAGATTGGCCATGAGAAACTAAGCTGTGTACATCATCTTATGTAAGTACAATTTGAAAAAGGTGCACAAATGAACATATCTTAACGTAGATATACACACAGATTGGTTAGGAAGTTTTTGACATTTTTTTTTAATCCAGTCAAGTGGCTAGGTAATGACTGCATATTAACTAGTAGATCGAAGTCAAACAATTGAGTAAGCTTTAATAGGTAACTCAGCAAAAAACAACATTCATAAAGTTGAATTAATTCAAAAAGATTAAAGGCGCTGGGAGTTGACTGCAATTTCTTTTTTCTTTTACTGTGGGGCTGCAGCATTTTTTTTTTAATCTGAAAAATATAATGGTGTTGAATCTTGAGAATTTATGCTGAATTTTTTGTGAGAATTTCACCCTGGAGAAGTCTGTACGTATAGTTAGAAGCAAGCACACATGGGCATCTGTCAATGTGAAATTGAACTCATCAGAAATGTGATGAGCACCTGTCATGCAACAGCCTCTCTGCTCAATGCTAAATATTCCACATGAGAGTCATGGCGGCTGTCTTCAATATAAAAACAAACACTGGCTCTGAACAGTTGGTTCAGTGGTAGAGCGTTGGCCCGGAGTGTGGATGTCCCAGGTTTCATTCCCGGTCAGGGCACACAGGAGAAGGGCCCATCTACTTCTCCACTCCTCCCTCTCTTGCTTCTCCCCCCCCCATCCCACCCTATGCAGCCATGGCTTGATTGAAGTGAGCTGGCCCTGGGCACTACGGATGGCTCATTACTCTTAACACTTAATGCAAAAGTAGGTATTACTATTATCTTATTAGTGCCTTTGCCTCAGGTTCTAATAAGAGCTGGGTTACTGAGCAACAGATAAAAGCCCCAGATGGGCAGAGCATCACCCCCTAGTGGGCTTGCTGGGTTCATCCCGGTTGGGGTGCATGTGGGAGTCTGTCTCTGCCTCCCGTCCTGTTACTGAATAAAAAAAATGTTAAAAAAAAACATCGGAGTAGAGGGGGAGCAAAAGTTAGGTAGGTTAAGGTCAATGGGCTGAACAGAATAGGATAGCTGAATATTCCTCAGGTAAGGCTAGATTATGCCAAGACAAGGCAATCTTTATAGTACAGCAGCCTCTTCCAAAAGCCACTGGAGACTTTTTTTTAAAAAAGGAGGGATTTTCTTCTTTTGGACCAATAGCAGTAATAATAGCAACACCAAAAATGAACAGAAACTATCATTTGTTGAGAGCTTACCTTGTACCCCATTTATTTTGTTAATGGGTTACACTGATGAATTCCATTACTCTTGATACTTAATGCAAAAGTAGGTATTACTATTATCTCCATTTTACATACGAGGACATAGATATTAAGTAAATTTTCCCAAGCATGAAAGACCAAACAAAGAAGCTGACAACTCCATCACGACATGAAGAGTTTATGAAGTGAACTGACATATGAGGCGTATGCTGGGTGGCGGCAGGTGTCTTAAAGGCAGGATGGATAGGGTGCCGGGCGTTACCTGCCCTAGACAAGGGGAAACGCCTTACATGTTTTCCCGGGGAAGCAGGAACCATGGAGCACAGGGAAAGGGTCAATCATATAGTCTCTGAGGGGATTTACAGGAAGCAATCTCTGTTCTGGCTCATTTACCATATCCAGTTTAGGGTCCAACAGTGGTCCTGTCATTGAACAGACTTTCCTTGACAACAGAGAGGAGAACATCATTCAAGACTGCAAAGCCAATAAGAGGTAGAATCAGCACTTAAACCTAGAACCAACTTCTTTTCTACAGCATTACTTTTTCCAAGGCCTTGACTGATACACAGGCACGCAGGCGTTTTTGATGGTTGGTGGGGGCGGGGGCAGCGATTCATCCTTCTCTGCCCAGCCAGTTGTTTATCCTGGATTTTGCAAGAGATCATGTTTAAGGTAAACGGGTTATCACCTGCCTAGACACCAGTGATTTACAATTATTTCTTTATTAAGAAAATGTTCAGTGTGAGTGGTCTCTCTCTGAAAAAATGCCAACAAAGAGGCCTTGTCAGTTTTTTGGCAGCGACACATCTAAACACATAAAAACAAGTTTAAACACTATCATTTATGAATAATTCTTTCTTGGCATCATTCCTCACTTGCCACAATTTGCAGCCAGAAAACACTTATTTCTACTTTTCTTACTCTAGAAATAATCCAGCCTTAAGTGGATCTAATTCCTCCCCAGAAGACAAACAGCCCTGTCAGAACTCGGTTGTGTGTGCTGTGGCGGAGACATCACGGTTTCCATTTACTGCCCAGCTGCACAGGCCGCGAGAGCTGGTGCTCAGCCAGGGCCCGGAACCCACTGAGATCTGTAGTCGGGAATGATAAACACACGGCCGCCTGTGGCGAGGGCCACGGGCATAATAGATGGCCAGGTCTCAACCTGAGTCAGGCGGAGCCAACACAAATCATTAATCCAACTGCTTATATGTTAAATATCACAAAACATGTACAAAATGGTGAGCTGTCTCAACTGAAAGCAGTGATCGGAGGGGGCGGGGAAAGGCCGAAGCAATTTAAAGGAGCAGGAGAGGGGAAGCCGCTGGGAGCCCTTTGTAAAGTCCTGCGCCAGAGCTGATTTACTGCCCCAAAGCCCTCTTGCAGCAAATAGTTCATAAAGCCTATGACCTGAGTACTTGCCCACGGGACCACAATAACATTTATCTAGCATAAATTAATGTGTTTCAACCACTAATTCAATTTGGCTGTCTCATTCTCCTGGTTTTGGCAAAGCCTACCCTTGCTATAAAGTCACTTGGTGACTCACACGAATGGCTGTTTGTTAAGGAGTCACACACCACTAGGAACAAAGAGTGCTATTAGTTGAGTAGTCATAAAAATATACCTCCAGAGCACATTTGGAGCTGTGCTAATTGAAACTTCCTCTTTAGAGGAGCGTGATCAGAACCAGCTGTAGGAGTCAAGCAGGAGCAGATTTCAACATCGCATTAAAAGCCCAGCAGATTCAGAAAGCGCAGCCTCGAAGGAAGAGGGAACACAGGCTCTAATTGGCTCCTGACACGCTGCGAGGGGAGCGTGTGACCTGATCCTGGGGAGCTGTGGAAAGAAATTTCACAGCAAGATTGAAAAAAAGAAACCCGGAGTGCAGTTCCCCTCATAAAATTCCAGGTCTGCCAACGTTCTCAAGGAACATGTGGGAGAAACCACAAAAGCCTAGTGAATTTAAAGAATGAAGCGGGATATTGTTCTAAAAAGGAGGGGAAAGAACTTAAGTCTTTTCATTGGTAATATAAGAACGTTCCCATTAGTATTAAAAACAAAAATGTCCGAGGCACAGAGGAGCAAACAAAACAAAATCCAAATTTAAAAATTAAAAAAAAAACCTGAATGAATCACAAAAACGCAGACTATATTTAAAGACGAAAATGAGAACTATCTCCTCCTGTATGTGAATTTCCTATCCCAAGACATAAAGACTGCATTCTGCCCATGTGTGTGTCCATAAATTTGCAGAAAATGTGGACTAATATGCATTTTCTGTGTTTGCTTTACTTGAGGGGGGTTTGACCATTTGTAAAGGAAACAGTCACTGATGCATAAACATAAATAGTATATTCTACTCATCAAACCTGTGAACTTTATTTAATTTAGATGAGTGGAGTGCCTGGAAATGTTAAAAGCAAGTTATGTTTTATAACACCTTTAAGTAGCATATAAATTAGGAAGGACTACTGGTCTTTTTAATTTATTTACTCATCAATTTAATGGAGTGTCTAGTTTCGAGGCTATGGCACAGTGATTTGTAAAGATATAGGGTGGGGAGATTTATTTATGTAGATGTGGGAAGGATCATGTTTTATGCCACAAAATCATTAGAGTAACTATATGTAATATATGAATTATGATGATTATTCTGAAGGAAATAACTATAGCCCCACAAATGATAGCCATGCAAGTTGAACATTTGCTTCATTCTCACCCTCTTTTTGAAATGCATTAAGTGGCTAATTTTGTCTTATTTTTTTTCCTTTTATCACTAATGAAACCTATTACACTGACTCACTGATTTAAAACCAAACATCCTTACAAAAGAAGTTACATGACTTGATGATTCTGTCTCTGTTCCCATTTTATGCTTAAAAACTTGCATCCAGAATAGCAGTCACTGACAAAAAAATGTGGCCCCGAGTGGGTGTGATATGCTCTTCTGAATGTGTCTAGATGAGAAGTAAGTATCTTGGATGCTTCTTTATTATGCATATGACCCATTAGATACTGAGTCATTTTCAATGTATAATGCAGTTCATGGTTGCAATGCTGTGCTCTCAATTTTATTTATCTTGTTCGTCCAAGTACTATAGAAATAGGGAGAGGCTTAAATCTAGTACTCTTAAACCTGAAGAAGGAGGATGAAAAATTTGGAAAAATTTTTAAAGACAATTCAAGATTAAGTGATGAAAAAATAACATGTAAAATAAGGCCAAACACAACAACCAAAACTGAACTTCACATTAATAATACCACAATCTAGGAGTTTCCAACTATCTAAGAATTAAAACAACAAAACTAAAATGACTTCCATGTTCTGTACAGTTAGAAAAACAGTGGAAATCAGTCCATTCCAAAGTGGTTTTAAACACCTCATTTCTTTCCTACTGCTTCTTCCGGCTCAGAAAATTGTCTACTCACAACCAAGTCAGGCAGCTGTTCTCAGAGTTAAGGGCACTCACTATATTCTGAAGTCTCCTCTTTCCCTACAAACTCTTTGATTTCTGACTGAATAGGAAGTGGTGGTCCATTGAAACACAGACTTTCAGGCAGAGTCAGTGGGCTGCTTAGGAGGTGATGCTGCACGTTCAGGAATTAAAATGCCAAAGCAGGATTAGGACCAAGCAAAGAGTTCGCCTCAAACCAGCAGGACTGTAGTAGAAAAAGCCTGCTAACTCCTGCAAATTAAGAGTTGAGTATAATCTCTCCAGCAGGAGGACAGGCCAAAAGCCATGAGGGTGTACAAAGGGTACTCTGATAAATATATCCTTATTAAAGAATAAATTTTTTAAATTTATCATGAAGCACATAAAAAATATTGCATAACAAAAAATTTATCATCCTCAAGATTCAAACGAGGAGCAGATGTAAGAGTCAATGAGCTATGAGGATCAGAATATTAAGAGTGTATTTGGTAGCCTCGTGTAACAAAGGTAGTTTGTTCTCTCATTTTTCCTGGGCTGTGGATCTACAACCACATTTCTCAGACTCCTTTAGAAATGGGTGGTCAAGACAGATTTCTCTCCTGAAAGGTGTAAATATGGATGTCACTGGATTGACAAAACAAAACAAAAAACTCTAGCTCTAAACATCTATTTGATTAGAAATAGTGATGACCAAGGCTACCTCGGAAGACGAATATTAAAAAAAGGCAGAGCTACCCTACATAATGGTTATACCAACTTTCACAATGTGATTGAGTAAAATATCTGGGCATTTATTTATTATTACTATACCTGCTTGAAAATACCTGAACAAAGACTTATGGAAATAAGATTAATAAAAAGACAAGAAATCCAGAGAAATGATCCCTATATTTGGGGATACTTTCTCCTAAGGACAGTTGTTAATTCTAGAATAGGCAAATAAGAGGCCAAGAAAGGAGCAGAATTTTCTGACCAACTTGCAAAACTATAGGAATGACCAAGGATTAGGGCAGCTGTACATTTATGCTAGGGCCCTCAAGGCTATATCCAAGGAGTAAGACTGATTTGCTTGTAGACCAACTGCTGCAATAACTGACACTAGCCCTAAGTGATTTTAATATAATTTTAATGATTGCAGTAATCTCAAATTGCTAGTGCTGCTAATTGTCTACTAAAAACAAATGTAAAAATGACATCATATTCATCCTTAATTGGCAAATTTTTTTCAAGTGAAGTTTTACTGAGATACAATTTAAATTCGGTAAAGTTTTCTCTTTTTAAGAGTATAGTTCTAGGAATTTTGACAAACATATACATTCATGTAATTGACACCGTGATAAAGATATAAAATACATACTTCAGTCACCCCAAAATAGTTCCCTAATGTCCTTTCTTGAGTAATGCCCTCCCCCAACCCCTTGTCCACAGTAGCCATTGATTTGATTCTTGGTACTGTGGTTTTGTCTTTACTAAAATGCCTATAAGTGGAATCTGTATATGTTGCCTTTAGAATATGAATATTTTCATTTTGCATAGTGTATTTAAAATTCATCATCTCTGTGATTGCATTAATTCTTCATTTTTTGATTGCTAGTATATTGGAAACAATTGATTTTTATATATTGATTTTGTGTCCAATGATCTCGCTAAATATACCCATTAGTTCTAATAGCTGTTTTATAGATTCTTTGTGATGTTGAATGTAGACCATCATAATATTTGTGAATAGAGACTCTTGTATTTCTTCCTTTCTAATCTAGATGTCTTTCATTTACTTTTCTTATTTATTGTACCAGCTAGGTTGAATGTAGACCATAATGATATTTGTGAATAGAGACCTCTTGTATTTCTTCCTTTCTAATTTAGATGTTTTTTATTTACTTTTCTTATGTATTGTACCAGTGAACAGAAATGGTGCTAGTTGACATTCTTGTCTCATTACCAATCTTAAAATTCATTCTTTCACCACTAAGTATGATGCTAGCTGCAGGGTTTTGGTTTTTTAAAGTCAATTCTGTATTTGATTGAGGAAGTTTTCTCCTTTCCCTAGATTACCGAGAGACTTTAAAAAATAATGGCACTGAGTTTTTTGAAATGCTTTTTATGCATCTATTGAAATCATATGATTTTTCTTCTTTAGTCTGTTGATTTGCTAAAATAGATTATTTTTAAGTGTTAAACCAGCTTTACATATCTGGGATAAATGCCACTTGGTCATGATGTATCATCCATTTTCTACATTGCCAGGTTTGATTTGCCAATATTCAGTTGAGAAATCAATATTTAAAAATAATTGTTCATATACAAAGTCTGATACTCGGTAAAAAGTAACAACCACTGTAAAGAGATGATTCAACTTGAATTAAAACTAAAAAAAATTATAGACAATGAAAGCAGACTCAAAAGGATTCTTTATTATAGCATTAGCTAAGGCATAATTTAAAAAGTCTCTATGTAATGTATTTAGTGTAAATAAGTTTTTCCCCCAAAGGAATCAGAATTTCGGAGAGAGTGAAAGTGATGTGGATCTATATCAACTCTTTTCATCAGCACTTCTTTTTCTTTCTTTCTTTCTTTTTTTACAGGGACAGAGAGAGAGTCAGAGAGAGGAATAGACAGGGACAGAGAGAGGTGAAAAGCATCAATCATTAGTTTTTCGTTGCCGTTGCGACACCATAGTTGTTCATTGATTGCTTTCTCACACGTGCCTTGACCGTGGGCCTTCAGCAGATTAAGCAACCCCTTGCTGGAGCCAGCAACCTTGGGTCCAAACTGGCAAGCTTTTGCTCAAGCCAGATGGGCCCATGCTCAAGATGGTGAGCTCGGGGTCTTCCGCATCCCAGTCCGACACTCTATCCACTGCACCACAGTCTGGTCAGGCTCCATCAGCTCTTTTCCCAGTAGAATTTCAGTCCTATCCTGTTAATATCCCTGTAATGCAGATAGGACTAGCTGAATTTATCAGGATATGAGACAGCCAAAGAGTATTTCAAGGCGACATGAAAAGAAGCAATCACAGAAGTTAAAGCTTTTCATCTCCTTCTACTTCTGGTTGACTTCTACCCAAGGCTGCTCTCCCTATCTCACCCTTCCTCCATACACATAATCAGCACACATAAACCAGTGCATAAATAGGCTCCAATCTCTGCTTGGGATTGTCTCAGGATTTTCAGATTTAGTGTATTATTTAGTTCGTTTTGTTTCTATTGAGAATTGGGTTTGGTGGATGTAAACAGCAGCCCCTATTATTTCACATCTCATTAATACCTATATTTCATATACTTTCTACACATATTGTCTGGAAAACATTTTGTATGCTTTCTCTGAAAGACAATGGGAGATAATTGAATGTTTTGCTATCAAAATGATTCCTCCTCCTCTATCATACTTGCCAATTAATTACTGAGAATTACTTTTCTATTTTATGAGATTCAGATTGAATATACTTGATTGTAAGAGCTCTGCTATTTGAACGCCATTTGTTCTTTTAATTTATTTTTACATTCTTGAAAATTTAAAAGAAAAGCCTAATATTTCCTCATGAGGAAGAGAATAGCCACTGCATTTATAAAATTCCAGGAAACTGATATTGACTATGGTATAGCAATATTAATAACAGATAAAATAAAATTTAAGACAAAAGGAAATAATATGAAAATGGCATATATAATATTCAAACTAACAATTCATGAATTAAATCATCTAGATAATTATTATCTAACAACCAGATCATTTGTAGTGGTATTAATAGTAGTTATATCAAGTATCATATTAGCTATAGTAAGTATAGTATTATATGTAAATAGAGATGTGCCAATACCGATATTAGACAAAAGGGAATTAAGGGTCTGTAGCAGTCAGGGAGTTGTGCCTCCCAGATTTCATTTCAAGAAGAGGACTGTCTGTCAGGGTGAGAGAGGACATAATAGACTGATGACCTATAACTGCTGCATCTTCAGATCCCGCATGGGATTCATACTAAGGCCATTCATTCCTTAAATTGCTCCCAGCCAATGCCTGAGCAAGGTAGAGGTACTAAAGGAGGGTGATTTCTGCTCAGTGTGGGACTTCTCTAATGCATACCCTGGAGAATGTCACATTAAGTTACTTTATCAATTACATTATGTTCTTAGGTAGGAATAAGTACAACTAGCTAGCTTACTGGAGCCTAACTTCAGACACAGAAGCTACCATCCTACCACCACGTCTCTAAATTTCTCAGGTCTCTTTTCAATTCATTATTTACTTTATACTTTGAGATTCGGTGGCTCTACTACCAATCATCTATATGATCTTCTAAGTGGATTATGTCTTTGCTTAGTTGGCAGTGCCTCCTCTCTCATTTTTAATGCTTGACTCTGTGTTAGTACAGGTTCCCAAAATTAAACATGCAAGACAGCAATTAAGAAAAATCCTGTGAAGAAATCAAGGAGGAAAAAGGAATACGCAGCGAGTGCTCTTACCATACGATAGTGGTGTGTCTGCTGTGAAAGGAAAGAGAGAAGGAAGAAAGATTTGGTAGAAAGATTCTAAAAACAGTAAAGTTCTGAAAAAGTTGCAACCATTCCAGAAGGAAGTCCTTGAGTAAAGTTTAATATTTAGGAGAGTCCCATGCTGAGCAGAAATAACTTGTCTGTAGCACTACGCTCATGTTCCATCATTGGCTGGCTATAGTATGATGTAAGTATGCCCTCAGCATGAACACTGTAGTGGATCCAAAGGGCGGCATATAAAGGCTGACAGTCAACTATGTTTTCCCTGCAGTTTCTTTTGAAGGAAGATATGAGTAGTATATGTCCTTGAGTACCACACTCTACTTTTTGGACCATACAGATTTACTTAATGAATCTTTGAAGAATAGCAACACTATGGTTACCAGGAACATCTATTCCTGAGAAGGAAAATCAGAGGGTAGCTGGTGAGATGGACTACAAATTTATAGGATATTGTTGACAAACTGTTAAGGGATAGAAAATTCTTATTGTAAATGAATTACTTTGGTGACTAATATAAAGGGAATAAAAATACTATCAACACTAACAGACATCATGTTCGGATGAAGGAAGTCAGAAGAATAGAATATAGACTTGTATACCTATTCTTTTAAGAAAACTTCCTAGCCCTAGCTGGTTGGCTCAGTGGTACAGTGTCAGCCTGGTCTTGAATGTCCTGAGTTAAATTCCCAGTCAGGACACACAGGAGAAGAGCCCATCTGCTTCTTCACCCCTCCCTATCCCCCTCTCCCTCTTGTTTCTCTCTGTCTCTCTCTCTATCTCTCTTTCTCTCTTTCTTCCTCGCCTGCAGCCATGCCTCGACTGGAGCAAATTGAGCCCCAGGCACTAGGGGTGGCTCCATGTCCTCTGCCTCAGGTGCTGAGAAGAGCTCCTTTGCTGAGCAATGGAGCAATGCCCCAGATGGACAAAGCATTGCCCCCTAGAGGGCTTTCCAGATGGATCCCAGTCGGGGCACATGCAGGTCTGCTCTGCCTCCCCTCCTCTCACTGAATTAAGAAAAAAATATAAAGAAAATTTACTGAAAATCTCATGCAACACTTCAGTTCATTTTTCCCTAATGAGACTGAGGACCATCATATAAAACTTTAATGTTGTGCATGCATTATTCTAGGAGAAGTGTTTCATATAGTAATGTGACCATCTTACCAGAATTTATTACATGGTCACACCTAAAGTTTATAGGAAATATGCCAGAATCTCATCAGAAATCTCTTTTTAGGAAAAAAAGAAAATAGAGACTGAGATAGATATTGGAAGGTAAGTATAAGTTTCTGCTACATTAATCAAATAGTTTTCAGAAACGTGTACAACTTTAATGCAAAATCAAAACTGGGCAGGACAGTACAAAAATAAATTAAAGACACATTGTATTCATGAAAATTCATGTAAATAAGATATTAGAATAGCAGGTCTGTCACAGCATAAAACAAAATAAATAATACATCTTGACCAATCAAGATTTCACCCAGAAATTCAGGCATTATTTATAAATTTACTAGATTAAGTTAAATAAGATGAACCAAATGATAATTTTAATATTCATAAACTTTTTTGGTAAAAAGAAACTTATTAATCTTTAAAAAAATGTGTTAAAAAGTACATATTAGAAACCTGTAATAAAGATGCATAATATTTAAAAAATTATAATATATTACTTTAAAACAAGTTTTTGAAAGCCTGAATTAATGATGTATAAAATGCACATGCTAGGAAGATGAATTTTCCCCCAAAATTTATCTGTAAGTTGAATACATTTTTGAAGATAATCAAATATAGTTTTCTTTTTCATTAACATGGCAAACTACATAATTGAAGAATTCAGGCGAAAGAGTAAAGGCCAAGAAATATAAGGCAATTTTACAAAGCAATAAGAACAGATTATTTCTCTATGAGATATCAAGATATCAAAAAGTTATAGTAGTTGGAACATTCCAGGTGGTAGCATAAACAGAGGCAAGTGGGTCAAGGGACAAGACTCTGAACAAGAACCACGCTTAATAAGAAAATTGTGATTTGAGAGAAGTAGAAAAATAATTACAAATTTATTAAATAGTGATAGGTCTATTACTCCTGAAAAATTAAACTCCTACATTGCATAATAACAAAACTAAAATTTATATAAAGACCAAATTTCGAAAAGCAAGACTTTAAATATTTTAGAGACATATGCAAGAGACTATTTTTATGACCTTCACATAGAGAAGGCTTTCTTATATACGGTTCAAATACCACTTACACAAAGGAAAATATTGATAAATTTGACTACATTAAACTCTTCCTCAGTATGATATTAGAAATACAGTTAAAGGCAACTTATATTCTGGGAGAAGATATTTGAAAAACATAGGAAAATCAAAAGTATAGTATCCAGAATATATAAAGAATAAATCAAAAGTAGAAAAATAGGTAAATGTTATGAGAAATAATTCATTAAATAGTGCATATAGACCTTTTTCTATATGAAGGTATACATATGCACATGTGTGTGTGTGTGTGTGTACACACACTCACCTTGGCATCAAATAAATGAAAATTGAAGCAATGAACAATTCATATCCATAAGATTGGCATATATTTCTAAAGTTAGAGATCAATTGCTAGTATCAATTGCTGACAAGGATATGGAAAATTTGAGTCCCCATATGCTGTTTTGAGGAGTTTATATTGGTATGATTATTTGTAGAGTACTTAGATAATATCTTTAAAAAGTTGAACTGTATATGCTTCTAATCCAGAAATCCCACTTGTTGGTTTCTTTCCTGCTGGCATTCTATGGTCATTGTGCAATGCCTTCTTCAGTGCAGGATATTCAGGTTCCTTGGACCCTGTCCTCTCCATCCAATAGCAAACTCCAGCTATTGGGTGTTATGGAATGAACTGTGTGCCCCTAAATTCACATGTCAAAGTTCTCAGATTATGTTTGGAGATAGGATCTTTAAAGAGATAAAGTAAAGTCATTAAGGTACACTCTAATCATATATGACTGGTGTCCTTATAGGAAAATTTGAACACAGACATGTTACAGAGGGAAACTGTGTGAAGACATGGAGAGAACAGGATCATCTGCAAGCCAAGGACAGGCCCCAAAAGAAACCAGCCCTCCTAACATCTTGACCTTGAATTTCTAGACTCTAGATTGTAAGAAAATAAATTTTTGTTTAAGTCACCTAGTCTATAATACTTTATATGGAAGCCCTAGAAAACTAAGCATCACGCTAGAAAGAAAGCTCCCCTGCCTTTCCAAATGCCTCTGGGAGCAGCGTGACACCTGCTTGAGAACCTTTGCCTGAAAGCATTCCTAACCCAGAATACGTGCACTAGGAAACATGGACAAAACTTTTACTGCAGCTGTGAAAATGAACAGACTCAAGTGTTTATAACACAATGGAGAAGTTACCCAAGCATCACGTTGAATGGAAAAACTAAGTTGCAGCAGCGTAATATACAGAGTGGGGCAAAAGTCGGTTTACACTTTTGAGTATGTAAAACACAAGGTTCATTCTTGCGTTATTATTCATTAATCATCGTACTATTTTTCATATGAATAACTGTAAACCTACTTTTGCCCCACCCTATATATAACATATATCATTTATAAAAGGTTCAAACAATAAAAGAAATACTGTATATGTTGCAAATTTACAAATGAAAGCATAAAAACCAAGAAACCAAAAAGTGCCCTTACCAACTCAAGAATTTTGGTTGCCTCTGGGAAGGGAGAGAGGAGAATGTGGAAGAGAGTAAGGAGGGCTAGAAAAGCAATTAAAACTGCTCCTGCAGTTTTATTGCCTTTAGAAGTAAACATGGCAACACTTTGATATTTGTTTCCTTCTCATCAAGGAATTTCACTTCTAAATTATAGGCACTGGCTGATGAGTGTTAGGCTAGGCGCTGCTTGGAAGATACCGTTTGTTGCCACTCCCTCCTTTACCCCCTCCTCTTTGTACAGACTCCAGCTAATGCACGATTCACGTGCTTGTGTTCTCTGCAGCTGTGTGCTAATTCTAGACTAAAGCCCTCAAATTAGCCATGGATAATAATACATTAATTAAAACTGGAACACAAAGCCGTTTTTCCAGAAGCAATGTGAAAAACCTCACTGATTATTACCCTGCACACTGTAACAATTTCAGAGGTTCGTTACTGAACCTTAAAAGAAAATACACTAAGATAAACATGCTCAGAGTTGCTTCTTGAATGGTACTGATTTTTATTCAGTATTGGAAAATGCACACATGCCACTGTTTCTAGATCTCCCTCATTCTCTCTCTCCCCCCAAATCCTCAGAACAAATACATCGAAACAACAACCTCAATTAAATATAAAATTATTAATACAGTTAGGAAGACTTCGTTATATTGGCATTACAAAATTACCTCCTCAGGCGATTTACTTTCTCTTCGTAAACCTGACATTTGCCTGATCCCAGGTGGTTGATATAATATGAGCCTTCTTTTTAAAGTTAAGTAATTTGAAGTTGTATTATTCCTAAATTACTAAACAGTAAAAATAATTGAGGTAATATCCTATTTTCCAATCTTAATTAGATGTATAACTCTGAAACTCCTTAAATGTTTAGAACTATTTAGGGTTATATCTTCTTTAAACCAAAATAAAATGGTACAAATTTATAGCAATATATGTTATAATTAGCTATCTAATTGTTATAACATACCAGACCTAAAACTAACTAGAATTAACAGAGTTTATACTAGAGATTATGCTAAACAGAAAGAGTGCATGTCTAGGAACCTAATGGTAAATTCCCTAAATCTGCATTTAAATCAATGAGTAAGAGGCTCTTTTTATTTACTGAACTTAAGAAACTCTATCTGTGCCTGACCAGGCAGTAACACACTGGATAAAATGCCAGCTTGGGACGCAGAGGACCCAGGTTCAAAACCCTGAAGTTGCTGTCTTAAGTGTGGGCTCATCCTGCTTGAGTGCAGGCTCACCAGCTTGAGCGTGGGGTCACTGGCTTAAGCCCAAGGTTGCTGGCTTGAGCAAGGAGTCACTGGCTTGGCTGAAGCCCCCCGGTCAAGGCACATATGAGAAAGTAATCAATGAACGAGGGTGCCACAATAAAGAATTGATACTTCTCTCTCCCTTCCTGTCTGTCTCTATCTGTCCCACTTTCTGTCTTTTTCTTTCTCTCTCTTGCTCAACAACAACAAAAAAACCTCTATCTGTAAGGAAAAAAAAACCTCATTAATATGCCGTTTACACTATTTTTTTTTTCTATTTTAAAACAATTTAGGAAACTTAGACTTCATTCACTTTAAGATGATATACAGAAACTCTATAATCTAAAAAGAAAGAAGAGAAGAGGGAGGGGAGCAGAAGCATAGGCAGGGGAGGGAGGACAGGTTAGGTAGACCCAGACAACAAGCTATTGAAGAAATCCATGTAAAAGAAGGCTATGATGGCACCACAGTGTTAGTAGTGGAGACAAGAACAGTGAACAGAGAGATAGGATGGAGGTAGAAATAGGAGGTGTGTTTTACTGATGTGTTTGCGTGTATGCTGGGAGGACATGAAGAAAAGAGGTAAGTCTAAAATTACTTTGAGATGTTTGCCTTGAGTTAGGGGGTAGATAGTGATGTTATCTACTGAACGGGAATGATGAAGAAATCAAAGCTTTAGTAGACTATAGACAAAGAGTTCTGTTTTGGCAACACTAGTTGGAGATGTCTATTAAGCATTCAGGTAGCACTGCGGACTAAGCAGTTGAATATATGCATTTGGATTTATAGGGACAGGTAGGACTAGAATACTAGTTTTGAGAGTCATGAGTATAGGATATTTAAAGACATACTACTCATTAGGCAACCTAGAGAAAGCCTGTAGAGAATGAAATTTCAATATATGGAAGAGCTTTTATGATACTCATGCAGAGTGAGCCTTTATGAGAAGTGCTAAATTAGAAAGGGCTAAAATAGTATGGATTAAACAGTGTAGCTTGCTTATTTAGCCATATAGTCACGGTCTAAACATGCTGTGGGCAATTAGAAAAGCATGACTAGTTCCTAAAGTGATAGTTATGACTTCTCAATACAGATGAGAATTTTTTTCCTGGTGGATTTTAATTGCCCTAAATGCATAAGACTAGAGATCGGTGGTCTCCATTTTCAAATCAATTTTGGCAATAATTTAGGCAGATCTTGCACTACTCCTTTTTTAAGCTTGTAGGTGACTTTGTTCCTTTTGAAGTTATATGGTTATTATTACTCTTTGTCAAGTGTGCGCTCAGTACCACCATGAGTTAGTGAACTACTAAACGTAGCCCATTGTATCTTTCTGTCATGTTAGCATTTAATGGCAAATGCAAGCGAGAACCATGAGGAGGATGGGCTTTGGGGACAATTTGGATTAATATGCTGAATTGTCTAAAATAAATAGAGACTCCATGTGTAATTTTCATTTCCTAAGCTGTGCAACAATTATAGTTATTCCACTCAAATGTCTGTAGCAATGAGATCAGTGACAAAAATAGTGCTTGAAAAACAAGGGAAGAAATGGCAAACATGTTATTTATTTGCTTAAATCTATTATAATGGGACTGGCACTGTTAGTCTCATTAACAGAGGGACCTTTCTTTCCACAAGCCAGCTGGAATAATAAAGGCAGCTATGTGACATTTAAAGTGAAATTGCTCTGCTATCTGTAGATTCTGTTTCAGATGCTTAGTGATCACAGAGGAAAGCAATCTGCGTAGAATGCAAACCATCTTGTTCACCGTCTGCATTCCCAACAGATAGCATTAAGGTTAAATGCTATAATATGGCAACAAGGATATGCTGAAAAATTATTTATGTCCAAGGGCTTGAACATTTGAAGCATTTATTCAATTGTTCTTTTGACACATGACAGTCTAAGAGTTGGTAGTAATGCATCTGTTCTGTTTTTTTCTTGAATAGGCATAAAGAAATTATAATTAGGGAGGTACTGCTTTATGCATATAAATACACTGCATCTTTTGAAACAAGTTGTTCCAAACAAGTGAGAAGCCTGCAGATTTCCCTCTTTGAATGGTTAGCAAATGCAGTCTTTTTCTGGTGCCTTTGTGTTAATGACAAATAATGATCTTGAATGGAAACATGCCTGTAGTGTTTAGGCATCACATGAAAAAGTGAGTTTTGAGATACATGCAAGAATCTGCATTATTCAAAATCCCAGATGCACAAAGGATTTGTTTGAAACCTCCAACAGGCAAATATTACTCAGTGATTTGCAATCTCTTCTTTACTGTTCCAATATGGATCCCAAAATAAAGGGCTTCAGGGGAATGTTTCTGAACCTTCCATTTTCTTGGTCAGATAAAATTAAGAGACTCAGAAGCAAATAATGGGCTGTATAATATATCACTTGGGTGGCCAAGCTCCACTATACCTTAGAGGTTCAGGCTGGAATTTTAATGGTTCCAATCTCACTTGACCCAATTTATCCGTTTCCAATAGATGTGCTTATCCTTTCCACAATAAAACCACAGAATGAACTGTAAATCATCAGATTATAAAATTTTATTCTGGCATTTTTAGAAACTACATTTATTCCACTTTCTGCCTACATAATGAGGTCTTGTTACTTGCTTTTTGAGAATTGAAAAGCTATGCAATTTTAGCTCATTTGCATAGCGCCTAAGTTAGAATATAAGTCTAGTTTTCTTATTTTTCTATCAGGTCTAATACTATTAGTAGTGTGGAAACTTTATAGTTTTTAAATCTCTTTCTCACTCACACACAATTACAGTCAGTATTGCTGAAATACAGAGTTAGATATACTATCTCAAAAGGTAGAATAAGAAAGGGAAATAAAATTATTAAAAATGATCAGACAATGACTATCTAAAAGAATAAAGAGAATATCTAAAAACCACATCTTTCTTATTATCCTATTTGTATGTCAACAGGAAGTGTAATTAGCATAGATCTTTAGGAAGTCCAGCACATCTCATCCTTTTTTTTTTTTCCCAAGGACAGAGAGAGAGAGTCAGAGAGAGGGATAGATAGGGACAGACGGACAGGAACAGAGAGAGGTGAGAAGCATCAATCATTAGTTTCTCATTGCCCTTGCGACACCTTAGTTGTTCATTGGTTGCTTTCTCACATGTGCCTTGACCACGGGCCTTCAGCAGACCGAGCAATCCCTTGCTGAAGCCAGCAACCTTGGGTCCAAGCTGATGAGCTTTTCCTCAAGCCAGATGGGCCCGCGCTCAAACTGGTGACCTCAGGGTCTTGAACCTGGGTCTTCCTCATCCCAGTCCAACGCTCTATCCAGGTGGTTCTTAACCTGTGTTCTCGAATCCAAGGGATTCAATGAGTCGGTCTCAGGGGTTCGGAGAAGCCTCTGCCGCGGGGGCCAGAATAGAGTAATACCGTAATTTGTTGTGAGTTCATGCACTTTGTTGGTTTTGTTCTTTGAGCAAGGTGATGTTCATGCATGGCTCATTTTGTGCACCAGTAAAAAAACATATACCTATGTCTTCAATTTGGAAAAAAACATCATATTTTATTTATCACTAAGGAAGGGTTCAGTGAATGTGCATATAAAACTGGTGGGTTCGGTACCTCAAAAAAGGTTAAGAACCACAGTTCTATCTACTGTGCCACCGCCTGGCCAGGCTCATCCCTTTAATGTACCAATTTTCTTAGTCCAGCATATCACATATACTTGGCACTTAAGTTAAAAAAGCAGGAGATACAGAGAGAAGCAGAAAGAGTATACCAATTTCAAATGGTGTGATGAAAGAAGTCCTTATGAAGGAGGTAACATAGAACCTGGCTTGATTTTAGCAAACTGAGCTAAAATGGAATGTCTTCTAGACCTAGGGACTATATGGAAATTCAATGTGTGCTTTGTGGTGATATTGCAATATTGCTTAGGGCTCATTAAGAGTAATAGCAAGCAAACACAGAGTGAGAGAAGACTCAAAACAGAGTTTGATGCAGTCAGATTGTGGAGAGATAGTAAGCAGTCCCAGGAGTACTGGCTAGACAGTGAGGATTTGGTAGATGATGAGATTTTTAGGTCTCTATTGAGATCATTCTAAATACTGCATTTTAATACAGAAATTTGTTAGAATTGCAAAGAGCATTCTAAATACAAAAGAGATTGTTATAGCATGTATTACCAAAAATTGCTGTTCTAGGTGATTTTAAAGGACAGCTGAAGAAAAGTTAGAATACTATTATTTTTCTATTTAGGTTTAAATTTTAAAGCTATGGATTAGAAAACTTCTTGAGAATCTTTCTGTCTCAATGATTGGGTTCTTTTTGAGCATATGAAATGTTTCTGAGATAGCTGAGATTAAATATCCTATGGACATTTTTCTATTAAAAATCTGGATGAGCCTGACCAGGCAATGGTGCAGTGGATAGAGTATCGGACTGGGATGCGGAACACCCAGGTTCAAGACCCCAAGCTTGCGAGCTTGAGCGCGGGCCCATCTGGCTTGAACAAAAGCTCGTCAGCTTGGACCCAAGGTCGCTGGCTCCAGCAAGGGGTTGCTCGGTCTGCTGAAGGCCCACGGTCAAGGCACGTGTGAGAAAGGAATCAATGAACAACTAAGGTGTTGCAACGGCAATGAAAAACTAATGATTGATGCTTCTCACCTCTCTCCGTTCCTGTCTGTCTGTCCCTATCTATCCTTCTCTCTGACTCTCTCTGTCCCTGTTAAAAAAAAAATCTGGATGACATCGGAGAAATGGCACTGTGACGAGGGCTCCTGATATCTTTCCTCAAAATTTCAACAAATTCAACAACTAGAGACAGAAAAACAATCCCAGGAGCATCTGAAATACACATACACCAAACAAAGGTGCAATTGGGCAAAAAGATGGCTGAGAAACCTCTCTGAAGGACATAGGATAGAGAACGGAGTATTCCACCTTCCTCACTGAAATGAGGAAACTTTTTTTTCACTTGGACCTAAGAGAAAGGGAGGGCTAAGATACATTCAAGCCGAGGAGAGAGTGTGCCCATGGCTCGACCTATATGCAGCTAACACCAGCAGCAAACCCGGCAGAGGTGGGCAAGTGGCTTGCCTGTGGAGTGGGCTTTATTTACCCTGGTCTCTGGATTAGTGAGCACAGGCAGTGTACAAGTGCCTTGAATGTGGGTGCCCACGCTCCTGGACGGAGGGGCAGGGTCGGAGACTGTCAGCCGTGGCCTTCTGCATGGGCTCCAGCCAGACCCTCTGTATTATCCCTGTTCCCCGAACAAGCATGAGGACTGCACAAAAGCTGGCTTCACTATGCAGGGACCTCTCCAGGCGGAGCACCTCCCCCCAGCCATACAGAGAAACTATGAAAGTGCTGGGGTAAGGGTGTGCAGGCAGCTTGCAGACAGCCTATGGAGAGCAGACCCATGGATCGCTGAAAGGAACCTAACCCGCAGTCTGCTCAATGCCCGGTGGGCTTACGCTGGCAGCAGCTCTGGCTGACAAGGTCTTCTTTACCAGGTCTATGAATTAAGAGAACCAGAGGAGGGACTTGATAGTTCTTAGGGCCTCTCGCTCAGCAGGCAGTGGCTGGGGCAACTTCCTGCCAGCCAATACAGGTTAAAAAACACATTCCTATGAACAGACCTCAGAGAACACTGCAGAAATTGGGTGGGCTGGGCTGTAGGCTTCCCAACAGAGGAGAAGCCTGTGAAGAGCAGATCTGTGTACTGCTAAGGCAAATTTAACTAGACATACCCGAGGAACCTTAGAAAGGAGCCTGACCAGAAGTCAGCTCACCCCCCTGCCTACTTAAGCTGGTGACTCTGGTCAGCAGAGCTTTTATACCCAGGGCTGTGCTTTAAAAGGACCTGGAAGAGGGACTTGGCAGGTTTTAAGACCTCTTGTTCTGCAGGCAGTGACTGGGGCATCTTTCTGCCAGCCAATACAGGTTACAAAGTGCAAAAAACCTGGGGAGAGTAGTCCCGTGAAGCGCTGAGGCATACTAGACATGCCTGGAGGCTCATAGACACCTAAGGAGCAATGGGCTCCCAGCCCTGCCTGATTACACTGGCGGCTTGGGCTGGCAAGGCCTTATCCAGAACCCTGCGTTGAGTGGGGAGTGAGGGGGGAATTGGCAGCTCTTAGAGCCTCTTGCTCTCCAGGCAGTAGCAGCAGAAACTTCACAGCTGGGTACCCAGACTGCTGGTTAAGGAGGAGAGACTGGGGGAGAGGCTTCGAGAAAATGGACTCTCCTATTGTCGAAGATTGCAAATGCTAACAAGCCTACCAACAGGACTGAGGCCTAGTTTATGTTATCGCCATAGAGACACATCAAAAGCAAATCTCTACCTAAGAGTGCCACAGGGGCAGAGCCTGGGGTACAGTGCCACTGACCAAAAAGAGAGAGAAAGAAGAAAAAGGAAGAATATAACCTCTCAAAACCAGAAAAAAATCAGTGTTTATAACTTTTTCCATTATTTTCCTTTTATTTTTGTATCTTTTTTTCTTCCACCTTGGTCCTTTTATCCTCTTCCTGTTTTCGTCTTTTTTTTTCTCATTTTGATCTTTATTACCCATAAGTGTCACATTTTCCATTTTTCTTTTCTCTCTATGAGGGTTACATTCCAAAAACCTTAACTCTCTCCTTTTTTTGTTTCCTTTTCTCTTTTTCCCCCCTCTTTTTGGTTTCTTCTTTTCTCTTTCACTTTTCCTCTCATTCAATCCTCACTCACAAACAAATTATTTTATTTTGGATTCAAATTTTTTCTTTGTGGCATTTTGTGTGCTTTTTACTTCGCTGTTTATCTCATTAGCTTTCCCCACAACCTCGGCTCTCCATTCTATGTAGTTTTTGTTCCACTTAATATTGCATCTTTCACTATATATTTTCTTTTTCTACATCAGACTAAGAAGTTTTAGCACAGCAAGAGAAACTGACAGCAAAACAAACAGATAGCCAACTGAATGGGAGACGATATTTTCAAACAAAGCTCAAATAAGGGCCTAATATCCAAAATATACAAAGAACTCATAAAACTCAAGAAACAAACAAACCCATAAAATAAATCAGAAGAGGACATGAACAGACACTTCTCCCAGGAAGAAATAAAAATGGCCAAAAGATATATGAAAAGATGCTCATCTTCATTAGCTATTAGAGAAATGCAAATCAAAACTACAATGAGATACCACCTCACTCCTGTTAGGTTAGCTATTATCAACAAGACAGGTAATAACAAGTGTTGGAGAGGCTGTGGAGAAAAAGGAACCCTCATCCACTGTTGGTGGGAATGTAAAGTAGAACAACCATTATGGATGAAAGTATGGTGGTTCCTCAAAAAATTAAATATAGAGCTACTATATGGCCCAGCAATCCCTCTACTGGGTATATGCCCTCATAACTCAAAACCATTGGTACGTAAAGACACATGCAGCCACATGTTCATTGCAGCATTGTTCACAGTAGCCAAGACATGGAAACAACCAAAAAGCCCTTCAATAGATGACTGGATAAAGAAGATGTGGTACATATATACTATGGAATACTACTCAGCCGTAAGAAATGATGACATCAAATCATTTACAACAACATGGGTAGACCTTGAAAACATTATACTGAATGAAACAAGTAAATCAGAAAAAACTAAGAACTATATGATTCCATACATAGGTGGGACATAAAAAAGAGACTCAGAGACATGGACAAGAGTATGGTGGTTACGAGGGGGGGGCGCAGAGGAAGGAGAGGGAGGGGTTGGGGGAGAGGAGGGCACAATGAAAACCAGATAGAAGGTGATGAAAGACAATTTGACTTTGGGTGATGGCTATGCAACATAATCAAATGTCAAAATAACCTGAGGATGTTTTCTCTGAACATATGTACCCTGATTTATCAATGTCACCCCATTAAAATTAATTTTAAAAAATCTCCATGTGTAAAGAAAGGGACACGATATAGAACTTCTACTGCAACAAATGATCTAAGATTCAAGATCATCAGTTTTAACTACAATGAAGAGTTATATTATATTCTATCTGGTTTTAGTTTTAGGAATGGATTTTTTAATGCATTGAATCCTTTCTTTGTCCAAATATGAAATTCAGTGATATTTATGAACTCTAATTCTAAGGCAAAGATATAGTAGAAATGCAAATATAATAAAATTTGGTAGGAAAACAGAAACACAGCCACTTTCCATTAGTGAAGACACAAAGTAATAGTTGCCCAAATATAAAGTACAATAACCAACAGCACAGTGTACTAAAATGAGAGTTGATTAACATAAATAATTACAAAATACATTGTAAATAGAACACAAAGTTATTAAACAACAGACTCATTTCTTGGATATTAACACATTTATTCTAGATACAAAAAATACATAGTCCATATCCTGGAAAATGAGTGAGTAATGTGTTATTAAAATAATACCTGTTAATGTGTCTCTAACTAAATGGACAATAGTTTTTAGTTGGTATGCAGTCCACTGCTGAGAAGTTGTTAGATAATTGCTAAGTAGGTCTAATTCAATTATTGATTGCAAAAATAAAACTGTGATTATTTAACCAAATTGTTCAGAGTATGCATTAATTACAAAGTATTTTGCATCCTAACTCTCCATCCCCATCATACACACAATGGAATAGTTGGTCTTATAGATAAAATCCTGATTCTTAGAAAACATGCTTTTCCTTGAAAGAAATTTTGGCATCATATTTGGAAATTTAACTGGGCTTTGGAGCCCTGTACAATAAACACAGATATAAGGGGCGTGAGTTGGTGAACGGGAAGCACTCAGCTCAGCACCTGTTACAAGTTAAGAACAATAATGGTGAGCTATTATGACTAATATTTTTCTTAAAGAAAAAGAAAGTTATGTGACAAAACAAGCTCTTGCTTTAAGTATAGAAAATCTGACTTTAACGGTCTTTCTAGTTAGTGACTAGAAAACTATTCTAGGAAATCAGTTTGACTTGTTAAATTTACTTTTCTTCCAATTCTGCTAATATACCCAATCAGAGCAGCTATACACTCAGCAGACATCTCTTCTCCCTTTTTTATGCAGCGGACACCTGGGTAGACTAGCCTATAATGGGTTAAGGTGTTAAGGTATCATCTCTGGAATCAGACAGCTTAGATTTGAACCTTGGCTTCTCTGTTTACCAGAAAATCACCTAATTACTCTGGGCTTTATTTTTGTTTTATTCTTTTTTTTAAACTAGAGATAATAAGAGCACCTTAAAGGGTGGTTATGATGCTTACATAAAATAATTCAACTAAAACACAATAGCGTCTTATACATAATAATCACTCATATAAAATAAATACGGTTTTACTATTATTACACTTTTTTTTCATGTTTGGAATGTGACAAGGTCATGAATCCATAATATTCTCTTTGACCAAATATGAGCACTTCTAACTCTACCAACTAGATTCTCATTTAGGAAAAGGAAAGCTAAAATATAAACAAAACTGAACAATGTTTGTGCCTGTAACTCTTAAACATTACTAATGCCAAAGAAATATTTAAAAATTAGAGTTTGAAAGCATTATTTTTTTTTTACAGGGATAGAGAGAGAGAGTCAGAGAGAGGGATAGATAGGGACAGACAGACAGGAACGGAGAGAGGTGAGAAGCATCAATCATTAGTTTTTCATTGCCATTGCCACACCTTAGTTGTTCATTGATTGCTTTCTCACATGTGCCTTGACCACGGGCCTTCAGCAGACCAAGCCACCCCTTGCTGGAGCCAGCGACCTTGGGTCCAAGCTGACGGGCTTTAGCTCAAGCCAGATGGTCCTGCACTCAAGCTGGTGAGCTCGGGGTATTGAACCTGGGTCTCCTGTATCCCAGTCCGACGCTCTATCCACTGCACCACCGCCTGGTCAGGCAAGTTTGAAAGCATTTTGAGAGAGCTTTGTGTAAACTATTTATGAAAGTCTCATGAAGGCCAGAAACAAACAAAAGGTGTAAAATAAATCACCAAATATCTGTAATTTAGGAAAAATAAAAACTTTACATGACTAAATTTTTAAAATTTGGTTTTTATTCATATTTTAAGTGTTATTATAATAAATGTGTAATTCATAATGCATTTTTCTAGTTTCCTTTTAACCAACGTAACTTTTGGGGCAGTGACCTTGATATATGGATGTCTGTGAATATAAAGAAGATAGTGACTATTCATCTATAATAGGATTTATCTCAAGTAGGACTTTAATATCTCTATTATTCTCCTTTAAATTACTTTGATGAAAATATAAAAAAGAATTATATAATTTTGTCCTTAAGGGACAAAAAAATCGACCTTGGTGGCTTGCTTTAAAATATCTCAAGTTATTTTCTTATTTGACAACTAAATCAAACAACCTAAGCTCTTACTTTCTCTGATCTAAACAATTTTACAGAGACTACCTTGCAAATGTCCCAAGAGATGAGCCTGCTCACAGTGAAAAATGTACTCAGCAGGAAATTCCCTTAATGATAATGATTATTCTTCTGTGTAATGGACATTTCATTGTCAGTAAAGTGTAATATTATTCTGTTGAAAGCTTTACATATGCAGCCAGCTCCAAAGACATACAAGCTTAACTTGCGTATCTCATTTTCCATTTCTATCATTTGTCTTTTTGCATATTCAGTGAAATCCTTTCATGCTTGGTATGTGGACTGCTTTATGCTGGTGTCATTTGCTTTTATTGGAATAAAAACACTCCCTAGTTTGTATGGATACATGGATTCATGAATACATTTACATGGTATCCTGGGATAGAAGGTGGCATCTATCATTCTACCACGTATGAGTGTATAGCTAGAGATTATTTTTCTACTTTCAATAAAGCAAAGGCTTGCTCAATTTCCACTGTTTACAATAGCAATGTTTTATTGTGGTCAGGATATCCAGTCAGCAGAGGACAAAGACAAGACATTGATAATCTAGTTGGATGAGTGACTGTGAGCTCTTCCTTACACAAACACAAAGTCTCCTCTGTATTGGTTTCAAAGGATTTGCAATGCCACAAAGGTATTTGTGCACAAGTTTGGCATTAATGCTTGTGTTCTCCTGATAAATACGTCTGGGATCTAAAATTGTCACTTTCACTTTTAGATGATAGTCTCCCAAAATATGACTTTCCCACTTCAACAGAGTTAGGAATATTAAATGGGGCAAGAGGACAAAAAAGGATGAAGATATGTTTGGCACCTCTGAACACTAAAGACAAACCTAGAATTTTTCCAAACTGAAGTATTAATCAGAGGGGGTATACGTTAAATTAGATTAATCAATAGATTATTTTTGTCTATAAAGATAGACTGGGGGGGTAGAGCCTATGTATAGTATTACTATAGAAATATACCACTTAAATCAGCATTTTTACTTCAGACACATCTAACCTCATGGGAATGTAGTTATATGAAAACACAAATATGTGAAATGTCCTCATTAAAGCACAAATTTTGTTATAATTTAGATATACCTACATCTCATATTCGTGTAATTACATTTTAAATCTCTTTAGCATTCAGTGCACATGTCATGATAGATAAGATAATTAGATGAGAGATGTAGTAGATATATATGTAGGAATAGATATATAGAGTCAGGAAAATATGGAAAATAACTTAAGCAAGCAATACTCTCTTGAAGAAGTTTTAATATCTGATATATCTCAGGAGAAGATAAACTTCAAATGCAGCTATTCCCAAGTTTATTAGCTGCCACTTGGAAAACTGAGTAACTCTAAAAGGCTTTTTTATTACTAATATTGTATACATTATAGCATAGGTTTCATTTTCTAAAACAGAACTACCTAAACACGTGTCACCATAGAATTTCTTTAAAAATATAAGGCATTGCTGGAATACTAAAGGAAATGATGAGATATGATCTACTTTTGGATTAAAGTTGAGAGAAAAATAATGTTCTGAGAGATAAATTTATTTCTGTGAGTAATGCTCAAAAGCACTCTTATTTTTATAACATTGTATAATGTTACCAATATATGCTACAATAAAATAATTCACATAACAAAGACCAGATTTTAGCAACAGGATTAGAAAGTAAATGGTTCTTAAATCACAATACACAGATTGAATATTATGTATCATGAGCTCTCTTGTCAAATTTCCTGGCATTTTTGGGCAAACACTAACATTTTCAAGGCACATTTAACTACAAAATATAAAACATAGTTAGCATTTTTACATTTATTCCAAAATGTATGTGTTTAATGAAATGACATAAAGAATCAAGCAATGCAGCAAAACATATACAATTAAAAAGTAAATTCTCAAACTATGCCACCCGGACATGACATTCACCATTTACTTAGTTACCTCTATGAATATAAATATACAATGCTAACTAAGTAGGTACAAAAAGGAAGATGCAGATGATTATATAAAAATGAGAACATGCTATAGTTTTTTATTATTCTTATTGAGTTGTAATTTATATAAAATAAAATTTTCCAACTTTTTTCAATTTCATGTGCTTTGCCAAGTATATAGAGTGCTGTAACCCCCACTACAGTCATGGTATTGGTCACCTTTTTAACCCTAAATATGTTCTCGTGCCCCATTTGTGGCCAGGTTTATATAATGGCCACCACTGTTCTGTTTTCTGCCACTACAGTTTTGCCTTTCTTAGAAAGTCATATAAAAGAAATCACACAGCAAGTTGGTTTTGTGTGTCTGGGTCTTTCCCTGAGCATAATATAGTTGATAATCACCCATGTTGTGTGAATCATAGCTCATTCTTTTGCACTGCTGAATATTGTTCTACAGTATAGGTATACCACATGTCCATACATCCATACAGCTGTTGACTGTGTGTTTTTAGTTTTTGGAGCTTTTATCAGTCTAGGGTTATTATGATTAAATAATACTAGGGAAATACAAAAGAATACTGTTGCTGAGTTATACAGTATATGCATATTTACTTTTGTAAGACACTACTGTCACATTGTTCTTCCAAGTGACTGTCAAATTTGGCGTTCTAACCAGCAACGCGTGAGAATTCTATTAACACCACATCTTTGATAATACTTAAATTTTCAGTATTCTAATGAGTGTATGGAAGCTTCTCACTGTGGTTTAATTTGAATTTCCCCAATGACTAATAATTTTTAGCAACTTTTCATGGGCTTGATTTTCCATTAATACAGATTTTTTTGACTGTGGTTTTTTTGTTGTTACTGAGTTGTACACTAGATTCCAAGAGCTGAGATAACAAAGTACCACTAACTGGGTGGTTTAAAAAATCAGAAATCTATTGTCTCACAGTTTGAAGGTTAGACGTCCAAAATCAAGGTGTTGGCAGGGCCATGTGCCCTCTAAAATCTGTAGGGGAGAAGACTTCCTCATCCGTCTCTGGCTTCTTGGTCATTTGCAAGAAATCCTCATTATTCCTTAGTTTGCGGCTTCAATCTCTGCCTCTCTCATCACATGGCTTTGTCCCCTTAGTGCCTGTGTCTTTTCTCCTCTTCTTCTAAGAACATCATTCATATTATATAAAATGCCCACTGTACACCAGTATAACCTCATCTCAACTATTATACTTGCAATGACCATATTTTCAAATAAGGTTACATTTTTTTTGGTACAGGAAGCTAGGACTTCAACACATCTTTTGAGTATACACATTTCAACCAATAATAGGTTGTTTTCTTCTTATAATGGAGGTGTGTAAATTATGGATAAAACCCCTTGATTCATTTTCATTTATCTCTATGTGTATAACCTTACACTAGTGTCACATAATCTTGTTCCTGTTGCTTTATGGTTCATCTCGAAATCAGGTAGTGTGAGTCAACCAATGTCATTCTTTTCAAAATTATTTTGGTTATTTTAGAATCTTTGTATTTCTATAGAAATTTTAGAATCAATTTTTAAGTTTCTACCACAAAAGCCTGCTTCAATTTTGATTGGGATTGTACTGAATCTATAGATCATTGTGGAGATTAGATAATTTAATAAATTGAGACTTCTAATTCAAGGACAAAATGTATTTCTTCACTTATTTAGATCTCTAATCTCTCTCGGAAATGTTTTAGCTTTTTTTTTTTAAGTGAGAGAGACAGGGACAGACAGGCAGGAAGGAAGGGAAATAAGAAGCATCTTAGTAGTTCATTGATTGCTTTCCCATATGTGCCTTGACTGGGGGCCTCCAGCAGAGCAAGTGACCCCTCACTCAAGCCAGGAATCTTTGGGCACAAGCCAGCAACCACAGGGTCATGTCTATGATCCCATGCTTAAGCTGGTGAGCCCATGCTCAAATTGGATGAGCCCACGCTTAAGCTGGTAACCTCGGGGATTCAAACTTGAGTCCTCTGCATCCCAGTCTGATTCTCTATACACTGAGCAACCATCTGGTCAGGTGGAAATGTGTTAACTTTTAAGGTAAAAGTCTTACACATTTTTGTTAAAGCTATTTTCAAATCACTTATGTTTCTGATTATAGTCACTGGAAGTGTTATTATTTTTAAAATTTCAGTTTTCCATTGAGTCTTCTGATACATGATCATAGAATCTCTGTCTCCATTCATAGGTCTTCTCTACTTTCTCTCAACAATATTTTGTAGATTTTCTTTACAGGTGTTAGATACATTGCTTTCTGGAGGGTCTAAAGGAGAATGCTTTTTTTTTGTCTTATACAGCTTTTGAAGCTGTTTACATTCTTCTGTTTCCCCTTCTTCCATCATCAAAGCCATTGATGTTGCATCTCTTTGATCTTTCTTCCTCCTCACATCTTTCTGACCACATTTGGGAAAAACTCTTTACTTTTAACATTTCAGAGTGGGCTTGGATCTTAATCTGACTTTAGAGTGGGATTAGAATGGGCCCACCCAGATAGTTTAGGATAATTTTCCATCACCTCTGCAAAATCACTTTGGCCATATAAGGTAACATAGTCACAACTTCCAAAGATTAGGGTATGGATATCTTTGAGAAGGCCATTATTCTCCTCTTCATAGTAAGATAGAGATATAATTGATTTTTCAATATTGAATTTATACTCTGAGACATTGCTAAACTCATCTCTTCGTTCTAGAAACTTTTACATAAATTCCTTAGGTTTTAGTTTTGTTTTGTTTTACATAGACAACTATATCATCTTCAAATAAAGTCAATTTTACTTCTTGCTTTGCAATCTGTTTGTCTTTTATTTCTTTTCCTCATACTGTAGCATTTGAGACTCTTGAGTATAATGTTGACCAGAAATGGTAAGAGTAGACATATTTGCCTCATTTTCATTTTGAGAGAAAAACTTTGCCTTTCACTATCAAGCATGATGTTAGCCCTCATACACCTTAATCAGGTTTTGAAATTTTCCTTCTATTTCTAGTTTGTTGGCAGTTCTTTTAACCATGAATCATTGTTGAATTTTGTGTACATTTTGTTTATAAAATGAGGTTATCAAAATTCACTAAAAAAATAGAGATTAAAATAAGATAATATATGTACAAGATTCTAACATTTTTGTGAGGCAAATAACACATGGAAGCACATACTACAAGTGTCATATAGTGCAAAATCAAAAATTTGGGGAAAATTATGGTCAGAGACAACAAAGCACCCATATTCTCCTAAGCTTTTATATTAAATAAAGGATTATTTCAGTAGGTAAAAATGAACCAGCTCAATCATGTAAAAGGCTCTAAGAGAGACACCCTGTTCCCATCTACCATGTACATGTATGCTATGGGAGGAAGTGCAGTGCAAGGAATACCTACCCAGCTGCCCCCAAATGGTGTCCTGGTTGAGAAAGTAGCCATGTTTGAAGGGGGTGTATGTTTATGTTCAATGGTTGTTATCTTCTAAATGAAAAGGCTAGGCCAGCCCCTAGCTAAGCTATTGACAGAAGTGTAAGAAAAATAAATACATCTTTTGAAAACATGGCAAATTTGTCTCTACCATTTATAGCATGTACACCATATAGATATTAATTAGTGCCTTTTTCTCCCACTTTACCACTCCTGCTCTCAGAAGGCCAGAATCTCAGTCTACTAAGCCTTTTCTTCACTTATCTGGGATGACTGCAGGAATACATAGCCAAGTAGCATAAATAGTCACCATCATAGTATTATGGCTATGTCTGCATTAAAGCTAAGTGAACAAAGCTATTCTAGAAAACAAAGTTGTTTGATAGAATATTTGTGCAACAAATGGTTATGATAATTTACAGCAATTAATAAAACCAACCTAGTCTCTTCTCTTTTTTGGTAATGTTCCACACATAGAGCTCATCATTTCATTTTTCACATAAAAGGTGTGTGTGGGGGTTAGTTATGAAGGTCAAGATTTCAAAAACTTATTCACTTGAGTTTAATTAGATTTTTGGTATTTCTTATTGGACCGATTTCCTTTATCCTCACTTCTTTCATATTTACCTCTTATAGTTTTTGTTGTTATTGTTTTTTTGGTTTAAGCACATAACATTCTTTGAAAGGAAACCATCTCAGTCAGGAAGGGATAAGCAGGGTGAGAACTGAAACTCTGTTTCAATGTCCCAGATACCAATACCCTAAGTCCAGCCATTGTGAGAGTGAAAGCTCCGAAAGGCTGTGATGTTTACTGTTAAGTCAACTTGACTGGCCTAAGGGATATCCGTATATCTCGTAAAACTACTACTGAGTGCATCTGTAATGGTGACTTCAGAAGAGATTAGCATTTGGATCAGTAGACTGGATAAAGATCTTTCTCACCTGTGTAGGTAAGCATCAGCTAATGCAGTAAGAGTCCAAGCAGAACAAAATGGCTGAGGAAGGAAGAGTTTAATTTATTCTCTGCTTGAGCTTGAATACACATAACTTTTCACCTGCCCTTGGACATCGATGCACCTGTTTCTTGGTCCTTCAGACTCTGATTGGCAGGTACATCATTGGTGATCCAATTTTCAAACTTTCGGACTTGGACTGGGATTTACCATTTGCTCCCCTGGTTCTCATGCCTTCAGACTAGGACTAAATTATATATGCATATTTGCATTCTTCACCCTTTCAGGTTCTTGCTTTTATCATTTAATATATTCTGAAGAACAATTATATAGAAACTTTCCAGATTTCCTCAAATGGTTACACAAAATTTCATTATTAGGATATATCCTGGCTTATTCAAACAATAACCTCTTAAAAGACACTCCAGCTGTTTCTAATCTTTTGCTATTAAAAATAATACTGTAATTAATGTCCATGAGTACAAGCTCCTTGATATTTTTCCTGGTGTATTTTTGAGATACAGTCATATAAGTAAAAATTCTATATTGAAGAATAAAGAATTTTGCACTTTTGCTAGATCTTACCAACTTCCCAGAGGTGCTATATAACATTTTGCATTCTGACCAGAAATTCATGAGAATGTGTGTCATTCTGCCATCTTGAGAGCAGGGTATACTGTCAAATTTTGGGGTATCTGCTAATCTTGTAGATAAGAAATAGCATTAAGATAAATATTGTATTTTTCATATTATGAATTAGGTTGAGGGCATTTCCATGTTTGATAACCATTTTTATATCTTTTCCTCTGAACTACCTTTTCATAACATTTGCCTATTTTTCTAATGGTTTCTTGGCTTTCCTCTTAACAATTTATAGGACCTCTTTGTGATTTAGAGACATTAGCCCTTTGTTTCTATGTTGCAAATATTTTCAGGTGTTACTTGCTTTTTACTTAATTTATTGTTTTTACCACACAAAAACTATTTTTAAAAAATATTATTAGGCCTGACCAGGCAGTGGTTCAGTGGATAGAGCATCAGATTGGGATGCGGAGGACCCAGGTTCAAAACCCTGAGTTCACCAGGTTGAGTGCAAGCTTATCCAGCTTGAGCACAGATTCACCAGCTTGAGCGTGGGATTGATGGCTTGAGCGTGGGATGATAAATATGACCCCATGGTTGCTGGCTTGAGCCCAAAGGTCACTGGGGGGAAACCCAAGGTTGCTGGCTTGAGCCCAAGGTTGCTAACTTGAGCAAGGGGTCACTGGCTCTGCTGTAGCCCTCGGGTCAAGGCACATATGAGAAAGCAATCAACAAACAACTAAGGTGCTGCAATGAAGAACTGATGCTTCTCATATCTATCCCTTTCTGTCTGTCTCTTGTCACACACACAAAAAAATATATCATTAGTCAAATGTCTTAATCTTCCTTTCTTTTGCCTCCAGAATTTATGTTCTAGGCAGAAAATTTTCTTCATAGCCAGATTATAAATAGATTCACTCATACATTCCTCTCTTTTTTGTTATTTTATTTCTAATATTTAGTTCTTTATCCTTTCTACTTCAATATGATGTAAAACATGAGGTACATAGCCAAGTTTATCTCTTTCTGAATGGCTCTGCAATGTCCCCGAATTACTCATTAAAAAGTCCAATGTTTTGCTGCTGATTTAAGTTGCAACCTTTTATCTTATATTAATTTTTTATAAGCAAATAATTTTATTTCTAGATTTTTTTTTAAATTAATGAGCCAATACCAACCTGCTTTAATTATAATGACTAATATATTTATTGTCAGGTAGGGTAAGATGACCTTGCCACCAACATGTGTATTGCTCTCTTTTATGAGGCTTCTACTGAATATTCTTGTTGGAATTTTTTCCATATGGACATTTAAGTCAACTAGTTTAGCATCACAGAATTAAAACATATTGACTATTTTGTGAGATCATGTTAATTTTATAAGTAAACTAAGGGAAACTTGAGTCAATATGAAGTTATCTTCCTATACATGTACACAAAACCACCTAATTTCTTATTATGTGGCTTGTTTCCCTTCATCTATCTTCCTTTCTTCCTTCATTTTCTCCTTCCTTCCTTCCTTCCTTCCTTCCTTCCTTCCTTCCTTCCTTCCTTCCTTCCTTCCTTCTTTCCTTCCTTCCTTCCTTCCTTCCTTCCTTCCTTCCTTCCTTCCTTCCTTCCTTCCTTCCTTCTTTCCTTCCTTCCTTCCTTCCTTCTTTCCTTCTTTTCTCCCTCCCTTCCTTCTTTTTCTCCTTCCTTTTAGCAGTTGAGTATTTCTTTTTCTTTTTTATTTTTTTACAGAGACAGAGAGAGAGTCAGAGAGAGATAGATAGGGACAGATAGGAACAGAGAGAGATGTGAAGCATCTATCATCAGTTTTTCGTTGTTACACCTTAGTTGTTCATTGATTGCTTTCTCATATGTGCCTTGACCGCGGGCCTTCAGCAGACCGAGCAACCCCTTGCTTGAGCCAGTGACCTTGGGTCCAAGCTGGCGAGCTTTTGCTCAAACCAGAAGAGCCCACACTCAAGCTGGCAACCTCGGGGTCTCAAACCTGGGTCCTTCCGCATCTCAGTCCAACACTCTATCCATTGTGCCACCGCCTGATCAGGTAGCAAATTATACTATTTAGGATGGTTTGTATTGTTCTACTGGCTGCCTTTATGCTAATTCCCTAATATAATTCCTTACTCCCCTCTATTATTTCAAACTAAAGCAAATAAGCACAGAACTAATGATTACCAAAGGATCAGTGACACAACATTTTTAAATTTCTGGTAATTTTTAAGCAGTCAAAAATATTTAGAATAAAAGCCAACATTAAAAATGTTATTTAAAAAAAACAACAACAATTTTTTAAAAGAAAACACCGAGGAGTTCTAATTTCTATCTCTTGCTTTTATAATAAATTATAAAATGTTTACAAGTGTCAAGAAATCTCATTTAAGAATGAAATCATTATTCCTTTTTGCATTTAATTACATAAAAATAGTTCTTAGAACAAAGAATAGCAACCTAATTTCTGTATCCCTTCACATGTGAAAAGGAATGTTCTTGCTTGGGCATGTGATTGTGTACATGTAGCCCCTGTAATAGTCTTTATAGTGGTTTAGCCACTCCTTCAACCACTATGTTATACTTTCCTGGCACTTGAGTATAAAACAATGTTTTACATTTGGAGCATCACTTTCCATTGACTGTCTTGAACTGTCGTTGTAAAATAAAATATTTGTCATCCTAAGGCGAATAAATCATATGCGAGAGCACAACTCAAATTTCACAATTCTTTTATTGTCAATCTAATTAATAGCACTTAAAGATCCTTAGGCGTCTATTATGCTTTTGTTATCACAATCCTCCCACAGAGCAACAGTAAGCCCCAAAGCCTTTGACATATGATGGAGATTTCTACTGACCTCAAACTGCCTCAACACTTGTAATTTCATATCCAAGGTAATTGCTTTAGTGCTCTTTGCTAGTACTTCTGCTATCGTTTACTTACTGTGGCCTCTTCCAGATGATGTTTGTCCTCTGACACCCAGTAAATCAGACAGCCACAATGCCTTGAGAAAAAGAAGACAGTAAGGCTAAGGATTAAATTGCAGGCCAACAAGAGACTTGATGATAGGAGGTGCAGCTTTTTGCTCTGGGCATGAAGGTCTTGGCTAAAGAACTGTTTGGTGGTGGCAGAAGTAATGGAGAAGGAAGACTTTGTACAAGGGCAGAAAGTTCCAAATGTCACATCTCTTACCCCTTCTGTAATAACACCATATAATTGTAGGCCTCCTGAGGATAGTACTGCTCATCCAGCCTTCATTTTGCCTGTTAGTTGCAGTCCTGACTAGTCATCAAAAAAGATTCAGGTGTAACTGGATATAAAATTAACAGTAGTTCACTGGAAAAGATAACTAGGAAAATCCTCAATGCCATTTTTTTATATATGGCTCAAAGTAGCATTGCCCAAAATGCATATAGCAGAATACATCCCCAAGTTCAACTGCATAAAGAAAGTTGCTTTCAGTGACTAAATATATTTGAGAAACATAACATGTTGTGAAATAATAAGAAATAAGTCTTTATTGTTCTCTGTCCTCAGTTCCAGATAGACAGTTCCTAAGACCCTTATAAATAGGAGTGTTAAGAGAATTTTCTGTTTTAATATTTAATATTTGACCCTGGTTACTATCACAGAGATCCTAAGACTTTTGTAATATCCTCATAGGAGCATCTGATAATAAGCTTCTAAATCCCCTGAAATATTCTGGGTAATAGAAACAACTTTTGTGCTAATGAAGTGACACTTACAGATTCTCTGGATGGGGACTAGTCACCAGAAACACCAAGCCATGATTGGAAGCTTGGAACTTTCAGCCCCCGTGACCTATTCTCTGCAGAGGGGCTGGAAATGAAGATAATAATTGATCATGCCTATATGATGAAGCCTACATAAATCTTAATAGTAAATGGTCTAGGGAGCTACCAGATTGGTGAACACATCCATGTCGGAAGGGCGGCACACCACAACTCCATGAGGACATATACTCCTGCACTTGGGACCCTCCAGACATGCCCCTATGTGTATCTTTATCTAGGTGTTCACCTATATCCTTTATCATGTTCTTTATTATATAACAAACTGCTAAATGTAAATAAGACTTTGAGTTGAGTGACCTACTCTAGAAAATGATCAAATACAAGGAATGAGGTCATGGGAACCTCTGATTTGTAGCCAAGTTGGAAAGAGGTTAGAGATAACCTGGGCACCTATTACTTGTGATTAGTGTCTGAAGTGAGGAGCAGTCTTAAAGGACAGAACCATTCACGGGTGGGGTCTGTGCTAACTCTGATTATTATTAGAAATTAGCTGAATTCAGGATACTGAACTGATATTACAGAGAATTGCTTGGTGTGGGGTAAAAACCAACACATCTGGTGTCGTAAGTATTGTGTGTGTGAGCAAAGGAGAAAGGAGTTTTTCCTAGATAAGTCATGCCTTCATTGTGAATTCACAAGGTACATTTCCTCATGAGACCTATGCTGAAGAAATCAGTGTTGTTTGTTAAACCTATTAACTAGTTTTCAGTTTATTTAACCATACAACTTTCCTCTCCTTTGTCACGTTTTTAACATCTCATGGATCTAATATTATGTAGAACATATTCTGTAAAATGCCAGTCTGAATATTTTTCAAATTTATAACTTAACTAAAGTTTGCAGCTGCATCAGATCCCTTTGGAGGTGTGAAGGATATAAATTAAATCTATAATCCTTTGAAGTTGGTCTTTTGAGTGCCTCAAGGAATATTTCTGCAAGTATCAGCTTAATAAACAGCAACATCTGATTTTTCATTACTATCCAGTCCATGAAGTAGATCTTAGCTGCACACATGGTTAATTACCAGTATCATAAAGCTTTGTTGATAAGCATAATATTTACATCAAAGGTAGCATTTGAGTTATGCTGGATTTTTTAGTTTATTTATTTTTTTGTAAAGTCCTTAGAGTTTTCTCTGAACACAATCATACCATATATGAATAGAGAAACCTTTACTTCTTTCTTTCAAACTTTATGCCTTTTAACCATTTTTCTTCCTTTACTGTACTTGTTAGACCTCCAGTACAACTTTGAATGAAAGTGGCAAGAGTAAACATCCTTTCTTTTTTCTCAAATGCGAGAAACAAAAGAAAATTCAGTCTTTAATTCTTAAGCATGGCCTGATCAGGCAGTGGCGCAGTGGATAGAGCGTCGGACTGGGATATGGAGGACCCAGGTTTGAGACCCCGAGGTCACCAGCTTGAGTGTGGGCCCATCTGGCTTGAGCAAAGCTCACCAGCTTGGACCCAAGGTCGCTGGCTCGAGCAAGGGGTTACTCGGTCTGCTGAAGGCCCGCGGTCAAGGCACATATGAGAAAGCAATCAATGAACAACTAAGGTGTAGCAACGAAAAACTGATGATTGATGCTTCTCATCTCTCTCTGTTTCTGTCTGTCTGTCCCTATCAATCCCTCTCTCTGACTCTCTCTCTGTAAAAAAAAAAAAAAAATTTCTTAAGTATGATGTTATGTGTAGGATATTTTGTAGATGCCTTTTATTAGGCTAAGGAAATTCCATTCAATCAAACTGGTTGATAGTATTTTTATATTTTCTGCATGCTTTTTTGTTTTTTTTTATTAATCTACTTGACCTATTGATTACTGAGACCTAGTGTTACATTCTTCAACCATGTTTGTAGATTTGTCTATTTTTATCTTTAGTTTTTATCATTTTTTTTTTGTGAAGTCTGAAGTATTTTGTTAGGTACATACATTTTAAGGAAGGTTATACCTACCTGATGAGTGGTCCCCTTTATCATTATCGCTTTACTTCTTGTCATACACTTAATATGGAAGTCTACATTGTCTCATATTGATATAGCAACATTTCTTATGCTTTCTGTTGGCAAGTTATATGGTTTTCTAACCTTTAGTTTCATCTTACTTGTGAATTTATATTTAAAGTACATCTCTTTTTTTGTATTTTTTTTCTAAAGTAAGAAGCGGGAGTGCACCCCATTAACCTGACAGAGTTCCACCTGGCATGCCCGGTAGGGAACGATGCTCTGACCATCTAGGGCATTGCTCCATTGCCACCTGAGCCATTCTAGCACCTTAGGCAGAGGCCACGAAGCCATCCTCAGCAACTGGGCCAACTCTGCTTCATTGGAGCCTTGGCTGTGGAAGGGAAGAGAGAGACAGAGAGAAAGGAGAGAGGGAAGGGCGGAGAAGCAGATGGGCACTTCTCCTGTGTGCCCTTGCCGGGAATCAAACCCAGGAATTCCACATGCCGGGCCAAAACTCTACCACTGAGCCAACTGACCAGGGCTAAAGTGTATCCCTTGTAAGAGATATATAATTGAGTTATTTTATAAAAGTACTGTCACTCTACATATTATCTGGACTTTTTAGTTTATTTATATTTAATGTAATTGTTCATATAATTAGAATTCAGTCCTACATCTTACTACTTGTTTTTCATTGTACTTTATGGTTTAAGAGACAGATACAGTGAAGACAGATTACCTCAATAAAACCAGAGGTTATGCTGACAACAGTCTAGATCACATTTTCCATAAAAACTCTGTCTATCCTTGGTTTACACCCTCCTCTGGTGCACAGGTGACTTTTGAACAACATGGGGGGTGAGGGAAACCAATCCCTCAAGTAAAAAATCCACATATAACTTTGACTCTTCCAAAACTTAAGAGCAGTCAGGCCTTGGTATCCACAGGGGATTGGTTCTAAGAACCCCATGGATACCAAAATATGCTGATGTTCAAGTGCCTTATAAAGAATGGTGTAGAACAAGGCAATTGGCCCTCTACAGCTACAGGTTCCCAACCACAGACTAAAAATACTGTTTTTGGTCATCAGTTGGTTGAATCTATGGATGGGGAACCCTCAAATACAAAGGCACAACTGTATTTATTGAAACAAATCCATATATAAGTGGAGTTGATCAATTTAAACTTTGCTGTTCATGGGTCAACTATGTAACTTTTCTGGAGTTTCAACTGAGATCCTGGATTGTTCACTAGGGTCTCTACTCTTTGTATGATTCTAATCCTCAATTTTTGCTGTTCAACTCAGTGAGACTATTGAAAACTTCATTCTGTTTTTCAAAGTTTTCTGCTTACCTTCTTAGCAATTTTCCTATAAAGTTTATATATTTGGAAATGCATTTTGGGAAAAACCAATTGGAGCTAATTTGCCACCTCTCACTTTCCTCAGTGGTTTTCAACGACCAGTCTGCCAGAAATTTTGTGCAGGTCCATGAAAGAGTTAAGCATACTGAAGTCCATGAAGTTCTATCTTGGCAATTATGGGCTCTGGAGTTCAATTTTTGTCTCGTTAACCCTAGGAAATTGGCAGTCATTGCTATCTGCTCTGATTCTTATCTGTAGACCTATTCTCATATTCTAAGCTATTCCATTTTTTCCAAGTGTCAGCTGGTACCACTATGAGAAAAGTGGTTTGCACAATGTCAACTTCCCATCTTTGATTCCCTTCCATCTGGAATCTTAGCTTTCAAAGGCTTGGTTGCCTTGACATTTCCCTAAAGTCTTCACCTTTAACTTGTAAATTTTCTCTAAAAAGAAACTTTAGTTTGCTGAATGGTAGTTCAACATATATGGAAATAAAAGAATTTCACTACAGTAATTTGCCATTTTGTTTAAAAAAATCCCAAGGAATATTTTTTATTGATTATTGCTAATTAAAATAGAAAGCATTTTTGAGGGGAACTGAGTCACATTAGAACTTTTTTCTTGTGAGATATAAACTATCTGTGAGGGAAAGGAATTTTTGGTACTCAGAACAGCATAACTGCATAAATACGATCACAGTATTCATCAGAACTTGGAAGTATTATTTGCTTTTGTGAGAGAGACAGAGATACAGAGAGAGGGACAGACAGGAAGGGAGAGAGATGAGATGCAAAAATTCTTCTTTGCAGCACCTTAGTTGTTCATTGATTACTTTCTCATATGTGCCTTGATGGGGGTGGGGGAGGGCTACAGCAGAGCAAGTGATGCCTTGCTCAAGCCAGTGACCGTGGGCTAATTCAGTGACCTTAGGCTTCAAGCCAGTGACCTCAGAGTTTCAAACCTGGTTCCTCTATGTCCTAGGCCAACATTCTATTCAGTGTGCCATAGCCTGGTCAGGCAGAACTTGGAAGTATTCACATACCTTTCTGTTTTCAATTATTCAGTCTTTTTCCTCTTAGGTATATAGAGCTAATTAACATAAATATTTCAATATTTCTTCCTACAATGAAGATATAATAGTTTATTAATAGTACTTACATATTACCATTTCATGGATATAATATATATCATCTTCTTCTTTCCAACTTTTGTGTTTTCTGTGTAGAGAATGATTCCTAAATGGAAAATATTGTCTTTGAGTATTCATAATGATACATAAATTAGTGACACAGGAGAAGGCAATGTAAATGAAGATAATAAAACATTTATGATTGAGAAGTGGCATAGTGCTTAGATCATATTATGATATTTCTGGAATGAGTAAGCAATGTAAGATATTTATTTAAGGAATATATCCTAATAATCATAACCTGTTATTTTTGTTATCTTACTATATGAAAAATTAAAAGTTCTTGAGTTATAAATAAATATCAACAGTCATAGCTTTAAATGAGGGAAACAGTCTTTAAAATATTAAAGAATTTGTTTACTATAGTAATAAATGGAATTTAAGTTATAAAAGTAGCAGAAGACAAACCAAGTGTAAAAACATTGGCATTGTGAAAACTTCCCATGACTTATCTTTGAATTAAGACCAGTAGAAATGTGAAATTTTTGCAGTATGCATATTTTAATTTTAGTTTAATGATTCCCCACTACTAGGGTAAAGAAGAAAACAATTTCTGTCAATATCTTTATTCCTCAAAAATCTGGGAAGAAAAAAAACCAATAAACATCTGCTTTTATCAATTGCCTCAGTCATGAGGGGTTTTTCCAATTTGTGCTGTGCCATCTTGGAATAATTTCACCTTTTTACCCACAAATTCTATTCAACTGAGGAATTAGAGAAATCCCCCCAAAAAAGGAGTTTTGACTCATTATAGTTAAAATTTTAATGTTTCCTTTTCTTATAAAATAATATTTATTAGATATCAAAGAATCCTAAACAAAGGAAAACATTTTTTAAAAAATTTATACATGGCTCACATCCTTTCATAAATATTTTGACTTTTTCTTGTACTCAAAATAAATATCTAAAGCTTGTCTTTATTCTAACTCTCAAATATGCTATTAGATCTTAGAACTACACTGCTTCATAAATTGTAGTTGATTGCTATTAAAGCAGTATTCCTGTAAAACAAACAAACAGCCTGAACCTTCCCTTTTTATGTTATTCAAATTGTTTCCGTGTGTGTGTGTGTGTGTGTGTGTGTGTGTGTGTGTACACAGTGGATATTCCTAAGCATTTAATTCCTTCAGTCCTGGTTTACTACTCCTAAAACTGTTTGTCAAAGAAATCTTATTAAAAAGAAAATAAAAATTCTTGATATCCTTGTTTAATTGTGAATTCACAATAAACTTTGTTCAGAAACATTTCACTTGAAAATTTCACAATGTAATTTCTAAAAAGTATTTTAAGAGGTATATACAAGATGCTTTGAAAGTATGGTAACCTGCAAAAGACAGAATAAATAAGTTAACTGGGTTTTAAAGAATAAATGAAAGCAAATTCTTGAGAGCTGATGTTGGGGAATTAAGTGAAGTATTTTATAATTATGACTCAGGTTTTTTGAAAAGTCAACATTATTTTCTTTCTAGCTGAATAAATAATGGATGTTATATTTACAAAGGACTTAACTGTCCACTCTTATTAGCATAAGCCTAGCATGTCCAATTGAAAGGATAGTCCTAAGAATGTCAAATAGCAAAGTTTAAATAAGTCTTAGTGATTTTTCTTGCGCATACAGCTGAAAATCTTCGTAGTTTAATGTCAGGGCAGAAATTAAATTCGGGGGCATAGAGCAAGATCAATTATACATGATTCTAAAAAAATTATAAAGGTATAAAAACAGCCTGGAGTTTCTACTTTAAAATGGCTTGAGAAATTTTCCTTCCCTTAATTCCTTCAAATCTCAACAACAACAAAAGCAACTAATGATAGGGAAAAAATCCATCATCAGGTGAGCAAAAAAATTATCATGGCTCAAAGAACAAGTTTTTAAGATCACTTGCCAAATACTGTTAATCATAATCAAAATAAGGGACAAATGACAATGTATAAATTTTCCTATACTTAAGATGACATAAAATTATGATTAATTATAAAATCATGATTATGAGTTCTAGAGTTGTCTAGAAAGATTTAAAAAATGATCCCCTGAGATCCAGTTTGATATCTCAAAATGGGGGCAAAGACAGACATGAAGAACCAAGAAGAAAAGAGTGTAGTAAAAAAATTAAAACAAAATAAAAGCTGTGTATTGCTTCAGATATTTTTTTTTTCGGTTTTCCAGCCACTGAATGCCCACTTTGACCCCACATGCCTTTCATTAGCAGCTGTTAATGTTCAAAGATGAGTAGTGTCATTCAAGAGTGTCATAGGCACATGCCATGAGGCCCCAGACCACACAGAATTTATTAGGGGAAAATTAATAAACAGAGAAATTAGTGGGGTGAGGATAGTGAGGATATACCTCCATACTCTCACTCTGCAGGCATCAAAGCCAAAGTTCTAGGAGAAAGGGTCTGGCTAGGTCAGCTTGCTGGATATGTAACAGAGGACTCCAAGAGTGAGTATGTGGCTTACCTCATGGTACACAGCAATGGGTAAGGCTAACATGAGGACTAAGGAACACCTAGATTTTCCTAAGTCAAGGATAGACAAACTTCTTCTGTAAAGAACCAGACAACATATATTTTATATAGAGCTGGCTTCTGTGGGCTCGTATTCTATGTTGCAACTACTGTATTCTGTTATGGCAGTGTGAAAGCACCACAGACAGTACATTATTGTAGTACACAAACAATGAGCTGGGTAGTGTTTCAACACAGCTTTATCTGTGGATGCTAACATTTAAATTTTATATAACTTTCATGTTTCAGGAATTATTCATCTGCTTTAGGTTTTTTTTTTTTTTACAGGGACAGAGAGAGGGATAGATAGGAACTGACAGACAGGAACGAAGAGAGATGAAAAGCATCAATCATTAGTTTTTTGTTGCCATTGTGACACCTTAGTTGTTCATTGATTGCTTTCTCACATGTGCCTTGACCATGGGCCTTCAACAGACTGAGTAACCCCTTGCTTGAGCCAGTGACCTTGGGTCCAAGCTGGCAAGCTTTTGCTCAAGCCAGATGGGCCCGCGCTCAAGCTGGTGGCCTTGGGGTCTTGAACCTGGGTCCTTCTACATCCCAGTCTGATGCTCTATCCACTGTGCCACCACCTGGTCAGGCTGGATTTTTTAACTACATAAAAATGTAAAACCATTTCTTAGCTCAGATGCCATTCAAAAGGCAGCAGCAGGCAGGATATGGCTGTTGGGTTGTTGTGTTTGCTCATCTCTACACTAAGCAGCAAGAAATATATGAAGCTATATCAGCTCTGGAACAATACTGGGGATTACACATACAAAAATTCCAGAAGGACGGAAGAGCCCTATAAGTTGCCTTGCATGCCAGGCCTGCATACATGAGCCAAAAACCTTGGTTCTCTGTGGACCTGTTCAGTCCACTGGACCACCTCTTATCTCAGCTATCAAAAGGAGGGAAGACCTACAGGGTCATCCAGATGTGTCTCTTATCAAGTAACTGTCAAAGCTCTTAACATAAGAAAACATACATTAAATCTTTTATAAAAGTTTAAAAGCATTAAAAAGGTCAATGAAGAAGACATATAAAGAGAATTACTTAAAGGAACATAGGCATATCATAAAAACATAAAAAAAAATTATAGGTGATATAGCTCCTTCAAATTTTGCAAATGGAAAAAGAGTTATAAGTGTTCAAACAAAGAAATAAGGACAAAAAGTATTAAAAATGGTCTTATTGATCTTAAAGAAATGCACATGAACAATAAAAATATAATGGCTTTGAAAGTCACATTGAAAACATCACATAAAAATAAACATCACTGAAAACTAAGTCAAAAGTGTCATAGGTGGGCTAATGTAAATACATAAATAAAATAGTAGAAAGAAAATAAAACGTGAACATGACTGTGGATAAAATTATGTATACAGCAAAGAATACTGAACTACATGTAAATTTTATTCCTAAAAACAGAACAAGTGTTACAAAATTCAAGTATGCAATTAAAGTGAACTGTTCTGAAACACAGCAGGCTTGAATCTACAGATTGAGTCTCATGGTTTTCCAGGAAAAGTGCATACAGAAAGTCTGACATAAAAACACACCTTTCGATAAATTTCTCATCATGTAAGAATCACATAGTCTTTCAGAAATGAATGAAAACGCAAGTCCCATTCAAAGGGAATATCAGGCCATCTTTAGAGGTTTCCATCTTCAGTACCAGAGAAACTGTAGAAATAGCTATAACTTTCCAAGAAAAAAATGTTAGACCAAATTTATATGTAGTGAAGTTGTCTTTTATATTTAATGCAAAAGGCAGTACTTCTCACACTTGCATAATGAAATTGAGTCAAAGAGGAGACTACACAATATAGAGAGCTTAAGAAAACGGAAACTGTACAAAAGCATGGTTAGTGAGATTTGAATCCATTTATGCCAACAGCGAGATTAAATAATTGAAGTCATTACAGTTATATAATCTAATGTGACTGTTATACTTCTTGGAAATGTTAAAATGATAATACAATTAAAAATGAAAGTTAAAAGTGCAAGTGTGGGAGGAAGTCTGAGCTATATTTTCCTCATATTTCTTAGCAGGGAGTCGAATATATTTCAAGCTTGAAGTATTAGTTAAAAGTAACTCTTTTTAGCTATGCAAGTATTCAACATTTTGCCTCCAATGTCCAATTTCTCAGTATTACTGAGTGTGCTCCTTTAAAAGGAGAAAGTACATAATGAAAAGGGAAATGATGAGATCAATAAACGGGAGACATGCAATAGATAGCTGTTATATGTGACCATCCAACCCTTCAAAATTCCAAAAATGTAACTTCCCATTTTATGAGTCTCATCTTGCTTCTCCAGCCACCTGGCAGCTCGCTGGTGGGCACATGGACCAGGACCTGCTACACAAGTTTTCACGTGAGTCTTCAATTTCAAAGCAAGATATGGAACAAACCTGGCTGGTTTTGTTTTATCATGGTTGTTCGTTTGGTTTTCTTTATCTGGAATGGATAGCCAGGTATGTTTAGATTTTGCTAATACTTGTCAGGTAATGTTTCTGGCATATCAGATATAGACTGTGGAAATGGAAAAAGAGTTATAAGTGTTCAAATAAAGAAATATAAAGGTGGTAGTGACTTCTTAATCACTTTAGATTTTTGCTATGCTTCTGTATAGGATGTATTAAATATTAGTCATGAACTTGGTTCTCCAACTCTCCCAACTAGTCTGTAAACTGCATAAACATTATATTAAACTGGTCATTTTTGCTAACAATAAAAGACATTAAATTTTGTTATTCTTAAAGCTATCATTAAGAGGTATGTCTTATACACATGTGCACACAAATACACACACATAAACAAGCTTCAGTAATTCTTTTAAGTTTCATCTTAGTTTACTCTCTTCAGTTAGTCAAATCAAGTTAAGTATAATTTTAAGTTTAAAACACTATGCATGATACTATTTCATCACATAAGCCAGTGGTAGTCAACCTGGTCCCTACCGCCTGCTAGTGGGCATTCCAGCTTTCATGTGGGCGGTAGCGGAGCAACCAAAGTATAAATTAAAAGGTAGATTTAATTATAGTAAGTTGTTTTATAAAGATTTGTTCTGCCAAACTTAGCAAAAATCCGACATAAAGTACTTGGTAAGTAATTATTATTATTATTATATGCTTTAACTTGTTGTAACTCTGCTTTATAAATTTTATAAAGTAAAGTTACTCCCCTACTTTATACATCACCGTTACTGTGGAACTGGTGGGCGGTTAGAAAATTTTACTGCTAACAGAGATACAAAAGTGGGTGGTAAGTATAAAAAGGTTGACTACTCCTGATGTAAACTATTCCTATCTTTTAGTCTGTTTTGTGTGAAAAAAGGGAGACTAGGTTGACAGTCATCAAAACTAATATTGAGTTATAAGTGATGATATTTGTCGTCCTTTTCTTTCTATTCTGGAACTTTCTACTTTGCTTCACTTTATTTTTTCTTTTTAAGTATATAAGTAGCTATTTACTATAAAAACCATAAAATAATTATACTAAAAATTGGTATAGCCTGACCAGGCAGTGGCACAGTGGATAGAACACCAGACAGGGATGCAGAGGACCCAGGTTTGAGCACAGGCTTATCCGGCTTGACCACGGGCTCACCATCTTGAGGAGCAGGGTCTCTGGCTTCAGCATGAGATTATAGACATGACTCCATAGTCGCTGGCTTAAGTCCAAAGGTCACTAGTTTGAGCCCAAGGTCACTGGCTTGAGCAAGGGGTCACTGGTTCGGTTAGAGCCTCCCAGTCAAGGCACATATGAAAAGCAATCAATGAACAACTAAGATGCCAACAAAGAATTGATGCTTCTCATCTCTCTCCTTTCCTGTCAGTCTGTGCTTATCTGTCCCTCTCTCTGACTCTCTCTGTATTAGACCAAAAAAAAATTGGTACAGTCTTTTTTAAAATTTTTATTTTAAATTTATTGGGATGACATGGTTTGCCAAACCACACAGGTTTTAAGTGCACAAGTTGTAGATATAACACCATCTACAACTGCATCATGTACCCTCTGCCCCAAGCAAAGTCTCTTTCCATCCCCATATTTTCCCCTTTCCCTCTGGCTATTGCCATTCTGTGTCTGTATCTATGTGTTACATATACAGTATATGATTTTTGGCTTATTCAAAATATTTATCATACATTTAAGAAATATTGTTTCCTGTGTAGGCAATTCATATGTCAGTATATGTTTGTGTGTGTATGAGTGTGTTTGTATATGTGTGTGTGTTATTTAAGGAGCAACTGTGAGTCCACTATTTTCTATTTTTTATTATTTATTCACACTTCATTTATGTATCTGAATAAAATTGAGAAGTATAGATGTCATACTACATTCCTCATCAGAGCAAAAATTAAAACCTTTGCACACATATGTATTTTTATATGACACCTATGGTACCTCAGAAAGAAAAGAAGACAGTTTTGCATTCATGGTTCTAATGTGCCAAAGCTTTTCCCATCACAAAGAAAGTAGAAATAATAGAAAAAACACATATATTTGTTTTCTTTTCAGATCCAAAAAGTAAAAAAGTATCTATAGAAGCTTATCTCCCATAGTAATATGCAATGCTAAGTGCTCCATACCCAAGAAAAATCTGAGAGATTCTACTCTATATAATTATGCAAGTTGATTTTTTAAGAAACAGAAAAAAGCCAAATGACAATATGCTAATGTGGCAGCAGCATTGACAATGATGTGGATTATTAAAAAACAAAGTGTTTGTTCATGCTCAGAGCCTTTATTTACTTAAAATTTTTAATGCACACATACCTCCTAAAAATATTCAAGAAAGCCCTCAAATCATAATTACCGTAACTATACTTTTTCATCTTAAAATCCTTTACACACCCCTAGAATAAATATTATATGTAGTATACAGTATCATAATTAAAGTAAATATTCCAAGAAATGATGATTTGATTGCCGTTTTCTACATATTCTATCTAATGAGCCAGAACTACACAATGTATATGTCTGGTATGTGTCTATTCGTTATTATTATTAGCATAGTGGCTCTGACTAATCTTAATTAAAAATCTCCATAAAATGTTTCTGTCCCATTGTATGGAATACACTAGAAATAGATGATAAAAATTAATATTGGAGCCAGCAAATAATTTAGACTACTTGCCAAAACAATGTCTTAAAAGAAAGCTTTCAAATGGAGATAAGCCTTGTAAAAGAACATCAGAGAAGAGTAATAGTTGCCAGCTCTTTGCTCAGCCATGTGAATACATTGTTTAATTATGGATCAAGTTGAGTCTTTAGCTCCTTGACCACTGTGTATTATTCTTTATACTTTCTTCTATGAGATCATGCTGAGCTAGGTGATACTTAGATAAAAATTTGATATTATTCACCTGCCTATAATCTCTGGAGAACATAAAAAAATGGGTAAGTGGTGTAGGGGTGATACAGAGAAGCCTTTGGAAGACTTCAATTTTGAGTGAAAAGAAAATTTCAATTTTTACCGGTGACTGGTCAAAAGTGCATTGTGACTTTACGGACACACTGTATTTTTAAACCATAATACAACTAACTCTGAGCAAAAGATTTTTAAGAACCAGGAATAATATTCTTTTGTGAGGTTAAATCCAGGAAAAAAGGTGACCAGAATACAAAAACTAAATTTGTCCTTTTGCTGTTCATATTCATAGTTCAAAGAATCAATGAATATGGTATTTGCATAATAGTAACTGAGGGGCAAATAACACACTACCTCTCTGATATAAAGAGCAGTATGAAAAATAAAATTGGGAAACAATTTCTGTCTTTCCCATAATTGTACCACCAAAATAATGGCTGGCTTCTTGGACAAAGCAAAAATATTTTATTTCTAAAGTCCAGAATCTGATTTTAGTTAATAATAAATAAAAATAATCTACTTTTTTTTCAGAAGGAAGCCATTTTATGTGACTGATGGATATTTAAAATGAGAGTGAAAAAATGTAGATGCCAGTAACTAGCAATCTGCTTTGTCATCAATTTCTTGGGACTGCTGTTTCACACCTACAAAATAAAATATTTAGCTAGGGTACTGAAGTGAACAAAAGTATCATGGTTCTAAGATTGTCTGTACTTATTTGCAATTGCTTTCCCATTCTTTCTCATCCTCCATCCAATCAGGCTTTTGCCCTCCTAACTTTATTGAAACTGCTCTCCTTAAGATACACAGTAATATCCACACTGTGAAAAACAATGATCTCTATTCTTTCTGCCCCTCTAGCTATCAATTATGTTCTCATTACAGCAATCAAAGGTGATCTTTCTTCTTCTTCCTCTTCCCCTTCTTTTTCTCCTTCCCCTTCTTCTTCTTCTTCTTCTTCTTCTTCTTTACACTTTCTGTCTAAAATTTTTAATATTATTTTCAGCAAACACTATGGATAGGGTCTTTCCCACAGAGGGAGTTCTGACTCAGATCAAATAAAGACATACTTTAAAATGAGCTTTTACAAAGAGCTGTCATACAAGTCAAAAAGTGACAGGCCTTTAGTAATAGGGATTTTAGGACAGCTAACCACTTTTGTCCCTACAGAGGCTGCTAGACTCTGGTTTTTACAGCTATCATGGTTGTGAAGCTGACAATTTTCAAGGGTTCCATCAAGATGAGAAGAAGGGGATAAATATGAGGCATATTCATACACCATTATCTTGCTGTTCATCAAGAGTTAGACTTTTTCTTGAATAAGTACTCTTTGATTGTTATAAGATTTTGGTTAATTTAAAGAGTTTTTAAAATGTTCATTTTGACCAGTTAGCACTACTCTTGGTGCTTTGATGAAGAAAAGGATTTTCAGAGGTTCTTAATCTGCCACTGCTTCCTTATAACTGACTTTTTTAGCTAAGGGAAGAACATGTTACCCTTAAATCTGATTAGCGTAGGTGCACTTTCCAGAGTGCTAAAATGGTGAGAAATCCAGGCAGAACAAAACAACAAAAGAATCACATCTTGATGCATCATATTCAAGGAGCTACGATTAAAAGATGAGGAAGTTGTAAAGGAGCTCAGAGAGAAAAAAGAAACTTTACATACAAAGAAACAACATTTTTCATCAGAAACTGTACAGGCCAGAAGATGATAGTGACATCTTTAAGGACGAAAAAACCCAGAAGGGTCATCCCAGTATTCTATTTCCAGTGAAAATATCTGTGAAAAACAAAAGATAATATTTATGACAAATAAAAAAGGAGAGAATTCATTATTAGGAGCATTGCTAAATATTATAACACTTATAACCATTTTTAGTTTTGTTTCTCACAGTTCTTTTTTTTTATTTTAAACTATTTTGAGATATACTCACATGTAATTGTAAGAAATAATACAGAGAGATTCTATGTATCCTTAGTAAGTTTCTCCTAGTGGTAACATCTTGAAAAATTATACCACAGCAAGATAAAGTCATTGATATAATCAACATAAAAAACAATTTCATCTCCAAAATCATTACTTATTAATTCTATTATATAGCAACACCCACCTCTTCCCACCATCCCCAAACCTTGACAAAATTCACCCAAGTTATTTCTTGTATCAGTAATTCACACTTTATTAGTGAGAAATATCCCATGCTTTAGATGCAACATGGTTACTTCAACCAATCACCTGTTGAAAGGCATCTGAGCTGTTTCCAGTCAGGGCTGTTTTGAATAAAGCTTTTAAGAATATTTGTTGTATACAGATTTTTGTCTAAGCTGAGACTTCCTTTTTCTGTGAAAAATGCTGCATTGTATGTAAAGTATTATAGAAAACTTTCCAACTGTTTTCCAGAATGGACCACCATTGTATGATTGATTCACTTCTTCCACATTTCAATAACATCTGTGTTATCATTATATGTCTTTTATTTAGCCATTCTCCTGCTCAATCAAGGAAGAAAGATGAGCTTCACTGGGCAGCAAGGCTACTTGATTAAGGGTTGGAATATGTAGAAATCATCTTCTGTTGGGTGGTAAAATGGGGGCCATGAGACATCCTAATGTTTTTTCCTCCAGTTCTGAAGTCCCTATTGAGTTCTCCTTCTTTTTATCATCTCTATTAGTTTCCTATCGGTGCTTTAACAAACTACAACACATTTACTGGCTTAAAATAACACAAGTTCATTTTTCTATAGTTCTGGAGGTCAGAAGTTCAAAATTGTGTTTCATTTCACTAAAATCCAGGTGCACGCTAGCTGGTTGCTCTTGGAAGCTCTAGGAGAGAATCTGTTTTGCACCTTTTCCAGTGTCCAGTGGCTGTCTGCATTCCTTGGCTTGTGGATCCTTTCTCCATATTCAAGGTTAACTGCAGATCCTCTTCAAATCTCTTTGCTTCTATCATGACATAGTCTTCCTTTTCTAACTCTGATCTTTCTGCTTCACTCTTATATGGATCCTTATGATTATAGGGTCCTTCCTAAATAATGCAGTATAATCTTCTTGTTGTCAGCTATTTAATCACATCTGCAAAGTCCCTTTCCTATTTAAGGTAACATAATCATAGATTCTGGGTTTTAGCAGGTAGCCATCTTGGGATGGGGGCCATTGTTCAGCCTACCACACTATATTACAAAGTTCTCCTCTTGTTGTCTCTTGGGTTGTTTCTAGAGTAGAGTTGCAGTTAGTTAATAGGGGCAGAAAGAGATGAGTGTTAGAGACTAGATGTGTACTCCCAAATTTGAATGTTGAAACCCTAACCTCCAATGTGATGATATTAAGAGGTAAGGATATTAGTACATGATTAGGTAATGAGGACTCTGTGTTCATGAATGAAATTCATGTCCTTATAAAAGGTATCCCAGAGACCTTTCTCACCTCTTTCACCACGTGAGGATACAGTGACAAGATGGTCGTTTGAAACCTGGAAAAGGGTCTTCATCAGAACTCAACTAAAGTGGCTTTAAGATCTCAGATTTTCAGCCTCCAAAACTGTAACAAATAAATTTCTGTTGTTTATAAGCAACCCGGTATGTTATTTTGTTACAGAAGTCCAAACTAAGATGATTAATATATGCCATCTTGCTTGGACTGGCAATATAATAATATTTTTGTTTCCAGCTTTGTATCATATTACATTTTATAACTACCTTTTCTGTTTATCTTTGTAATTCAAACAATTGATCAAAACACTGAACAAGATAAAACCAAAAACAAACTCCTACAGCACAGTTTGGGAATATCTCATTACTTTTGAGTCCTAGCAGAGTAAGCTTGAAAATTATAAATCTATTTGTTTGTATCATCACCAAAGTAAACCTTCTCTATTTTCTCTAGGTATAAAAGAATATTCTACTGAAATCACAATGGCAATTATATTTCTGACATAAACTTTAGTTAATACTATCATCATAAATTTTACTAGATTCTATTAGTACTTCAATGACATCTTTGAAACTTCTATGCCTTGATTCTGAACATAGTTAATGACAGTCCTAACAACAGATTTTCAGATTCTTGCCTCTTGGAATGACAAGCCTTCTAATCAGAAGAGAGATGTAATTTTAAAATTGCCAAGTTTTTTTTATTGATTTAATATTTTATCTTGGTATTGAAAGTTCTTCTATAAAATTCATATATATTACCACTTTTCTATTTTCAAAATTGTTCTCACAATCCGAACTCTTCATCCATCCATTTCTTCAACATGTGTGAGATACTTGATGGCTGACCAGCACTGGACTAGGCCTAGGGCTTATAACGATTAATAAACCAATAATCTGGTAAACATTTAAGCAGTCTGTAAACAGCGTACAGTTTTTTTCTGGAAGTGATCCTACACCTTCTTTGTTCACAATCTGCCTCTGAACATAGCTTGCAAAGCCTTTTCTTATCTTCAGCAGATCCACAATCATCAGTAACTCTGGCCCCTAATCTTTTTGACACTGCTTGTAAGGCCAGTAGTTGTGGCTGTTGCAGCCATTCACATGCAAGTTCCCATTGGATTCGGACAGATGGTGAAAAAAAAAGTGGAGCCAAAGAATGGTGGGCCATTTCTTTATCAAAGTCTCACACTAGCTGACGAGCAACACACAGGGAAAACACTTCCCTTTTCACTCAGAGTTCACAAAGCCCTTACACATGCCCGGTTCGACAACCAGGAGAAACCTTTCCGGTTTCTCCTAGAATCAAAGGCCCCAGCAGTCTCAGCAGAGCTTGCAAAAGCCCCTCACCTCTGGTTCCCCATCTGCACACCTTCTCCCTTCTCTGCCAATATGACTTCTTTCCCTGCAAAACTGGCTTCTTCTTCAGCACTCTACATTCTCTCTCTCTCACTCAGCAAACATGGCTTCAGTCTGCCTCTTCTCCTTCTCTGCTCTGCAAAAACATAGGTTTTTGCAACTTTCAGGTACGAAAACCTCTCCTCCATCAAACATTAGCAAAACAATGGCCATTTCCAAGCAGAAAGGTAATTTGCAATTTCACAGACCACATACACCTGGCGCTGCCCAGCCCCCAATGCAAACTATAAGTGAGCAAATATAAAAATCATATTTTACAAACTTATTTGACCAACACTGCTTTTCCAAGTCTGGCAGCTCTATTATTCTCATTCCTTGCTATGTGCCCCTTTTTTTTTTACCTCTTCACATGTTCTTTTATATTCCCAGCTCTTGAGAAAGCTTCTTGGGCAGCTAAATCAATTCCCTTAGAAATATTTTCTTTCCCATTTGAATGTAGATTGTATAAACTGCAGTTCATTTTCCTACCACACCCTTTGAGCAACATTTCTTTTTAAGGTACATATTGGAGCCAAACGTACTTTTTCCTATAAGTACTTTTGAAATTTTCTTTTAAACATTTTAGTCCGATGTCTGGTTATGGCCAGAGTTTATTTCCTTTTCATCATGTCTGATCATGAACAGTTTCTTGCTTTTTGGTTAGAATTAGGTTCACAGAAGCAGCATCTTAATTTCTTCATTTGTCTCAGAAAAGTAAAAAGAATGTCTTAGATCCTCTTTCTTTAAAACAGATCCCAGATGGTTGAAATTTATTATGACTTTACCTTAATACTATTTCCATTTTTCTGCTGTTTATAGTAAAAAATCATGTTTAATGACAATCTTGATTATTTTCTCAAAAAGCATTTCTAAACAAAGACATTGAAACCATTCATCCCCCAGCTCCCTTCCCTAAATATTATAAAATTTCCACAAATACAAAAAGCCATGTCTTCTTTTTCTCTCTCTCCACTTAGAGCTAACCAGCTGTCTACAGAGCTATCAGCAGGGTTTATTTTTCTTGGCGTAAATGCAAGCCTCTAGTTATTAATATGGGTGTGATTTCCTCTTGCTGACAATTTAAGATAAAGTAAATTGGAAGTGACATAAAGGAGTGTGTGTGTGTTAATGTGCGTCACCAAGGTTCCTTTCTGACATCCTGAAAGGTCTCCTCTGAATGGTCCACACTAGCAACCATTTCAAGTAACCCCATGCTGTTAAAGGGTGAGCATTCTCATTGATTTGTAAAAGTGACAGATGCAGCATGTGATTGTAAATTAGCAATGTGAAGTTAGTCCCAAGGGCTCTCCAAGCAGGCGCCACAAACCTCCCACCCTCAGCAATTATTTGGCTGCTTCTCAAGCTTTTAACGTTTCCTTGGACTCACTGCACTGAGTCCTTTGGGTTTTGGTTATGTCTATTTCTTCCCTCTCTCTTCTTAATTTACACTCATTGAAATCAAGAATAGTGGAAACATAAAAACCTATCTTAGCATTATAATTGTTCTTATCTTCACCTTCTATGCCCTGAATATTCTTTCTGGACACTGCATATCATAGTGCTTCACAAACTTTAGTGTGCATAAAAATCACCTAGAGTGCTTATTTAAAATACACTTTTTAATATTAAAAATTAAAAAATTAAAGATTTCTAAGACCCCTGGCCAGCGATTCTCTGATCTAGCAGGTCTGGCTGGCAGCCTGTGACTGTAGTGTATTTAATTTGTTTCCTAGGTGACTTCTACACACGTGGTCTGTGGACTGCCTTTGAGAAGCATCCAATTCAGTCATTAATCTCTTTTCAAGCTGAAAAGAGTTTTTATTTTTAGCAAGTTTACATTTTTCTTAGGCAATGTTTTTAATTGTGAAGATTGCCATCTTCACTTTGTAACTGTGGTTCCATCACGTTGAAATGAGGTCTGCAGAGATATAAAGCATTTTACAGCATCAAAGGGAGAAAGAAACCAGGAGTGTGAGAGGCATAGACACTGATCACAAACTCTGCACTTCACGCCCTTCTGCTCACGTGGCCATGGCGGGGCCTGTGTAGAATGTATCTCATCCCACTCTTGATAACATCAACATTCACTCTTAAAGGAGTCCTCATTTAAATATCTTGCATCAAATTAGGTAGTACCTTTTTGCATAGTCACATATTTTTTAAAGGAGCTTGTCTGTTTAAAATATTTTAATACTATTAAATTTATAAGGCAACGAATGCTATAGCATTTTAATCAAAAGCAAAATACCACATGATGAAATGTCATGACTTCGAAATGCATAGGGACAAACTTTGGCCCAGACTAAATGTCAGCGGTAAAATATTGGTAATGAAATGAGCAAGACCAAAGGTCAGGCTTCCATAAAAATCCCATTCCAGCTCCAGACTTAGTTTAAATCATTTCAGATACGTATGGTAAGTTGTCTACATTTTCAAGTGAGATATCCTTCCTGTGAACTTCAGGCTGGGTATTGCTAATGAGGGTGAAAGGTTTCAGATGGAAAGCTACATTTTACAGGGCTTTTCCTCATCCTCTTCTTTTCCTTTTGTAGAAGTCTGACTTGGTGACTAGACCTCTTCTTAAAAGAAGAGATGACAGCTGGCCTCATATGTTCTGGTTTGCCCCAGAAATATCAGCAGATAACAGCTGATAACTTGTTGTAGATACATTACAACTGTTAAATTTTTAGTTCCCCTTTTACTCACAAAAAAGAGCCCAAATTTGGATTATAAATCACATGACCGTCCTACAAATAGTCAATATATAGAAGTCTTATAATAAATGATCAAGTTAGATCATGACTTTCTTTTGCTTAGGATCATCTAGGCAGCATTTCTCCAACATGAATGTTTATCAGAATCACTTGGAGCTGCTAGGTCCTATCCCTGGAAACCTTGGTCTGGGATAGGTCCTGAAAATTCATATTTCTAACAAGTCCCCAGATGATGCTGATGCAACTGATCCAGGGACTATACTTTGAAAACCAAGGACCTAATAATTTCTTCTTTTACTCAGAGTAAATGCCAAGATCCTTATAAAGGCTTAATAACTGAATGACCTGGCTGATAGCTACATTTCTGACCTACAACCCACCCATCTACTTTTCCCCCTCCAACCACACTGGCCACCCTGCTGCAGCAGGAATATGTAGAGAGTCCTTCATTTGGAATGGCCCCTCGGCCTGGAGGAATCTCCCCTGGGTATTTCAGCGGTACACTTACTTCCCCAGTTCCTTCATGTCTTACTCCTGTTCTCAATAAGGCTTCCCTGACCACCCTTGTCAAAATTATAATCCAAACCTCCAGTTCTCTTATCCTACTCAAGTTTTCTTTTTTTTACACAACTGTCAATATATAACATTTTTTACTCCAATTATTGTCCTCACCCCAAAGCTTAGAGAAAGATTCTTTTCTGCTTTGTTGACTGATGTATCCCAAGCACCTTGATGAGAGCCTGTCATCCAATAGGCATTTTATGTATGCTTATTGAAAGAAGGAATGCTATTACCAATTTCAGTTTTGTCTTTTTACATGAATAAGGCATATGATGACTGGAAAAGGAGCATAAAACCCTAAGATGTTGTATATACATTTCTAAACAAGTGCACGTATTTATTAGGATTAGAATTTAAAATATTTTTATTTATTTATTTTTTCCAAGGACAGAGAGAGGGATAGATAGGGACAGACAAACAGAAATGGAGAGAGGTGAGAAGCATCAATCACTAGTTTCTCGTTGCTCTTGCAGACACCATAGTTGTTCATTGATTGCTTTCTTACATGTGCCCTGACCGCGGGCCTTCAGCAGATTGAGCAACCTCTTGCTGGAGCCAGCGACCTTGCGTCCAAGCTGAGGAGCTTTTGCTCAAGCCAGATGGGCCTGCGCTCAAGCTGGCGAGCTCAGGGTCTCGAACCTGGGTCTCCCACATCCCAGTCCGATGCTCTATCCACTGCGCCACCGCCTGGTCAGGCTAGGATCAGAATTTAATGCCCACACTTTTAACTTGCAACTTTATCAATCCCAACCTTTACTCAGTGAATTTGTAAAACCTCATGTTCCACCTATGAAGTTTTTGTACTTTCCTTCAGCACTTTAAAGCCATACATCCTTTACTCTAACACATCTGCTGGTCATTCATTCACAAACTATCTTCTTTGCTCAAAAGTCCAGCATTAGCTGTTTTTATGGAAGCTATTAGAGATGTAACATCTGCAATGCATACACACACACACACACACACATACACACACACACAAAATAGGGAAAACTGATCCAGGAGTGTCACTTGCATTATACACTGTTTCATAGCTCTGCAAGAACTGATTCAGCACATAACTTTCTTTCCACAAGTTAGAAAGAGTTCAAATGTCAGAAACATCGTTTTGTCAGAGTAAACAATGCATGCAAGTTTGAAATAGATTATGCTCAATTCTTTTTTCAGATCTTTTCTAATCACTATATTTTAAAAAACATGTTTGTCTCCTGATTTGATTTTAGAAAGCATTTCCTTTTTCTCTCAAAGTCTGTGTTGTGGTAGACACAATCATAATCCCACCCTCACAACCAATAACCTTTAGCAAAAAAAAAAAGTTAATTTTCAATTCCTGTTTCTCTCCTGTTGTGCACCAACACGAACAGCACAGTTATAGGTATGCATTTTTCAGGTGAGTTTAGTTAATTTGGCATCCCCTTTAAAACATATTTCTATCACTTCCGTCAAAAATGTATGACTAGAGTTCCTTTTTGTGTTTCAGTGGAAAGAAAATATTGTTGAGAGAACTTGTATCCAAGCATAGAAAAAAAAAGAAAAAGAGCTTATTAATGACAGGCATGTAGCTTCCTTGAGGAAAGAGATGTTTTTCTTTAATAGGTCAGCTGATGTCATCAATTATTCAAAGCCCAATTTAGACGTTGTTGTTCTTTAAACTCTACTGGTTAACCGATTTGGGATTAATGTGTTAGCACTGGCCATAAGCTACTTCACCCGCATTTACTGTGAACTGCTCCCTGCTCTGTAGAATTGAGTTCCCCTGGCTCTTAATTAACCACTCTGACCATCCTGTAAGGCTAAGCAGACTGATTAGGCCCACAAGTGAAGCAGCAAACACAGTGATGGCTCTTTCTTATTTGACATGGAGGTTTAGGGGTCTCAGTGGGTATTTTTCTTTCCAAATCCATTTTGTAGCAGTTACTATTTTCTAAATGACTGTTTCTCCTAAAAGAATATTAATACAAATATGTCGAAGCTGTCAACATTCTTGACGCGTGATATACTCATTCAATGGGAAGAAAACACATAAAAATATAAAATAACGAGGACCCAAGACATTCAACCATGGTATCTATGATATTTTGTGGGTTATCCTAACTTCAGACCTAAAAAGACCTATTCAAGAGCTGCAGTGGGCGCCTGTCTCCAAAACTTTTCTGTGGTTTCCCTCCCTCTGCTTGTCCTCAGTTGGGAAATTGTCTGTTATCTTACTTTAGCTTTCCATATAGTTGTTTTGCTACATTCCCATATAGTAAACAAATTATATATAACTATAATAATGTTTTTTAATTCTTCTATCCACGATTAAAAGTAATATTAACACCTTCCAGTGGCCAGTACAGAGCCTAACACTACATACTGCACAATTACAAAGATTTGGAGAAAAGGGAATCCTTGTATACTGTTGGTAGGATTGTAAACTGGTGTAGCTACTATGGAAAACAGCGTGGAGGTTCTCTAAAAAAATTTTAGGAAGAAGTACAATATAACCCACCAATCCCACTTCTGGGTATTTATCCAAAGAAATCTAAACACTAATTGGAAAAGATATATGCACCCCTGTGTTCATAACAACATTATTTTATATAGCCTAGATATATAGGCAATCTAATTGTCCATCGATATACAAATAAATAAAGAAGATGGGGTACATATATGTAATGGAATATTACTTGGCCATAAAAAGAACAGAACCCTTGTCATCTGCGACAACATGGTTGGATTGGACCTAGAAAGTATTATGCTAAGTGTAATAAATCAGACACAGGAATGCAAATACCTTATAAATTCACTTATATGTGGAATCCAAAAAACAAAGTAAACTAGTAAACAAAACAGAAAAAAACCCCTCAGATACAGAGAAGAAACTGATGGTTGCCAGATGGGAGAAAGGTTGGGAACAGGGTGAAAAGGTGAAAGGATTAAGCAGTACAAATTGCCAGTTATAAAACAGTCATGGGGATGTAAAGTACAGTACAGGGAACATAGTCGATAATGTTTTAATAACCATGTATGGTGTCAAGTCAATACTAGACTTACTGGGGAATTACCTTGTAAGTTATATAAATGTCTAATCATTAAGCTATATACCTGAAACTAATATAATATTGAATATCACCTATAATTTAAAATTTTTTAAAAATTCTAAAAATAAACTTTCAGTGAATGAATAAAGAATTCTCTATATTCTTTCTTTGAAATTCCTTGTGATAATACAGCAAATTGAGGATGAATTTTGTAAATAAAGCAGAGAAAATAATTAGGCTACTGCATATCAATTATAGTGTGATTCTATGTAATCCTGTCTTCCTGTTGTAGTATAAAATTATATTTCAGTGATCCTTCAAATTAAAAAGAAAACTTTTCAAAGGAATCATAAAAACAAATTATAGAGAATTTAGTTAAGCCCCTCCTACCCAGATGTTTTTTCTAATATATGTCCAGAGAATCCACATCCTCTCTATATTTTCTAGAGTAATCTAGAACTCACTGGACCTTCACTATAAAGATCAGGTTCTCTCTGCGGTTTCAGTTCCTCAAAACTTTGATTTTCTGTCTGGTTTCATTGCCAACATTTGTCATTGAGTCTTTTCTAGTCAAATACCAGTCCTTCACTATTTTGTTTTGGCGGTAGTTGTATAAAGAGATATTGACTACTCAGGAAAATTAGAATGATTTATTAGAAATCAAATCATCTTTGAAAGTTTTACAAGAAAAAAAGATTTTCCTCTTTCTCTCTCTCGCTCTCTTTGTTTCTCTCATCAACCAGGACAATATGTTGCCCTGGAAAAAAATAATCACTTTGTCCTCATCTGATTATTTTTGGCATCATGTCTTCATTTTTGAGTCTCATAAAATCATTGTAAAGTGGTTTTGTTCAGACAATTAGTAGTCATTTTGCCTCTCCAACTCAGGACTCTTAAGGTTTTCTTCAAAATATGACTAGGATAAACTTTAGTTTTCTTACCATCCTCCTTTCTGAAGCCTAGTCCATAAGAACATTTGATAACAGGTTAAGAAACCACATATTTTCTGCTGAGAAACATCCTGAAGAGGTGCCTGGAGGTAACCAAGCTCTCCTGTCTTACTGTCGCTAAAGCTTTTTCTTTTGCCACATTAAAACAATAAATGGCCTGAAGGCTAAGTAAGGGTTATTATTTTTTTAATGATACTTTGTCTAAGATAAAAGATTTGGCTAAAATGAGTTAAAACCCAATATTAGCAAATGTCAGAATCTGTGGATAGACATATCATTTCAGTTTATAAGTTAGAGCTCAGCAGCTAAATATCCCTCGATAATGAACTAAAGAACAAAGCAGAGGAAGAATAATCTTGGCACAGTGATGGACAGAGAATCAAAATTGATAGGAAATTGAGAGATATACTAATACATAATTTACTATATCCTTCATGTGACAGTATGAAGGCCAATAAGATTTGCTTGAAAATTCTCCTACTTTACGCATCGGCTAACTCTTGTTATATTTTCCTAAAATGTCTAGCATTTATTGACCGCTTATATTGTAGCAGGTGTTATTCTCTGCTCTTTATATGAACTAATCAATGTAATTTTAATAAAGTTTACAGGTAAGGAAACTTAGTCATAAAGTATATAAATAACATGCTCAAAATTACACAACTGATAAATGACTGGAGCAGGATTCAAACCCAGCTGGGCCAGATCCAGAGTATGTGATCCAAACCTCTACACTTCCCTTAACACACACACACACACACACACACACACACACTTATTTATTTAGTAAGAGAGGGGTGAGGGACAGAAAGACAGGAAGGGAGAGAGATAAGAAGCATCAATTCTTTGTTGCAGCATCTTAGTTGTTCATTGATTGCTTTCTTATATGTGCCTTGACCAGAAGTTACAGCCGAGTGAATGACCCCTTGCTCAAGCCAGCATCCTTGGGCTCAAGTAGCAACTTTGGGCTTCAAGTCAGTGATCTTTGGGTTTCAACCAGCAACTATGGGGTCATGTTCATGATCTTATGTTCAAGCTGGTAATCCATGCTCAAGGTAGTGAGCCCATACTCAAGCTGTTGGCCTTGCGGTTTAGACCTAGGTCCTCTGCACATCAGGCTGATGCTCTATCCACTGCACCACCACCTGGTCAGGCTTCCCTTAATCATTATTACTGAACATATTAGTCTCCTGTTGCTGTTAATAAAAATTACCCACACACTGGGTGGCTTAAACAACACAAATGTATTGTCTTATAATACTAGAGGTCAGAAGTACAAAATAGATTTCATCGGTTGGAATCAAGGTGATGGCAAAGCTTCGGCACTTCTAGAGGCTCCTGGGGAGAAGCCATTTTCTTGCTTTTTCCATCTTCTAATGACCATCTGCATTCTTTGGCTTGTGGCTGCTTCCTCCATTTTCAAAGCCAGCAGGGTAGTATCTTCAGAAGTCTATTTCTACAACTGAAGCCTATATACTTTTGTTGATCAATGTCAACCCATTAAATTTAACTTCAAAATTAAAAAATAAAAATGTCTATTTCTGTTTTAGTTATCACATTGCCTTCTCTCTATAACTCTTACTCTCTTTTCTCTGTTATAAGAAGGATACTTTTAACTACATTGAGCCCAACCAGATAATCCAGGATAAACTTTTCACAAAATCTTTAATTTAATCATGCCTGAAATGTGTGATTTATAAGGTATAAATATTCACAGGTTTGGGGGATTAGGACATGGATATTTTGGGGGAACTATTATTCCCCTTGCCACAGTGAGTCACAAACTTGAAAGAGAAATACCTGAATATTAGAATCAGAAGTGACCATTGTGACTCTTGACCTCACTTTCCCATACTTTCTCACACCTGAATCATGAATCATTTCTCAGATAAGACTAAATCAATACTATCGCTCTCTTTATATAGAAAACCTTATTTTGAGGTTGTCTTAGTGTGTATATACTTCATGATTGTGGGCCGTCATTTTAAATACTATTTTTTTTCTTGCTTTGAGACACACACAGATTTTAAGTCAAAGATATACAGCCAAAGGCCTGGCTGTACATAGAGTGTCTTCAGTGTAAAAAAATAAGCTGTTTTCAGATTTGACTGCATGTGGTATTGTCTCTGTGCACAGCCATGATTACAGCTAGCTGGTGGGTAGGGCTAAAGATAGCTCCAGGCAGAAATGCCCTGTCTGTGGCCTTACCAGTTTCTTCTATTGATGTAGACAATTTGAAAGATAAATTTAAGAGATAGAGTAGGATGCCAAGTACTTAGCAAAACTCCACTGCAGAGGAAAACTAAATTCAAATCTAAGTCCAATAATTAGGTATTAGACATTGCCTCAAAAGCAAATTAAATATAATTACCCTCTTTTTTGTTTCCCTCTGCAGAGAATGGAAATGTAGCTGTTATCCAAGTTGGGGGAGGGGGGAGGTATGATGAAGAGTCACATTATGAGATACTGTCAGAAACATTTCCTTTCTGTGGTTCTGGCAGTGATGTCTGCAAGCATTCTGAGCACGGAAAACAAGAGAACCAGGGCCAGCTCAATGTTATCAAGTACTCTTCTTGACAAATATTAAAAATGTATATTGTACTAGGAACAGACTATATTTATATACAAATACATTTTATGTGTGTTGATCTTTTTGTTGTATTTCAGAAGCACATACCTGTTTTTCTCACACACTTCACATGGCAAACACTATTTTTTAAATTTCAGGGAGGCCAGTCAATCAGTGTAATTAATGGCCCAATTAAAATTTTTCCCTGCTACTTTTGCACGTCTCTTTAGAAAACTGTACAAAATTGCAATCAGAGCAAATAAAGACAATTTGCTTTTACTATGAAGTAGCTTAATGCTTTCCTTAAAGGTATGACTTGATTAATTTCTTTTATGAGGCTAAGCTGGATATCCCAAGCAGAAAGATGTCATGCATCTACAGAATATTATTGTTCATTATAATAAAGGCCATGGTAATAACAACCCAATAATGGAATATGAATAGACTTGAGTGCAGTGACACAGTAGAATTTACAGAAGGCAGCAAGCAGCTTTAAAAAAGAGAATTTCATTTATCCCCCAGGAAATGAAATAAAAGGCGGCTGTCTTTCAGTCCCTAGTCTACCTCTGCATGTACATTGGCAGGAGGAGAAGCTCAGACCTATGGCAGATCACCCATACCCTTTCCCAATGGAAGCAGGAAAAAGTTACTCCTATCAGCCTGTGTATAACGTTAGGAATCTGCCTTACTTGTCAGCATTCTGATTCATGACAGTGAACAGAGAGAGTGTGAAGCCTGCATTTCAACAGGTTGGGAAGAGATTAGAGTATTTAGACAGCTTTCATGTCCAGTCTCAACCAGTCTTGCTGGACATAAAAAAAAAAAAAAAACTTCAGAAAATACTCCAGAACTACTGCAGACTCAGACTGAGGCCCAGGGAGATAAATCATTACTTGCTGTAGGTAAGTGTCATGAATATATCATTGAAGCCTACACTAGCAACCATAGGGGAAAATCCTGTTCTTGTGTGTGAATAAAAAACACATTAATCCTAAATAAAATTAGCGATACATGGTGAGGAGAATTTCCACGTCTCTTCTATTGTGCTGGTGAAAAACTACCTAAGGGAGAGAGCATGTGTGTGTGTGTTATGCTTGACAGTGGAATCAGGGGCTATTTTTCTCTGTTCAACAACAAATGTCTCCACCAGTGGGTTTGAATCCCACTCTTAGTAACTCGGCCCTTGATTTGCTTCCTCTTTGGTGATTCTAAACTTATCAAGCGTCTATTATGTTTAAGGAAATGTGCTATCTTATAGAGATATAGATTTAAAAGACAATATGAGCTTTAAAAAAACTATAAAAAAATTTAGACACTCTTCCCCAAAAATGTTATCATAGACTTGTATACAGAGTGTGCAGGGGGAAAGGAGGGTGTTTTTTAAAGAGGTTTTATGTTTCCTGTGGACTTAACATAAGGACTTGATTTTGTGGGATGATCAAGTACTTGACATTTAGAGAAAAAGGGGAAGGGAGACATATTTTGGTTAGAAGGAATAGTGTGCACAAAAACATGAAGCACAAAATAAAGAATATGTTATGTTAGAAGAACAGTTAGTATGTCACAGTGGTGGAATACAGGGCATGTTACTGAGGTGGAGGGGGAGAGACAGAGGAAACTAAAAGGGCCGGCTGGTGAAACTTGCTACAAAAATAAGCTACACAGAAATTTTCAATCTTATTACATATTTATTTAATTTTCTATTGCATATAAGTTGATTTCTGGGTTAGAAACCTAATGTTGACAGGAAGTGGCCAAAGAAGGTGATAACAGAGGCAGGAATAATTAATAGAGAGGAAATGAGGGCAGTCTGAGAGTGAGATGGAGAGGAAGAAATGAAATTGGGAAATATACTAGAGATAAAATTGAAAGTATTTGATGACATGTAAATACATGCATAAAAAGAACTTGCGTTTATTTTGAGTTACTATATAAGCATCGATGTTTTTATAGAGAAAGGTGGGGGAATAAATAACAAAGAGAAGGTAAAGAATTTGGCCAGGAGTAGACTGAGAGATAAAGTCCAGGTGAAGATGTCCAGGATCAAGTTGCACTTGGATTGAATATAAACACTGGGCTAACTCTAAGGATTTGGGGGTCAGCATAATTGTTCATGCTAAAGCTACAAAATGGATTACATAGAAGCACACTTAGCAGACAGGAGTAGAACCCCCAAACCAAGGCTATGCTAATAGGACACAGGTTCATTTTGCTCCGCTCACTAAGTTTCACCTCCAGTTAGTGTATCTGGAAAGAGGGAGGGCATGGATTTGACACATAAGCCAATGCTCAGTCCTCCGACTTTCTTGGGCTCTTCTCTGCATCTTTCTTATCCTTTAGACAAGTCATACATATATATCACGCTTTCCTGAGGTGTCCAAAAAATAACAAGATCATGATACACAGAGAAAAGATTTTGAGTCTCCCATATTGGAGAAAAAAGCAGTCTACAAGCTAAATCTTTCGTGACATGTGTCTCCATGATTGCACCCAAGTTTCTAACTCTGCTTGTCATCCTTTCCAAAAGATCCTCCTAAATCCTCTGTACATATCAACAGTCATCTTTCATGATATAGCACTCACTTCCAAAGAGCTTCATCTTCTAGGTTTCCTAGTGTCCCAGCAAAACATGTTGGCATATCTAGGTTGTTTAGAATAACAGACCTATGGGGCTTTGATAAAAGAATCCAATATGACTGCAAGAACTCCAGGGCCAATCTCTTTCAAGCTCTCCCTGTGAATTCGGTGTGCAAATATGTCTTTTATTATTTTGAGTGTCCGGTGGATAATTGTTGGAATACGAGTGTACTTCATTCCCTAGTATTCAGACTATACCTCTGAGAAACTGTTGATTAAATACACCTGGTCCAAATGAGGTGACTCAGGTTAGACTAACTGCTGTTGGATCTGGGGGTTCAGTTAAGCCTCCAACAACTTCAGTGTGACCCTCCATCATCCACAGACAAAATTGCCAGCAATTGCAATCCACACAGAGTGGAGCCAGAGGTTTGCCCTGTGTCTTTCCAGGTAAATGTTTCTGGTGTTGCCACATATCTCAGTAGCATCAAATCCCTTCTGTTTCTTTGCAACAGCTTACCTAGTGTTTGCACCAGGCTTTTGCATCCATTCAAGCTTCTTATTGATACTTGTTAGTCCAGTGGAAACTGAATTATAATGAAGGTGAGGAGTCATTGAAATGTGTAAATCTACAGACAGAGTTGACAACGGTGGGGAAGGGAGTGAAGAATGCATTCAGGGTAAAGATTTTTAGGATGAGAAACACTGGAAGACATTGGCAGTCTGAGAGAAAGGATATGTGGGGCGGAAGAGATCAAAGTTACTAAAGAGATGGTCTAACTGAGAGTTCACGGAGCGAGAGGAAGCAGGAGTGTTTGGAATGAAGGACTTAAGTGAAAGCATCTGAAATTGTTGGTTCCTCTTCCCCCAAGAATGGAAGAAATGAATGAGTACAATGAGACCATGTGTATGTTTGTCTATCACAGGTCCCAAACTAAAGAAAAGCCTTTTATCCACACAGGGTGTGCTGGTCTGCCCCCTTGCGTACACAGAACCAAGGCTTGTGGGAAACAGAAAAAATGTGAAGTGCTTGCCAATGAGTAGCCAGTACCTCAGCTGGGAAGACAAAACAATAAGCAATTATGATAAATTAATATGTAATGTCCTAAGTTGTTGTAGCGAACTTATAATAATTTTCTAAATATGGCTATCTTGCTCTTGTACTAAAATAGGAAGGAGCTGAAGAGTCACTTACAAATATAAAAGCTTTTTACAGGAAAAGAAATGTTAAGTGCAAAGAAATTGTGGTAGAATGAAAACCCTAATTTGTAGGATTATAGAATTAAAAGTGTTTTACTTCTGCTCTTACTTGGATGACTGCATATTAACTTCAGGCATTTGAGAACTGTAGAAACCAGAAAAATACTAGAATGATTTTGGACCAGACTAACCAGCTTCAGAAATATTTAATTAAAACTGATATTAGAACTACATATAATAATAAATATGGCCATTATACAAAAATCACAACCATGAATCCTTGAAATACCAACATTAATTAAAGGATAGGAAGACAGGAAAAATATCTAGATCTGACATTGAAACTCAATAGTTAAACCTCATTAAGAGATGTTATATGTGGCCTATTCTCTCTCTCTCTCTCTCTCTCTCACACACACACACACACACACACACACACACACACAAACACACAGCAGGAGAGTTTGACACAAATCTTCCCACAGAAAGAGTCTGTGGGATATCTCCTGTTGGGAGTGCACATTCAGTTCTATTTAGGCTGGAGGATCTGGGTTCCATTCATAGCTCCAACTAGACCTTGACTCCCAATTTTCACACTGAAAATGTATTGAGTTGCCACAATAAATATTATCTTGTGAAACTCTTCAAGCTTGATAGATAAGAATCTGATAATCACTCAATGACATGTTGCTTAAATTGGCAAACCAAGCCAGCAGCAATGCCATGAGGTATATAATGGCAAAATAAAAATGAAGGCCAAGAATAACACTGAAACATTTCTGGGCATGAATCACCGTGATTAGAGAACTAACAATTGACCCTTGAACAACATGGGTTTTAACTGTGTAGGTTCACTTATACACAGATTATTTTTCAATACATATACAATTGGCTCTCCAAATCCTTGGGTTTCCAATCCAAAGATTCAACAAACCATGAATCAAAAACAGTACTTTTATTCCAGTTTGGAATTTGCAGACGCAGAGACCAACTGTATACATTGTTCTATGCCATTTTATATAAAGGACTTGAGCATCCGTGCATTTGGGTATCCACAGTGTCCTAAAATCACTCCCCTTAGATATCAAGGGGCCGTAGTTAAGTTTTAGGGGCATCAAAAGTTATACATTGACTTTTGACGGCCCAAGGATTGGCATCCCTAATGCCTACGTTGCTCAAGGATCCACCATATTTGATAGGCAAACACACAACAGGTTTTGAGACAAACTAAAGTAGATTTATTTCCTGTTTTAACTGGGAAATATCCAGGGTTAGGAAAAGTAGGTTTACAGTTGCTCATATGGAAAATAATATAGTAAGTAAATAATACTACAAGAGTAAACTGGGCTTCATGTACTCACAACTGTAAACCTATTTTTGTTCTAACCTGTATATGTTTCTCATCTGTTTTTCAGATAGACATAATCTTTATTCCTTCCTATGAGAATTACTATTTGCTTCAGAGCAGCTGACTGCCATTCTCGGTGATATACAAGCTGTTCGTGGCAGGTAGGAGTGATCCTGTGCCCTGCAGAGAGCTAGTGAGATCTGGTCAGAACTTGGCTGAGAAAGGCAGCATCATAGAAAGCTTTCTTTGTAAAAGAGGATGGATGCAGGAGTTTCTATTCTCTGCTGCTTCTTTCTGTGTCCCATGCAGATATAATGGTGAGATCTGCAGCAGACATTGTGTGACCGTAAGACAAGCATGGAGACAAAAACCAACATTCTGAGATGACAAACCAGAAAGGAAGAAAGATCCTAATTGGGTCCTTGAACAAATAAACACTACCAGCAGTGAAACTCTGGATATCTTGTTATTTAAGAAAAAAATATATCCCAATGTCTAAACTTTATTTTTTCTTAAACATATCAAAGTACATTACTAACTGATGCACCATTGGTTTCCCTAATTAGTAAGGTGTTGCTCATTTTCTGGCCACATTCTTGTCTTTTGCTTCTCTGACTCTTAGTATGCCAGAGAAGGCCAGTCTAAACTCCTCATAACATCCTGCCCCAAAATCTTTATCCAATTCCCTATCAGCTGTTGTTGTAATTCCATTGTCTTACTTCTTCTATCCTAGCAACCACTCTCACCCTCTTTAACCTCTACGTCTTCTACAAGTTAGATGTATTTAAGTTAGTTCATCTTCACATTACCTCTAACTCCTACACAGTTATCACAGAAAAAGTGACTCTTTATCCACGCCTACCAGCACAGTCCCACCTCACACTAATGCCATGACTAATCCCACTTCCATTTAGCCATTTACCAGTAGTTATTGAGTCCATGATGTTCCACACAGTGTGAGTGGAACAGAAAAGATAATCGTTTTTAAGTTTTCGAACTTCAAAAATAGAATACCTATGTTCAAATCTTGGGACTTTGAACAGTTTATTAAACTCTCTGTACATCAATCTCCTCATCAGTAAAATGAGAAAAACATTATCACATATATTTTTTAGAGTTTTGTGAGTATTGACTGAGTTCATTCATATAAAATGCTTAGCACTGTAGGCTCATCATAAGAACTCAGTATTATTTATGGGCCATGGCATTTACAGCTATATAATCTATAATTCTGACATCAAGAATTTAAAACAAATATGGGGCAAGTCTTGATAAAAATTACCATTTAAGGTAAAATATTTGTGCTAGGAAAGTTAGGACAAAAAACAGTATTTCCAGCTTGGGTGATAAAGACCTAAGAAGAGGGAGATTTTGAACTTAAGTCTTGAAAATAACGTATACAGGCCTTCTCTTTCCCCTCATTTGTGCAGTTTGCTCTAAGTCTTCCTTGGTCGCAATCCCTCCAGCTGGATGTGATTCCCTTTACTCTGGTAACATGAGTGTTACGCTAAATAGTTTGGGGGTGGAGAGATGATGAGAGCCAGTGGAACTATCCAGAGATTGGACACAGAGCACTAAGATGCAGCTCTATCTGCTGCAGATGCTTCCATGGGCTCCTGGCTGCAGCCAGCTCTCTGACGCCCTTCAGGATAAGGCTTCTTTCATTCCTCTTCCAGCCCCTTCCTTGTAGATCAGGCTGACCAATTGATCGTAGAGATGGGATAGCTTTGGTGTGAGTCCTACCAAGAGTACAGGAAGGGCAGAACTAAACTTCTATAAACTTTCCAAGTGCAGCTGGAATAGTAGGTGACGAGCTGAGCAGAGTCTGAGTCGGTCTGGGGAGGACCCATGCTGCAGGGAGGCGCTGTGACACACTGGCTGATCCCAGAAGGCTGGACCCACTGCACTCCTTCCTTCTAACGTGGTGCTCTGGTTCAGGGTGCATGGGACAGGAAGTCTTTCTTCAGTGGTATTTTAAGAAAAGGAAATCTGCCTGACTAGGTGGTGGCACAGTGAATAGAGCGTTGGACTGGGAGGTGGAGGACCCAGGTTCAAGACCCGAGGTCGCCAGCTTGAGCGTGGGTTCATTGGGTCCAACTTGGGCCCAAGGTTGCTGGTTTGAGCAAGGAGTTACTCTGTCTGCTGTAGTGCCCCGGTCAAAGCACATATGAGAAAGCAATCAGTGAACAACTAAAGTACCGCAACGAAAAAAATTGACGCTTCTCATCTCCCTTCCTGTCTGTCTGTCCCTATCTGTCCCTCTCTCTGACTGTCTCTGTGAAAGAAAGAAAGAAAGAAAGAAAGAAAGAAAGAAAGAAAGAAAGAAAGAAAGAAAGAAAGAAAAGGAAATCGCTCTGTATTGTGGTTTAGTATCATACCCCAATGTTACAGTGCTGCCATTTAAATACACAGCCTCCAGCTAGGAAGCACACAGGTTAGAACTTGCTCCAGAGTCCGTCACAGGATCCCTCTGTTGTCTAGTTATTAATTACCCCATTATGGCTAAAGTTATACATATATATGTATATATACATATATATGTAAATTTCCAAAAAAAATATATATGCATATGTTAGGTGTAGTGACCTTCCTCATACCCATTACCTAGCTTTAACAATTATAATCAATAAAGCAGTTTTTTAAAAAGTCACTGCAAATACATGTGTCTTGTTAGGCTACTCACCTAGGACAACTTGCTCTATATTTATAAAACTAAAAATATATGTAAATAAATGATTATAAATATTAATCTAAAACTTAAATATTTATATAAATACTTGCCATCTATTTACATAAGTAAACACCCTAGTGAGCTTTCACAGAACAAGGAACATTTGTCTTCAGGTGATTTTCTGTCTTCGACATCACCGAGAATCAAGTAGCAACCTCTGGGAAAATGCGAGAGTGCGCACGCGCGTGCGCACACGCACTCACACACACACACACACACACACACACACACACATTTCATCTCTGGCAAGGCACCAGGTCATGTATCTATTCTTATTTGATTGGTCACATAGCTTTAGTATCAGTCTGTATCCAGGGGTTTATTTCACACTTAAAATTCGCAACCTCTCCCATTATGTTGCTCTCCTCACCTCTCTCCCCAAGCTGCTAGAAGGACCTAGAACTGAGAAATTGTTCTTTTGCCTATGTCAGAGCCCCAGGGTTGCACTGAGTGACTGTAAAGCTCACTCCTTGCAGCCTCGCCCTCTCTGTGTTCTTTTCCCTGCCCTCTGCCACCTCCTTTTGTTAGTTTAGTCCATAGATCTCACCTCCACAAGACTGAATGTAGGGGTCACAACCTGTTCGACTAATCACCTAGAATCAAATGCACAGAGTCAGCAGTTAATCTGTGTCCTAAAAGCCTGGTTCAAAGATTCACAACCCTTGCCACCTACACTCCTATAGCACGAGCATCCTCTCTGCAGACATGCCACTCGTGTGCACAAAGTCGCAACTGCATCCTGTTGCCTGGCACCTCAAATTCATACTCAACTTGAACCCTTCTGCCTAAACTCCTGCCCCTTTCACAGCTGATATCTTCCCTCTCACAGAGAATCTTTGATCAACTAAAACGAAGCCATTCTCTGTTCCTCATCAGCACACTTTATTCCCTCTTTCATTTTCTCTACCAGCAGTCTTTCATCTCCTTCCACATACCCCTGTGGAAATACGAAGCCAGCTGGCTAGCCTCTCATTCTCTGCTCAGGGGGGCTTTGGGACTCACGTACTTCCTTTAACTTCCATTTCTCTTTCTTCAGCAACACTTTGTTCGGAAAGAACTCACCTTCCTTCCTGAGGGTGTCTGTTTTCCTAACTGGAACTAGACCCTTGAAGGCTCTTGCCTTTTCCTTGTGCCATCTGGGCCTAGCATAGAGCTCCTCATTGGAAACACGCTCAGTAAATGGCATTGATTGATAGGCAGCAATAAAGACTTTGTTTTGTTTCATTTTTATGATTGCAACTTCTCCCACAAAAAGAGGATGAACCCCTGACCTCCAAGTTTGCTGCCCTTGTTATTTAACATGCAGCGCAATAATATATGCCTAAGTGTGTTTTCTTCCATACTTCACACCACTTAGACTAATGAGAGAAATTCATCACTTAGGTGCTTATTTCAATCATGATATACTAGAAAGTGCTACAGGGAAATGAAAACAAAAACCCATAGCTATAGCATGCTTTCCAAAATAACAGTATCTGTCCTTTTTTATTTAATAACAGAAAAAAGGAAAAGAAAAATACTCTATGCTGGCAAGGGACAAGTTCAGGTATCTGATGGATCTTTTTGTCAGCTGTTCTTTTCTACAGAGTGTTACGCACCCTTTACCAGAAATGAACACTGCTCTCACGTGTACAGCAAGACCTGGGTGGCTTGCGGTGGGTTGCAGGCATTTCAAAGTCATTCTTCTACGTTTCTGCCTGTGTTGTTCAAGTGCCTATTTTCAATTTGCAGTTGTGCCTGGGGAAAACGTTTTGATTCTTGATTTAGAATGTGCACTCCAGAAGGTTCCAAGAGGATTTCAGGCAGAGAGATAAAGCCCGTCTCTTTATGCTTCTTTGCAGCATGTGCTCTGTGGCAATAATACATACCCCATACTGTGTTTAAATCTCCAGCTATAAGAAAGTCGGTCCAATTCCTATCTGCTGAGTCTTTTGACATGCAAGTCCTGTTCCTTGAGGAAGCAAGCCTTTCTCTCTCATTCTCTGTTTCCCACATTGTACATGCTTTCTTAGGAAAACTGGCGTGAAAGGCACAGGAGAAACTAAAACTGCAATGAAAGAGTCAGCTGTAAATAGTTTATCTGACGCTGCCGACTGTAGTAAAAAAAAGTCCCTTTTTAAAATGAAGATAATAAGGCTCTAGTTCTGTGCTTTGAACAAGGGTGAAACAAACATTCGGGCACCAACCAGCCGTGTCACAAATTACCTAGGCCAACTAAGGGTCTGCAAACTCTTTTTCCTGGGTAATATAATCTGCAAATAAATCAAGTCCAAGAAATCTGAGTGAAAGTTAAAATACATAAGCTAAGACTGTTAAGCCAAGAACATACAATCAGACTCTGTCTGTAGCCAGATGGGTTTGATCTCACCTCAGAAAAAACTTTCCATCTAACAAATCACTAAAAAGGCTTGCAAAAATTTTACCTCTCTTGCCAAAATATGTCTTTCGTCGCGTTAGCAAAGTGCTGTAAGCTCCTTGGAGAAGGGATTCGATATTTATGCAGAATGTTGTCATCTACATGCTGGTATTTACTTGATTTTATTTCATAACATTTTTCTCCCTAACGAAACTAGCTGGATTGAATTTCAAAATCAAGCTTTCTTTTAGGTGGTGGTGGTGGGAAATGGAGAGGTTGAAGAGCATCAAATCAAAATCTGATGAAGTTTCTAATGATCAAATAAATAATCACTTGACATTTATTGCCATGCTTGGCAATCCGCAGAAATGGAATAGAGCAGAGATGCCCGAAGCTCCATTTCCCATAGATTTACATTATGCTACCACACGGAATTAAGCTGACATAAGCTCTTTAAGACCCACGAAAGCAGCAGATTTTATATACAACTTGTTTAGATTCCCTCCCCCGCCCCCTTCTCCATGACCCCATATTCCCTGAATGACTTTTTCTCTCCATTTTCAACTCCTTGTTCTTTTGAGAGGCCTGCTGGAGCCTTCCCTTCATGTCATTTCAGGCTATAACCCTGTAGTTTGAGTTTATCTTAGCTGTAAAATGCAACAGTAATTTATATGCTCCCTTACCCCAGCCTCCTCAGAGGCACTGGCTGCCAGCTGTCTACCCAGCAGTTTAAAGAAAGGGCTGTAATGAGCGTGAGTGCGGTGGGGGGAGGGGGCGGCGCCACATCAGAGCGCTTTCTGCTTCCTCGCTGAGGACTGGATCCACATAAATGGCATTTTCTGGTGCTGACTGACGCTTGGTAACCTCCGTCCTCTCCTCCAGCCCCACTTTCCCCCCTCCCGCCTCACACCAGCCTTATGGGGACAGGTTTTCTTGTTGCTTCCTTTCATGTCTGAGCCAAGGAGAACAGAGCAAAGAGATGAGACGCAGCCTGGGGCAGCTGTGATGTGGCGTGGGGTGTGAGTTTCCAGTGCGCACCTTGTCCCGCTCTATCAAGAATCTGCTCTTGGAACTGGGAGACAAAGCTTCCCAGTAGCTTAATGCACTAGACAGTCAGATTTCAGCTGGGCTATTGCGGGGATATTTTTTTATGTGAATTATTTGAGGTTCCTTTTCATTTTAAAAATATTCCAGCAGTAGGCTTATTTGCCTCTTGTTTTAAAAAAATAGGGCAGAGTAATTTTTGCCTTGAAATTAAAAATCAATTCCCCTGGCTCTCTCTCTCTCTTTCCAATTTTAGGGGGTAAAACATGCCCTCTTTCGTGTACAGGGGCACGCACAAGAAGTTCAGGGATGCAATTCTTCACAGAGCAGCCACAGAGGATTTTTCTTGCACACTGCTAAAATTATATGGCTCTCTTTTGCCAGTCATTGTAAAAAAATCTATTTCACAGAAAGGAAAGAAAAGATTTGGAACTCTCTATATGTTCAGTGTTAAAGCTGTCACAGTGTAGGTGATGGAGATAGATCCTGAAAAAGGATCTGATTCCTGCTCTGTTAACAATTTTGAATGTGTTGACTATTAACATCTCCAGGGAAGACCTTGTCACTTTAGGATTCATATCTCCCACATCTCCCTTTAGCTTTGTGTAATGTTGATTTTTGACCAGAACTGGTACATCTCCACAGATATTGGCAAAACCAAAGCTATGTATGAGCTGTGTTGAACAAGGCTGAGCTCCAGCTCAGCTGAATGCAATTTAAAGGAAGGGGGCGAGAGGGCAGCAGTTAACTCTTGTAGAACTTGGCCTTCCTTGATTCAGTCACAACAGAAAGGTTTTTCCATATTATTTGTCTTTTCTTAGTCAAGTCCTTTGGCCACATTGTACTTTCTACTGAGAAATAATTCACCAGTCTGACAAAGACTTCAAATATCTTCGTTTTTTGTGTTGGGGGAAGGGGCGCTCTTATTATTTATTCTTCAGCTGAAAAAATGTAGGAAAGATTTTTATGTTTAGGAAATGTAAATTTTCTTAAGGTTTCACCATGAAAATAATAGCTTCTATCTGACTGTTTAACATAATAGCTTTGTGATGTGTCGTTATAACTACAATTTGAGGGGAATTCACAGAGAGGAAACAGAAGCAAACTAACTGGAGTATACTATTTCTCTATTACTACTGTTATGCTCTCATCAATAGATAAGTTGGAGTCTCTTTAACATACTTTCCCATTTCTCTTTAAAATGGTACTAGATTTATGAAGAAGGAAAGTATAGCAGAAAGACCCATGTATTTCTGGTATTTACTAAATGTATGACACAGCCATTTTACTACTGAGAAATTACAATGTGAATGTACACTGCTCACAAAAATTAGGGGATCAGGGAACGTGCAGATACTCTGGTACTTCCAGCCTTTTGTATAGTGAATTTTCACCAATAAAATAAAAGTTGGCTTTGCATCTCATTTGCATAATCAAATAACTTTCCTTGACTTGTCATTTGCTTTTCTGATGTTCTTGTTTAATTAAAAAAATCAAATAACTTTTTTTATCGCTTCATATTCATTTTGAAATATCCCCTAATTTTTGTGAGCAGTATACTTACTGGTTCTAAGGCCTTCAAAGTACAAAGGTCCCAGAAACTGTCTCTACCATAGGAAGTTCTATAAGAAATAGAGAACATACATTGGATAACCCAAAGAGATACACCCTATCCTTCTTATATATTGGCCTGGAATCAGAGCCGTTTTCCAAACCCAAAGCAATATGCAACATAGTGACTAGAAAAATTGTAGGACAAGAAGACAGGCCAAATCTACCACTTTCTAGAAAATTTTTAGCATAAATAAAAGGAATTGCACCTCCCACATTTTGGTTTTGATGGACGTTGGGAAGTAAGAGGGTAACAGTGAGAGGAAATCATTTCATCTAAGGAAGCAAGTGAATCATTGGAATTTCTGTATGTGATATTATACTGTAAGACATATTTCAAGAATGCAGCATTTTAAAACCTGGAAGTGATTGTTGATTATGTTAAGTCAGCATTTGACTTCAGTAATATTTAAACATAGATGATTTACTTGAAAGAAATTATGCCAAATTAATTGTGCTTTTCTGTTTGTAAAAAGTTTAATCTACTTTTATATTTTAGACTTGGATACACTATAAACTAAAGTATTTCAATTATAACAAACCCAAACAAACAGAAATATACAACTCCCTGTAAAGGTAAGATTAGCACAGTCACTGCTTTCTAGCAGGAGAAACATCATAAAGCAGAATTTAACAGAAAAAAAAATAATACAGGATAAAGGAGTAGAAATGATTTTAAAAGATGTCAGGAATAGATTATGCTAGAGAGTGACTAGCCGAATTTTAACATCTCCAAAGCATGCTCACTCCTTTGGTTCTGAGCAGGATCCCCAGAGAAAGAGAACAAATGAAACAAAGTACATGACATCAACTTTAGAAAGGACTACATAAAGAATAATGGAGTAGAGCTTGGGCAATAATCAGGATGACTCATTTATCCATCTCTTTCCAGTTTAACGTCTTTTGCACTAACCATAGTTTGAGGTTAATGTTAGAGTTCAAAAAGAAACTCTACAGCAATGTGTAACATGGTATGAGCCAAATCTTTGCCCAGTCTCAATCAAAAATTGCCCTTTAGATTAACAAGACATTTTTGGCACATTCACACTATGTGCGGTAGTGAATTATTCATTGTGATTGCTGACAGAGTCAATGCTAACATCGAGAACCAAGTTTCATATCACGGGGGCTGTTATCACCCTTACCTAAGTTAATAAGTACTAATTTGACCTGACAGGTGTCATTCATCACAAACTCCTTTAAATAATTCTACAAACTTAGGTTCTTTTAGCCTAAGTACATATTGACACACACACAGAGACACACACACTCACACATGTATAAACACACATACGCAAACATACACAGAGAGCCTAACATTGACTGAAACTATTCTTCTCTAAAATGGAAATTTCATTTTGCACCTGAGTTAACCGAAGAGCCACATGGGCCAAATGTTTTTCCTCCACACAGAAGTGTAGCAGGTAATAAAGCTATCTTTGTAGTCAACTGAAAATTCACTATGTAAAAAAAGCACTAATTTGGCAACTATGTTAAACACACATTTATATTAAAGTAGTTCCGGCCCTGGAGGAGCTTATAACTAGCGAGGAGGGAAAAAAGCTTACAAAATTTGGAAAACCACCAGTCACAGTCTGCAATAAGTGCCTAACGAGCGGTGTAGAGAATAAAGGCTCTCAAACTGCAGAGGAGGGAAGCATTGTCTTAGGCTGGTGACCTGGCAAGCATTTGTATAGATGAAAAGTTATGGATTTAAACTTGGAGAAAGGATAGGTATCCAAGAATAATGGCAAGGCAGGCCAAGCAGGAGGCAGATGGGTTTTAATAACAGATGAGAACATAGAACACTATAGATAATAACAGGGAGATTACACATGGGTGACAACTGTTGAAGTGAATGATGAGCAAATATTTATTAAAATACTACGGACACGAAGCACTGTCTTTTTTATTGGGAGTTAAGAAGTGATGAGGTCTTTGACATCTTTGGGAGCTTAAAAAAAAAAAACTTTTCTCCCACTTTCTAAATTCTTCTAGCTGGGTTAATAATCAAATGAACATTAAATAGATTAACAGGAGAAAATGTCCCCAAAATTTATTTTATAAATGCACAATTTAGAGCGGAGGTTTGCATAATGAGACCCCCCAAAAAGTACTGGACATTTGAGGTTTATCTGCCATTATGGAGCTAAAGAGAAAGGGGGGTTGTCATTTGGAACTTCAAAGAGCAGGAAGGCAATTCACATAGAGATAGAAAAGCAAATGTTTGATAAATACATGTTTCCTGGGCTTTCTGTAGTAATGTAGCACAGAGAGAGGACTTAGAACAAACAGGCCTTGAAAGGTTCCTCTCTGTCCATCACACACTAGTTTATAAGAAACTGTAGTTATCTGTGATAGTACCTTCCTTCCTGCAGCAGGGCCTCTATCTAAATTTCTTATAGCATTTAAGGGGGAGGTCAAAGGTTTTTCCTGAATCCTTTGTTCCTTAACAACCAGTTTAAAATCAATTTCCCAAAAGGTATATTGTATGTGGGTGTGGGTGTGGGTGTGGGTGTGGGGGTGTGTGTGTGCAAACTCTGCTTCCTGTCACATCTGAAGATCCCTAATAATAAAAACAAACCCCACTGAACAGCATGACCTAATAGCCCTAGGTTCCAGGTTCTGTCCTGGCTCTGTGTAAACCACAGTTGTCACAACCCATCATGTCTCACAAAATAATAAATACACAGCCACCTACATCATAAGGACCACATATATTCCATATAATTACCCTACCCTGTTGGTTCAGAGGTAGAGTGTTGGTCTGGTGTGTGGATGTTTCGGGCAATTACAGTCAGGGCACACAGGAGAAGCGACCATCTGCTTCTCCACCCCTCTCCTTCTCCCTTTTCTCTCTTTCTCTTCCCCTCCCATAGTTATGGCTTGATTAGTTCAAGTGCATCAGCCCTGGGCACTGAGGATGGCTCTGTGGAGCCTCAGCCTCAGGTGCTATAAATAGCTCAGTTGCAAACATGGCCCCAGATAGGCAGAGCATCAACCCCAGATGAGGGTTGCCAAGTGAATCCTCATCAGGATATATGCAGCAATCTGTCTCTCTATTCTCTTCTCAAGTTGGAAAAGAAGAAAAAAAATTCCACATGAATACCTTGAGAGCTTACTATCTCTAAACCACCATGTCAGTTCTGCTGAGAACTGAGAATGTGGCTGGTAATTAGAACAAGAAAACAGACTTAAAAAGTGGCTAAGAGCATGGGCTTTGAACACTTTTGACCTGGGCTCATGTTCTTTCACTTCCTAATTTGCAGCCATGGACAATTCAACCTCTCCCACCTCCTTCTCCTCATCTTTCAAATAACAGTAACACCTACTTTCTAAAGCTTTTTCTGAGCCATCTATCACAAAATTCATAAAAGCATGTATTAGTGTTAAAAAAATGTTAGCTATTACAAAGAACACCCCATAAACCTAAACTCATTCTCTGTGACTCGTACCCTCTTTCTTCTCTCCTTTATGAGTTAAGTAGACTGATTTCCAATTTGCTTTTCTGTTTGGAATGAGGGAGGGTTAGGAGGTAGAGAGAATCAGGTTAAAAGTAAAAAAGGAAAGAGAAAAAAGGAACAAGAGTAGCTAATGTTATTTGGAGCATGCTGTTTCCAGGCATTGTTCTGAGCACCCTACATGTATGAATTCATAATGATGGCACGTTATTTCAGTAAAATCATTATTTATACAGGTTGTGAATCTAATAAATTCCTATATATTTTTCAAAAAAATGTAACCCAAAATAATACTGGCATATGAAACATTTTGGCTGTGTACAGAAAGTTTAGGACAAGACAATGAGTAGACTCTACCTGTGTTATAAACTATTTTGTTTCACTTTGAACCTGTGTCTGTATTGAGGAAAAACAAGATGGCCACACATATCCTCACTGGGAGAGAAACAGGAACTCTGTGATAATCTATGCCAGGAGTTTATATGTAGCAAACCAAATGAATATATAAACTAATCCAGACTCCCAGAGTCCTGTTTTTCACACTTGGGGATTCTCCACGTTGTAATGTGTAATTACATATAAATTAAACAGTGAGGAGGAGCAGTTTTAAGCAAAGGTGCCATCCTTGATCTTTAGATGCTAGATGTTGTGTGTAAAATTTACCTTTCTCATTAGTAATCAGAAATAAAAAGCTTCATCTGCAAAGAGCATGACTGCTTGCCAAAACTGCATGTGCTTTTAAAATTAAGGTTTTGGTTTTTCTTTTCCTTTTTTTTTTTTTTTCAAAATGGAAGAAAACATATTGGAAAAAAATATTTCATTTCATTGGTAAATGTCTGGTTTTTAGGAGAGATTTCTGGGTGACCATAATAATTTTCCTTAGAAATCATGTAGTACTTTGGACAATTGGAATTATTCCTTTTTTGTTGTTGTTAATTTTATAAATTTGGACTCACAGCCCATACTGATTATATAGTTATTGTCTAAAAAACTGCAGGACACAATTTTATATTTCTTGAAATAGGACTTAAGAAATCATCTGACGTATATCTGGACCTCAAATAGTATTTGCCAAACAATAAAGTAAGATATTAAAAGCAAATAAATAGGAAATATATCATTTGTAGTTCTCTTAATATGGAGAGCTTCAAAACGAAGGGCCAATATTTGCCAAAATAGCAGGCACCCTAAATCACAATTATCGCAAAAGTAAGCTTGATTTGTGGTGATTGTTGGACTCAGACAATAATTTTAATTCAATGGTTACCTCCTTGTATATTGGCTTTTGGAAACTATACTCATTGAATGATCTAAGACTTACAGGTCCCAACACATTCGGAGTTTAACCAGTTACTCCTGGCAGCAAAAAATGTAGTCTCCATTCTCAGCAGGGAGTTTTCCTTCTTGGCCAGAACTTTGAGCTCAGGGTACAAATTTGAGATAAATCAATAAAAATATCTACACTAGAGCTTCCTTGTTAGAAAGAAAGTAAAAAACAAGGTAGAGAAAAATGAGGTTTGATGTTTCCTTTCTTCTTACAATTCTCTTTTGTCTTTTCCAGGCTATCACTTGCTCATCTCATTTTTTTCTATTTTCCTAAATTTTCACATTTGATATCATAGCTAAAGTCTCCCCAGCTTCATTATTTTCTGCTTCATTATATCATTCTTCTAATTCTTCTTTGAATCCACTCCCTTTCTAGATTATCAGATTCATTTTCAGACCTAATAGATATGTGGATGTATGTGCATTTATACACACACATACAAATTTGTAATTAAGATAACTTCAAATGGCAGAAGTTGGGGTGGGCTGACCAGGGAAAGGCAGGTCATGGTTACCGTGTCTAAGAGCAATAGTGTATTGATGAGGAACCAGAGACCCATAGGGTTCAATCAGCCTTCGATCTTCTGGAGGCTTATTGCTGAGCCAGAAGCTGATCCCAGACTTCTTGACTGCAAGGATCTGTCTGCTATGCAATGCTAGAGTCTTTCCAAAAACATCAGAAGAAACATTAATAGAAGGTTCAAAATTAGTTTTCAGAGCTGTACTTCTTCCAACACCAATTCACATGTCACATGAATATCTGAAGATAAATGAGATTGCAAAGTTTGAGGCTCAGAAGAAAAACAAAGAGAAGAAAATGAATACTTCAGAACGGAGTCAGATTATGTTACACTACACTCTTAGCCTTGGGTTCAAGAAGTGAAGTCAGGCAACGCAAAGGAACGACTTGGTTTAGAATTCCTCTGAATTCCTTTAGTCCCTGAGGCCAGTTAAAGGGAAATGATCTGACTGTTCTGCATCTGCGAATGATTGAAGGCAAATGGGAAGCATTGCATGAGTTCCTGTTCCAGAAATATATAGTGCACACGACTATTGTGAAAGTAAACACTGCAAGTCGCAGTGGACCCACTCTTGTTAATAAATGCACAGACACCTCCAACATATGGGCAGCTGATGCTGGAACAGACAGAAGGAGTTACCAAAAATGTGTCAGAGAGAAAACACAAAAATAATTTATTACAAAGATGTGTGTGTGTTCCTGTGCGTGTTAGTTCCTACGTTACCCTCAATATTTAGTCTAGTATAAAGTAGAAGAGAGTTAATATTTACAATGAAACACACTTGAGAAATCTCCGACCCTTCCGCCTGCTTTAGTTCTCTAAACATTCTCCCCAGGCAGTCTGTATGATGACATAATACAAGTCTGCTTACAGGCATTTAAAACCAACATTACTGGCATGTAGTATTAGAAAGATTCACAAATGGACTTGTAATGGACTGTGATTAAGTAGAAATAAAATTTGTGTTTACCAAGGGGTGTGACTTACAACAGAAAGAGGTAAAGTGAGGCCAAGCTGTTTGCACTTATCACACTCGATTAAACTATAAATTAATGCAAAATGTACATTTACCCTGCCCCAGTATGCCTATACTCATGATGTTTGCTTTTGATCTTTGTGAACTAGAAAGTCAAGTCTGTAAGAATGGGACATAAGCATGAAGCCGGCAGTGGTATTGGCTTTGGGCCAGCAGGACTTCTTGAATCCAAGTGTTGAATGGAAATCTACCTTGTAAGCCAGATGTGGCCTGAGCCAGAAATTTCTCAGGCTCAACTCCTACTTAGGTTTGCTAGAGATGTTAGAGTCAGGAGCCAGGGAAGGAAGGAAGGGAGGGAAGGAGAAAGGAAAGAAGGAAGGAAGGAATGAAGGAAGGAAACACAAACACACATACACACACACAGACACACAGAAAAAGAGAAGAAAAAGGGAGGGAGGGAAGGGAATGAGGGAGGAAAAACTCTTTTTAGAAAAAATAGCTTTAAAGATAATGAAGACATAGGTTGCACTTTTTGCATTTCCCACATGATAGGTAAAAATAACTAATAATGAATAATTAATAATGATTAAATTAATCTATTAAATAGCTAATAATAATTAAATTAATGTATTTAAAATTATATCCTCCCACTCTTATGACTTTTCCCAAACCACCAAGTACCCAGCATGCTCTCCTTATGTCCAAGGACAGACCAAGACCTACTATAATGTTTACTCTGATGATCTGTACGTATTATTATTTTCTCTGGGGTTAATCCCAATAAGGCATTTTTTTTTTTGCTTGGAAAAACAAATTGGCTCACCTTCAATTCTGAATCTAGAAACTCTGAGAATTGATTTACGTTGTACAATACTGTTGCTCTATTATATTTTAGATTATTTAATAAAAAATTTACAAATCACTTTTTTGGGAAAATGCATATACTGTAATGTCAACCCAAGATAATAATAACTATTTGAATATTATCTATTCCAATAGAGCTTTTAAAATGAATAATATGAATTGACCTTAAAGATAATGTATAACTCTTAGAGCATTTTGGAATGGTTTCCATTTTGTTCTTAAGTACCTTCAAAACTATGTCAAGTAAGAGAAGAAAAAGTAATAATAAAGAGATTTGTTGGATTCGTGTTCATGTCACATTCATGAGCCTGTGAAATTGTTTTTGCACGGGAATCTAAAATGCTAGACTAGTTCTTGGCATAACTCAAAAGCGAGCACTTATTTATTCACACTCCTTGGTCTCTTCCAAATATAAAGAGAGCAGCTTTGGAAATGCTTCTGCAAGCAAAATATCTTTAAGAGAAAATAATCCTCAACTTAATTCTAGCTACAGGACTTAGATCCATTTAGAGATGTCTGGGTCTATTAATACGAAAATGTTCTTACTAAGGAATTGAGTTTTTGTTTTGAAAAAAACAATCTGACATAGAAGTTTTTGCTTTTTGTTTTTAATAAAAGGTGTAACACAACAACCTTTTCCCTTATGACTCAGGATCTTCCATATGTGAGCAGTGAAGAGAATCTCTGTAGCCATAAAGCACCCAGTTGATGTGACCAAGTCCTTTTTTCATTGTGAGATTTACATTGCTCTTGGGCCTTCCACCTTGGAAGGAAGTCTATCCTTTCTTAAAGCTCAAGTAAAAGCCAACCCTTTCTTTGACTTTTCTTAGTAAAATTGATGCATACTAGAAATATCCAGTGCAATATGTTAAATACTAAGTTTTAAAAAAATAGTTAATTTAACAGTTAATAACTAATAATAGCTAATTGGTAGTTAATAATAAGACTGATTGGGTTTTCATCACAATGCTCAAGGAAGCTAGGAAGGACAGTTCTTAGGTTTCAGGTTTGGGGAGATGGCACTCAGAGGACAGAGGCTTCACCAGAAATAGGAAGGGAAGTCAAGTGTTTCTGGGCAACCAGGAAACATGACAAATGTCAACCATAGTTTATACTTTGGCTTTGCCAACATTAATATGTTCTCTTTACTAATTTTAAAAATCAAAATAACATTCTACTGCTTCACACAATCAAAATCTTCTTCAGTTCACGTATCCAGCATTCTTCCTTTAGTTCTATCACTATATAACAACAGGCTCTAATATGAGAGTTAAACTATGATATTAATCATCTCCAATATACCCAACAGTGTGGAAACAAGGGGCAGAGTAAATCACAGCAGTCCAGAAAACAATCTTTGTTTCTGAAATCGTTACTGGCTATAGCTGGCATTAGCAAGCTCCTTCTAAGCTACTCATAATATTCTCCATTTGCCTTCCTTCAGTAGCGTGCCAGCTGATGCAGGGTTCTTTGCCTGGTGAGGTTATCCAAAATCTCACTTACAGGGAAACTGCCTGTGTGGATACTATATAATCTTCTAGAGAACACACAGTCCTTGTCCCATAGAAATATTTCTCTCTGTTAACACTGCTTTATAGCAATCCAATTTCTCTTGATATCTAGGGGAAATCACCCGAGTAAGCATAGGGACCCTCTTCTCCTGACTTTTTCAGTGCCATAGGTACTTACACTGGCCAGCAGAAGTCTCAGCTCCTAAGTCACTGGAACATTGTTATGTCTCCTGGTACATTCACATAGTGAGTCCTAACACCTTTAAATCAATAGTTGAGGGAAAAGGTCATGCAGAGCAAAAACCTGGAAAGTGCATCATTGACTTCAAGAGTGTAGAAGCCACTTTCCCTTCTGTCCCCTTGTGGCCCAGACCTGTGTTTTCTGGCCAAGGGAGAATGATCACAGAATATTAGTCAGTGGTTTGTTCTATAACAGATTCATTGGAACAGATGCCACTCTCGCCAGGTCCTCCAGAAACTACAGAAATTATGGCTTCCCAAGACTTATCTGCTTTTCATAAGGTCATATATTTCATATATGGTGATGAGAAGGACATTTAATAAGTCCAAAGGTTGCCTGACCAGGTGGTGGCGCAGTGGATAGAGCGTCAGACTGAATATCACCATCCCTCTTGTCCCAGATTTTATTCCTTTCACAATTACACAATTAGCTCTGGCTTCTGTATCAGGAAGATCTATTTTTTCAGCTATCTCTTTACTAAACAAAGTGGACAATGAGATGAACCACTTGGAATTGTGACCAGGGGGACAATGATCCTTTCCAGTGTTCTTCAGACCTCCATAGCTACAAAAGTCACAACAGCCTCCCTCTCTCTGGCTGGTGTCAGTATACAATGCAACCTTATCTGTTATCCAAGTTTAAGTGACATCCCCTTCAGAACATGGAAACTACCCAGGAAGACATAGGTGTTGACCAGAGCAGAGGTGTATGAGAGAAGTGTGTCCAGTACAAGTGCTCACATTACTCATTTGTGTTTTCAAGCTGGGTCTCTGTATATCACCTATAAATGATAATGAAGTGTTGCCTGGCTTCTGACTTTATAGCTTTCTGGGCAGTTTGACATGGACACCTCAGGTTACATTGTCAGCTGTTTTCTGATGATCAGGCATCCAATCTATACGTATATGTGTCCAGTGTAAAACCAGGAGCTGTTTCTCAAAAGGAAAAAAACATTATTAAGTAAAGAGGCATGGCTTTGCTCCAAACTCCTAGGGTCTTCCCTGTAATTCTCCTGGTGTAGCTTTCCATCAGGTCTGACAGTTTTCTAATCTGTTACTAACACTCCTACACCATCGAGTCCACTGGTTTGAGGGGACAGCAATCCTGTGGCTGGGCTTGCAGCCCGGACCAGCAGGAGGCCTTTGTCAAACTCTGTTCATCCATCACGTATGAGTTGTTCCCAAACATCAAAGACATCTAGCAAGTGTTCTTTTGTTTATTTTAAAGGTAGGAGGTGTAAGATACAGCAACTAACTTTTACTTTAAAGAGGCTATTTTGACATGTTCCAGATGAATAGAGTCTAGAAAAAAAAATCACTGACATCTCAAAACTCTGTATTTTAATAGAATTTATTTCTAGTCTCTGGCAGGCATGTTATCTTTTATGGCTTCTCGAATACTCACTACTCTCTAGGGCCTATAAACATACCAGTATATCTATTGAACCCTTGATGCAAGTTGATGATGGTAAATAGCTATCCATCAGGAAAAAAGAAAAAGGCTTGTGATGTTCTTGGCTCACTGATATAAAGAAAGGGAGAAAAATGCATGTGTCAGCTCAGTAGCTGCATAGCCGTTCCCAGGGCCTGGGCTGACTGGCACATACTGCATATACAGCAATAGCTGCAAGGGAAGCTTTCATCTAATTAAGCCCACAATAATCATGATGATTGTCCCAGACCACATGTTCTCTGTATAGGTCTACCAGGTGAGTTAAATGGATTGTGATGGAAATCCTCACTCAGGCATCTTTTGGGCAAACCCCTTCTACCCCTCAAACCAGAACGCCATTTCTACAACTATTTTATGTGTACTTTTAAAGAACTTCAGACTGATAGAAATCATGTTCCTCCTCCCCGCATCCAAACCCTTCTCTCAACATGATGTCTCACACACATTTCCCAAATTTTTGCTCATATGCAAAAGAGAAATGTCTCAACGATTCTGATGTGCAAGCCATCGTCCCCAAAGGTTGATGCTGTGATTGGCATTACAGTTACAATCCCTCTGGAGTCTGGAGCGTTGTGTGCGCTCTGACTTTTAAGATAGGTCTGGAAGCAAGAAGGACCGAAGGAGGTGGGTCTGGTAAGTACAAAGGGGGTGGCAAAAGTTAGGTGTACAGTTGCTCATATGGGAAATGATACAATAATTAATAAATAATAATATAAGAATAAACTCTGTGTGTTGCATACTCACAGGTGGAAACCTACTTTAGCCCACCCTGTATTAGTTTCCTCTTCAAAGGTATTGACTCTGGTAGGTCAATTCACAGGCTTCAGGCACTATAAAGACAGTCTGAACAAAGTGGGGGAGGGGGAGAGAGCAAGGAATTGTTGCTGCTTCCGACAAGGGATCATCAGCAATATATGGGGGCTTGGGATGTGCTGAGTGATCCAATACCCACTTCACATGCTTTCATTTTATTATTTAGGTTATACCATGGCTGATTATTCAATCAAAAGCAGCATTTTAGAGAGAAGGACAAAGTTAGCCAGTTTATCATTTATATTTATATCACAGAGGTGAGGAATAACAAAGAGACAGCAAATATTATATTTTGGTGACAGAGACCTCAACTCTACTGAATGGAAAATTACTTCTCTACTGATCAGACAATTTTTGTAAAAACATATATGTAGTGGACACAGCCCTCTGTTATTGCTTTTTTGTATTGATGGAGCAAGTTTATAAATACACATGTACAGCATGGGAGCCAAATGGCAAGTTAGTTTGAAAACTTTACTAAAAAAACTACTTTATAGTATGGGAGAATAAGACAGAGTATAAACTCATTGGAAAATAAAGTTTAAAGATAAAACTGCAAAGGGAATAATTGTTTTATAATGACACGAGGTGACCCTAGGGCATGCTTTACTGGGCTATTACTACGAGCCTCAAGCAGCTGACGGTACCCATGGCATGCATTAATAGACACTAAAACACACCCTGTCATGCTTTAATGCTAAATTAATTAAGCAATAACATGACCTGTATGAAGGTCTTTCCTGGTCCAGCAATTACTGAATGAAAGAGATAAAGGTGTTTTCAGACTCTGTATTGCCAAACAGTTGTTAGTTTGCATAAACAAATAGAAAAATAATTTTCTAAAGTACAGTTTTATTTATTTATTTATTTATTTATTGGCTTGAAGGTAGTATCAAAATTTAAGTTTAGGACAAAAAGAAGGTAATTTTAAAAAGTAACTTTTTGACAATAGCCCTATCATTGTTCAAAGCATTTCTTTTAAATCTTACAAATATAATCACATATCTGGCAACTTTGGTTTTATATATTTTTCATTTGAACATTATTAGGCTGATTAGCAAGTCATAAAAGTAGTCACTAAAAAAAGGCAGATTTAAAATACACAACTACTTGCTATAGGAAGTAGATTTATGGTCAACTGACTTTTCTCACTGTATTTACAAATTCGCTTTATTAACTCTTGCTTTTATCTAATTCTTTTAATGCTGAAATTTTCTAAATTTAATTTTAGAATTACTGCTAGTGAGAAAAAGCTCTTAACATCTTTCAATGGTAGTTGCTTTATAAACCTAGACACCACCCTTCACAAAAAAAGAAGAAAATTATACATCAGAAAATACATTTAGCATATGGTGTAGATTATATAATTTAGCTTTTCCACTACTTTTGAACCGGGACTTTTGTCCATGTACATTAATGGATCTCAAGTACATAAAAAGAGATTTAGTACATAGAAGGTTTAAGTAAGCATTTGTTGTATGAACGAATAAATGAAACACTGCTTGTTATGTATCATGTACTGTGTTAAGGTAACCTAGGCAAAGCATGTGGTTCTTGCTCTCAAGTTGCTAATAACCTTTCAAAGAAAAAGATTAATGCTTTTGTAACTAGCTACTCACTCTCACTCTCTCTTTATATATATAAATTTATCTTGAAGACTATTTGGGAAAGTTTTACTGTGGTCATTTTGAAAGTGTGCATGTTCTCACTAGGTTGAATGGGGAGCTCTGCTTCAGAGGGAAAAAAATCTCAAGGAGCAAAGGAGCAAAAGTGAGTTGTCAAGGCAACGTAGGGCTAGAATTTAGTTGGGGGTCAGAGAACTCTGGCGATGAGGACAGACCAGAAGCTTGGACTCAGATGGTGGAGGACCTTGAATACCTGCCAAGAGATTATTTAAAAGATGAGAGGAGTCAACATGTATTCAGTGTTGCCCAGGGGTTTAATTAGAAAGTCTGAAAGGGTTCCTTAATGATTGTTGAAAAATGTGATTGATAAACTGGTAACCATAGAAGCCAGATCAGAAGGAATCAAAGAGTAGATGGATTGGCAAAGATAATTTTCACAAAGTAAAAGAATAGAATGCCACTGTCTCATAATTAAAGACAAAAAAACTATACCAGTCAAATCAGTATAGTCTGGAGAATTGAAACTGAAATGGATTAAAAGCCATGAACTAGATGCACATATGTCATATAGCAAAAGTGATACATGAAGTGACATCACAATTCACTTTGGAAGAATAGACTCAACAAATATAAAGTTGCAATCATATCTCATTCTACAAACACACACACACACACACACACACACACACACACACACACATACACACACACCTCACAGGTATCAAAATCCTAATGCTAACAAATAACATTTTTAGAGTAAAATATATTTATTATTTCAAAAAAAGGAAAGATTTCTTAAACAAGGCATATAAAGCACAAACCTATAAAAAATTATTTCACATTAAAAGTTAAAATTAAAATATTCTTCATGACAAAAGATACTATGAACTGCCTGACCTGTGGTGGCGCAGTGGATAAAGCATCGACCTGGGAACACTGAGGTCGCCAGTTCAAACCCTGCACTGGTCTGGTCAAGGCACATATGGGAGTTGATGCTTCCAGCTCCTCCCCCCTTTCTCTCTCTCTCTCTCTCTCTCACTCTGTGTCTCCTCTCTAAAATGAATAAAATAAAAAGAAAAAAAAAAAGATACTATGAACTAAATTTAAAGACTAGTTTATTATTTGCAATCTAATTGACTTAGAGTCAATATTTAGCATATCTAAATAAATCCTATAAGTCAATACAAAGAATGAAATAGATCTAGCAAGAATTAAGGAAATAGTAATTTAGAGAAGAAGAGAACTGAATACGCCAATAATCATATGAAGAGTTGTTTGTCCTCACTGATCCCCAGTACAAATTAAAACAAGGCAATACCATTTCATGTTGATGCAACTGGCAAAACCAAATGTGTCTGATGGTAATGCACAGTTAAATCTGAGAGAAAATTAACAATACCTATTGAGTCAAAGAGGTAGAAACCATTATACAAAGCAATTTCACTTCTATATATATTCTAAATGGAAAATCCCACAAAGATACAGAATGAATCATATGTAACAAAATTCATTTTAGCACATATTCTAAGTGAGAAATTGGAAAGAACACAACTGTTCATTGATAGAGGAATGAGGGAATAAACTGCTGATTCATCAAGGGGTACGCCTTAAAGTAATTAAAATTTATCAACATGAACAAACACAAAACAACACCAAATGAACAGAGTAATTCATCAAAGTCTGTGTACATGCAAAATGATACGGAGAAGCACAGCAGTTAAAGAATAACAGAGAAGTAATACTTTCTTCGCCTGACCCTTCATTTTTAACCTTGCAATTCTAGAAGACTGTGATGCAGTTCAGAAAGCATCTCTAACTTAACATGTGTTAGAAAGTATTAGTAAACTTGGACCTGCTACATAAAATTTCTCTTTACAAGTGTCATTTAAAACACATGTCTATCAACATGGCCATTAAAATAAAACTTGGCATGTGTGTATTTGGAAGAGACATGGCTACACCTTTCAAGAAACCCTATTTGATTTGGGGACCTTCAGACAAGCTTTATTGAAACTACACAGGAATAACATTTTATTCTAGCTGAATAATCCCCATTCTTTTCTACACAGATGCTGAGTAGTCTTAACCTCTAAAAAGAAAGATTGTAATCATATCTGATATGATTACTACATTTGTGCCCAAGCTTTAACCTTCCATTTTAAAATTCAGTTATAGCTGCACTTTCTATAAGTATAGAAATGTCAGGTGCTCAATGTCACTAATCATCAGTGACACTGAGAAACCACAATGAGATATCAACTTGCAACTGTCAGAATGGCTATCATCAATATGTCAACAAACAACAAATGCTGGTGAGAATGTGAAGAAAGGGGAACCCTCCTGCACTGCTGGTGGAAATGCAAACTGTGCAGCCACTGTGGATGACAGTATGGAGTTCCTCAAAAATTAAAAATGGAACTTTGACTCAGCTATCCCACTTCTGGGAATATATTCAATGAAAGCTAAACATTAATTCAAAAGATAGTATGCACCCCTATGCTCACTGCAGTGTTCTTTACAGTAGCCAAGAACACTGGAAACAGCTCAAGTGCCCATCAGTAGATGAGTAGATAAAAAATCTCCAGTACATTTACACAATGGAATACTACTAGTAAAAAAAAAAAAAGTAAATCATACGTTTTGTGACTGCAGAGATGGACCTGGAGGATATTAGGCTAAGTGAGATAAGCCAGTCAGAGAAAGACAAATACTATATGACCTCATTATATGTGAAATCTAATGAACAAAATAAACTAACAAACAAAATGAAAAAACAAATTGACAGCTGTCAGAGGGCAGGGATAGGGGTTGTTGGGCTGGAGGAAAGAAGGTGAAGGGATTAAGCAAAATTGTGTGTGTGTGTGTGTGTGTGTGTGTGTGTGTGTTGTGTGTTACACATAGACACAGACAACAGTGTGGTGACAGAGATGGAAGAGAAGTAGGTGGAGGTCAGCAAAGGTGGGAGGAATGAAGACAGAAAGAGACTGCTTGGGGTGTTGTATGCACAATGCAGTAGGCAGATGGTAGCTTGTTGAGCTGTGCACTTAAAACCTGTATGGTTTTATGAACCCATGACACCCCAGTAAATTAAATTTTAAAGAAATGATGCTGTAGATGAAGATTAATTGGCATAAAAAGAAGAAAGAAAAAGAAATGTTGGCTGCTGGGTTTTTGTTCACCTTTCTAGCATGCTCATTGAAGATGCACTTGGATATATTTTGCTCAAAGTCAATGGGACTTCCGTCCGCAAGAGATTTCAGCAGGGTCTACAAAGTGAACATTTGGTCTGCTCCAGTGTGCTGCGGCCCACAGCTGCAACAACCAGCTGCCTCTGCTCATACCTCAGCCATCAGCCAGCTCCATCGTGTGATGCAATGTTAGTCAAAGAATGCCTACATAACAATGGGTTTCACAAGGTCCTTTTAGAGAAACAAATTACCGAGTATGAACAGTTGCTAAAAATACAAAGTTTTAAGGGTTTTTTTTTTTTTTCAGGAACAGAGAGAGTCAGAGAGAGGGATAGTTAGAGACAGACAGACAGGAACGGAGAGAGGTGAGAAGCTTCAATCATCAGTTTTTTGTTGCCGTTGAGACACCTTAGTTGTTCATTGATTGCTTTCTCATATGTGCCTTGACCGCAGGCCTTCAGCAGACCTAGCAACCCCTTGCTGGAACCAGCGACCTTGGGTCCAAGCTGGCGAGCTTTTGCTCAAGCCAGATGGGCCCACGCTCAAGCTGGCGAGCCCAGGATCTCAAACCTGGGTCTTCCGCATCCCAGTCGGACGCTCTCTTCACTGCACCACCGCCTGGTCAGGCAAGGGGTTTTAAGTATAACAAAACCAAGAAATAACAGTTTCACACAGACTGTGTGCAGATGAAGAATGAATAAGTAACCTTACCTTGCAGTTCAATCAATTACTATTTTTGATACATAAATTATGGACTAGCAAACATACTTACTACTAATCCCAGGAATAAAGATTAGGAATACAGGAAAAAATACTGATATTCTCATAGTTTGCAACTCAATATTTCACGAAGTAGATAAAAATTTTCAACTAAGGAAACTTCCAAGTATATTATCAACCAAGGAAGGATTTGGAAATATGTTGGAAGATAACATTTAATTCATATGAGAAAATAGGATTATGGAATTGCTAAATATTAAACAATCTAATCTTCATATGAATAGCATATAAAAATGTATGAACTACATTAATAACAAAAACTGTTCTGATGACTAATGGGTAACCCCCCCCAAAAAACTGGATGGTATAAATTATTCAAGATCCAAAGGAGAGAGTGCTCTGATTCTATATCAGTCCTGGCTTTTATAAAAAATATTCCGGAAATAAAGGCACAATTTCTCACTGAAAAATCACAGCTCATGCCTGACCAGGGGGTGGCGCAGTGGATAGAGCATCGGACTGGGATGTGGAAGGACCCAGGTTCGATACCCCGAGTTCGCCAGCTTGAGCAAAAAGCTCGTCAGTTTGCACCCAAGGTCGCTGGCTCCAGCAAGGGGTTGCTCAATCTGCTGAAGGCCCGCGGTCAAGGCACATGTGAGAAAGCAATCAATGAACAACTAAGGTGTTGCGACGGCAACGAGAAACTAATGATTGATGCTTCTCACCTCTCTTCGTTCCTGTCTGTCTGTCCCTCTCTATCCCTCTCTCTGACTCTCTCTCTGTCCCAGGGGGGAAAAAAATCACACCTCACCAGCCTGGATATAAATAACATGTTGAATACTGACCAGAGCTAATTTGTTCACATTTTGGCAGATGGCCGATTGTTCTATAGCAACAAATAGGTGAGTGCTGTAGGCCCTCTCACAGCACCTTGATGTGTGGTGAAGGAACACAAGGAAACCAAGCTTATAGCCAGTGTGGTATTCATGTAAATATTTATTAGTAAAAAGACAACCAATTAATTATTTGGCAAGTTCCACAGGCTCAGTGATGTTTTTAGACTCTCTGATAGCAACTTGCAGACAAGATTCGCAGGAGACTGATTTGTCATGTTTATTATCAGTGTGTTCTGCAGGATATCCAGATGGTCCTGATCTCTTTGGATTGTGTTTAGCAGAGGGCAGGAGAGTTATCATAGCACTGAAGCATATCTATAATTGCAGACTGTTGCCTCTTCGATGTGAATACAAAATGCGATCTTACTTTCTGATTAGAGTAGATAAAAGCATTCACCAGATTAATTGCCTCAGACCTTGGACCTGAGGCCACGTTAAGTGGCTCTAGAAAAATAACCATCTGGAATAGCAGCTGCAAGTAAAGGTATTACATGGTTTAGTTTTCAGTAGCCTACTTTTGTCTTTCAGGATTCAACAAGTTTCCACAGGGGTAAAACCACTGAATTAAATAGGTACAAGATGAAGACCTCTGTATTATTTAGATGTGTTATCCAATAAGGTATGTACAAGGTACATACAGCTGTTCAGATTTGAATTTAAATAAATAAAAAATAAATAAAATTATAAAATAATTTTTGCAGTCACACTAGCCATATTTCAAGTGCTTAGTATTCATTTCCCTCACTTCAGAAAGTTCTATTAGACAGCAATATTTTAGATCCTTAAGGGTAGCACTATTATGATCTACTGTTCTACTCTGGAATGCTTGTTATTGATTTACTAATTTTCCAGGGACTTCTCCAATAAAAAAGTTCACATACTTCAGGCCAAGGATTCAATCTGGGGGATAAGCCAACTGTTACATATGTTCATCTCAACTGAACATCCAAGGACCAGGGAATGACCACTGGATGGGTCAGCTGACCCAGTGGACCCACTGTCAGCCAGATGTTGGTCCAGACTCCTTTTATTAGTTAGCCTCTAGATGCCTCCACTCTAACAGGGGAGCTACAATGACACTTTGTTTCTTAGGTTATTCGTGTCAACCTGGACACTAAGCCCAGCACTTTTAGAAATATTTAGGTATCTCTCTTGCCTCACTGCACAGTCACCATAGAAGATCAGTGTACATCTCTTTACTAGAGATTTGAAGGGACCACCACAGTGTATACTTGCTCTAGTGTCACAGCATCTTTTCTCAGGTTCCCTGTCTGAAAACTAGCTTGATTCAGAAACTGCACAATAGATCATAATTCTTTATTAGGATAAAAACTCTCAGCCTCTGAGTCATCTATCTTTGCTTTCCTCTGTTGGTTCAAGCAGAGTGGTACCCATGTTGACTAAGTATGTATATATATTTGTCCTTAGGGATGCTTAATTGCATCTCCATTATCTCTACAAGTCAGGGCCTCTTAGCTGTCACCTCAACCCTGCAAATTATTATGATATTGTATCTACGTGTCTTTCTGCATGTAAGAATTGTCACTTGACCTTTATTGTTTTAGGGTCCTATCTGTTCTATATTGTCCTTTCTCACCATCAGTCCTGGCTAACAGAAGAGAGCTTTTAACTGATTTTTGTGCTCCTCTCACAAGTACATTTCTTATGGCCTTTCCATGAAACACAATCACCCGGTGGGTCTTCCAGCTTTACAGATTACCTCTACTCTAGTAAACCCACCTTCCTGAGTCCTTCAACTCCTTCCTCCACCACCTGTCAGAAAAAATTCTAGCATTTCAGTAGCACTTACTTAGTGTGGGTCATGATTTCTTCATGCTTTTAGAAATAATCCTAGTCACCAGTTCACCCATCTCCTGAGGTCTTTCCCAGGATATTTAAATCTTGTATATATCAGGAGCATGTTCCATATAAATTCTCCCCTGTGCAATTTTATAAACTGCTCTCCTTACCCAAACACTCCCAGCATTTGGTTCTTTCCAATACATGCTGGCTAGTTCTTATAGCTCCATTAAGGTATGGTTCCTTTCTTTCCTTAGTGGGCCCACAATAACCTTGCTAGATCATATAGGGACCTAACCCAAGTTATAAGCCTACTGGCCAAGAGGAAGTGGCAGGACATACAGAGGTTAGTGTTGTTCTCAAGTAAGGGGAAGAATGCTAGTAATTGCTCTCCAAGCCAAGGGAACTGTTTTGCCCAAAGGAATGCCCTCCTCCTGCATTTGATGACTGGTTAAGTGAGATAATCTATAAAGGGTCCTCACAGAGCCGGAGCTCTCTGTGAATCTTCTAAAGTCACAGCTGTAGGTGTCTTGCAGACTAACTTCTCCGTCTGCCCAATCCTGGCTCCTCTATTCTCTCACTGACACTGTTCCCTAGAGCGCTCTCCAATAATTTGCTGCATGCGTGTTTTTGTCTCAGAGTCTGTTTCCCAGGGGAACCTGAGCTGAGAAATGTGTACATTTTATTTGTACTCCTATTTCCATTGTGTACTCCTTTCATATAACTCCAAAAAATTAAAGGCAAAAATGTTGAAATTCATTTGCAAGTTGTAACACCAGAGGCCAAATAGAAAAATAAATTTATGCATGGGTAAAACACTGAAAATGAGATAAAGAGTTATAGAATCTCTGAAAGGAGAATAACACCAGGATGGTGCACTTATTTGCAGAAGATAAAGGAAGGAGTTGTGGGCTGATAGTGAAAGAACTATAAAGAAAAGGTGGAAGAGATTTGGCATCAAAAGTTTTATGTGGCAGAACTATAGTTAAAGTCATGAGAATGCAAGGGGAAGCCTGATTAGAGTAGCACCACCCTATCAGAGGTCACTCTGTGGCAACATGCTAAGACACTGTCAGTCAGAAAAGCTTATAGGGGTTTCACCTCAGTACATTCGTCTAAATGAGAACTGATAGAACACCTGGTGCTTTATACTCTTGGCTGAGCCACATCACACCTCATTAATGGTGTATCTATTCCCTTTCTTCCCTCAGCAAAACATTAAAAACTTGAGATGAAAGCATGTCATTCTACAACATATTTGGCTAAAAGACAGAGATGCTTCCCAGGACAGCAAAAGATCTTTCTTTAATGAAACTTTAATTAAACTTTGCTTTAATTTGGATCACAATGGAGAAAACAAGGGACTTTTCATCTTGCCTCAAGTAGAAAGTATATCTCCCATGAATAAAACACTGGCATTTAAATCTCTTGCAATCTTTAAAATTTGTAGCCCCACTGAAAACCAATTATGACAACAAAGCCAATTGTTTGCAATTTTACCTACAAATAGATGCATCCTGAGGATGGATACATGTGCCAGAAATGTATTTTTGCATGCCCTTTACCATGCTAATAAGAACAATGGTAATTAGAGGAAACAAAGGTAGGGAAATATAATTTGGAGGAAGCTGCCAATCCATCCTTTAGGGTTAAGTGAACAATAGTTGACATCATATAGAACCTCTCCAAAAAAGCAGCCTAATGGCAAAACACAATTAGCACAAAACAATACTATTCAAAAATAATTCTTAGGTACTAAATATTTTAAGTTATCTATAAAAAACATATATGTGAAAACTGTCAACTTTAGAAAAGACCCAACCCCAGCATTAGAAAGTGTCATGTTTAGAATGTGGTCTCTTGCATGAAGAATGTTCTTGCTGTCAATACCAGTGTATACTACCTTTCCACGGAGTAGTCCGTATGTCTCAGGTTTGCTCTTGACCCCAGACATTTGCCAAGAAGAGGCAGGAAACATGTCTTCATTTGTACAGAGTAGAAAAAAGTCCATCATTTAAAATAAGAAGAAAAGAAAAACTTAAATGCCTCCTAGGTACTGAACATTATGCCAGGTGTGTGAGGGACAGATTGGAACAGAAGATGCAGCTGGACCCTGAGCATTGAGAGGCGGGGCTAATGAGGATATGTTCCCCAAACACACTTTTCTTAATCATTTTGCTCCAGCAGGATGAAAATTTGGAAAGGATTACTTTCAAATCTAGAAGGGGTTTGTGAATGATGGCAACTCACACAAAGCCAGCCCCTTGTTTTGTAAACGAAGTTTTATTGGAATGCGGTCATCCTTTGGCTGCTTATGGATTGTCTATGGCGGCTTTGACGCTCCAAAGGCAGAGATGATTAGTTGTGATGGAGACAGCGTGGCTCACACAGCCTAAAATATTTACTGTCTGGCCTTTTACAAAACAAGTCTGCAAACTCTTGATCTAGAAGAAAAGCACATTGAAATACAGATCCTCTCTGTCCAGCACCCAGTACCAGGAGCAAAGCAACACAGCATGCAGAGCAATCCCTAAATGACCTGGGCATCTGCTGCTTGTAATTTAGTTTAAACTCATGTCCACTTCTGCTACAGAGTAATTCTTTTAAATGCATGTCTCATTCCTTTTGGTTTGGTTGTTCCATATATATGCTTAATGTAAAATTAAAACTTTCTGTGAGGTTAGTGGACAATCACTGGACTGCCACTGTGTTACAAGGGGTCTTCTAGGTTACAACACAGTTCTGTTTCTACGACAGTGACGTAACCTGAATTTTGTTGTAAGCCGAAACACACTCTGGCCTAATGCAAAGGGAACACTTACTCTTTTAACAGCCCCAAATGGCATAGGTAAGCATACTGGGGGATGACAACTCCCTCACTCACATGCTGCACTACTGTGTATTCTTCAGCCGTGCGCATCCAAACTAGTTTGCCCATGTAGTCTGTAAGTACAATGCTAATAGAGTAGGCTGAAGCACTCAAGTCTCAATTTTTAAAAAGTTTTTATGGGGGTGAGCATCATAATCTTGAAATGTTGTATGTTGAGGCTGTCATAACCCAAGGACCCCCTGTATTAATATTCCACACATTCTGTTAACTCCCTAATGGTAGCCACATTAGTTCTGTCCTATGTCCTAGTCATTCGTTGAGCATTAATACAATGAGCATCTGGGCTCCATGGGAGAAAAAGAAGTTTCTAATAGAAGAGCACAGGTAAGGTGAGGTTGTTAGAGTGCTTTCTTTATGAATTCAGGAGCTATTCTGTGCACTATAGCTTGTGTTCCGAGATAATCCTAACAATAGTCTTAACTCAGAATGCTTTCTCTTCTTCCCCTAGTTAAAAGGATCAAAGGATTCTTAGTCAACCAGCCTATAGCTCCTGGGTATGGAAAAGAAGGGGCACTGAGACATCAGATATGCAGCCAAGAATAAAATTTCAGTCCTCATGGGTGATGCACTTCACGATGCCTATAACTCAAAAAGGAGAGGGGATCTCAGAAAACAAAGGGTCAAGTCACAATGGCAACTCAATGTATCTGTTTGTACTACTCTTTAATCAGATGTTATTCAGTTGTATTAATCAGGGAATGCAGAATGTGTGGACATCAGACTTGAGCAGTAAGAATTACAGCACAAAAATGATGGTGAAAGAGATGAGATACAATTCAAGGATGGCCAGGGATGCACAGGGAGACTAGGAGCACTGCCCCGCCATTGCCCCATAGAGACCAGGATACACACAGTCCCTTCCACTTTCCCTCTGACCTTAGAGGCCATCATGAGTGGAAGGAAGGAAAAAATGGAAGGATTATAATGTTGCTGAAGCCCACAAAGCTTTTTAAAATTCTGAACTGAGCTTAAAGTGCATGTTTTTATGAACCCAAATGAGTTTAAGCTAACCCTGAATTGATAAAATTACGTTTCCCACCATCTGCTGAAACGACCTCATGAGCTGAATCAAATTCACTTAAAGACATTTTAAAAGGTATGTTTTTACACATGTTTGTGACTGAGAAGTTCATGCTAACCCAGAGATTATATTCCTAAAATTCTCTCTCTAGTTCTCACATACTAAGTGAGTTGCTCTACCACATGTTGAACTTAAAGGAGGTTAAATTGGAGAGCAGATCTTGGAATGTTGTCATGAGGTATTGGCTGACACACATGAATTAGTCACAGTTGTATCCCTCCTACCTGGATGGCGTCCTGGACTGCTGTGTTTCAGGGGCTCTTCACTGCACACGGGCAGTCAACATCTTCAAATGTGTCTTAGCCTTATATTTTTTAAGCTTTCTGGATCCTAAAGCCCATGATTAGGAAGAAAACCCAAAAGTAACTTGTTAAAGGTATGCAATGTAATTAATTTTAGACAAGGCAAATGTAGATTTGTGCTTGCTACTGGAGCAGCTTTCATGAAACTAAATATCTGTCTTCTGCCTACACCCCACCTGCAATGGAATATGACCTCCTGGAAGATAGAGGTAGGTTCTTCCATGGTTGTGGCCCCAGGACTAAGCCAGCCCCAGGGACCATGCACAAAGATAAGCACATTACCCTCCTGATCCTTCATGAATCAGCCAGACAAAATCTACTACTTTAATCAGCAGAGTGACAGAAAAATATTACCTTCTAATGGAGAAAAAAATTAGATTCCTACTTCTACTTCCTTGTGTGAGCAGGATAAGATGGTTTGGCTAAGAAGAGACATAGTTCTCAGACAGAATGAGCAGTAGATGTTGCCATGTGAAAGAATATGAGGCAAACCCTCAGAATGTGCTGTTGCTCCCAAACCTGTTAAGTTGCTAATATTTGAGAACAGTATGACTAATGGATCTTCTCGGTCTTGGATGCCTGCCTAGGGCCAAGGCACCTGAAGCCCTTGGGCTGGTCTCCTCTGGCTAACTGTGATCTTTTCTGCTCAGTGTGCCATCCAGATGCTCTATCCTATGTGAATGATGACATGAAGAAAGATAGAAAGCACTGAGAGAGATGAGGCATCAGCTACATGGACTTTTGCAGGCATCTGCAGCATTTGAGAAACTGAGCTCCTGGTCCATCATAGTAGGATTGCAGACTCCAGCCTGGGTGGAGGCTATGACCCCACAGAACACACTTTCTCTCTGCTTCTCTTTCTCTTGAAAAAAAAAAAACTTTCTCTCTAACAGTTTGTGGCTCCAATGAAGGAGTTCTTGTCATAGTGCTTCCTGATATAGACACACCTGTGAATTTGCTTGTAAAAAGTATCCCATCAGTGTTAATACAACTTCATGGGCCATAACCCAAGGGCTCTGATACAAATATTCTGTGCAGGAAAGAGTTAATTCAACAGACTTGGGTTGTTCGAACCCTGCACATTCACACGATTGACAATTGACAACCTGTTTTCAGTCGCCCTTGGTTGGCTCCTGGAAGATTGGCTCTGAGCCTTGGAGTATTATGCCTTATAATAATGTTTTTGTAAGCCTAACACTTGGGACTAGGTGTACTACTTTGACCATTTATGCTAATTATGTAATTTAGCGCAAATGCTTTTTTTTTTTTCTGTGAGAGGCTGGAGGGTGAGAAGCTAAGGTCAGTTATAAGGGCCCCTTCAGTGCAGGTGACTGACTTCCAATAAAAATCCTGAATACCAAGATGAGCATTTCAGGTGAGCCTCATTGATTGAAAACACTTTGTTTTGCGAATTTTAACATAAATTTAATGTCTCACTGACAGCACTTGAATTTTCTCCAAATTTCTCCTTTATTTCCTTCAGCTTTAGAGTTATAAATCTAATTTCCTAGATTTGTATTTGTAGCCCTTAATTTTATTTTTAAAATCTTCCCTCCAAGCCACCTATTCAGGTCAAGAGGTCTTGTCTTCCTTTGGCTCCTCCCAGTTCCTCTCCATCAACCTTCCTTTCCCTCAGGTCTTTCTCCTACCTACCCAGGCATTCTGTGTGAGCCTGAGTCTTTCCTGATTAACTTGCCTTGACCTGTTAATGTGATCAGTCGTCTGTGCAGCAATTTCTCTTGTCAAATCAGCACTTCAGATGTGTTCTTTTTCACTTTCTATCCCCTATATAGTTCACTTATTGTGACACAGTTTTTGTTGCTATTCTATCATAAAGTGATAAACAACTAACCACAGTTTTCTAAAAACCCAAATATATTTCAGAACAAAATTTGTTTTTTTCCCTAAGACCTACCCATGGGTATCTTATTTTCAAAAGAAACTTATATATGCTTTTTCCCCCCTCAATGTTGCGATATATTGGAGTCTAAAAACAATGCTACATTCATCAAAACACTTTTGTTTGGAGGAACCAAATAGCCTTCTTCAATAATCATATTAGTTTTTGTTCTTTTCTTTTTATTTATTCATTTTAGAGAGGAGTGAGAGAGAGAGAGAAAAAAAAAGGGGGGAGGGGCAGAAAGCATCAACTCCCATATGTGCCTTGACCAGATAAGTGCAGGGTTTCAAACTGGCAACCTCAGGGCTCCAGTTTGACACTCTATCCACTGTGCCATCACGGGTCAGGCTATGTTAGTTTTCTACTGCTGCCATTAACAAGTTACCACACACTCAACAACTTAATGCAATACATATTTGTTATTTCACATTTCCATAGACCAGAAGGCTAGGATGTCTTGACTAGTGTCTTCATCTAAGGTCTGAAAAAACCAGCCAAACTCAAGGCAGAGGCACTGCAGGAGAATCATTGAAGCCTGAGTCAGACTGTTGGCAGAATATTCCTTGTACTTGTAGGTCTGAGGTCCTTGATTTTTTGTTAGTCCTCAGCTAGTGACCACCCTTAACTCCTAGTGGGCTCTCTGGTTCTTATGTATGGGCCCCAAGATCTCAGCATTGAGCTCTTTTCTTGGAATCTCTCTGACTTCCTCCTTCTGCTACATGAATCTTCTGACTCTAGCCAGAGAAGTTTGTCATCTTATAAAGGCTCGTGTAATTAGATTAGGTCCACACATAAAATCCAGTAATCTTTTTTAAGACATGTACTCTTAACCACATCTGCAAAGTCTCTTTTGCCTCATAATGTGACGTGTTCCCTGGTCTGTGAATTAGGGTATGGGCATCTTTGAGGGACCATTATTTATCTTACCATGATAACTGGAATTCAATCTATGTAATTGAAAAAGTATAGTGAGGATTCTGCGACTATCTTGGTAACACTTCTTTCCGATTTAGCTTTATTCCTCAGTCCTCCCCATGGAGTAGGAAAGGTGGCGACCGCAAACTCTAAGCTTACAGTTTCATTTAGGAAGTACACAAGCAGAGTGTTTGTGAGGTGAACATGGAGGTCATATTTTTAGTTCTATTCCCAGTGGTGTGTAATTTCCTATCACAAGAGTTGGAGTATCCATCTCATCACCAGAGCCCTAGAAACAACACACCTGGATACATATTAGAACTATAATTCTCTAAGAAGACAGGAATTGGAGGGTGCTGAAAGTGAAGCATGTGTAGTTGGAAACAAACATATCATAGGTATCATGTTGGAAGTGATCTATCTTGTTTACTTTTCACACAATCTAAGAAGTAAAAGCTTATGGCAAGCGAGTAGTCTCAGTTATTACACTGATAATAAATGATCAAAGTAGAAATATATTTCTTTCAAGTTCAAAATTGGGGTTGATTTAATCTTAGTCATGACATTCATTGTATTTTGAATCTCAAATATCTTTAAAGAAAGGTCTATGAATTAGGATATATTTTGAGTACACATATTATAAAACTTAGTAGGCAAAGTAAACAGTAAGTATATGTATTATCTCACACACAAAAAAAATGTATGAAAATAGGGTTACTTAAGGGCTTAATAAGCAAACATATCTCCATAAACACAGATTGTTTCTATGTCTTGGTCACTTCCCCAGAGTTTTGACTTGTCTTAGGCTTGTTCTCTTCAAGGTCCTCAAATAGATGCCTCAGTTCCATGAATCATAGGCAGATAAAAATGTCAAGATAAAGAAAAGGGCCTAACCAGGCGGTGGCGCAGTGGATAGAGCGTCGGACTGGGACGCGGAAGACCCAGGTTCAAGACCTCGAGGTTGCCAGCTTGAGCGTGGGTCCATCTGGGTTGAGCAAAAGCTCACCAGCTTGGACCCAAGGTCGCTGGCTCCAGCAAGGGATTGCTCGGTCTGTTGAAGGCCCGTGGTCAAGGCACATGTGAGAAAGCAATCAATGAATAACTAAGGTGTCACAATGAAAAACTGATGATTGATGCTTCTCATCTCTCAATTCCTGTCTGTCTATCCCCCTCTTCCTCTCTCTGACTCTCTCTGTCCCTGTAAAAAAAAAACAAAAAACAAAACAAAACAAAAAGAAAACATAAAGAAAAGGGAATAACCCTCACATTTGTCTCTTTGACAAGTGAGAAAAAATTTTCCAGAATTATTCTAACATCTCATTGTCCAGAATTATGTTACATGATCACACTGACCAATCAACTATCATGGGAAAAGAAGCCTTTAATTTGCTAATACCAGTCAAGTTTCTCCTGCGGGGCTGCTTTTCCAGAAGGATATGGGCACTCCTGAATGGTGAACACGTCAAGGGTTAGTCTGTCACAAAGAAATAAGGAAAAAATGACGAATGGACAGATGACTACTTGTTTCTTCCATGGAGTGTGAGTGAGAAATAGTTACATTTTCAAAAGATTCATGGGTAATAAAATATTGAAAAACATTAAAGACACAGGGAAGCCAGTGTTAATCTGTCAGTAGGATATAATAGCACACCCAAGAACCAACAACCAATGATATTATTGCCTTCTCTATTCTGCAACAAGATTATCACCAGGTCCACAGGGAGAACATCCTTGATACTAACATTAGAATGCACGTGTGTGAACCTTTATAAAAGGAAGTAGAGTGAAATATATGGATTTTTTTTTATCATGGTTTGGTCATGTTCTGCAAACATTTAGAGTCCACATAAATTTGTTGGGTAAAACAAAGCCTTCTACATAATGTTTTTTTATATATATAACCACATTCACTGTCTGTAAATATTTCAAAAATACGAGATCATAAACACAAGAAGAACAAAGTGGTATATGTTTCAATCACTATTTTAATCCTGAGCTTAGTAGAGTGCCTGGCTGTTAATAACTAGCAGGTAGGCAGGCAGGCAGGCAGGGAGGGAGGGAGGGAGGTAGTAAGTGGTTGAAGGGTGGGTGGGTGGATGGATAGATGGATGGATAGATGGGTGGACGGACGGACAGGTGGAGTGTTTTACCTTGTCCTTATAACAAACTGATGAAGTAAACATTTTTAAAATTAACATTTATTTTGCCATAACTGATAAAACAAGTTTTATTGATTGCAGACAGCTTTAGAAAAAAGTTTAAGCGTAATTATTTTCATTGTAATTATTTTCATTACAATTCTTAGATGCGTATCTTTGCATATATCCCTGACCCAAGTTTTTTTATGGTATAATTTATTTGATATAGAACCAAAAAACAAAAATCAATACCTTCAATGTTACATTTTCCTCAGTCATTGTGAACCACCCTTACTTCCCATGTGCTTGCCTAGGTTATATTCAGTAAAAACAAGATTTAAAAAAAAAAATCTCATAAAGCATGTATAAGTTCCAACCAACATAATAAAATCAATGAAATTCCAAGCATGTCTGCAGCTGCATCCTGAATTCATTTCAGATCCCAAGTGATACAATACAAATGAAATGGAACACTTCACCCCATTCTACAAATTCCCTCTGCAGCCTTTACAGCAGGATGAGTTATAGATCAGCTGAAAGACTCAAAAGCTCAGTGCTTTGTACTGTGCTTGCTTTGTTATTTGTGACACATTGGGTCTGTGAGAGTCTGGACTAAATTATGGTTTGCTTTAGGTTTGAAGCAGCAAGCTTTTCACACAGATCAGGACTTCTTTGGGGAGTGGGTGTGGGGCAGACCGAACTTTTTCAGGAGCAATAGCATCCTACCAGGACTGAGGCTAAGGCCACACGGTGCCTGTTGACAGGCTGGGCACATTGCCTGCATTCATTCCATAAATGTTGTGTTGGCCCCCTTCCTCACAAGCTGAATGCCGGGAAGTGACAGGTGCACGGGTAAACTAGGCTGGCGCCGTGGCTGACTGTTTGAACGGCTGGGACTTTCCGTCTGACAGAATTCACCCAGTCATGATGGATGGTGGCTAGAGCTCAGGAAAGAGAAAGGGAAGTGAGGAAGGAAGCTAACTGTATTACACCGTGGAGGTCTGTAAAATGCCCACCTATGAAACAATATGAGGAGCTCAATATCTGACAAGAGTTGAGGGAATTAAGAGTAATTTGATTACAGGTGCTCAACTGGCATTCATTTTCCTCTTATTATCTGAGAACCCTCCCTTGAGAGAGAGAACTAACCTTCAAAAGGAGCAGATGAATGGCTCTATTAAAAGCATCATTGTAGTTTGTTCATGGCACTGGAGCATCTGACCATTTTATGAACCCAGTGGAATTGTAAATAGGAAACAGAAGAGAAGAAATGCCTTCCTCAAACGGTATACAGATGACTCTACCTGTCTTTAGTTATTTGTAATCCTGAAAGACAGTTCACACATGGACAGAATGATGTGGAATAGTGATATCTGCTCCCACTCCATAGTGCCCCCCACCCTGAATATATCTCTTACATGTCATAAGTCAAATACTAGGTTATGTCACAATGTGATGGTTTATTATAAAAAAATAAATAAGATACCTAAGTTAGATGTACTTGGTTTTAAAGAATTTGTACTTGGTTTTAAAGAATTTGTACTTGGTTTTAAAGAATTTGTTCCTTGATTATACGTGTGTGTGTGTGTGTGTGTGTGTGTGTGTGTGTGTGTGCGCGCGCGCTTCATTTCAATCTCAGGGGAAAATAAATACCTAGATATTTTTGGATATCTACTTTTAAACAAAATTTCTGCAATAGTAACAGCTAATCAACAGGAATAAAAACTTGGATGCTAATGGGTAACATATAAAAGAATGCTCATCGCTTCTCGGCCTTTTGGCTAAGATCAAGTGTAGTATAAAAGAATGCTCAAAGATTCAAGAAATTCGGAAATAATAATTCATGTGAGATATAAATAATTATGTAAGCTCATTTCTTCTTTTAAACTAACTAGGCTGGGGGTAAAAACTAATATATTAAAATACTGATAATAGCAATCTGAAAGAAATGTTTTTTCTTTTTTTATGAAATACATTAATGGCACATAAAATATAAAACATCCTTAAAATACATCAATATGAAACCTGTCATAGACGTGCACATTTACACACACCAAAGTTAATTTTCCAAAAGGTGACAACTGTATCAAAAATATTTAGTTTAGTCTCCTCAATAATTTTACTACTCCAAAGGCAGCTTTTGAAAGTTCCTGAAACTTCTTATGAATCTGTAATATTTTCTTCAAAATATTATAGAAATATTCCAAATCCAAAATTGATAAATTTGCCCAAAGAATGAGATGGGTAGTTTAGGACTACATTCTAAATTCAATTTTGACACCATCTTTTATTAAGCATCACCTGCATGAATCAATGAATTTCAAAAATATTTTCAATATTTAATAAAATCCCTAATTGTATAATAATCTTTAAATAATTGTTACTTGCCATGCTTGGATGACAACACACACATGAGTTTTCATGGTAACAAATATATTCAGTCAATTCTTTATGGTTCCCATTATTATGAGTTCATAAGTAGATACTTAATTCAATAGGTCATAATCTCAAAATTGTAAACATGAGATTATTTTTCTGAGCTACTAAAACATTTAGTGTCTAATGCAGAAATTTTGAATAAATCAAATGGTGGTATTGGTCTTGTATTTTCTTTACTACAACTACTTCTAATAAAAGTTAACTAACATATAGTGATTATCTAGTGTTGTACCAGACATCAAAAGAGGGTTTTCCTCTCATTATCATATTTACATCCAACTATCTTTGTCTTCATTTTTTTAATTATTAATTTTAATGGGGTGACACCAATAAATCAGGGTACATATGTACAACAAAAACATCTCCAGGTAATCTTATCATTCAATTATGTTGCATACCCATCACCCAAAGTCAAATTGTCCTTTGTCACCTTCTATCTGGTTTTCCCTGTGTCCCTCCCCTCCTCCCTGTCCCACCCTTTCCTCCCTCCCACCACCCCGTAACCACCACACTCTTGTCCATGTCTCATAGTCTCACTTTTATGTCCCCCCTATGTATGAAATCATGCTGTTCTCAGTTTTTCTTTATTTCTGATTTACTTATTTCACTCCGTATAATGTTATCAAAGTCCATCCATTTTGTTGTAAATGATCCGATGTCATCATTTCTTATGGCTAAGTAGTATTCCATAGTATATATGTACCAAAGCTTTTTAATCCACTCGTCTTCTGACGGACACTTGGGCTGTTTCCAGATCTTCGCTATTGTGAACAATGCTGCCACAAACATGGGGGCGCATTTCTTCTTTTTGAACAGTGCTATGGTGTTCTTAGGGTATATTCCTAAAAGTGGGATAGCCGGGTCAAAAAGCAGTTCGATTTTTAATTTTTTGAGGAATCTCCATACTGTTTTCCACAGTGGCTGTACCAGTCTGCATTTTATGAATGAGAAAATTGAGATTTAAACAGATTAAGAAAATTGCCCAAGGGTTTAGGAGACTTTTAACCAGAAAGGCCTTTATCATCATTATACAACTGATGCTTCTTTTTTTCAGGGGCAACCAATGAAATTAATACATTATGACCAGTCTTTTGTTCTATAGAAAGTTCCACTAAGATCTGCAACTTTCTTAGAAGACTGAATTTTTTTTCATTCTTGGAAATAGATTTTCTAAAACTTGCTAATTTTCTATAGAGGGGAAAAAATGTTCAGAAAGGTAACAGTTTGTGATTTAAGATTATTGCTAAAATTTATAGAGACTTGTCCATCAAACCTGCCCCAAACTGCAGAATTTTGTATTATTAGTATATTTTGGATGGCAAATAAAGCCTCAGTGTTCTGAAATGTTTATTGTTGCTCATTTAAAGGAGAAAAACCTTGTCCCCAAAATGGAATCATTCCTTCCTTTGCCCCATACCTAAAAATACACGGCCATCAACAAGTAAAGTGGCATACCTGAACGTAAACTTCTGTAGTCTGACTCTGGAAACATGATTTTCACGCCTACACACCACTGATGTTGGCTTCAGGAGGGGAAGAGTGATATAAAAAGAGAGAAGAGGGGGAAGGGTGGAGAAGCAGATGGGCACTTCTCCTGTGTGCCTTGGCCAGAAATTAAACCCGGGACTTCCATATATTAGGCCGATGCTCTAACACTGAGCCAAGTTTGGCCAGGGCCAAACTTTCTATTATGTATTTTACATAGATTATTGTCACCTATTTAAAAAATATAAACATTGGGGAAATTATTATAAACCTATTGTACACAAAAGAAAACTGAGGATCAGAGAGAAATTAAAATATATTCAAGATCACTCAACTACAGTAACAAAGCCACATTATAATAACCATGCACAGGACAATACAGAATATTGTCTAGTTACTCAAAATTTTTGCTTTGCCCAACAACTCACCACAACTCCTGGAAAAATATTTGTAAAATAAAAAACAAAACTAAACAAAGCTTAATAAAAATTAACACAAAAGGAAATGCTAAAATAGCAGTAAAGTCTCAAAAACACTATAACATCCAAAAATAAGAAAGTAAAAATAAGAAAAATTTATACATAGAATTTTTAAGACTGTCTCAATAAGAAAACTCAGGGAAATGTAACAAAATACTAAACACCTGATATTATTATGACTACTCTGACATGTCCCGTGGAAAATTTCAGTCAGGCAAAACATGAGACTTAAGTTTGGAATTTAGTTTTATCCTTTGCTCTGGAAGCAAAGTCAGTAAGTACAGAATTAGTTTGGGCCATTATACATGCAAATACACTGAGTAGATATGCACACAATTCATGCATATATTTGGTTACACTTTGCTTAATATCTACTTGAAACATCTATACTGAAAGGATCAGTGAATAATTTACTTATGAATGAATACTGTGGCAGAGACATTTACTGCTCATGATATTCATGTGTTCTTTTAAGATTCCCTAGATTTCAAGCAGTTATATGGACTCATGTGATTAGAGTCAGCCAATGAACTATGAGCAGAATTGATAACTGTCACTTTTAAGCAAAAAGGAAAAGGCAGGTCTGATTTCTCCATGAACTCTCTTCTTTTGCCACAGTCTCTAGGAAGGTTCCAGATGGCAGAACCTTAGTTAGTCTGTCTTCCTTAGTTACTATGTGAAACAGACTCCCCTCAAACAACATTAGATACATAGCATGAGTGAAAAATTCAACATTCTACTGTCAGGCCATTAACATTCTGGGGCCATTAACATTCTAAATTATTACAACATAACAGCCTAGTTGAGTAGCGCAAATATCTTCATATTTATAAACCTACAGATTCAAGAGCTGTCATTGCACACAGAATTTTTATTTACACTGATGCCAAATAAATCTAAAACCACCTAATATGTTTTGGCTAAAAATTTAAAATAAGTTATATGTCAAAATTAAATCTCTTTTTCTTTTTTTAAATTTTTTTAGCACATTCTGAATTGCTCAAATTATCTAGGAGCACTTATTCTCAGAGACCACTGAGGCAAAGATTATTAATTCAGCATGGGACATACTGAATGAATGTGGAACTGCTAGTAAGGGGTCCATTTGTGTAATAAATATTGATTGAATAACTATTATGTGGCAAGCACTTACCTCAGTATTATGGATACAATGGTGAATAAAAACAGACATCGCCCTTACTCTGTCTTGTGGTTGAAAGACAATAAACTATACAAATAAACAAAAAGTTAAAACCATTATAAAACAGAAGAATAGGAAAGCCATAGTGAAATGAACATGCAGGGCTAGCCCGTGAGGGCTTCCCGAAGAACTAAAGATAAAGCTGAAATAGGAAAGCAGCACAGGAGGTTCTTTGCTGAGATTGGAGAGTCATTTAAGTCAGAGAACACAGTAGATGCCAATGACTGAGTTGGAAAGAATTATGTTTGAGAAACTGGAAGGAGGCAGAGAGGCTAGAGCAGAAAGAACTAGAGAAAGAGTTGGGCAAGGTAAGAAGCAGTCAGACCCCTGACCTTACAGATCCTTGTAAAATCTTGTTAAAGATATTCCTTATCATCTTCAGAACAGTGAAAAGCACTGAAAACTTTAAAGTTGAAGGGGAAAACTACCATCAGAAGTACCTTTCAAAAAGATCACTTTGATTCCAGATCGGAAGAGGTGAAAAGTAAATACAGAAAGAACAGTCAGGACTGGGCAGTTTTTGTGACTAAGGGGCAACATCCATGCCCTATTGTGTGCTTTCTTAAGTGGTTGATGTACTTTACATACCTACCAGAAATGTATGAGGACTGTGGTTTCTCCACATTCTCACCAACTTATTTTTTGTCTGTTTTACTTAACCCATTCTAGTAAGAAGTGATACATTATTGTGGTTTGATTTGCATTTTCTTTATAAATAATAATGTTGAGCATTTTTTCATGGGCTTGTTTATTGGCCATCTTCTTTGGTGAAATGTCTATTAAATTTTTTGCCATTTTTAAATGGAGTTATTTGTTTTCTTTTTAAGTTATAAGAGCTCTCTTTATCTATTCCAATCTAAGTCACTTATTGAATAATTTGCAATATTTTCTCCCAATCCGTAGCATTCCTTTTTACTTTCTTAGTCATCTCTGAAAACACAAGGCTTTTGAATTTTGATAAAACTTAATTTACCAATTTTATTATTTACAATTTGTGCTTTTGGTGTATCTAAGATATCATTCCTGAACCTAAGTTCATAAAAATTTACCCCTAAGATTTCCTTGAAGTGTTTTATAGTTTTAGCTTACATTTTTGCCCATGATCCATTTAAAATTAATTTTTTGTATGGTGTGAATTACTGGTCCAGATTCATCTTTTGCATGGAGACATCTAATTACCCCAGCATCGTCTGTTGAATGTTTAATAGTTCTAAAAAGTAAAATAACATGCTGGTCCAACTGATTGATCCTATCACATAGTTGCATTAAAGAAAGTATATCCAGCACACTAAAAGTGTTATCTACTCATCCCTGACTCAATATGAGGTCCAGTGCACAGAAGAGACACAAGAAGTTCTGACAGAAAATAAAAGCCAATAAGAAAAAAATAACATTTAAAGAATTTTTTTAAACTATGAGAAAAAAGTGACTTCTCATATACAAAAAATTAATAAAGAGATAGAAATTATAAAAAATCAAATATAAATTTGAGGGTTTAAAGTACAGTAAGTAAAATAAAATATTTGCAGAAGGGAATCAACGGAATATTAGTAACAACAAAGTATAAAGAATCAAAGAATTTGAAAATAAATAAATATAAACTATACACTCTGAAAAACAGAAAACCAATAGAATAAATAAAATAGAATAAAGAAATGAACAAAACTTTGGAGATGTGGAGGACACCATTAAAATACCAACTATGTGTAATGTAACAGTAGCCTCAACAGAGAGGAGAAAGAAGAAAAAGATTAACTAGTTGAAAGAATAATGCTGAAAAATGCCCATATTTGATTAAAAACATTAAAGTACATATCCAAAACTTAATGAACTTCAGGTAGGATAAAAACAAAAAGACTACATCTAAATAAATCAGTGAAATAGTTGAAAGTCAAAGATAAAAACATGGAGACAACAAGAGAAAAACGTGTCAGCATACACATAAAAATCATAATTAGAGCAATGGAGGCTGGTGGCCAGTAGGATGACACACTCAAAGTGTAAATAATAATTTAAAAATCCTATCAACCAAGAGTTCTATATCCAGCTAAAAAGATACAGTTGAAATAGAAAGATTTCTATATAATCAAGGACTGAGGTAATGTGTTATTTACAGATCCGCATTACTAGGAACACTAAAGGATGTCTTTCAGGATAGAAAAAGAATTACATCAGATAGTTACCTGAATCCACATAAAGAGATACAGAGCAAAAAAAAAAGAGATACAGAGCGACAAAAAATGTAATTAATAGGTAGCTAAATATAAAATAATGCATGATTATAGCTACTTAAATGATAATGCATTAAAAAAGGTAAATATTTTAGGATTTACAGCATAAAAATGGACATGTGACAATAAGAACACTATTGAGGAGAAGAAATACAGCTATATTGGACCAAATTTTCTATATTTTACTAAAGTTAATTTTAATTTGAAGATTATAATTCTTAGGAAAATCAATAAGAAAACAAGTCAAAAACATTGTAAAAAGCAAGGACTAAATAGTACACTATTTACTACAAAAGAAGGCAATAAAAAAGGAATAGGGGAACCAAAAGGACATAGGCACATTGAAAATAAATAGCAGAATGGCAGACATAAATTCAAACATGTCATTAATTATATTTGATATAGATACATTTTATGCTGTAACCAAAAATCAGAGACTGGCAGACTAAATAAAAATTAAGAACAGCTATACTGCATCTATAAGAGACACACTTTAAATTCAAATACACAAACTAGGTGAAAGTAAAAGAATGTAAAAATGTGTAGTGTGCAAACACAACACAGATAAGTGAAATGGCCACCTTAATAACAAAAAAAGAATATAATGCAAAACTATTATTAGAGTCCAAGAAGGTCACTTTAGAGTGATAAAATGTACCAATTAAGCAGTAAGTTATAAGTTATAAGTAAATAGACCTAAAATAGTGCCCAGAATACACACACACACACTCACATACACACAAAACCCAACTTAATCTTAAAATGAAACAGAACATTAAAAATAATAGTTGGAGAATTCAATGTTCCATCTCAATAATTGGTAAAACCGAACAAAATTGGCAAGGATACAGAAGACTTGAATGATACTACCACCAATATGACCTAACTAACATTTGTAGAACATTACAAGCGATAAGAGCAGAACAGATATTCTTTTCATGTGCACATGACAGATTCTCAATGGACTTAAAATAATTGAAATAGTAAGTATGTTTTTCAACTTCAATGAAATTTTTAAAAGGAGAAATTATACATAGTATATTCCCAGATTAATTTAGAAATAAAAGAAAGATACTAGAAAAATATGGACAAGTCTCTCTATAATTTTTAGTAATAGTCTTAAATTACAAACTGTTACCTTTCTGAACAGAGATTTTTTTCCCTCTACAGAAAATCTGCAAGCTTTAGAAGTTCCATTCACAATAATTAAAATGAAAATTCACCTTTCTAAGAAAGATTCAGATCTTGGTGTTACTTTCTTTGGAACAAAAGACCAGTCTTATGATTGCCCTCTCAAGATATTTGAAATCCTCTTGAGACATTACTTTCTTATATATTACAAACTGAATCTCACTTGTGTGACCATTACAGACATATGGCTACCCTCAAGACAAGCTCAGCAATTTCACAGGCCCATATTTCTTTTTTGTCACTCTACTCTTCCCACAGGCTATGTTAGACTAGTAATAAAACAAATAGTGCTTTACTAAATGTTATTCGCACTGATAATATAGTTATCCACTAAGTGACCTTTGACACACAATTCTCGTACCTTCTATATTCATTGCATAGAACATCACACACATACACATCACATATTTTATGGGATACTTTAATATGCCTGCATAAGCAAATGTTTGTGTGGATGTTGAGACTATCAATCAGACCATAAAAATATATCATACTCACATATAGTGCCACATTTTTTTCAACTTTTAGGAATTTTTAATAAATTTTTGGGATAAAATTGATCTTTTCATTATCAGTAAATTTCTATTAAAGAAAATACCATTTTGATGAATATTTCTCTATGTTCAAAGGTGTTTTTCATGTTGGAGCAGAGGCGGGAAGGAGGCTACGATTACTATGCGTTAGAGATATAATTAAAAAATGAAAGCCTCCTCTCCTGTACACCTGAAGCCATCAGTCATCACAGGCTTTGCCATGTTTTCTTTTTTCTTTCCTCACTAGTGCTGACAGATGGGCCAGATTTTTCAACTCAGATTCCTTTCTTATAACCCAAAACAAAGCCATTGTCAGACGAGTTGGACCTTAAGCTCCATTCCAGATCTAACATTCTATTTTCATCATTTCAAACTGATGAGGTGGTTGGATAGAATTAGAGGCATAATTTACCTTCACTGAATAGAGAAAAATTATTAGCCTGTATAGTAACTATAATTGCTGCCTCACTAGCATCATATCACCAATACGGACGGTCGCAATAAAAGCATTCAGTGGCTTTCCTAATTACAATCACTTATTGTGTACAAAAGAGAAAAGATACAAAGCTCATTGATCGATCATTTGTTCTGCAATAAAGCCATCAAGACTCCTTAGCCAATATAATTGAGCAAATAAACGTTTCAAGTAGAGCTATCTCATATGTGCATTTACCTTACTTAACTACACTGCTCATAAAAATTAGTAATATTTGATAGCTTCATATTCATTTTGAAATATCTCCTAATTTTTGTGGGTAGTATATAATAATTCTTGTAATTTTGATTATATATTTTTATTTTTATTAGTACTTTTTTAAAATTATGAAATATTTTATGTTGTTTTGTTACAGTCTGAATACATTAGACTGAATACAGTCTAATGGCAAGCTGCCACAGATTAATTGTGGACTGATCTGAAAACAAAAGAGAACTAAAATCAGAGTGTGGGGAGGAAGGAATGGGAAGAAAGAAAAGGAAGGAAGGAAGGAAGGAAGGAAGGAAGGAAGGAAGGGAGGGAGGGAGGGAGGGAGGGAGGGAGGGAGGGAGGGAGGAAGGAAGGAAGGAAGGAAGGAAGGGAGAAAGGGGAGAGAGAGAAAGAAAGAAAGAAAGAAAGAAAGAAAGAAAGAAAGAAAGAAAGAAAGAAAGAAAGAAAGAAAAGGAAGGAAGGAAGGAAGGAAGGAAGGAAGGAAGGAAGGAGGAAGAGGGGAGGGGAGTGGAGGGGAAAGAAGGGGAGGGGAGGGGAGGGGGATGGGAAGCGAAGGGAAGGGAAGAAAAATGAGAGGAGACAGGAGGGGAGAAGAAGGAAGAAAAAAAAGAGGGAGGGAAGGAAGAAAGACTCCTCACCAATTTTATTGCAAATCTCTCAAGTGCTTAGAAAATATTACAACTTCCCATTAATGTGAGAAAGATGAAGAAAGGGAAAGAAATGGATAAAAATACAGGAAGATGGACATCAAAGAGAGATTCCAGAACTATGAAAAGGGAATTTTTTCACTGTTTTAAGTAAAAGGTGTTCTTTCTAGAAAAATAATAATATGTACAGTGAACAAAGCATCATTCCTCTGTAAAGGCCAGTATTATTAGATCTGACATATACAGTATTACCAAAACTGGCCCAGAGAACTGATGCCCATTTTTAAATTCAGTTTTTAGAAAGGGGACATGAAGAAGAAGAGGATAGAAGATACTGACCGGGGGAGACTTTTCTGTTTCATGGGAAATAGCCCCCCTACCCCCACAGGCACCATTATCTCCCTGACAACTGAAGGTTTCCGAAAGTCACCTATCATTTCGGGAGCACACTTCCCCACACTGTAGAGAAGTCACTCACCTGGACGTTTGCAGGCAGAGCTGACTGCAGCACTGTGAGGGGGCACTGCCCACCCGCTTCTGCCGCCTCATATCTGGCAGACACCATTACAGGTGTCCCCACAGCTGCCTACTCTTTAAAACTACTTTCCTATCTGCTGCCGGTGACTGTACATTTAATGAGAGCACCTGCTGCCCTCTTGCTTAGTTAATTCATAGTGATCTGCCTGAACTAAAGGAAATTTCAGAAAAGCCTCTGTTCTTCAGTAATAAATTACCAGTCTCTACTTTGGCCTGAAGGGCCTTTGATTCATGTCATATTACACTTACACTAAGCACTGATGACTGTGGACACCTTTAGTTTCTCTAAATAGTGCTGGGGCTGAGGAAAAGGAAATAGCTACTAAGATGAAATAAAATGTGAAGATCAATTGTCTGCCTGAATATTGGCAGCTGGGAAACTAGTCATCTTTGACCTCACATTGGAGGCATTTATTCACTGAGGAGTAAAAACACTAGCTAATAAATTTTTGCAGTAGTGATTGGCAGAGTGAAAAAAGATATAAATAGTAACACCATTTATTTTTTTAAATGATTTAAGATAACACTAGGGAGCAAAGATAAGTCTTTAAAGACTGGACATATCAATTACAAAAATAAATAAATAAATAAGATTCTAGACACAGACCTTCTACACTTCTCTAAAATAAACTCAAAATGGGCCACAGACCGAAATGTAAAACGCAAAACTAGAAAACTCTTAGAGGATAATATGGGAGAAAATGTAAATGACCTTGGGTTTCACACTGACTTTATTAGATACAATACCAAAGGCATAATCCATAAAAAAATAAATAAACTGAGTTTCATTAAACTAGAAATTCTGTACTACAAAAGAACCTGTCGATAAAATGAAGATAGGCCCTGGCCAGTTTGTTCAGTGGTAGAGCATTGGCCTGGTGTGTGGATGTCCCGGGTTTGATTCTCCCAGTCAGGGCACACAGGAGAAGCAAGTATATGTTTCTCCACCCTTCCACCTCCCCTTCTCTCTCTTTCTTTCTTTCTCTCTATTCCTCTCTCTCCTCCCTTCCCAGAGCCATAGCTCTATTGGTTCATGCTCATCGGCCCAGCACTGAGGATGGCTCCATGGAGCCTCCACCTCAGGTGCTAAAAATAGCTTGGTTGCAATCATGGCCCCAGATGGGGGTTGCTGGGTGGATCCTGGTCAGGGCATATACAGGAGTCTGTCTATCTCCCCTCCTCTCACTTTGAAAGAAGATTTTAAAAAAAAGGAAACTGAAGACAAACCACAGACTAGGAGAAACATTTTTGAGAGATATTTCTGATAAAGGGTGGTTATCCAAAATACAAAGAACCCTTACAAGTCAGCAATAAGAAAGTGAACAACTGATTAAAAAATGAATCAAAGAACTTAACATGTATGCCACCAAAAAGATAAAAGGTGCCAAATAAGCATATGAAAGATTCTCAGTGTCATATGCAGGGAAATGCCAATTAAAACAATAACAACTACCACCACACACCTGTCAGAATGGCCAGATACAGAGTACTAACAACAATGAATGCTGGCAACACTAAAGGTGCAGCAACAGGAACTCACAGTAATTGGTGGTAAGAATATAAACTGGTACAGTCACTACAGAAGGTAGTCTGGCAGATTCCTAAAAACTGAATCAATTCTCATTATACAATCCAGTAATCCCATTTCTTGATATTTACCCCCAAAAACATTTGAAAACTTACATCCAAACAAAAGCCTTCACATGGGTGCTTATAGCAGCTTTAGTTATAACTGTCATGATGTGGAAGCAACCAAGATGCCCTTCAGTCAGTGAATGAATTAATAAACTATAATACATCCACACAATGGGATATTTAAAAAAAAAAGAAATGAGCAATCAAGCGACGAAAAAACGTGGGGAAAACATAATGCATATAACTAAGTGAAAGAAAAGGTTGCATACAACATATTCCAACTACGTGAAATTCTGAGAAAGGGAAAACTAGAGCTGCTAAAAAGATCAGTGGTTGCCAGGGATTATAAGGTGGGTGGAGGGAAGAGTAAAGAAACAAGAGCACAGAGGATTATTAGGGTAGTGAAATATTCTCTAAAACACTACTACAGTGGATACATGTCATTACGAATTTGTCCAAACACATAGAAATATATAATATCAAGAGTGAACCTTCAGAAAATTTATGGTGACGATGTGTCAGTGAAGGTTCATTCATTATAACATACCACTGAGATGGGGAATGTCGATAATAGAGTAGGTTATACATGGGTGGGGGTGAAGAATATATAGAGAATCTCTGTACCTTCCATTCAATTTTGTTGCAAACCTAAAAATAACTGTAAAAAAATAAAATCTATTTTTAAAATTATATGATTTGTTATTTCAAATTCCCTATATTTTTTAAATAACTATAATTATAACTTTCTATAAGCTAAACATATTTATTGTCACCCTCCCACTATATTTCTCAAGTATATTTCTCACAAATATTCTCTCAAGTATATTTGATAATATTAGGCAATATAGCAAGAATAATAAAAAATTATAGTAATTAAATATAGATATGATATTCATGATAATATGCACAGCCACTTTATTCCTGCCAAACTATTCAGTGAATGGAATCTTCAGCAAAAGTTTCTCTAGAGCTGTTAGAGTGAACCCATGTTATTGGTCGGTGGTCCTAAATCTGAGTTGTTTTCATATTAAAAAGCCAATTATAAATGCACACTAGGTACCTTGTAGCAATAGTTTTCAAACTTTTTACACGTGGGGACCAGTGAAAATAGGAGAATTATTTCAGGGACTACTAAGGCAGAAATCACCCTGAGCATAAATGAATTTGACTAAGAACATTGGGTTTTTTTTATTGTTAATTTTTTTATTATTATTAGTTTTAATGGGATGACATTGATAAATCAGGGTACATATGTTCAGAGAAAACATCCCCAGGTTATTTTGACATTTGACTATGTTGCATACCCATCACCCAAAGTCACATTGTCTTCTGTCATCTTCTATCTGGTTTTCTTTGTGCTCCTCCCCTCCCTATACCTCCTCCCTCTCCTACATCCCTTCAACCAATGGATAAATTCATAGAACAATACAATCTTCCTAGACTGAATCATTATGAAGCAGAAAGCCTAAACAAACGCATAAGCAGGGAGGAAATAGAAACAACTATCAAAAAAACTCCCCCAAAATAAAAGTCCAGGACCAGATGGCTATACTAGTGATTTCTACCAAACATTCAAAGAAGACTTGGTTCCTATTCTACTCAAAGTCTTCCAAAAATTTAAAGAAGAAGCAATACTTTCAAACACATTTTATGAGGCCAACATTACCCTCATATCAAAACCTGGCAAGTATAACACACAAAAAAAGAAAACTACAGACCAATATCTCTAAAGAATACAGATGCTAAAATACTAAACAAAATACTAGCAAATTGAATACAACAACACATTAAAAAAATAATACATCATGATCAAGTGGGATTCATCCCAGAATCACTAGGATGGTTCAACATAACATAAAACAGAACATTGATTCTAATATCTTCATATATTAGGGTAATTAACTCTTCCATGGACCTTTTATAATTTGTGCTTTTTGTGTCTTCTACAAGGACACAAAGATTTTGCCCTAGTATTTTCTCTAGAAATTTTACAAATTTTGCCTTTTAAGTTAGGTCTAAAACCTTTTTGAGGTCCTTTTTCCTACATGGAAATAAAATTTCTCACCCCAATTTGTTGGAGTGATCACTTTTTATTTGAATTACCTTCCTAGCTGTATCAAAAATTAATTGACCATATTGTTGTAGTTAACTTCTGAAACTTATATAGCTAGAGATTGCTTTTAGATCCAGTCTGACTATCAATGCTTTTTAATTGAAGTTATTAGATATGTACATTTAATGTAATTATTTATAAGCTTGTGTTTGAGTCAACCATTTTGCTATTTATTAAAAATATATTCTCTATTAGTTCTTTGAACTTTTATTCCTCTTTTCCTGCTACATTTTAGAAGGTTTGAGTTCTACTTATTTTTCCATCTATATTATTGCTTATCTATTTTATTTAATAAGTGTTGTTCAAAAGTTTATAGTATGCATCTTTAATTTATTTCCAGTAACATTATTCTAATTCAGGTATTATGTAAGAACCTTACAACATTATACTTTCTCATTTTCTTCTTCTGTATAGGCAGTCATGCAATTAGAATATATGCCAATATACAGAGTGAGCCAAAAGTAGGTTAATAGTCCTGAGTACACAAAACACAGTTTATTCTTATATTTTTATTTATTTTATTATTTTCTATATGAAAAACTGTAAACCTACTTTTGCTACACCCTGTAAGTCAAAAACACTTTTGTGTGCAAAAATTTACAATCTCTTTTCAAAATAGTCTTGTCTCCATCAATATAAAATAAACTTATCTCCAATAGAGAAAACTGTTGAAAAGATGCATTATTTAATATTACATATATTTTACAGTTAAAAATAATGTTTACTTATATTTCTGAACAAAAACTTATTTTCTCATTTATTTATGCATGTGTATTAAATATGACCAGAGATTGTGGAAGATACAAAGATAACTCAAATATAAACCCAGGCTTCAAATAAATTATAAACCATTATGAGTGGGAAAGGACATGATTTTGAAGAGTCTATAAGATAATTCAGTATTTATAGAAAGGTAGAAAATTCTGTAATATTTCTAGTAAAGAAGGACAAGTGAGACATAAAACTAGAGGGATTACTGAGTTGCGTTTGGGGAAGCTACTAATATTTTTAATTACATAAATAGTATGATTACAATTTTGTTTAAAATAGAAACTAATAGAAAATAACTTAGGTAATTTAGGGGGGCATCAGTAACCCAGAGGAGAGTCAATGGAAAACTAAGCTGAGATAGCCACAGAAACAGGACACAAACCTAAAGGATCAGGCAATATATTTGATGAGAAAAATTAGGACAAAAATGGCTGCAAAATGATAATACCTTAATAGAAGTTGAAATAATACAGAAGAGTAAAATTTTTTTGTAGAAAGGTGACAGTGGGAATGAGGAGATTCAGTTAATTTAAGGTGCTACCAAGGTATCCATGTGAATCTTGCTTAGGTAGCAGCTGAATACGTAGGATTGAATTTTGAAGAAAGCTGGGACTTTATATGTAATTGTGCCTAGAGATCTGTACAGAAATGACAGTTGAGGTTATTGAATGGGATGCAGTATTTAATGGAGAGAATGTAAAAAGAGAGTGGGCAAAGACAAACTTTGATGACAGGAGTAATGACTTTAGGATACACTAACAGAAAGAGCAGCTAAAGGAGAAGATATGTGAGGAATAAGTAAAGATCTGGGAAGATATTCAGGATAGCAATTTTAAAGAAAATTTTAAAAAAAGAGCTAAAAATAAAAGTCACAAGGAGAAACATAAAGTTAAAAGAATGAGGATTAAGAAAAATCCTTGACCCTTTTTGCTCCCTTCTAGAGGGACAAATATAAGGTGAGAGTTTGGGTTATGGGTATACAACATAATCAACAGTTCAAATGGTATATAAACATTTACCTGAAACCTATGTACTCTTATTGATCGATGTCACTCCATTAAATTTAATTTTCTAATATCCTTGATCTGGATGGAGCCTTAGAGGTCATGTGGGCACAGGAGAGCAATATAGGAGTATAGGAGGGAATTATATTGCACTGTTAGAAAATGAGACAGTCTTTAAACATAGAATGATTTTTAAAGAATTCTGGTGAGCAAAAAACAGAGAAACAGATGAAATGGAAGCTCAACTAGAATGTGTAACTAGGCAAAGAAAAAAGAAATATTGTCAAGTGATGAGAATACCGGAGGTTAGATAGAATAAAAAAAAAAGGCCTTCCATTTGGAGTAAGATGGAGATAGTTTGCATAACTGTCAACCTGTTTGAAGCTTTGCCAAACATAATGTTAACTCTTGCACTGTAAATTAGGATACTTGAATTTCTCTTTACCAGAGAAAACTAGATGCCAAAGTGCCCATTATGCTAGTCATTCTAAAACTTCTTTAATGTTCCAACCTTATTCAAAGTATTTTCTTGTATTTTAAGTGGCTGTTTACTGTCATGCAAAGAATTGTCTTGAAAATAGAAGTCACTACAATAAAAAAGTCAAATTTACATAGATGCTATTTTCCTGGTTTTTTGGAAAAACCTTAGTTTTACGAAATATACAAAATTTTTGTCCAGAAAAACTTAGAAAAATTTATTTTCCAGTTAAATTTACATTTTACAAGAAGTCAAAATAATATGTATTAAGCCTATTGAACGAAGGCTTACCAGAGATAGTTAACCTGCTGAACCTGTGAATAAACATTTCTTTGGTAGCACATGGTGGTATTCATACAACAAATGGGCTCTGAAATATGTTTCTTCAGTGTTATATAAAAACATTCCGTTTGTGTAATGAACAACAATAGTGCCAGTAACAAAGAAAATCAGGATTGTCAACAATGAGAAATAGAGTCTCCTAGCAACCAAGTTTCAATTACTCTTTGTTTGATAACAAACGCTGAGATATTTTATGCTGGTAGCTTTATTCCAGAGAATAATGCATTATCAAAGACCATGAGAGAGAGCCCTTGCTTTAACTAGCTCTAGTTTCCAATCAAACATCTTGCAATTAATTTTATTAGTGTTTTAAACCTAATTTACTTTGAATAAACTATAACTATGATTTGTTTTTGTCATGTTCTAGAATAAATTGTATGTAGAATAATTATTTGTTTAAATGGAATCATTGGCACACAGATGATACTTCAACAAAGTAAAGATTTATTATCATTAATAATAAGATTAAACAAAATCATATCCCAGAAGAGATCCCAGGAGGACCCGTTAGCTATTTTAGTTGAACTAGAAATAATATTACTAATTAAGATATAACACTGACTGTCATACTAATACTTACAAAGACCATTTACTGGTGCTTAATAAAAACCTCTATTCCAACATGGATACAATATAAAAGTATAACCTTAATGAAATTAATCTGCATTATGAACATTAGATATCAAACTTTCAAAACAATTTTACTCCAGCTATATATACTAATCCCTTCAAATCATTTAAATTTGGGAAACTATCATTGAAACTGGCCTATTCCAGCTGAATTTCCTTTGCATTTGGTGGGCGTGGTTTTTACCTCTTAATTCTTCTTTAGCTTGAGATAAATCAGGAGTCTGAACACCCCAGGACCTCAGTGGATGAATAGGACATTGCTGTTGCCACAATTATTTCCCTCATTGTTGGGTTTTAGCAATCCGTATCTGTGAACCTACTGAAGAAGCTTGTAGAATACACCTCCCCTGCCACACATGAACACACTAACTACCGAACGCCAGAATAATAATTAGTCAAAGTCCATATTAAAGTAGCCAAAGCTACAGTTGTATAGCCACTCCAAAAAATATTTTCAAACTGATCATTTGGAGATACTACTTCTTTTTAATGATATCTTACTTTTTACATAGTGATATTGGTATTATGTAGTAAGGGACATTCAATGTTCCAGATTTGATCCTGAAGCAATTCATCACTATTCAAATGAGCTTTTAAGATTTAAATATTTTTAGACAATTTATCTTTTTATTATTATTTTTCTTGTTTAGTTAAAGGTGAAGACTGAATAATTTGATTTAAATTTACTTCAATAATTAAAAATATGTAAATAAAATCATCAAACTGAATGCAATGCTTTCTACTTAAATGCCTCTTCAATTTCTTCTCATAAGAAATCTTTAAGCCTTTTTTTCTTTCTGTGATTGACTTCTTTGGCTAAAATGTCAAAATCTCTACTTTTCGTAAACTTCTGAATAGGCTCATCTATGTTGTTTCTTGGGGGGTGTTAATTTCATTTATTTATTTATTTATTTTTTGCTTACCTAACAGGAGCAATTTATCATATATCTTATGACAACACAAAGCTGCACATGTAACCTTTCCAAGATAGAAGAGCTGCATATAAAGAATCCCATAAGCACACAAATAAGTGAGGTTAACTGTAAAATATGATGAGATTGTTTATGTACCAGTGAGTCAACTGATGGTTTCTTAAAATTATTATTGTTGAATATAATCAACAATATAATGCAGAGTACAAGATCACAAAACAAATACATTTTCTGGCTAACAAAATTATTTTTCTATATTCACTAAAGAAGATTTCATTAATCTAAAAACAGGTATTTCAGTAAAAAATCATTTTCAGAAGAAAGTCATAATTTACCTGGTATGTCCAAATGCTGTTGTTGCAAGGGTTTCTGAAAAAAGACCTGCCTACCCACCCGTGATCGGGCCAGAAGACTGAGCATGCAAACGTGTCCTCTTTCGGAGGCCAGGTGGCAGCTCCCAGTTTTATGGTTTTAATATGAAGCTTTGCAAAAGTATTTGCCAGCTGACTATGAAAAATATAAAGTGATTTGTCTCCCTATCCTTGAGACAGTAAACAAATATGAAAAGAAACCTTTTTTTATATATGCTTACATAAAACAGAAAAACAATAGTCATAACTGTCATGATATTTGTATTTGTATTTGAAACTCTGGATTTTAGGTAAATTGTGTAACTTCTTTGGGTCTCAGTTTTCACATTAGTAAAACGTGTGTGTGTGTATGTATATGTGTGTGTTTAGAACTAGGTGAATTTTCAAAAAATTACTCTTAATTTCTCACACACACAGAAACATAGAAAAAGCCTGTGAGGATATGGGAAGCGGAAGGGAAGCAGCACCATGCCAGTGAAAACTGTGTGTCTTGCTGGCAGAAGCAGGGTGTGCATACATCTCTGAGTGAGACCCAAATGCCTTCTTTGGTAATCTCCTCTGTCCACTATATTCTGGTAAATCTGGAAGTCACTATACTTTATTGTCTAAAAATTCCTTTACTCTCAGTATAAACTAACAAGTTCCTAGTTGCATACATTTATACATAAATATCTACATATGCCAGAGTGTAAAAGGAGTTACTGCTAGAATCAAGTCATACAGTGGAGACTTGAGCACACCAGGCTACTTTCCAGAGTCCCACTGCTTTGCTTTTGAACCATTACCAATGCCTTTCAGCAGCGCTGTCAACAGAACTCAGATAGGGTCTTGAACTCCAGAGAATGAATGAGATATGCCAAACGAAGCATAATTACTTCATTGACGTCATTCAGCTTTCAGCTCACATTAAATGGGAGAGCTTCCACTGCTTGAAACAGTGGGCCATTTGTAGCACATTATGCAAATGTAAGACTAATCTTTTGCATTATACATCAGAGCCGCTTATTGTGCATTAACTAATTTATCTGACTATGCAGGGGCATGAATGCTGATTTTTATTAAGCTCTTCATTAAGTGAAAACGTAGGCATGGCAAGAGCATATATTAGCATGTGTCTATCTTGCATGGATGAATAAATACATACACACATCTAGTTATCAAGTGACATTCTTCTGGTAGTAGAAATCATCAAGTATAATATTTTTTTTCACTCACATCAGTAAAATGAGAATGGGAGAATTAAATAATCAGGGGAAAAGGCTCCTGTATTTTTAATTTTCATCATACTTATTTTTTTTTTATCATGGTCACAAAATTGCGTTTTAAAAAAGACAAATGTGTAATCTAAAGCCAACTGTTTAAATCTTATGTAAGTATCCTTTAGTATTCTGGTAACTGTTTTGTTATCATAAAAAGTAGACAAAGAACAAATGAACACAAAGTCTCATTAAACCAATCACTTCAGTTTTAAGATAAGTTTAATTCACTTGAGTAAAGAAAAAAGAGAAAAATAATACTTTATTAACTAAACACTTAAGAACTTGGCTCTAATGTAAGCAATGCATGTGAAAGACATGTGAATACACTTTTATATAATGCGCAGTTAATTAGCACGTTTATTAAGGCACATTCGAAGACAACATAGACTCTTTACAGACCCCACACTTCTCAGTGAATTGTTTGAATCTGACCACCAAGTTTCACAAATGATACCAAAATTATTACACATTTTTATTTGCTTGATTAAAGTGACAGAGATTTGATTTATTCTAATCAGCCAATGGATAGTGGGAAGCCTCTATCTGCAAATTACTACAAATATTTTGTGTTTATTACTTTAAAGAATATTTTTAAAATGCAGTTAATAGCTTGCGAATAGGAGGTGAGTCAATGATTACCTTTATAACTGATTTTCAAGGTGAAAAGAGAGAGGAAATGAAGTTAGCCTGTTACTTTGAAGATGTTAAACAGCAACAGTAAACAGTATAGCAGACGCTGAAGGCCAGAGAAATCTAGTTCCCCCATCTGACTTCAAACTTGAGTTCCCAATTTTAGTTCATTAAAAATTATGATCTATTGTTGAGTATCAGGCATAAGAACAGCTCATTTCTTTATCAGCCAGGTAAACTAAAACACATATTACTATACACGACATAAAACAAGCCCTGGGGTTTGGCCATGAGCCCAACTGAACTGCAGAATGTTTATTAAATTATTAAAATTTATGGGTTGATAGCACTCTCAAGCAATTTATTATAGCCGTAAACCATTTTTAAGTTTTGAAAACATAATAAAGTTGATTTAATAATCCCTCTAATCTTATACACAACTTCCTCCAGAATTTTCTTCAATTACGCCTCATAAATTACAATTTATTGTGTATTAGAGAAACACTAAAAAACAAATACTTCATGAGAATTTCATCAGATTCATTTATTATGAAACGTTTGCCAGGAAGCATAACAAATTCACATGTGACCCCTGCACTCAGAAGAGCTGAAGTTCAAATCAAAGCCACAATAGAGTGTTACTTTGCCAAGGATAATAACTAAAATCTTCCCTTAACTTGAGCCAGGAACTCAGCTTTAATGAATGCAAGGGCGAAGGGGTCAAGAAATAAAGAAAGGCAGTTCTAGGGAAATTTTCTCCCCTCTAAAAACAGCTTGAATTGCAAAGCACAGATAGTCACATCACCTCTTTGTAGGACTTTGTTAGAAAACAAGCAACTGAAAAGAGGGAACACAAAGAGACAGTAATTGTGAGCACACAATGTGTTTTCCTCAGGGGCAATAGGTCATGAGTGTAGGCAAATTCATTTAGATTTAATGGCTTTAAAGTGAACATTGCATATTTTTTAAAAATAGAATTGACAGTAGTTTAGGAAGATTAATCCCTAATGGTAGAATAATTTAAAATCTGTTTCATATTTTATAGTAACTTGATTAGGGCAGAATTATCTGCTGGACCTACTGTGTCCTATGGCTTACAGGACTTTGTTTTCAAAACTGAAAAAGAGCCTGACCTTTGGTGGCACAGTGGATAAAGTGTCGACGTGGAATGCTGAGGTTGCTGGTTCAAAACCCTGCACTTGTCTGGTCAAGGCACATATGGGAGTTGATGCTTCCTGCTCCTCCCCCCTTTCTCTCTCTCTCTCTCTCTCTCTCTCTCTCTCTCTCTCTTTCTCTCCTCTCTAAAATGAATAAATAAATAAATAAAATTAAAACTGAAAAAGAATTTTTTAGAAATTAAAAGAATTTCTAAAAAATTTAAAAGAATTTCTTAGGGATTCTTTTAATGGAACAAAAAGAAAATATACACATAATAGATAGCTTCACTGGCTATATAGGGGAGAGGACTATAGTGGAGCCCCTGAAGAGAGGCTATATGCAGTTTGAGGAAAACTGCATCTACATCCTGTAAGCATTTCAGGCTTGTTTCTTCATGCTCACTTCAGGAGGCTGAAACCACCATTCAAGCAAACCTATCAGTGACTTCAATTAAGATGACTTCAGCTGGTGACTTCCTGGGCTTATGGAACCAGAAACTAGAGTGAAATTGGCTCTAAAGAGAGCCTCTCAAGAGCAGAGAATTTCTTCTAAAATGATATGTCTTTCTACTTGGGATATCCATAGAATCTATCTTTTTTTTTTTTTTTTACAGGGACAGAGAGGGGGAGTCAGAGAGAGGGATAGATAGGGACAGACAGATAGGAACAGAGAAATATAAGAAACATCAATCATTAGTTTTTCGTTGCCGTGGCGACACCATAGTTGTTCATTGATTGCTCTCTCACATGTGCCTTGACTGCAGGCCTTCGGCAGACGGAGCAACCCCTTGCTGGAGCCAGCGACCCTGTGTCCAAGCTGGAGAGCTTTTGCTCAAGCTGGCGAGCTCGGGGTCTCGAACCTGGGTGTTCCGCATCCCAGTCCGACGCTCTATCCACTGCGCCACCGCCTGGTCAGACATAGGATCTTTTTTTTTTTAAATGTCAAGATTCCCTCATGGGACTTGAGGATAATCAGAGGGATGACACTTTTATTCCCTTAGTCGTCATATCAAAGTGGCTGTAACATGACGAAAACTATAGTGGGCTATTTGTGTCAATTTAAAGTCAGAACTCCATAGAAGACTAAATTAGGCTTTCATTTTCCTTTTATTTATTTATTTAATTATTAAGTTAACCTTTGCTGTCTGGTGCTCCAAATATAGTTGATCCTTGAAAACATGGGTTTAAACTCTGTGGTCCTACTTAGATATGAATTTTTTCTTTCAATAAATATACAATGAGCCTCCATATCTCAGGGTTTTGTATCCATGAACTCAACTAACCATGGACAGAAAATAGTTCATATCCATGGTTGGGAATCCACAGATTGGCACAAAACTTCTGGTAGACCAATCTAGCACTGGCTCTTTACATACTTTTAAGATTTTTCCCTTTACCATTGGTTTTAAACATTTTGATTGTGGTCTGAATCAGTGTAGTTTTCTTCATATCTTGCAAATCGCTCATTATCATATTTTCTGGGCCTGCTGGTTTACAGTTTTTAATGAATTTGGAACAACCATGAAATAATTAAAAGAAAAAGTTGGCAACATAAGATTCTATCACCAGTTAAAATATCTTCCAAAAACAGAATTAAAATATTTTCAGATGTAAAGAAAAAAAGCTGATAAAATTGATCATACAAAGACTCCATTAAAATAAATATTAAAGGCCATCAGGTAGAAGGAACAATTAATACCATGTTGGAGCCCTGGCTAGGTCGCTCAGCAGTAGAGCATTGGCCCAGCATGTGGAAGTCACAGGTTCAATTCCTGGTCAGGGCACATAGGAGAAGCAACCATCTGTTTGTCCACACCTCCCCTTTCTCTCTCTCTTCACCTCTCACAGCCATAGTTCAAATAGTTTGAGCAAAGTTGGCCTGGAGCACTGAGGATGGCTCCATGACCTGGCCTCAGGTGCTAAAATAGCTTCGTTGCCAAGCAACGGAGCTGTGGCCCAGCTGCACAGAGCATCACTTGGTATGGGCTTGCCAGGTGTATCCTGGTTGGGGCACATGCGGGAGTCTGTCTCTCTGCTTCTCTGTTTCTCACTTAAAAAAAAATAGAACACATATAATAAAATGAAAGATTAAAAATCAACCACTGCAGTGATGACATTAAATGCTAAATGATCTAAGTTCACCAATGAAGAGGTAAAATTGCCAGACTGAATAAAAAAAAAAGTAAGACCCAATTAAATATCCTACAGACATTATAATAAGAAAACTGATAAAGGTCTTTATTCTACTAAATTTGACAATTTATGCAACATGAATAGATTTTTTATAAAAACAAGCTACTAAAATTTATTCAAGAAGAAATAGATAAACCTAAAAGCCTCAGATCTATTAAAGACATTAAATTTGTAGCTTAGAACATTCCCACAAAGAAACCAGATGATTTGTATAATGAATTCTATAAGCATTTAATAAAGAACTAATACCACTGCTTCACAAACTCTTCCAAAAAACTAAAATAGAGAAATACTTCCCAACTCATTCTATGAAGTGGGTATTATCCAGATATCCAGATCAGGGGGGAAAAAAACAGCAACAAGAAGAACAACAAAAAATAAACAAAAAGCCTCTGTAACAAAACTTTATGAACACAGATATGAAATATGAAAGTTCTAAACAAAATTTAGCACATGAAATTCAATAATATATAAAGAATCATGACTGATTGTTATCACAGAATACAATATTAGATTAACATTTAAAAATCAATCAATGCAATGCATATTAAAAATAGAAATCTGCAACTTACTCCACACTTAATAGTGAAAGATTGTTTTTTCTCTAACATTAGAAACAAAGATTACAATTCTTTACTATTTGACCTTGAGGAAGGAGTCTAATCAGTGCAACAAGGCAAAATTAAGGGGGAAAATAAGGCACACCAATTGGAAATATTTATATGTAAACACACCCTTATAAAACATTTTACAATTCAATAAGAATGTACATTTGCACTTCTATGGTTTTCCTAAATAGGCAAATCTATCCAGACTGAAAATAGATGAGTGTTTACCAGGGATTGGAAGAGGAAGGAATGAGCAGTGAGGAAAGGGGACAACTGTTAAAGGACGTAATTTTAGGGAGTGATGAAATATTCCAGAATGAGAGAGTAGAGGAGGTTGTACAACTCTGTGAACATATAAAAAAAATCACTGAACTGTACACTGAATTTTATGCCATGTAAGTAATAACTTAATAGACTTGTTATAAAAATACATAAGCTCACAGTAAATTATATTAAAAGCAAAGGTAATAAGTACTCAAAACTCACCATCTCCTTATTATTTTAGTACATTGCCATATCACCTGTGATCCTCAAGGTACTTATAGCTATGTTATCTACACAGCAGAAGCACAATTTAATAGTATGCTACTGCACATATCTTTCCTTACAAGCTCTGAAATCAGTGACACCATGTTGGAGGACTGAAATTGAACGCTGTGAGAATATTGACACCACAAAACTGGGCAACCACTACAAATTCAGAGCTTTGATTCCCCTCCTCCATTATCAATCATTTACGATTACATGGCCACCCTCTCTATTTCACCCTTTCTAGCCCAATCACACGTAGACCAGAGAAGACAAGCCAGGAGGGACAAATGCTGAGGGGCAATGCATAAGACAGTTAATTTCTGTTTGACCCTGTAATTAGAATATGATGACCCTGGAAGGAAAGGAAGGAAGCTTAGTAAATACCTGTTTTGTATATTATGTGAAAAAAATTTTTGTTTTGTACTGAAAGCTGTAGTCCAAATAAACATTGTTAGATTACATAGTACTTTATTTTCCATAATTTGTTACACATAAAAAATGGTAGGAACATGAGAGCTACAGCTTTCCTACTTTTATAGATATGTCTAACTACTTCTTGCTCTCTAGTAAATGGATGAGGTACATAAGTCCACAATCACATTTTTATTTCCTTCAGTGTTACATCGAGTAAATGGCTATATTTGTTAATTCTGAGCTTTAATATATAACAGCACTCTTTTAAAGTTTTTTGAGTCTGCAGAAATTTTTTTAAAGATATTGATTTCTATCATTGAAAGAGGTTATTTTAATAATCACAGGTTCTATTTTTGTATATTGGAAATGATTAGGACATTTTAAAATGGGTATTAACTGTCTGGCATCATTAGTTACTATCAGTGATACAGTGAGTATCCTAGCTATTCATGCTTTTCATCCTCATCTTTCCCATCTGTAAATGGGGTTAATAATGGAACCAAATTTATAGGATTATTGTGGGAATTAAATGATCTGATCTCTTGAAACATTATAGTGCAGTGCCTGGCACAAAATAAGCACTTAATAAATGTTAGCCATTTGTATTTTGCTTTCGGCATTTAAATAGACGATCATAATATTTACTGTGGAAACTCTTGGCAAATTTTATTCCAGATGTACATACCATATTGCTTTAGTAGGATTCATTATATTAGTTTTCTCCACGCAAGTCCTTTGTATGTCTTATATATGTAGACAGTATATTCAGACGCAAGACCCTTTCATAACTAGGGGATTATTCATACTTTAAGGGTTACTGAACAGGATGGCTGTCCTATGAGGTGCATTTCCTCAAACACTGTAAAACTGCAAAGGAAGTTCTCTTCCTCCAGCAGGTCTTTCTTTTATCTTTAGCTGCTTACAAGCCCTTGGAACTCTTCAGAGATAATTGCAGTGTAATGCGTTACAGCTGTTTGCTAGGTAATTTACTCAGCTGCCACCACCTGGGGAGATTAGATGGGATTTTCCCTCCTGACACTGGACCCCTGGAATTTACAGTCCTTTCCCTTTCTCTTCTCTGGTGGTATCATTCTTCTCCCCTAGGGTTCACTAGGAAGTCAGCATTTTACAATACACAAGTAGTTTGCCAGCAGGAGGAAATACCAGCAAATAAACTCTGTCCAGGCTAGGCAAACTTTAGAGCTTAGTCTCTATTTGACCAGCCTGGCAAATCCTGAAGCTCCTCCGTAACCACAAGCTTTAGAGTGCCACAGACACTGTGTAAGTGTTACGGGCTGACCTGTAACCCCTCAAAATACATATATTAAAGTCCTAACCCTCAGTACATCCGAATGTGACCTTATTTGCTAACTAGGGGCTTATAAATTAAGATGAGGTCATTAGTTTAGGCCAGTGGTTCTCAAACTTTTTGAAGTTGGGGCACATTTAAAATCCTACAAATAATTGTAGGTGCCCTATATACAGATTTCTGGGAACTATACTATAATAATTAAGTCAAATATTAAAGAAAAAATATAAAGTACAAGCGTGCTTTTATGGTAATTAAACGAAATAAATACGACAAAAATAAATTTATTCTGGCATTAAAAAACGTATTGATGTTACATTTTTTGAGTTATGCTTTTTAGAATTCATAAAAAAGATGAGTTAAAAAATTAAAAAATGACAAAAAGTTATCTTTTTATATATATAGATATATTCTTAGTAAGATTTAGTAAATTCAGCAGGTCCTGGCGTGAATGTGTTAAGTTTTTTCATTCTTGTGTTTATGAGAAACATGAGCCTGATGTGTCCTAGTGATTTTTTCAATGTTTGGGCATATATTTAAAAGACAAATTCTCATTTACTCGTCAATACATTGAAGAATTTCTCTCTTTTTACTCTTGTGTTGAGTGCAGAAAACCCCCACCATACATATCATCTTAACTTTACACCAAACGAAGGATAGAAGAAACTTGCCTCCAGTCTTTCCAGGTAACTTTGGGGGTAGTGTAAACAATCCAGCACCACAGCTTAACAGCCTTTTGCAATCAAATTTGGCAAGTGACGTGGGGGGTTGGGCAGACTGTCAGTTTACAGCCAATTCCTCACACCTCTGTCCCCCAAAAATCTAACCTCCAAAAACCCTGTTGGTTTTTTGGTCCCCAACAGGCACATATTTCTCTGGAATACCATAGGGTGCACCTGGAAATCTTCTAGGGTGCACCACTGTGTCCTGGCACACACTTTGAGAACCACTGGGTTAGGTTCTAACCCAATATGACAGAAGTCATTTATGAAAAGGAGAAATTTAGAGATGCTAACGCACACAAGGAGAACACTATTTGAGGATGAAAGCAGTCTAGAGAGATGATCTAGAAGCCAAGTAACACCCAAAATCGCCAGGAAACCAGCATCTTTACGATCATTTCTTTCACTCCTCATCTCAAGCTTTGCTCAGTTACCAATTTCAAGACACTTGCATGTGTTTCTCTATCACACTTTCAGATTCTATCCCTGCCTTCTCGCTGTGCCTCGAGCTTCCTGACCCTGGGTACTGTCTATGTAGTACATGCACAACCTGAGTATAACAATCTCACATTTGTATTTTGTCCCATCTATCCACCCTCATATAACTAATGAATGGTTACATATCTTGAAAATCTTATATACCTGTATGTAAAAATATAAAGAGAAGCAATTTGACGTTAGTGTTTGAAATATGTTATTAATTTTTATTTATAGTGTTCCCTTTGCTATGCACTGCATCTTTCAGTGAGTTTTAGTCCTTCCTAAGGAATACCTCTTCTGTTTTTGATAATTCACATTCACTCCTGCCAAAATTCCCTGTTCTTGAGAATCACAGTAACATAATTGTAATCTGCCCTTTGGGACATATAAGGGGCTCTTTCTTAAATGTGCCCACATGCCAGAGCAATGGCTGCAGGTGCAACCTTTTATTTATATTTTAGCTCACTCCATGCAGTCATCCCTTCACCTTCTGCTTAATTTAAGCATATAATCCATCCTTTCAGCTTCGCTGTTTCAGCAACATTGTTGTTTCTCTGCCCTTTCATGTACCCACCTATAAAAGGCCCAAGGCAGAATGTCTGGTTTGAAACCCTATACCAGCTTGATGTATTAATGTTTCTAGAGAAACACCATAATGATGGGAACTGCTCTCAATTTGTTCTGTAAAATTGCCCAGCAATTCAGTTTTGTTTCTATTATTTTATCAGCTCTTTCCTTTCTCTGTAGAAGCGTTAAAATAACAACTTCAATCTCCTAGAATCATACATTCTAACTTCTTCTTCTGCACTCTTCATATTACATGAATACCTATGTCAAAGAGAAAACAGAAATATCAATTGGAGACCTGATAACAAAATCTATAAATTTATTACTATCCACATCAAGACTCTATTATTTAACTTTGTTGAGAATATTTTTTTAAATAAAAAAGGTTATCTCGTGTAAAAATAGTAGTGTATCTATATTCTGAAAGTCTTTCATCTTTTAACAGCTCAGCAGTCTTGCTTCACCAACACCCTCACTTGAAGTGTAAAATCTCACTGGGAGCCCCTAGGACTCTGCCACATGGCCTTCTCTGGCTATAAGAGCTAGTTCAGCCTGCATAGGAGGAGGTAGACAGTGCTATGGAGTTGGGGCTAACACTACTGACAGCAGCCTTCATCCAATGACTACATAAATTAGTACAATAAATACCCAGCTTCCTCACCCTTAGCATGGGATAACTTTGCGGCGTGTTCTACACAAGACCCTACAATCCACTGTGTAACTGAGCCTCACCTGCCCATGATGAGAGCATGCTTAATAATACTTCTGGATTGGATTCTTTGTCTCACTTTTCTATTCCCCTCCTGGTGGATTCTAAGTTCAATTTCCAGATTCAATCACTTGAGTTCAATTTCTTGGCTCAGGGTTGGCCTCTGGGGAAACCTAACGTAAGAAAGTTGATTCTAAGAAGCCATCCTTCAGAAAATGGACTGTGGAATTGGATCAGTTGCAAGCCACATCACTGCTAATGTTAAGTAATGTGATGGGACATCCTGCCATTTATGTGATGGTAACATCATAGTATTGGTGGTAGTGTGGGATATGGTATGAGTGGAGGAAGTGCAATGACTTATGCAGCAGCTCTAGAGTCTAGAACCTTATCTGGGGCAGTGTAAAATAGCTGCAGTTAATAAACATAGATGCTCTAATGGAAAGATATAAAAGATCCATATCAGCCAAGTATCAACTCGTGTTCAGTGCCTCAGCTGGCAGAACTATCAAAGAACTCACAGAGCATCTGATTTAACAACATACGATCCCACCTGATTTCACATTGGATCTCCCAAACTATAGACACAGGTAAGAAGAGATTGTAGGAGATAAGTCTTAGAGGAATTTAGGGTCATGCCACACTGGTAAAGTTTTTCATAACCCATTAGTTTGAGGCATGCCGTAATATCTCCTCCAAAGTAAAGGATAAGTCACTCCTAAATATGCCTCCTGGTGGTCTATATTAAGAAAGGGACATAGACCTTGCTAGGCATCTGTGACTTTTAGAATCAACACCTACCATACTTAAAACTACTACTCCAATCCATTTATCAGGTCTGTCAAAAGGCTGCCAATTTCAGTGCATCAAGAGCAAGAGAGAGACCAGTAACAAGTTCAGGCTGCACTACAAGCATCTCTATTGTTTTGGGCATATAACTTATCAGATCCAATAATGCTAGAGATAACTGTGATAGGTAAAGACAATGGGAAATTTCTCACAAATCCAGATGTGAAAACCTTGACATGAAAATCAAATGAAGAAACCTACAGTTTTAAAGTAAGGCTACTTTTTCTCATAGCAGAGAAATCATCACCATTTCCAAAACAGCTACTGGCATGCTCTTAGTAGGAACATGGCAGAAACTAAAGTCTTGACCATAGGATCCATGTCAGAAACCGCAAGCCACAAGAGTGGGCATGGCAGCAGTCCATTACATGATGAAAACTATACCCAAGAAAATCCAGAGGGCACAAGTCCTTACATCAGCAGGTATCCCATACCCCCTTGTCACCCACTACTGTTGTACCAATGCCTCTACTTCAACTTATACTTAGCTTAATGAGGAATTCTTTATGATTCAGTGATGGAGGAGAAAAAACAGGCCTGATTTATGCATTGGTCTGCTATATATGGCTATGCAACCTAAATATGGACAGTTAACACACTACAGTCCCATTCAGGACAGTTCATGAGAAAAAAAAAAAAGAAGGAAAATATTCCCAGTGGACAGCAGCTTTGAGCAATATACCTTTCCACTGACTTAGAGTGAACAGAGAAATGGTCCAAGAAAAAGATACACATAGACTCAAAAGCAGTGGCTTGAAAGAAACAGAATTGGAAAGTTAAAAATTAAAGTATGAAGAAAAAAGTATATGGGTGGATCTAGGAGAGTGGGAGCTAATTTTGCTGATATTTGTGTATGATGTCAATTCCCATCAAAGAACATCCACCAGAAAACATCCTCCAAAAGAAGGCTTTGTAAAAAAGTGATTCAGGTCGTAGACATCATCCGGCTGAACTTGGCCACCCTGGTGTTAGCACAAGGAGTTCTTACAGAGAATAATCACAATGGCAAGGATGAAGACTATGTACATACCCGAAATCTTAGGCTCTGGTCATTGATGCTATCTATGGCTACTGCTGAACGTCTCACATATCAGCAGTAGAAACCAACATTGAGCTCTTGGTATGGTTCTATCCCCTGAGAAAACAAACTAGCCACTTCACAGCATCTTTCCTTTTTTTTTTTTTTTTTTTTTTTAGCAAAAACTCATGCCACCTAGGAAAAGCTAAGAATTAATTAGTATGTGTTCCCAGGGTGAGTTTCCTTCTTTGTCTTTAGTTCCTTAACTGGTATAACTATCCAAGAGCCCACAGAGTGTCTAAATTAAAGACATGGGATCCCACTCGATATCAACTTGGAAATCTCAGACTGTAAACACAGGTAAGAAAGGACTCAGGTCTGTCAAGGACACGATTGTACTCTCTATGACTTGCAGAGTACTAGGCAGTTTGGAGGTAGTCAATTGATATTTATTAAAAGAAAAAAAAGTAGTTTGGAAAAAATCTATATTCATTGATATTTAGAAGTACATTTCATGTCCTTTCCTACAAACTAACTATATATTAATTACCTCCAGGGACAAACCCACTAATTCTGTTAGATGCTATTTCCGACAAATAAATAAAGATGTTAGTAAATTTCCTTTAAATTCTCAGATATATGAGTTAGAGCAATAGAGTTTTAATGCAAAGAGGGTTGGAAGGAATTGGCTGTGAAAGATTTCATCTCTTAAGAGAGAAAAACAAAAAATGTACTTTACTCTCTCCTTCTAACTTATGTATTTAGCTATATAATTCATAAAAGTGGGAGCTCTTGCTGAGTTTGAGAAAGGAGACAAGCTTAGGTATGGCATAATGGATTATATTGTGAAGTCTTAGTTTTTAATTTTTAAAAAGGGCCATCAAGGAGACTTTAAATAAAAATAGCTCATAGGAACTTCACTCCAGTTAGTAATGTGTAATCACAAATCATTTTGTACACTTAGAAATTCAAGGAGCTCAAGAGACGCTGGATGGTTATGGCTTGTTTGTGATCAGAAAAAAAGTTCTCTTATGGAAATATTTTAAAACAGTGCTTATTGATGACCCTCAAAAATATATATAAAAATGTGCTCATATAATTTTTCCAGAGCAATAAAATCTCCATTATTTTAAATTCTATAACAAACTAATTAGCTTTGGTAGAACAGCTATCATAAGCATTTTTCTTGTAGGTTTACCAATCTTCAACAGCAATGTTGTTGTGTCTGCACAGATTAGCGGGTCTGCATATCATGATCAGATGGCTGGAAATAGAAACATACTGCACAGTGGGCAGTACAAGGACTGACTTGCCAAGTAATCCAGGAGTCATCTGGTAAATTGGTTAATTACAATTGGGTAAGGATTTTCCTAGAAGTACAGCTTTAAAAACAGAGGCGAGCATGCAACCAATAATATAATAACAAAATACTAAAGACATTTCCAGTGGAAACAGCACAAATAGATCTTACTGGAATAATGCCAGCCAGTTAGTACTCTACTTTTGCTAACTGCTCCCTTCTGAAAATCTCTCCTTCCTTTTTATCTAGTCTGAATCTCTCAGTCTATCAGTTCTACCACTCTTCAGCTCCCTGTACCTTAGCAGGGCTCAACTAACAAGATCTCAACACAGATGCTCACGTTTTCTGCTCTTACATCAAGGTTGCTAAGTGTTGACGGAAAAAGAATGATCACACAATCAGGTAGATTTCCATGAACGCAATTTCATAACCTTTGTCATCACATTGGGTCTTAATGCTACTAAATTTCCTCCATTGTTTCCATATTCAACCCTATTCCTCTGATCATAATGGTGTTTTCAAATAGTCGCCATTCCCCTCAAGTCCCTATTCCATCTCCTCCATTCTTACCCTAACCAGTAAACTTGCTTCTACCTCAAAGAAAAATTAGGAAATATGGTGAAGAGGTGAAGGGAGGATGGAAGATGGACAAGAAAGTCCCTCAACTTTCTTTTCTTTTAAAATTATAGCTGACATACAACATTACATAGTTTCAGATGTACAATCCAGCAGTTAGACATTTACATAACTTATGAGGTGGTCACCCAGTAAATCTAGTATCCATCTAACACCACATATATGGTATCTCTCAGCTTTCTTTGTTCAATTATAAAATATTATTTTCATTCACAAATCTCCTTTCATCCCTACTCACTCATCCAAAGGAAGCTTTCCCCACATATGGGCTGCTGGTAGAAATAGGGCTTAGAACCATCTAGAACTGTGTTAACAACTAAAATTGTCTTGTACTTTAGCGCAGCAATTGTATTTTTAGAGAAGTATTCACACCCCCCACCCCCAAGAAAAGATCAGGATATTTATAATATGTTAATAGCAAATAATGGAAATTTTCTGTGTGTTCATTAATAAGAAATTGGCTAAACATATCTACTATGAACTGCATGCTTGCCCTACCCCCAAATTCATATGTTGGAACCTAATCCCCAATGTGACGGCATTTGGAGCTAGGGGCCGACTTTGTGAGCTGATTAGGTTATGAGTGTGGCATGCTCATAAATAAGATTAGTGCCTTTGTAAGCGAGACCTCAGAGAGTACCCTAGCGCCTTCTGCCACTGGAGCATACAGTGAAAAGACAGCTGTCTATGAACCATAAAGTAGGTACTCAACAAACTGCTGGAGCCTTGTTCTTGCTCTTTCGGCCTATATAACTGTAGAAATAATATTTTTATTTTTTAAGCCTGGGTTGTCTATGATATTTTTTTATAGCAGCCTTGATGGACTAAGACAATATCCTACAATGGAATTCTATGACTATTATAAAGACCATGACTAATATAGAGATTTTGAAAGGCTAAAGGTGCTTTCTATTACTTAACATGGAGAGAAGTCTGGCCATGATACATTATGTGAAGGTGAAAAATCTGTTTAATACAAATATTTTATTATTATTCCACTTTAAATAAATCTACAGATTCATTTCAAAGACTTGAAAGAATAAGCAATTTTCAAATGAAGCCATCCTGAGTTAAGATAGAAATAACAGGCGTACCTTTAAGTTCTAATTTGCACATTTGTATTTACATTATTAAAAGAAAGAATTATATTTATAATAAAAATGGTTTTAATGTAAAGTCTAAGGATAAAATGCTACCCCAAGGCTGTGTTGGGCTCCTGTAGAAACATTACTTTTTAAATTATGCCCTTTCTCTCTCAATTCACTATCACTTGTTTCCTTTTTCCAATTAGCATGTAGACATGCTCTAGTCCTTTTCTGTTTTTCCCTCTACCATGTGCGCCATCTAACAAGCTCCCCTCATCTCCCCTCACCTTCACAGGTAACATCCTGAATTAACTCCTTCTGTTCTGAATTAACTCCTCACTGCTCTCTTATTTAACAGTCCACAGCAATCTGCTTCAGCATCTAGCACACCACTGTCTGCTCTCAGCGAAGTCCACAAAGATCTGTCAGTAGGCAATTTTCTGTTCTTCTATTTGCTGTTTGACACTGTTAACTGATTCCTCCTTGCATTTCTTTCTATTAAGTTCCATGACACCACATGCTTCTGTTTTCTTCTACCAGTATAAGCTGCTCCTTATCACTAACTTGCAGGGATTCCTTTCGTGGGCCTTCCTCCTTAAGTGGACTGCATCTTCAATCTTACAACTTTTATTTTTGGGGAGAATAGAATTTGGAAAATACTGGGTTTGAATCCTACCTTTCACATGCTTAACAGGAACCCATGGAAAGTAGCTTAATTCCTCTGCCCCTCGTTTTTCCTGTAATAAAATGGAAAATAGTTTTTACGTAAGGTTGTTTTTCACATTAAACAAACAATTATGAATGCTACCTAGTAAATATTTACTAGATGGTAGCTGCTGTTAGTCTGCTTTTATTTCTCTCGGAAATTTTCTAATTTTCAACTATGACATTATAAACTAATGACCATCGTCTCTTTTTTCCCCAGCCCAATCTCTCTCCTAAACTTTTAATACAAACTATTAGACATTTCAACTAGATAGCTCATGGTGATCAAAAGCAACCTCCAAATCTAATCTCGACTCCCAGCCGTTCCTCCCGACGTCTGTGTTTCTCCTTCAGAGGAGATGGTGTCAGAGCCATTCTCTTCACAATCAAAATCGGGAAGTTGCCTGTAGGGGTCCCTTGTCACCTCTGACATACCTAGTCACTAAGCCTTGTTGAGCCTTCCTTGCAAACATTTGTGCAGCTTCTTCACTTTTGCTTTGTCTCCATATTCATTGATGCTCTCCACGGATCCCTCTTACTTCCAGGTTTACAGTTTTCTTTCTCCTTCTTCCATCCATCATCTATCTATCTATGCACCATAACTAGTAATTGTTCTTACGTACTGATGTCCTTCAAACTGGCCTCTTGTTGCCACCACTGGCATTATAGCTTCCTCACTACCACCCCGTCTACAAGCTGGCATCCATTCCAAAGCTTGTTAAATTCCTCTCATGAGTTTTGCATCTCCCACCTGTACTGTATTAACCTCTCTCTTCAGTCTACTCCCTAAACATCCTCCTACGCTGAATTGCACTCATCCTTTACATATTGCCTCTTGAAATAATATCTTCTCCCAAATCAGAGCTGATGACCCCCCCCATTTCATCTGCTCCCATAGCAACCCACACACCTCTATCAAAGTACTTGTTTCAGAAAATGTAATCTTCTGTTTTATGTTTGTCTTTTCCTCAGAAGCAATATTTCCTAGGTCATGCCTGTTTCTTCTCTGAAGCAATTTCCTCAAACAAATGTAAACTGAAAACATCTAGGAGGCTTATTATCCATCTTCACAAGTCCCACTTCCAGTTAAATGATGCAAAAGGATCCGAGGGGCACTGCGCACACTCAGGGAAAGGCGCGGCCACATGAAAGACCTGAGAAGATGGTAAGCTTATACCAGAGGTTGATCCTAACAATGCAGACAGTCTACAACAACCAAAGCAAAACAAAAATAGAAAACAGCAAGCTCTGGGAAAGAGGGGGAATCTGATTATACGAGTTACGAGTTACCACATTATTAGATGCAAGTGTCCAGTCACTGACATATAAATAAATAAAGCTTCCCACACACATATAAGGCAAAAAAATAAAAATTTAAAAAATGAAAAAGTATGGTTCATGCAGAGGAAAGAGTAAACCAACAGAAACTCACTTTGGAAAGACCAGATGGAGGATCTAATAGACAAGGAGATTAAAACAATTATTGTAAAAGGTGCTTAAGAAACAAAAGGAAGATGTGAAGAAAGTAAAATATATATGAAGAAAATAGAAGCATCAGTAGAAAGAAGACTTAGAGAAATCATAAAGGAATCCTAGAACAAAAAACTACAATTATTGAAATTAAAAATTTACTACAGGGATTCAAAGGCAGCTTTGAGCATTCTGACAAAACAATCAGTGAACTTGATGAGAGGACGATTGAAATCATTGAACCTGTGGAACAGAAAGAAAAAAGAATGAAGTGAATAGAGCAAAGCACCTTTAAAACACTATAAAGCCTGACCAGGCGGTGGTGCAGTGGATAGAGCGACGGACTAGGATGGGAAAGACCCAGGTTCGAGACCCTGAGGTTGCCAGCTTGAGCACGGGCCCATCTGGCTTGAGCAAAAGCTCACCAGCTTGGACCCAAGGTCACTGGCTCCAGCAAGGGGTTGCTAGGTCTGCTGAAGGTCCGAGGTCAAGGCACATGTGAGAAAGCAATCAATAAACAACTAAGGTGTTGTGACAGCAATGAAAAACTAATGACTGATGCTTCTCACATCTCTCCGTTCCTGTCTGTCTGTCCCTATCTATCCCTCTCTCTGACTCTCTCTCTCTGTCCCTGTAAAAAAATTAAAAAAAAAACCCACTATCAAGAAGGTTGCATATGAATTGTGGAAGTCCGAGAAGAAAAAAAGAGAGAGAAAGAGGCAGAGAGGTTATTTGAAGAAATAATAGCCACAATCATTCCAAGTTTAATGAAGACATGAATCTAAACATTTTCTCAGAATCCAAGAAGCTTAACCAACTTTGTTTTTAAAAAGAGCTGTAATTAATATATTTGGATAGTTAAAAGAAAACGGCACTTCTATAATAATAATACCAAAACAACACACAAATGTGAAGCTGATTGTCAACAGCATTGAAAAAGCTAGAAGATAGTAGAACTATCTTTTAAAACTATGAGAGAACATTTCTTCATCTTAGAATTCTATGCCAAGTCAAATGTGCAATTAAGTGTGAAGGTAAAGATGCATTTAAACATACTAAGAATTCTTTCTCAGAAAGTTACTAAAAAAATGCTCCAGTAAAATAAGTCTAAAAATCAAGAAAGACAAAAATCTCCCCCTTACAGCAAGAATCTGATGGGCTCAACTTGGGTCAATAATGTACTTTTATTCCAATTATCTAATAAAATGTGAGTTGGAGATATATTTCATAATTTAGTGCAGATACCTTCCTATGGATTTTGGATTGAGAATATAAAAGAAAAAGGATTTGTCTAAGCAGACACAACCATATCATTTTTGGTAAATAAAATGAATTTTAAAATGGTAGTTAACTGGTTCAAGGTCATACAATTTGATGCTAATGGAGGCAGGGCTGTGACTCAGATTCTTTAGTTCTTTTTATTATTATTATTTTTTACAGGGACAGAGAGAGAGTCAGAGAGAGGGATAGATAGGGACAGACAGATAGGAACGGAGAGAGGTGAGAAGCATCAATCATTAGTTTTCCATTGCTGTTGCAACACCTTAGTTGTTCATTGATTGCTTTCTCACATGTGCCTTGACAGCAGGCCTTCAGCAGACTGAGCAACCCCTTGCTGGAGCCAGCGACCTTGGGTCCAAGCTGGCGAGCTTTTGCTCAAGCCAGATGGGCCCACGCTCAAGCTGGTGAGCTCGGGTTCTCGAACCTGGGTCTTCCGCATCCCAGTCCGACGCTCTATCCACTTCGCCACTGCCTGGTCAGGCGATTCTTTAGTTCTTAATTCAGTCCTTTTTCAACTTTGAAGCCTCAAACAAGGAATGACAGCCCTATTGGACATTTTTAGCTGACAATTAGCATCAGCTTAGCGTGGGTGAGATACTAAAGATTTTTTTTTTCAAGTACAGATTTGGATATAACTAATGTTTGTCATGTCCTGTGGTTGGACATGTTCCCATACATTTTATTTAGATGCTATCGTGGGTAGGATCCAGGGCCATGTGAGGTAAACTCAAGAGATAATATAATTAAAAATGAACATTTGTAGTACTTACTTTATTATTAGAATATAAAAATAAAAATTACCAGGAAACAGAATAATTTCAAGAAGCTTCAGGAAGAAGGTAAAATTTGATCTAAGTTTGAAGTGTGAGGAAGTTTACTGTAGCAACAGACGGAATGAGGGCATTCAAAACAAGAAAATATTTTTGAGCAGAGATGAGATTGGTACACTTTGAAGCTTTGGTAGAGAAAAATTAGGGGGGATTATAATTGGACAAAGCAGAGAGATTCAGTCAGAAATGTTGGCTTAAGGGTAACAGAATTTAAAGTCATAAAATAGGTGACACACTTTAGAACACTTAGCTAAATCACCCTGCATCAAATGATGGTGACTTGTTTTTGCCAGTTCCTTGTGGTTTTTCTCAAGTTTCACATAGAATAAAAGCTCAGATTGTGCAGAAAACTTCAGGATGTTATTGGAAACATATGACAACATAAATGGCTGGAGCTGCAAAGTATGTTACCCCTTTCAACCTATTTATGGGTTAAAAATAGAAGAAACTGAATTTCAGACAAAGCAATAATCTTTACCATGAAAATAAGGAGTAAGCATATCCTTATATGCCAGCTGTGCAAATTATTGCTGTAAGATAGACCTTCAGTCTTAGACAAGAAGGGAAAAAAAAATCAATATTAATCCACTCAAACTTGTAATGGAAGGATGTGGGCATATAAAGTATTGCTAGCTTGTGCAGGACCACAGTCTGAATCTGAAGACAGATGCTATATGTTTGCTATGAAAACAATAGACCGTAACATTGTATTTGATATGGATAAATCGATCACTGGTGTTACTAGCTAGAAACTGCTCCACTTTGAGGCAAGAATACAAAGTACCTCAATCTGCTGTTAAACAGAGGAAGTTTCATGATTATTTAATCACTTGAGAGGCCAAACCAATTAAAATATCATCTGTCAGTACTTTTTCTAATACTTGTTTTCAGGAATAATAAATGTTTTCTCAACCTCTATTGTCTTGACCTGAATGATGACAATTGAGAAATAAAAAACATCAGAACCAGATTCACATTTTCCAGGAGGAAGTGGTTTCAGATTTTATTTGGAGATAGAAAAGGTCAAAGTTTCCTCAGGCATTTTTCTGGAATCTATCAGATTAAACTCAGGGTTTACAGAGGTCTGGCAGCGGGTACTGAATCATCAAATAACCACCAGAGTGTACAAAGCCTTCAGGCTTCCGGGATCTGGTATGAATTCATCTCTGGCTGTGACCACACACCCATGGTGAAATGCTACTCCACTGGCAGAATTCAGACAATTAATTCCTTCCCAATGGCTCATGGAAAAGGTATTGCACAGTTTCAGTGTGAATGAAAATAGGTGGTTTACATAGGGAATGAATGGTGGCAGTTTAAGCTAGAAAGATAGTAGGAAGCACTCAATACCTTCCCAATGAGTCTTGATTTAAAATCTAGAGGCAAAGTAGACCTTCCTAAGATTTGAAAGTGAGTGAATAGTACAATCAAACATGTATTTTAGAAAAATATAGTCATGGTGGCAATATGGATGCTGAATTATAAAGGAAAGATTTTAGAAACAGGAACCATGTAGGAGATAATACCAATTTGCAAAATAATGTGACTTTAAGTAAGGGGAATTAGTAAAAAGAGGAGGATGCCAAGTTGAGGATGTGAAAAAGAGTAGACAGGAATAAAGTCATATAGGTAAGTCATAGAAAGAATGAAGTTGAAAATGATGTTGAGGGTTTTTTCTTTGTGAGACTAGTTATTAGGCCTTTAATATATTTGGGAAGACACAATAATGAGGATCACTGAAAACAAATCCTACATTTTAGGGCTTCAGAGTTACCTGTAATGATGCTTATTGATGAAAACTGAGGGAAGAAAATGATGGTGAGCTTCATTTGAATTTGCTCTAAGTCTCTGCTCATCGTTTACTGGCCTTGAAATCTTAGGGATATTATTTAACAAGACTGAACTTCATTTCTTCAACAATTTTAAATATTGCAAAATTATTTTTGACATTGTTAATGTGAAAACCAAACAACACAGTCATATGACTATCTTGTATTAAAGTAGAAGTCAAATGAGTACTATCAATATTTTTAAATCTCCATTTTAAAAAGTGAATAGTGTATTGAATGTAATTTTTTTTAAAAATGTGATTTTAAAATATCCTAACTATAATTTTTAAAGAGAATAATTTTGATAATCTAGTTGAAGAAAAAAATACTATTTGAGTGAGTTGTATAAAATGCACAGAAAATAAATACACACAAATAAGTAATTTCACAACAGCTATATTCATCAGAATATAGTTTGAACATGGGGCCACCTTCCTGTATGTGTTATTCTTTACAATATGAAAAATAAAGTGAGTTGTTCTATCCCCTCAAAGATTTCTCTTATTGTCCAGATGATCAAGAGTAAATATGAAAGTAACTAGGCCCTAAAATTCAAGACTGTTCAGCTATCTCAGAATAGCTTTTTATGGTATCTTCCTGACTTTTTGTTCACACCTGATAGTCTGCAGAAAATCAATTTTAAAATAAAAGGTATTTTTCCTCTATTCCTTTACCTTTTCTATTTTTACATCTTTGGCCAACAAACTCCTTTGGCCATGAGTAAGCAGTCGTTTCTATTATTATTTATTGCTAAGAAAAGATTTGTCAGCACCCACAGATGGTACAAGAAGACAGATATTTAACAAATATTTTTCACTCACTTCTATCTCACCCTCTCATTCTGTCTCTCTTGTTCTCTCTCCCCCTGCCTTTTCCTGATTCACCCCTGTACTAAAGATATATAGGCCTTAAACCACACAGAGTTGATCCTAAATTCAATACTACTCGTCAATCTTTTTCATGCGATGTCTTTTCTTTGACCTTTTCTCAAATGTTGACACATTTAAGCCATTTCTTCCCATAGAACAAGAAATTCCATGGGCACTTGAATAATTTACTGAAACATAATAACCAAATATACCTAATTAAATAGAGTTTGCGGCTTGGACTGAGATGGCAGCGGAGTAGGCAGACACACAGACTCCCAACTCACACCACCAAACTGGATTACAAATTAATTTAGGAACAATCAGTGTGAAAAACCTACTTGGAACTACAAGAACAGGTCTCAAAAACCAAGGAGCAAAGAAGACACACCGAGCATGGTAGGGAGTGAGGGGCACAATGGGAGCTCCCCTGCTTCTAGGAGTGAAGGGGGAGTGTGAGGCTGAGACCCAGAAGGGCTCTCATTACAAGGAGAAGAGCAGAAAATATTGCTCACAGCCACTTGCCTGGGGAACTGGGAACGAGGTGTGCTGAGAGGGCTGGCTTGTCTTCCAAAAGGAAAGTGAGGAGAGAGAGACAGATGGTCAGGGGCAGAGGAATGTATGGGATGACCTGAGAAGCTGACTTATACAATGTGGAGGCGGCCATGGCCATAGTTGGGGGAGGGGTTGATCCCTCCACAGAGCACAAGCCTAAAGTGGTTTCTGGTGACCCACTTCCAGAAAGATCTCCAGCTCTAATCAGCACAACAAGACACAGCTGAAAACAGGAAGTGGGGAGGAGGGGTAGTAACTCAGGTCTCCATGGAGATCTGAGATACACCTCCCCTACTGAAGCGGAGAAAGCACCCCACCCCCTGAGAGAAGCTGGCAGATCAAGCCTTCAGAGTCTCAGATTACACCCACCGCATTCCTGGATACAGTTACAAATAAGCCCCCTGCTGAGATCAGTAAACAAGATTACCACCAAGTTAAGAAAACTGAGGGTGATGTCAGATAAAATGGCACCATGAGGGGTGCTCCTGAGACCTCTCCCTGAAATTTCGACAAATTCCACAACTAGAGACAGAAAAACAATCACAGGAGCATTTGAAATACACATACATGAAACATAGGTACGATTGGGCGAAAAGGTGGCTTAATAATATAATACACTCTGAAGGAAATAAGACAGAGAACAGGAGTATTCCACTTTCCTCCCTGACCTAAGCAAGGGCTGTTTTCATTTAGAACTGAGAGAAAGGGATGGGTGGGAGCATGGAAAAAGCTGGGATAGGGCAGAGATGTTCAAACTGAGGAGAGAGTGTGCTTGTGGCTCAGCCCACGCAGAGTGAACACCAGCGGCAGACCCCAGTAGAGGTGGGTGAGCAGTTGCCTTGTTTACTCCCAGTCTCCCAGTCGGTGAGCAGAGGCAGTGTGTGAGTGGATCCACCTGGCACTTTGTGCGTGGGCACCTGAGATCCCGGATGGAGGGGCTGGGTCAGAGACTATCAGCAGTGGCCCTCTGCTTGGGCTGTGACCAGAGTTTCTGTATAATCCCCGTGCCCTGAACGGCAGTGTGCTGGAAATGCACGGAAAGCCAGCTTCGCTACAGGCACAGCGCCTCCGCCAGCCATACAGACAAACAAAGCACATAACTGGGAAAGAGAACTGCGAAAGTGGTGGGGGGAAGGGTTTGCAGACAGCCTCTGGAGAGCAGACCTGCGGAGTGCTGAATGGAGCCTGATCCACAGTCTGCTCACTTCCCAAAGGGCTTATGCTGGTGGCTCTGGCTGACAAAGCCTTCTTTCCCAGGCTTGTGATTTAAGTGGAACTGGAGGAGGGACTTAATAGTTCTCAGGGCCTCTTACTCTGCAGACAGTGGCTGGGGCAACTTCCAGCAAGCCAATACAGGTTAAAAGGTCCAGTTCCACAAAACAGACCTCAGAGAACACTGTGGAAGTTGGGCGGGCTGGGCTGTGGGCTTCCCAACAAGGGAGAAGCCTGTGCAGAGCAGACCTGCGAAGTGCTGAGGCAAATTTAACTAGAACCAGAAATCAGCTCACTCCACTGCCTGCTTGAGCTGGTGGCTCTGGTTAACAATGCTTTCATACACAGAGCTGTGCTATGAACAAACCTGGAGAAGGCTCTGGTTGACAATGCTTTCATACACAGAGCTGTGCTGTGAACAAACCCGGAGAAGAAACTTGACAGCTTTTAGGACCTCTTGCTCTGCAGGCAGTAACTATAGCATCTTCCTGCCAGCCAATACAGGTTACAAAGTGCAAGAAGCCAGCGGAGAGTAGACCCGCAGAGTGCTGAGGCATCCTAGTCATGCCTGGAGGCTCATAGAAAGACACCTGAAAAGTAATCAGCTCCCAGCCCTGCCTGATTATGCTGGCGACTCTGGCTGGCAAAGCCTTACCCAGAACCCTGCTTTGAGTGGAAATAGATGGGGGGATTTGGCAGCTCTTAGAGGCTCTTGCTCTCCATGCAGTGGCTGGAGTGACTTCACAGCTGGATCCCCAGGCTGCTGGTTCAGGAAGGAGAGATTTAGGAAGAGGCTCAGAGAAAACAGACTCTCCCATTATTGAAGCCTGTAAATGCTGGCAAGCCCTGCCTACCAATGGAATCGAGGCCTAGTTTATATCATCACCACAGCAACACATCAACTGTAAATCTCTGCCCAAGAGTGCCACAGGAGCAGCACTTGGGATACAGTGCCACCAACCAGGAAGAGAGAGAAGAAAGAAAAAGGAAGAAGATAACCTCTCAAAGCCAGGAAAAAATCTACAGTCTTTATAATTTTTTCCATTTATTTTCTTGTATTTTTCATTTTTTTTTCAACCTTGGTCATTTTATCTTCTTTCCACTTTATTCTTTTCTTTTCATTTTGAACTTTATTACCAGAGCTGTTACATTTTCCATTCTTTTTTTTCTATGAGTGTTACATTCCAATAAACTTAACTTTTTCTTTCTCTTTCTCTCTTTCTTTTTGTTTCTTCTTTTCTCTTTCATTTTTTCTCTCATTCGAATCTCACCCACAAATAAATAATTTTATCCTGAATTCAAATTTTTTCTTTGTGGCATTTTGTGTGCTTTTTACTTCGCTTTTTATCTCTTTAAAATTTCCCCCAACTCCAGCTTTTCATTCTATGTAGTTTTTGTTCCACATAATACAATAGAATTTTCATTTTTTACTGTATTTTTCTCATTTTTACTCATTTTTCTCTTTTTCGATTTTCCTTCTCTTACACTATTTCTCTCATTCAACCATCATTTACATACAAATTATTTTATTCTTGATCTAAATTTTTTCCTTGTGGCATTTTGTGGGTTCTTGCCTCATTTTTTGCATCTTTATCACTTCCCCCCAACTCAGACCCTCCGTTCTATGTATTTTTGTTCCACTTAGCACAATAGAATTTTCAGTTTTTCACTGCATTTTCTCAAAATTTTTTTCTTTGTTTTATCAACTCTTATTAGTGTTATTAACAATACTACTCTCAAATGCCACTAAGGAAAATAAAATACAATATCATGGGTACAAAAGACAGATATTTAGCTCAGATAGATGAGAAAAAATCTACAGAAAACAGTTTCAATAGCTTGAAAACCTTGGAAGTAAAGGACAGAGAATTTAAAATTAAAGTCCTAAAAATAGGAATATATAAGAAAGCATAGAAAGGCAACTTAGGGAGCTCAAAAAACAATTCAACGAACAGAAAGAATACATCACCAAGAAAATTAAAACTATGAAAACAAATCAAACAAAGATAGAAAACTCAATACATGAACTGAAAAACGAGGTTAACAAGCTTAGCCAATAGAACAGGCCAGATAGAGGAGAGAATTCATAAAATAGAAAACAGGCAACTAGAGGCACTGCAGAGAGAAGAGGAGAAAGACTCATGAATTTAAATAAATGAGAAAGCCCTACAGGAATTGTCTGACTCCATCAGAAAGAGCAACATGAGAATAATGGGTATATCAGAAGGAGGAGAGAGAGAAAATGGAATGGAGAACATATTCAAACAAATAGTAGACGAGAACTTCTCAAGCCTGTGGAAAGAACTAAAACCTCGAATTCAAGAAGCAAACAGAACACCAAGTTATCTTAACCCTAACAAACCTATGCCAAGGCACATCATAATGAAATTGGCACAAACCAGTGACAAAGAAAAAATTCTCAAGGCAGCCAGGGAAAAGAAAAATACAACATAAAAAGAAGGCCCATTAGATTATCAACAGACTTCTCAGCAGAAACTCTACAAGCTAGAAGAGAGTGGACCCCAATATTTAAAGTTCTGAAAGAGAGGAACTTCCAGCCAAGAATATTATACCCATCAAAGCTATCCTTCAAATACAAAGGAGAAATAAAAACATTCACAGATACAGAAAAGATGACAGAATTTATCACCAGAAAACCCCAACTTCAAAAAATACTAAAGGGAGTTTTCCAACCAGATACCAAGAACAAAACAAAACAAAACTACAAGTAAAAGCTCCATCAAGATTGCAATAAAAACAAGATTAATCTGTGACAACAAAAACAAAAAAGCATAGAGGACAAAGATTAACAGTAGCAAAAGAGGATGGAGTACAGAAGCACTCATGAGATAATGTACTACAATTAACATGATATGTATTCTTTCCATTACTTAATGGTAACCACCCCTGAAAAAAAACCACAGAAGCACATGGCTTAAAAAAGGAAGTAACAGAGGAAAGAAGTATGGATTACAACCAAACAAAAACAAATGATAGAAAAACAAAAGAGAGAAACCAAACAAGATATGAAACTATCAGAAAGCAATATATAAAATGGCAATAGGAAACCCTCAAGTGTCAATAATTACACTAAACGTAAATGGATTGAACTGATTGAACTCACCAATAAAAAGACACAGAGCAGCAGAATGGATTAAAAAAGAAAATCTAACTGTATGCTGCCTACAAGAAACACATCTAAACTACAAGGATAAAAACAAATTCAAAGTGAAAGGTTGGAAAACAATACTCCAAGCAAAAAAAAAACAACGCAGGTGTAGCAATACTCATATCTAACAATGCTGACTACAAGACAGCAAAGGTAATCAGAGACAAAAATGGTCATTTCTAATGATAAAAGGGGACATTGAATCAAGAAGACATAACACTTCTTAATATATATGCACCAAACCGAGGAGCACCAAAATATATAAGACATCTACTTACTGACCTAAAAACTAAAACTGAAAAAAATACAATCATACTTGGAGACCTCAATACACCACTGACGGCTTTAGATATTTCATCCAAACAAAATATCAATAAAGAAATACTGAACTTAAATGAAACCCTAGAACAATTGGACATGATAGACATTTACAGGACATTTCATCTCAAGGTGACAGAGTATACATTTTTCTCTAGTGTACATGGAACATTCTCAAGAATCAAACTTATGCTGGGCCACCAAAATACCATCAACAAATACAGAAATATTGAAATTATATCAAGTATATTTTCAGATCATAAAGCCTTGAGGCTAGAATTTAACTGCAAAAAAGAGGTAAACAAACCGACAAAAAAGTGGAAACTAAGCAACATACTTTTAAAAAATGAGTGGGTCAAAGAAGAAATAAAAGCAGAGATCAAAAGATACATACAGACAAGTGAAAATAACAATACGACATATCAGAATCTCTGGGATGCAGCAAAAGCAGTAATAAGATGAAAGTTCATATCACTACAGGCCGCCTATATGAACAAACAAGAGAGAGCCCAAGTAAACCACTTAACTTTATATCTTAAGAAACTAGAAAAAGAAGAACAAAGACAACCCAAAACCACCAGGAAAAAGGAAGGAATAAAAATCAGAGCAGAAATAAACAAAATAGAGAACAGAAAAACTATAGAAAAAAATTAATAAAACAAGGAGCCGGTTCTTTGAAAAGATAAACAAAATTGACAAAACCTTGGCAAGATTCACTAAGGAAAAAAGAGAAAAGAATCATATAAACAAAATCCAAAATGAAAGAGGACAAATCACCACAGATATCATAGATATACAAAGAATTATTGTAGAATACTATGAAAACTGTATGCCACCAAATTTAACAATCTAGAAGAAATGGATAAATTCTTTTATAAAGAACTTATAAAACCAGAAAGACAAACAATCCAATCAAAAAATGGGCAAAAGAAATGAATAGAAATTTCTCCAAAGAGGACATACAGATGGCCAATAGGCATATGACAAAATGCTCAACATTACTAATCATTAGAGAAATGCAAATTAAAACCACAATGAGATATCACCTCTTACCAGTCAGAATGGCGCTCATCAATGAAACAACACAGGATAAGTGCTGGTGAGGATGTGGAGAAAAGGGAACCCTCCTGCACTGCTGGTGGGAATGCAGACTGGTGCAGCCACTGTGGAAAACAGTATGGGGATTCCTCAAAAAATTAAAAATCTAACTGCCTTTTGACCCAGTCATCCCACTTTTGGGAATATATCCCAAGAACACCACATCAACAAGTCAAAAGGAGAAATGCACCCCATGTATATGGCAGCATTGTTTACAATAGCCAAGATCTGGAAAAAGCCCAAGTGCCCATCAGTGGACGAGTGGATTAAAAAGAGATGGTACATATACACAACGGAATACAATGGGGTCATGAAAAAGAAGGAAATATTATTTTCTGCGATAACATGGATGGACCTGAAAACTATTATGTTAAGTGACATAAGCCAGGCAGAGAAAGAAATATATCATATGACCTCACTCATCTGAGGAATCTGATGAACTGCGAAGCGGAATAGAGACAGAGGCAGGATCAAAGGACCCAGAGGGAAAGCGGACAGAGGGAAAGAGGATGATAGGCTGATAGGATGGGATGAGAGCAAAAAAGCTAATCCTGGAGGGAAGGGGGGAGGACGTTACGGGGTGGGGGACGGGGGGGGATGTATTGGGGAAAACGGGGGAGGGGGGAGGGTGTATGGGGGAGGACAGTAGAATCTATGTAAACACAATAAATTTTTAAAAAATAGTTAAAAAAGAACCAAATCCAGAAAAACAAACAAAAGAAAAAGTAATGCTGCTTGAAGATGATAATAAAGAAATAAAATTAATAGCAAAAAAAAAATAGTTTGCAAAAATTAATTTGGCAATCTTTATTCCTCCAAAATCCATCTAGAGTTGCACTCATACACATTACAGAGTAATTATGGCACATTGTCCATGTCATGTGTCATAGTGCTACAGAGACAGTCAAAATAATTACTGAAAGAGTAAAATATTTTATGTCATTTTACAATGTTAGGCTATTTACTTACTCCTCTTGCCTAAATCTCCTTGTCTAGAAATAGAGGAAACAATAATGCCTAACTTCAATGGTAAATGTGAGATTAAACAGATACTGCTCATGAAGGGCTTGGTCCAGCATGTGTCATATAGTAAATCCTGAGTAAAGAACAATTTTTTCGGCTGAGAAGATGGCGACGGAGTAGGCGGACGTACCAACTTCCAACTCCCAGAACCAAAGTGGATTACAACTCAATTTTAAGAACCATCACCTGGATAAACCAACTTTGAACAAAACTAAGTGGACTCTTCAACCAAGGAACACAGAAGAAGCCACATTGAGACTGGTAGGAATAGCGAAAATGCGAAGAGGGCTGCCCAGCATCCCGGAGCAAACGGCAGCCCGGAGAGACCCGCGGGGCGGGAGGAAAGTTTGGCGGAGAGGGAGGGACCTGGGTCCCAGGAACCAAGCCCCAGCTTGCAGTCCCAGAGCCTAGAAGAGGCGTTTGGACAGTTTTGAGCTGTGAAGCAAGTGAGGGAGCTCCCAGGTCTACAGTGTGGAGTATTAGGTTCCTTCCTACTCTGCTGAGAGCTGCTTAAGGTTTTGGGGCGACAGAAGCTGAAAGGCGGTTCTGTCGGCGTGGGCAGAGGCCAAGCCGGTGGGAGATCGGTCTAGCCCAGAGGGTCTGAGGGGACGCGCGAAAGCGGTCCGGAAACTGCGGGCCCGCCTTTAATCCCACTTACGGGGACAAAGCGGGAGGCCAGGAACGGGCAGGCCCTGTGCAAGCCGGCCCTGACCGTGGGGACCGGGCTAGGACCAGGGACGGGCAGGGGCTCGTGGCTGAGCTGACGCTACCAGTCCCCAACCCCCTCGGGCCGGAAAAAACCGCGGTTGGCCAGTATACATGCGAGAGCGGGCTCCGAGCGCGGGAACGGGGTGGACCCCGAGACAAGTGGAGGCTCGCAGCTGAGCCCACGCTACTATCCCCATCCGGCTGGAGAAACCGTGGATAGCATTCATACATGCACGAGCGGGCTCCGAACACGGGGGAGGGGTAGAGTCCGGGATGAGCGGAAGTACGCAGCTGAGCGGAAGCCAGCAAACACGCCCGCCCCAATAAACCTTGGTTTCCGACCCTGCGCAGAAGGGCCCTGGCCTCGAGGGCGGGGCTAAAGCTCCAGACGGGCAAAAGCTTACAGCTGAGAGCACGTCAAAAGCCCCGCCTAACCTGCGGAACTGTAGCGAGCAGGCTCCGACTGCTGGTTCTGGGCGGAAGTCCGGAAATAGGCTGGGTCCGCAGCTGAGGAAAGGTGCTCACCTCTACCCTTGGTGCTAATCTTGTGGCTTCAGTGACAGCCCCTCCCATGGAGGAGAGGCAGAAATCACAGCAAAAGCCACAGTGGGCCGGCGCTGGCAACGCTCATACCTAACCACCCTAGGCACCGGCAGAGGGGGTGGGGGGCCTGCAGATAGACCACACCTAGAGAACACAAAGGCAACACCTACTGGACTCCAGTGGCCACAACTTGCTTATACACAGAAAAAATGGGCAGGCAGAGGAATGCAAACCAAATGAATCAATAGAAATCCCAAGAGAAGGACCTGAATGAACCAGATATAACCAAATTACCAGAAGCAGAATTTAGAATAATGATAGTTAGGATGTTCAAAGAAATTAGAGCAACAATGGATAGTCATTATGAACACCTAAATAAAGAGATAACAAATATAAAAAATGAAATTGAAATAATTAAAAAGAATCAGACAGAAATGACAAATACAGTATAAGAACTGAAGACCACAATGGAAGGAATTAAAAGCAGGATGAATGACGCTGAGGATCGAATAAGCGAGTTAGAGGACACAATAAACAAAGGCACAGAAGCAGAGAAGAAAAAGGAAAAGAGACTTTAAAAATGTGAGGAAACTCTAAGGGAGCTTTGTGACAACATGAAGAGAAACAACATTCGCATCATAGGGGTGCCTGAAGAAGAGGAGAGAGGACAGGAAATGGAAACTTTGTTCAATCAAATCATAGCAGAAAACTTTCCTAAATTAAGGCTGGGAAACACTCCAAACATTCAAGAAGCACACAGAACTCCATTAAGGAGAAACCCAAAAAAATCTACACCAAGACACATCATAGTTAAAATACCAAAGCTAATGAATAAAGAAAAAATTTTAAAAGCTGCTAGAGAAAAAAAGACTATCACCTACAAAGGAGCCCCCATAAGGATGACATCGGACTTCTCAACAGAAACACTTGAGGCCAGAAGGGAATGGCAAGATATAATCAAAGTAATGCAGAACAAGAACCTACAACCAAGACTACTCTATCCAGCAAGGCTAACGTTTAAAATTGAGGGAGAAATAAAGAGCTTTCCAGACAAAGAAAACCTCAAGGAATTCATTAAAACCAAACCAATTCTGCAAGAGATATTAAGAGGCCTCTTGTGAACAGTTCAAAGGGAGGAAAGAATATAGCAAAAGAAGAATACAGCTTTAAAGAATAAAATGGCAATAAACAACTACATATCAATAATAACCTTAAATGTAAATGGATTAAATGATCCAATCAAAAGACATAGGGTAGCTGCATGGATAAAGAAACAAGACCCATACATATGCTGTCTACAAGAGACACACCTTAAAACAAAAGATGCTCATAGACTGAAGGTAAAAGGATGGAAAAAAATATTTTATGCAAATGGAAATGAAAAAAAAGCAGGGGTAGCAATACTTGTATCAGACAAAATGGACTTTAAAACAAAGGCTGTAGTAAGAGATAAAGGAGGACACTACATAATGATAAAGGGAACAATTCAACAGGAAGATATAACTATTGTAAATATCTATGCACCAAATATAGGAGCTCCGACATACATAAAGCAGACTTTGATGGATATAAAGGGCGAGATTAACAGCAATACTATCATAGTAGGGGATTTCAATACCCCTCTAACAACACTAGATAGATCCTCAAGAAAGAAAATTAATAAAGAAACAGCAGACTTAAAGGATACACTAGATCAACTTGATTTAATAGATATCTTCAGAACTTTTCACCCTAAAGCAGTAGAATATACATTCTTCTCAAGCGCTCATGGTACGTTTTCTAGGATAGACCACATGTTAGGACACAAAAATGGTCTCAATAAATTTAAGAAGATTGAAATCATATCAAGCATTTTCTCTGATCACAATGCCATGAAACTAGAAATTAATCACAAAAGAAAAACTGTAAAATACTCAAACACTTGGAAACTAAATAGCATGTTATTAAATAATGAATGGATTAACAATGAGATCAAAGAAGAAATAAAAATGTTTCTAGAAACAAATGATAATGAGCATACATCAACTCAAAATTTATGGGACACTGCAAAAGCAGTACTGAGAGGGAAGTTCATTGCACTACAGGCATATCATAAGAAGCTAGAAAAAGCTCAAATAAGCAACCTGACCCTGCATCTAAATGAACTAGAAAAACAACAACAAATAAAACCCAGGACAAGTAGAAGTAAGGAAATAATAAAGATCAGAGCAGAAATAAATGACATAGAGGCTAAGGAAACAATACAGAGGATCAATGAAACAAGAAGCTGGTTCTTTGAAAAAGGTAAACAAGATTGATGAACCTTTAACTAGACTCACCAATGAATAAAGAGAGAGGACTCAAATAAATAAAATTAGAAAGGACAGTGGAGAAATAACAACTGACACAACAGAAATACAAAGCATTGTAAGAAAATACTATGAAGAACTATATGCCAAAAAATTAGACAATCTTGGTGAAATGGACAAATTTCTTGAATCATATAACCTTCCAAAAATCAATCTTGAAGAATCAGAACACCTAAACAGACCAATTACAACAAATGAGATCGAAACAGTTATCAAAAAACTCCCCAAAAAGAAAAGTCCTGGGCCTGATGGCTTCAGAAGTGAATTCTATCAAAAATTCAAAGAAGAACTAACTCCTATTCTCCTCAAGCTATTTCAAAAAATTCAAGAGGAAGGAAGATTTCCAAATGCCTTTTATGAGGCGAGCATAATTCTGATCCCAAAACCGGGCAAAGACAACACAAAGAAAGAAAATTATTGGCCTATATCCCTGATGAATTTAGACGCTAAAATTCTCAACAAAATATTAGCCAACCGGATCCAGCAATATATGAAAAAAATCATACACCACGATCAAGTGGGATGTATTCTGGAGAGGCAAGGCTGGTTCAATATTCGCAAATCAATCAATGTGATTCACCACATAAACAAAAGGAAGGACAAAAATCACATGATAATTTCAATAGATGCAGAAAAGGCATTTGATAAAATCCAGCACCCATTCATGCTTAAAACTCTCAGTAAAGTGGGAATACAGGGATCATTCCTTAACATGATAAAGGCCATCTACGATAAACCGACAGCAAACATCATACTAAATGGACAAAGATTAAAAGCAATCCCCTTAAGATCAGGAACCAGGCAGGGTTGCCCACTTTCACCACTCTTATTCAACATAGTTCTGGAAGTCCTAGCTACAGCAATCAGACAAGTAAAAGAAATAAAAGGCATACAAATTGGAAAAGAAGAAGTAAAACTGTCATTATTTGCAGATTATATAATATTGTGTATTGAAAACCCGAAAGTCTCAGTCAAAAAACTACTGGACCTTATAAATGATTTCAGCAAGGTGGCAGGATATAAAATTAATACTCAGAAATCAGAGGCATTTCTATACACCAACAATGAAATATCAGCAAAAGAAATTAAGGAAACAATCCCCTTCACTATTGCAGCCAAAAAAATAAAGTACCTAGGAGTAAATTTAACCAAGGAGGTTAAGGACTTGTACTCGGAAAATTATAGAACATTGATAAAAGAAATCAAGGAAGATACAAACAAGTGGAAGCATATACCGTGCTCATGGCTAGGAAGAATAAACATCATTAAAATGTCTATATTACCCAAAGCAATTTATAAATTCAATGCAATACCAATTAAAATACCAATGACATACTTCAAAGATATAGAACACATATTCCAAAAATTTATATGGAACCAAAAAAGAACACGAATAGCCTCAGCAATCTTAAAAAGAAAAAATAAAGCAGGAGGTATCACTCTTCCAGATATCAAGGTTTACTAAAGGCCATTATACTCAAGACAGCCTGGTACTGGCATAAGAACAGGCTCATAGATCAATGGAACAGAACAGAGGACCCAGAAATAAACCCACAGCTTTATGGACAACTGATATTTGACAAAGGAGGAAAGAACATACAATGGAGTAAAGACAGCCTCTTTAACAAATGGTGTTGGGAAAATTGGACATCTACCTGCAAAAAAATGAAACTAGACCATCAACTTACATCATTCACAAAAACAAACTCAAAATGGATAAAAGACTTAAATGTAAGCCGTGAAACCATAAGCATCTTAGAAGAAAACATAGGCAGCAAGCTCTCCGACATCTGTAGCAGCGGTATATTTGCCGATTTATCTCCACGGGCAACTGAAATAAAAGGCAAGATAAACAAATGGGACTATATCAAACTAAAAAGTTTTTACACAGCTAAAAACAATAGGAACAGAATAAAAAGACAAACCACACAATGGGAGAACATATTCGACAGCACATCTGATAAGGGGTTAATAACTAAAATTTATAAAGAACTTATAAAACGCAACACCAGGAAGACAAACAACCCAATCAAAAAATGGGCAAAAGAAATGAATAGAAATTTCTCCAAAGAGGACATACAGATGGCCAATAGGCATATGAAAAAATGCTCAACATCACTAATCATTAGAGAAATGCAAATTAAAACCACAATGAGATATCACCTCACACCAGTCAGAATGGCACTCATCAGCAAAACAACATAGAACAAGTGCTGGCGAGGATGTGGAGAAAAGGGAACCCTTCTGCACTGCTGGTGGGAATGCAGACTGGTGCAGCCACTGTGGAAAACAGTTTGGAGATTCCTCAGAAAATTAAAAATCGAACTGCCTTTTGACCCAGCTATCCCACTTTTAGGAATATACCCTAAGAACACCATAGCACTGTTCGAAAAGAAGAAATGCGCCCCCATGTTCGTGGCAGCATTGTTCACAATAGCGAAGATCTGGAACCAGCCCAAGTGTCCGTCAGAAGACGAGTGGATTAAAAAGCTATGGTACATATATACTATGGAATACTACTCAGCCATAAGAAACGATGACATTGGATCATTTATAACAAAATGGATGTACCTTGATAACATTATACGGAGTGAAATAAGTAAATCAGAAAAAAAGAAAAACTGAGAACAGCACGATTACATACATAGGTGGGACATGAAAGTGAGGGTATGAGACATGGACAAGATAGTGGTGGTTATTGGATGGGGGGAGGGAGGGAAGAGTGGGATAGGGAGGAGGGGAGGGACACAGGGAAAACCAGATTGAAGGTGACAGAGGACAATTTGACTTTTGGTGATGGGTATGCAACACAATTGAATGATAAGATAACCTGGAGATGTTTTCATTGTACATATGTACCCTGATTTTTTGGTGTCACCCCATTAGAATTAATAATAATAAAATATATATAAAAAAAGAACAATTTTTTCGCATGCTTAGATTAATGCTATCCAAAAGAAAGATTATATGATACATATATGTAATTGAACCTTTTCTATTAGTTACATTTAAATTTTTTTAACCTGGTAACATTAATTTTAGAGAGCTATTTAACACAGGTTTTCAAAAATAATATATCAACATGCAATCAATACAAAAAGTTATTAATGAGATATTTTACACTCTATTTTTTATAATGCAGCTATACAATCCAGTGTTTATTTCATGCATATAGCACCTCTCAATTCAGACTGGTCCCATTTCAAGTGCCCAATGACTACCAACATAGATTGCCCAGGTCTAGATGCTCTTTCACTTTGGGTACGAATGAGATGCATTCTGGTTGAGTCACTTCTTTATAAATGGATTCATAACTTCAAAAAAATGACCCTGGCTGGGTAGCATGGTTGGAGCATCATCCAGAAATGCCTACATTGTGGGTTCCATTTCCAGTCAGGATATAGACAAGAATAAGTGCATGAATAAATGGAATAACAGGTCAATGTTTCTCTGTCTCTGTCTCTTTCTCTTTCACTCTTTCTAAAAATCAATCAGTAAAAAATGTTAAAAGTAATTAAAAAAAAAAACTTTAACTTCAGAAAAAGAAAAAGACAAAAAGCTTTAGGGAATGTATCAGGACCAGGCTCCTGATGATCTTACTATTTCCTTGTTAAGTGACCTTCATAAATATAGTGTTTCAAGTAAGTGAATAATAAATATGATGCTATTTGAATTTAGGCAAAATAATCATCACATCTTTAAAAGATCTATGGGAAGTCAGCCCTTGCTTTATAAAATGCTTTCCTAAAATCAATAAATATCTGTAGAATTCTGGAGTAAGTGTGGTTTTCACAAAGTCACAAGAGCCACACAGTCTTTCACGTGTTCTTAGAATGTTTTTAAGAATGCTTCTGTTCTCACTGTGCTGGAAGCACAGAAGCTCTCCTGGGGCCGACCCTAGGCTTGGTGGGGTGGGGAATACCACCCTCCACCTTCTCCCTTTCACTACATGAGCTAATCCCACAAATTTTTACATGCGTCTTTTACTATTCATTTTCATTCTTGGTAGAGATACTTGAAATTTTTGTTCACAGAATATTCTTCTTTTAAAATGCTTCCTAAGCCAAGGATTTAGTAAATGGTAGGGGAAAAAAATCTCAGCAGCAGTCAATATAATTATTTTCCCAGAAATTGCACTTTTAAATATTTCAATAATTAAAGAAATGCTCTGCAAAACCTGGCAAAGAACTACAAGAATAAAGAGGCTCAAAAAGCCAGGGTATGTAAGCCTTTCGGGCTATATGTGTATACATGCATTTAATTCTTACCTAAAGCACAACAACATTAATCATGTCTGTGAAATGATAACCAGAACGACAGCTCTCGCTCTGTAGTCAGCTGTACGAGGAAGCAGTTTCTAGCCATAACCCGCCACTCTGAGCAAACAACTGACGGGCAAGCGGTCCTTTTGTCAGATTATGACAAATGAATCAATAAAAAGACACAGCAAAAGTTCAATCAGAACAGACACCACTAATACAGCTGGCTCTTTGGGAGCCACAGGAGTGTGGAACTGCTTTTCCATGTTAATTCCTCTTCACTACCCCTTGGGGTTATCACCTTCTTTGGCCCCTGTTAATTAAAAACTGCCTCCTTCTAAAGTTTCCCAGCAGGCATTTCCCTCTTGTCAGCCTGTTCTGCTGAGTACTAAAAGAAATGAAGGACCGTTCCAAAACTAAGAATGCCGTGACGTCCATACTCGGCTCCTATCCTCCCCAAAGACTGTGTATAAACTAGATAATTCTCAATTTAAAATAATAATAATAATTGATAAAAATAAAACAGAAATTACTTTAAGGGAATCCCTTGTATCATAATTGTGAATAACAAAACTGTATACAAACAATGGAAGATAGCAGTGTATCAAAGTCAATCAGTGAAATCAGTTAAATAGCTATGTAGGCAAATCAACAGGAAGGAAGGTGGATAATCTTGGCATTCAATTTTTCAGATTCGCCGTATTTTGGAATTTGTTTATTTCAGGCATTTTAAGTGTATACATGTTTCTATTTGCCAATTCAGGCTCGCACTTGATTTCTTCATTCTTTCTCTCCCCATAATAGAGACAAATTCATCTGTACCTATTTGGTAATCCTCAATTAATATAAAGATTGTCCCTAAGAACCAGGTTACTTCAAGTCTGTGCAAAAGCTTGTCAGAAGAAATGTTTAGAATCAAAAAGTTGTGGCTAGGTCCTTTCAGCTGTGTTAATGACAAACCAAAATTACATATGTGGCTGACTAGGTGGTCAGATTATCCCATATCAGTTACCTGATTAAACATGCTTTCATTAACACTCAAAAAAGTGATAATGCACCTGATCAGGTGGTGGCACAGTGGATAGAGCTTTGGAATGGGACGTGGAGGACCCAGGTTTGAAACCCCAAGGTCGCCAGCTAGAGCACGGGCTCATCTGGTTTGAGCAAGGCTCACCAGCTTGAGCCCATGATAGCTGGCTTGAGCAAGGGGTCACTTGGTTTGCTGTAGCCCCCCTGCCCCCTCCCCGGTCAAGGCACATATGAGAAAGCAATCATTGAACAACTAAGGTGCCACAACAAAGAATTGGTGCTTCTCATCTCTCTCTCTTCCTGTCTGACCCTATCTGTTTCTGTCTCTCTGTCTCTGTCACAAAAAAAAGTGACAACGCATTCAAACAACAGAAAACACATCGGGTAAAAAGTCCAAGTCTCCTGATTCACCAGGACTATCTCTAGATTTTTCTGTGCATTTACGAATATACATACAAATATGTGATATTATCTTGTTAAATAACTTTATGACTTAATAATGTGTTCTAGAACTTTTTCATATGCATTGATCTTAGTTTGATGAACTGCTAGATAGTATTTCATAATATGTATGCCCTCTATCCACAGTAACTCGTTTAATAAATATATACGTTTCCTTTTATTTTTCATATTAGAAAGATATTTTAATGAAATATTCATGAATGTCTCTTTAGATAATATACTAAATATTTTTTCCCAAATGTGGAATTGCTAGGCAGAAATATAAAAATACTGCAAAATTATTCTCCAGAAGGCATTGGCAATTTCACTTCCATTAACAGTATGTGAGGTCAACCATTTCACTACACCTTCTCCAACTCTGGATACTATTTTTTTTAATATTCTCCTGGTTGTTATTTGCAGGATTTCACTTAGGAACTGTGCTTTTAATCTCAATCATATAATCTCAGATATATACGTATAGCCTCTGCCAGAAATATAAGCTTCTGTTTTAATAGAAATACCTAGAATAAGTCACACTCTAACAATAAATTAAAAAACAAATAATAAATTACATGCTCCACCCTGAACAACACAACACAAGAATATAGCAATTCATCACTTCACTATGTTGCTATAATCTTCTTAGCAATCAACTGCTACTCCAGATTTATTTTGAATTTTTTATCCCAATTTTTTTCATCACTTAGCAATATTTTAAACTCATGTGCATGTGTTTCCTGATTTTTAAATTTATCACTATTCTTTGAGTTCTCTCTTTTTTTAAGAAAATAAATTTAATGGGGTGACATTGTTCAATAAGAGTACATAGGATTTGCCTGCCCTGTGGTGGCGCAGTGGATAAAGCGTCAACCTGGAATGCTGAGGTTGCCGGTTCAAAACCCTGCACTGGTCTGGTCAAGGCACATGTGGGAGTTGATGCTTACTGCTCCTCCCTCCCCCCTTTCTCTCTCTCTCTCTCTCTCTCTCTCTCTCTCTCTCTCTCTTTCTCTCTCCTCTCTAAAATGAATAAATAAAATTTTTTTTAAAAAAAGAGTACATAGGATTCAGGTAAATACCTCTGTAGCATGTGAACTGTTGATTATGTTATGTGCCCATCACCCAAAGAATAATTTCTCTTTCTTGAATTATTATTATTAAAATTTTATTGTGATATTTTTCTATGTTTTTTATTTTTCAGGAAGAAATTCTGAGTGGTAAACTTACTAAGAATCTGGATACACCAAAGAGACTTCCTTTAAATCTCACAATTAAGTGTTTTATTATAGTACATATAGAGCATAGATTTAAAATACCCTTCTTGGGGTGATAACAAGATGGTGAAGTAGGAGGCTGCAGGTGCTCATTCCTTCATGGAAACATTGTGTAAAAAAACTACAGACTGACTAAAATAGCTTTGTGGGGGTTCTGAAAACTAGTTCAAGATCTGCAGCAACCAGGGAAATAGCCAGTCAAGAAAAAGCCACAATTAAAATGGTAGAAAATTTCATGGTGCATTTGATGCCCTTACCCCATTCCCTCCCTGGAGTGACAAGACATGGTAAGACAGAAATTGTCCGAAAATGCCTATTGCAACTTTCTTCCTTTGGGTGGAAGAAAATACCTGGAATTTGTTTGCAATATTCTGACTTATCCGTGGGCTGCCTGAGGAAGATTTATATTGTATATTGCTAGATTCAAGGCTCAATGGGAATGGCAGCACAGGCTGGATCACAGGTCGGAAGCCATGAGAATCTGTGGTAGGCCCCATGTACATGAAATCTGCAGGGAGACTGCAGAATTTCAGATGTGCGGGGTTAAGAGATAACGGACAGAGAAATACAATTGAACATCTAAGTCCCCAAGAAGAAGCACGGATGAATTTCTAAGAGAAATTAAGACTCTTGGAAGCAGCCATTTATATGGAATAATTGGAGAAAAGTACACACAGAGGCCCAGGAAAAATGCATACTCAGAAAAGTGCTAAGAAATCACCTTATTTCTTGTTGGTGCCCAAACACTGTGATGGAGCATTTCCAAATATTCTAGAGTTTCAGGTCAAGTAGGCAGGCTCTCTGACCTGACTTTAGATGCATGCCCATTTTGCATTTGTATATAATATTAAAATTGACTACAAGGATAAGAGTGAAAACAGGCAAACAATATTAAATTATTTGTATACATAGCTGTTTGTACTACCAAATTAAATGATTCCTGAGTCAATAATGGTGCCTTGTTCACCCTTTTCTCTCTTAATTTCTATTATGAAAATGTGAATATCATACATAATCAATAATATTTATATTGATAAAAACCTATAAGCTATCAGGTTCTTAGGTAAAATAGCTAGTTCTTGCTTTATCCCTTTATATTCATACATAACAGTAAGAGAAAAATAATAAGTAGCCCATAGTTAGCCACTGTTTGGAAGATGGTATTATTAACCTCATTTAATAAATAAGGAAACTGAGGTTCAGAGATGTTACATGACTTTTTGTCATGAAAACCAAAGTGTTTACTGACAGATCTGAGATATGGTCCCCATATTATTCTGTTGTAAACTTGAACTTTAATCTAATGCACTGTTAAAGGTATGGAGATATTCATAGATGTGACTTCCATTTTGGGAAATCTGATGATTAATTTTATACTTTCTAAAACCACTAGCTCCAAGGTCCATACTGTCCCTACCTCTTGCAATTTGTGCCAGGCTCTCTTTTTTAAAGCACTGTCTTGAAAGAACATTTTAGAATGACTATAACAATAAAGCATACATTCATGATTGTGTGATACTTTACAAGTTAAAAATAAAAGGACATTCATTGATTCAATATTTCACAATAACACGAGTCCTACAGAACTCTCCCCAGATATTTCTATAGATGTCAACTTATTAAAGTTCATACAAGCATAATACCAAATGCTTATGGAATCTGATATCTGTGTTTGTTAAATCCTTCTGCATTGGATAATATACTTAGTAAATCAATCAACAACAATAAAAAACATAGCTGGTCTCATCAATAAAATAATTCCTTGAAGGTTTACCTTTACAAAGAATTCTACTAGATATTTGCTTCTAAGACATACATGTATACAAAATAAAAATAATGAATAACAAATTATTCATTTATTAATTTTATGATAAAAATTAATAAGGATAAAATTATACTTATTAAGTAAAATGCACATTCAATGATGGTTATAGGCTATTCTTTTAAAACCAAGTTCACTGTTTTTATTATATATATATATATATATATATATTTCAGATAAGTAAACTTACCATTTCCTATAGCATGGATGGACCTAAATAGCATTACACTAAATGAAATAAGTAAGATACAGAAAGACAAATACCATATGATTTCACTTATATATGGAATCTAAGGAATAAAATAAATGAACAGGAAAAATAGAAACAGATTCATAAATACAGAAAACAGACTGATGGTTGATAGAGGGTAAGGAGTTTGGGAGATTGGGTGAAAAAGGTGAAAGGATTAAGAAGTACAAATTGGGGAGGGAGGGCAAGATGGCGATGGAGTAGGCAGACATACCAAATTCTAACTTCCAGAACCAAAGTGGATTATAACTTGATTTTAAGAACCATCATCTGCGCCTGACCAGGCGGTGGCACAGTGGAGAGAGCGTCGGACTGGGATGTAGAAGACCCAAGTTCAAGACCCCGAGATCACCAGCTTGAGCAAAAGCTTGTCAGCTTGGACCCAAAGTCGTCGGCTCCAGCAAGGGGTTGCTCGGTCTGCTGAAGGCCCGTGGTCAAGGCACATGTGAGACAGCAATCAATGAACAACTAAGGTGTTGCAACGAAAAACTAATGATTGATGCTTCTCACCTCTCTTCATTCCTGTCTATCTGTTCCTATTTATTCCTATCTCTGACTCTCTCTCTCTGTCCCTGTAAAAAAAAAAGAACCATCATCTAGATAAACCAATGATGAACTGGACAGAGAGGACTCTTCAACCGGGAAACACTGAAGTAGCCACATTGAGACTGGTAGGAAAAGCGAAAACGCAGAAAGGGCGGCCCAGCTCCCCATTGCAAAAGGCAGCTCAGAGAGAGGAGAGACTCGTGTGGTAGGAAGAGAGTTTAGCGGAGAGGGAGGGACCTGGGTCCCAGGAACAAAGCCCCGGCCTACAGCCCCAGAGCCTAGAAGAGGCATATGGACAGTATTTAGCTGTGAAACAGGTTAGGATACTGTTTGTGAGAAAGAGACAGTTGTTTCAGACCCAGGATTCTTTTTAAAGGGACGGCGCAGAAAACCTCTCTCACAACCACTAACCCAGAACTCCGGGAGACAGGGAGAGAGGAGAGGACTGGAGCAGTAGGAAGAGTGTGATCTGGAAGGCACAGGAAGAAAAGCTTTGAGGGACAGCCACCCTAAACCCTGGGCTGATTACTCCACAAATCTGTAACAGTATTTCCCCTGGAACCAGCAAGGGGAAGCAGGACACCAGCCAAACAGGTTCCCCTGCAGCAATTAGAGCACAGTTGCTTAGAAGGAAGGAGCTTTCAGGACTACAGTATGGAGTGTTAGGGTCTGAGCTGCAGCGCCCCCACCCACACTGCTGAGGGCTTGCTAGAGGGCGGGCTGTGGCAGGACACAGAAGTGTGGTTCCGTAGACAGGGGCAGAGGGAGAACCAGCTGGCGTGACCTCGGTCTAGCCCAGTGTGGGCAAAGGAGATGCACAAATGTGGTCCAGTGGCTGTGGGCCCGTGTGCGACCCCACCCATGGGGGAAAAGAGGGAGCCTGGAACGGGTAGAGATCCGCCACTGGATCCGCAGCCTCATCCGGCCTCCAAGGCTTGAAGCCCTGCACAAATTGGCTTTGCCCGCGGAGGTGGGGTGCAAGCCCTGGCTTGCAGTTGAGCACGCACCAGCAGCCCAGCTGAAGAACCAAGGTTGGCAGGGGTAGGGCTGAAGCCGGCTCACAGCTGAGCACGTAGCAGCAGCCTCTCACAGCCCAGGTTGGCGGGGGCGGGGCAGAATCCTGGCTTGCAGCTGAGCGCACATCAGCAGCCCCTCCAGGCCAGAGGAACCGGATGACAGAGACCTGCATCTGAGCAAAAGTGCTCACCCTTGCCCTTGGTGCCCAGGCTTGTGGCCCAACTGTGGTGCGCAATCCCACCCGTGGGAGAGGGGCGAAGGCCGAGACCAGTTGAGGATTTTAGAGACTGGCACAAGAACACAGCCCCTCCTGCAGAGGCATGGCGGAAGCCTCAACAAGAGCCGCAGCAGCCGATGCCAGTAACACGCATACCCAACTGCCCTAGGCAGCAGTAGAAGGGGTGACGGGCCTGCAGACAGACCACACCTAAGGAACACAGAAGAAACACCCATTGGACTCCAGTAGCCAAACCCTTCTTACACACAGACAAAATGAGCAGGCAAGAGGAATGCAGCACAAATGAATCAAGAGAAATCCCCAGAGAAGGACCTGAATGAATCAGATATAACCAAACTACCTGATGCAGAGTTTAAAATAATGATAGTTAGGATGTTCAAAGACCTTAGAGCAACAATGGATAGCAAGTATAGAAAAGGAAATTGAAATAATAAAAAAGAGTCAGACAGCCTGACCTTTGGTGGTGCAGTGGATGAAGTGTGGACCTGCAATGCTTGAGGTTGCCAGTTCAAGACCCTGCACTTGTCTGGTCAAGGCACATATGGGAGTTGATGCTTCCTGCTCCTCTCCCCTTTCTCTCTCTCTCTCTCTCTCTCTCTCTCTGTCATTCTCTCTCCTCTCTAAAAAATGAATAAATAAATTAATTAATTAAAAAAAAGAGTCATACAGAAATGACAAATACAGTATCAGAACTGAAGACCAAAATGGAAGGAATTAAAAGCAGGATAGATGAAGCTGAGGATTGAATCAGCAAGTTAGAGGACAATATAAACAAAGGCACAGAAGTAGAGCAGAAAAAAAAAAAGAGAGACTCAAAAAATCAGAGGAAACTCTAATGAAGCTCTGTGACAACATGAAGAAAAATAACATCCGCATCATAGGGTTTCTGAAGACGAAGAGAAAGATCAAGGGATAGAAACTTTTTTCAATCAAATCATTGCTAAAAACTTCCCTAAATTAAGACTGGAAAACGTTTCACACATTCAAGAAGCACAGAGAACTTCATTAAAGAGAAACCCAAAGAAATCTACACCAAGACACATCATAGTTAAAATACCAAAGTTAAGTGATAAAGAGAAAAATTTAAAAAGCTGCTAGAGAAAAAAAGGCTATCACCTACAAAGGAGCCCCCATAAGGATGACATCCGACTTCTCAATAGAAACACTTGAGGCCAGAAGGGAATGGCAAGATATATTCAAAGTAATGCAGAACAAGAACCTAAAACCAAGAATACTTTATCCAGCAAGGTCAATGTTTAAAATAGAAGGAGAAATGAAGAGCTTTCCAGACAAAGAAAACATCAAGAAATTCATTAAAACCAAACCAATTCTGCAAGAGATTCTAAGGGGCCTGTTGTGAATAGTTCAAAGGGGGGAAAGAATATAGCAAAAGAAGAATACAGCTTTAGAGAATAAAATGGCAATAAACAATTATATATCAATAATAACCTTAAATGTAAATGGATTAAATTATATAATCGAAAGACATAGGGTAGCTGTGTGGATAAAGAAACAGGACTCATACATATGCTGTCTATAAGAGACACACCTTAAAACAAAAGATGCACATAGACTGAAGGTAAAAGGATGGAAAAAATATTTCATGCAAATGGAAATGAAAAAAAAAGCCGGGGTAGCAGTACTTATATCTGACAAAATGGACTTTAAAACAAAGGCTGTAGTAAGAGATAAAGAATGACACTACATAATGATAAAGGGAACAATTCAACAGGAAGATATAACCATTATAAATATCTACGCACCAAACATAGGAGCCCCGACATATATAAAGCAGACTTTGGTGGATATAAAGGGTGAGATTAACAGCAATACTAAAATAGTAGGGGATTTTAATACCTCACTAACATCACTGGATAGCTCCTCAAGGTAGAAAATTAACAAAGAAACAGCAGACTTAAAGGATACACTAGATCAACTCGATTTAATAGATATCTTCAGAGCGTTTCACCCTAAAGCAGTAGAATATACATTCTTCTCAAGCGCTCATGGTACATTCTCTAGGATAGACCACATGTTAGGACACAAAAGTGGTCTCAACAAATTTAAGAAGATTGAAATCATATCAAGCACTTTCTCTGATCACAATGCCATGAAACTAGAAATTAACCACAACAGAAAAACTGAAAAATACAAACACTTGGAAACTAAATAACATGTTTTTAAATAATGAATGGATTAACAATGAGATCAAAGAAGAAATAAAAAAGGTTCTAGAAACCAATGATAATGAGCATACATCAACTCAAAATTTATGGGACACAGCAAAAGCAGTACTGAGAGGGAAGTTCATAGCACTACAGACTAGAAGCTAGGAAAAACTCAAATAAGCAACTTGACCCTGCATCTAAAAGAACTAGAAAAACAACAGCAAATAAAGTTCAAGACTAGTAGAAGAAAGGAAATAATAAAGATCAGACTGGAAATAAATGACATAGAAGTAAGGAAACAATACAGAGGATCAATGAAACCAGGAACTGGTTCTTTGAAAAGGTAAACAAGATCAATGAACATTTAACTAAACTCATCAAGAAAAAAAGAGTGAGGACTCAAATAAATAAATTTAGAAAGGAGAGTGGAGAAATAACTAACAACTGTAACAACAGAAATACAAAGTATTGTAAGAAAATACTATAAAGAACTCTATGCCAAAAAATTAGACAACCTAGGTGAAATGGACAAATTTCTTGAAAAATATAATCATTCAACAATCAATCTGGAAGAATCAGAACACCTAAACAGACCAATTACAACAAATGAGATCAAAAACAGTTATAAAAAAACTTCCGACAAAAGCCCTGGGCCAGATGGCTTTACAGGGGAATTCTACCAAACATTCAAAGAACCAACTCCTATCCCTCTCAAGCTATTTCAAGAAATTCAAGAGGAAGGAAGACTTCCAAACTCCTTTTATGAGGCGAGCATAATTCTGATCCCGAAACCAGGAAAAGACAACACAAAGAAAGAAAATTATAGGCCTATATCCCTGATGAATTTAGATGCTAAAATTGTCAACAAAATATTAGCTCACCAGATCCAGCAATACATGAAAAATAGCATACATCATGATCAAGTGGGATTTATTCTGGAGAGGCAAGGCTGGTTCAATATTTGCAAATCAATCAATGTGATTCATCACATAAACAAAAGGAAGGACAAAAACCACATGATAATTTCAATAGATGCAGAAAAGGCATTTGATAAAATCTAGCACCGATTAATGATCAAAACTCTTAGCAAAGTGGGAATACAGGGAACATTCCTTAACATGATAAAGGCCATCTATGACAAACCCACAGCAAACATCATACTAAATGAACAAAAATTAAAAGCAATCCCCTTAAGATCAGGAACCAGGCAGGGGTGCCCCCTTTCACTACTCTTATTCAACATAGTTCTGGAAGTCCTAGCTACAGCAATCAGACAAGAAGTAGGAATAAAAGGCATCCAAATTGGAAAAAAAAAAGAAGTAAAACTGTCATTATTTGCAGATGATATCATATTGTATATAGAAAACCCTAAAGTCTCAGTCAAAAACCTACTGGACCTGATAAATGAATTCAGCAAGGTAGCAGGATATAAAATTAATAGTCAGAAATCAGAGGCATTTTTATATACCAACAATGAACTGTCAGCAAAGGAAATTAAGGAAAAAATCCCCTTCACTATTGCAACCAAAATAATAAAGTACCTAGGAGTAAATTTAACCAAGGAGGTTAAGGACTTGTACTCGAAAAATTATAAAACATTGATAAAAGAAATCAAGGAAGATACAAACAAGTAGAAGCATATACCGTGCTCATGGCTAGGAAGAATAAACATCATTAAAATGTTTCTATTACTCAAAGCAATTTATAAATTCAATGCTATACCAATTAAAATACCAATGACATACTTCAAAGAAATAGAACACATATTCCAAAAATGTATATGGAACCAAAAAAGAACACGAATAGCCTCAGCAATCTTAAAAAGAAAAAATAAAGCAGGAGGTATCACTCTTCCAGATATCAAGGTTTACTACAAGGCCATTATACTCAAGACAGCCTGGTACTGGCATAAGAACAGGCCACAATGAGATATTACTTCACACCAGACAGAATGTTGCTCATCAGCAAAACAACACAGAATAAGTGCTGGCGAGGATGTGGAGAAAAGGGAACCCTTCTGCACTGCTGGTGGGAATGCAGGCTGGTGCAGCCACTGTGGAAAACAGTATGGAGATTCCTCAAAAAATTAAAAATCTAACTGCCTTTTGACCCAGCTACCCCACTTATAAGAATATACCCTAAGAACACCATAGCACTGTTCGAAAAGAAGAAATGCGACCCCATGTTCGTGGCTGCATTTTTCACAATAATGAAGATCTGGAAACAGCCCAAGTGTCCGTCAGAAGACGAGTGGATTTAAAAGCTTTGGTACATATATACTACGGACTACTACTTAGCCATAAGAAATGATGACGTCGGATCATTTGTAACAACATGGATGAACCTTGATAACGTATATACTGAAGTCAGTAAATCAGGAAAAACTAAGGACTATATGAGCGCACACATGTATGGGACATAAAAATGAGACTCAAAGACATGGACAAGAGTATACTGGCTACCCGGGGGGGGGGGGAGGAGGAGGTAAGAGGGAGGATGTGAGAGAGGGGGTAGGGTACAAATAAAACCAGATAGAAGGTGATGAAGGACAAATTGACTTTGGGTGATGGGTCCGCAATATAATCAAATGTCAAAATAACCTGGAAATATTTTCTCTGTACATATGTGCTCTGATTTATCAATGTCACCCCATTAAAATTAATAAAAATAAAAAAGTAGAAGTACAAATTGGTTGTTACAAAATAGTCATGGGGATGTAAAGTATAACATAGAAAATATAGTCAATAGTATTTTAATAACTATGTATAGCAGTCAGTGAGTACTGGAATTTGCGGGGAGGAGATACTTTGTAAAGACCACTCTGCTGCATATCTGAAGCTAATAGAAAATAATATTGAATGTAAGCTATAACTGAAAAATAAAATTTAAATTATAAAAAAGAGGTATAAATAAATAAATTCTCAGTTGGCTGGAGGCTAAGAAAATTTGAAAGTTAATGTTATAAATAAATCTTCAGTTGACAAGAAGCTATAAAATTTTGAAAACTGTATTTTCTTTTTTGAAAATCACACAATAAATGACCTGATTACATTACAAATCCTAGAGGCCTTGCATTTTATGCAGACCTAAGTGTGTGTCTTGGATGTCTAACATTGGTCATTCAATGAAGCTAGTTGGTTAACAGCATCTTTTAGAAATATATTCAATTAGATTTAAATACCATTGGATCTGACAGCCAATTCAGTATATTTTAACAAGTATTCAGTCAATTTTTAAAAAAAATTTAAGTAATTAATCCAATGTCAGTCAATTCAGACAGCAGCTTATTTGCTAAATATTCTCCCAACCCTACCCTATTCCTGGATCCCTGATAGACACAACCTAAATTCGGCCTAATTATTAGTTTAGTTGGAAAGTTTCTCAGAAAACCTACCTTTCCAGAACACTTGTATTCAAATACATCTTGGATGCAATTGCATTTAACATTTCTAGATCAGTTAGCATTAATAATTGAACATTCCAATTTTATTAAAGAAATCATATCACAAATTTCTTTGTTTTAAATACGAATTTCTAGTGTCTTAAATATTTAATGAAAATCTGAAAAATCAAAGCTTAAAAGGAAACACTCTCACAAACAACATATCACAGAGACCCAGTCAAACCTTTGATGTTGTACTTCATTTCAGTCTAAAGAACAGTAAATTATTTTTGACACAAACAAATGTAAAAAAAAGACCATTTTTTACCAGATATCTTTTACCTGTAGGAAATAAAAGCATATTGTTTTAACCTTCATGTGTTTAGAATTATTTTAATGCCAAACAGAAAAAATGTGTTGTCTTTGCTCAAGTTTCATATTTTTAGGCAGAATGGGAAAACACAGTTCATTTGTCCTCCCTTGACAATTTGCTTCTTTGTCTAAATTCTTTTGTTTCTTTGGCAGCTAAAACACCTTGAAATTACCTTCTCCAGCATGGAAGAATAATTTTTTTCTACCTCTAACTGTCAGAGTGATTAGAATTTTAATTAGCAAAGTAGAGTGCGGAGAGGAAAATGACTGAAAAAAAAAAAAGCACACAAAAGATTCTCAACTGGAGGAGAAACCAAGGGGCAACCGAAGCTGCCTCACAGCTTGATTGTTACATCCATGATTTCCCTCCTTCCTGGATTCCTGGGTATTAGCACACTGCTGTTCATTAGCTCCACAGCAGTATGGGGCGGCCAGTGCACTACCAAACCTTATTCCTAGTTGTTACTTAAAGTAAAGTGAGGCTCTTAAGGCACTAGGCACTAGAGGGGCTCTATTTCAATGCCTATGTCAGCCTGTTTAATCTACTCCCAGAAACCTACTGTGGATCATTAGTCTAACCACTAAAGGCAGAATCTACCAAGTATTCAAACAAACATCCTCAGATTGGCGAGAACACACTCACGTTTCAGAGACATTCCTTCATATGTAGTATGAGGCCCAGCAGGCATCTTTTTTCAAGGAGGCTCTCATGAAATACAGAAAGAATTATTAGTTGTTAAATGTGCCACTGATTGGCTAAGTAGGATTCAAAATATTTCTGAAAAATCTAAAAAGAAAGTAGTCTAAATTTATTTCAGTTATATCTGCCTTATCTACCTATCTTCTATGTATCAGTCATCTATATTACTGCAACAGTAGTGTGTGTGTGTGTGTCACCCAATTCTGTGACAGAAGTAGCTATGAAAAGCTATAGAATACTGGCTTCCTGTGGCTTTATAGTCACTTGATGTAGCTTTGATCTTGGCTCTACCAGGGTTGGTTGTGTGTCTTTGGGATGATTTTTAAACTATCATCTTCATTCTATCACCAATTAAAAGTGGGGAATATATGGTCTGGAGATACTGTGGAGAATGACTGAAGTAATAGACATATTAGGTATAATAATAATAATAAATGTACGCTAGTAACTGACAGTAGATTATAAGTAATATGATAAGTGCTAAGTAGGAACATGGGGGTAAAAATTTAAATTGATCTGTGAAATGGAAAAGATTTCAGAAATAAGCAAAACTACAAAAGGGCACGACATAATTGAAGATGATGAGTAATATAGGAAATGTAAGGATCATGAGAATCAATAGTTGGAAGAGAAATTTTTTGTAGTAGTCTGGATGAGAATCTAAAATACGTTGAATTTTATGCTAGGGTGCTTGGGCAACAGAATTTTTTGAGGAAAGGCATACATGAAAAGTACGCATGTCCCACTTATATTATCCAATGTCAGTATTTAATATGGACCAAAGGTGGAAAAACCATTTAATAATCAAAATGAGAGAAAATGGAACTCAATGTTTGAAACAAAGAAAAGAAGAAAAAATAGAGCTATGGGGACAGACGAGCAGGAGGGGAGAGAGATGGGAGGCGTCGATTCTTTGTTGCAGCTCCTTAGTCTCCTTAGTTGTTCAAAAGCAGGACTTGCCAGCATAGTGGGTGATCAGACAAGGAAAACAGAAGTCAATGATAAGTGTAACATTTTAACTATAGAAGAACTGAACTGAAAAGAAAAGTGATGCTCTTTGTAGACATAGGATATTGCAGTTTTCAAATCAGAAAAGGAAAAATTTCAGGGATGGAACAAAGGCTCTGAGTTAAAATTTGCAGAATGGATTAATAACAAAATAGTTTCATGAACATTGTTCCAACCGAGCTGCTGCCAGACAGGATATAAGTTTGAAACTTAATGAGTTCACTCATGCCATTTAAATTTCATTTTATTGGATTTATTTTTAATTGATTACTAAGCACACTGGGAGATTTCAGTATAATTTTCAAATTGCATAATGTGTAATATTTCCTTTTTTATTAAGATAACTCTAAGGTACTAGCATTCCTTTTACTAAACATATATACCTTACCATGGTGTAATAAGTTTTTATATTTACCATAGGATTATTTTGGAATTGATTTATTTAGGATGTTGCAAACTATCACATATTTATTCTCTATCATTGAAATTGAATTAGAAATAGATGTGCTACAAGCAAAAACAGGTCACAACTGCCTATCCAAATTTATACTATTTCCTAATTATTATGGGTATGACAGTGATTTAAATTCCCTTTTACGTACAATTTGTGTTTCGGTTGAAAGTCAGGTTAAAGAGTTAAAAACAAACAGTTTTCAATACATGGATCACTGTCCAAGCTCTAGTAACTGTGCTGCTGGGGTAACAAATTGGTTTGTGGACCTTTTGTCTAGTAACATAACGCATGGCATATCTGTAACTTGTGGAAATGAACCCACAAGGAATGTTTAGTTTCATGTAATTAGAGACCAGTGCAAGATCTAAATAAAGGTGAAGAAAAGATCTTTAGGAAAGTAATGGTACACTGTTGATAAAAAGTAAAAAAGCAAAGTTCAAAGCACGGACTCATGCAATGCATCTGTAAATACTGGTAAGAGACCAGCAATTATAGTTAAAGTCACTTACCAGCTGTGTTTTACTGCTTATACTTTAAGGCACCATTGAAACTGCAACCCTATACTCAGTAACATAGGGAAAGCGTCACAAAACCAAATCTATCAGCTAGCTACAGATTGTAACAGTGCTTGGCAGTTTCCATCTGCTTTTCTTAAAATCTCTTTTTAATAGGTAGCCACCAACCCATTTAGACTATCTCCTTCTAGCAGTCAGCCCAGGCTCCACCTGACTCAGCTTCTCTGCTTCACGCAGGCCTCTGTTCAATGTCTGGCTCTGTCACATACTAGCAGTGCCACATGGGACAAGCTACTCAAATTCTCTGCGCATACATTAAGATTTGGAAGTGTTTTGAGGATTAAATTCGGTGATAAAGTTTTTTTGAATGGTGTTTTGTACATATGAAACTCTCAATAAACATTAGCGTGCTTCATCATCATCAGTTATTTATTTTAGAGGGAGGAATACAAAGAAAATTTACCTGTTCATGCCCCTCCTCCTTCACATCTCCCAATGGATAAAGTTTGTCCCATGGGCAGTTAAATTCCCAGCACTTCTGAGTTGATGCCATGACCCCTCAGATATTCCGTAGAAAAGCCAGATTTTGCATCTAGTGTGATTTAAAGAGCCATGTTCTACTTTCTCTAATTCCTAGGAAATGCCAGGCTCTCTCCTATTGTGGATTATCAATTATATTGCTCCCTACATCTAGAAAATCCCTCCTTCTCTTTGCTTGGCTAGTTCCTACTCATACTCAGGTGTCAGACTAGATTTCCTTTTTCAGGAATCCTTTGTTGGTGCCATCAAACAGGACTAGATGCCCCCTCTGTCTGCTGCTTTCTCTTCTCTCAGTACCCACAATCTTCAGTATAACTGCCTGCTGTCTTTCCTGTATGCTCCCAAGTGAATCTCTCAGTGCAGGGACCTTGTTTATTTGCTTACTGATATATCCCCAGGATCTAGCAAAATGCCTAGCACACAGAAGGTGCTTCGTAGATATCTTCAGAGTACCTGTTTTGCAGGACTGTTATGACTATAAATGTTATTAAAATGCTTACCACACTTCAAAATATATTAGGGACCCAAATCTCCTCTTCCAATGCCAGAACTTGGTATGTGCTTAGACACAAGGTATCTTCATTTTCTAATAGTCACTCAGTGTTTTCTGTCATCAATTTGGCATCTATTTGTGCAACATATCCCCACATGTAATTCCTTTATCTTATTAGTCATAAGTTTACCTTATTTTGTCCTATTCAATACAATATAGAAAAATACAAATAAATAAGAACAATTCCATTATTAGGGATTATTTAACTTATATAAGGTAGTATGTCTTAGTATGTATTATAGACTGAATGTTTGTGTCCCTCCCCCAAATTCATATGTCAAAGCCTTAAATCTCAATATGATGATATTTGGAGGTGGGATCTTTAGGACACAGTTAGGTTTAGATGAGCTCATAAGGGCCCCATGATATAATTAGAGTCCTTATAAGAAGGGGAAGAGAGACCAGAGCTCGCTCTCTCCCCACCGTGTGTGGGCACAGTTAAAGGCAGCCATCTATAAGCCAGGAAGTGGCTTCTCACTACAACCCAAATCTGTCAGCACATTATTTAGGCTTTCCAGCCTCGAGAAATGTGAAGAAAAAAAATGTCAGTTCTTTAAATGATCTATTCTAATGTATTTTGTTATAGGAGCCTGAGCTGACTAATGCAGTATGTATTGGTTAGTATAGCATTATTTTTCTCAGGCTGACTTCATGAAGTCAAAGTTGTTCAAAGCTCCATACCAGGTAATTTCTTTTTTGGGGACTTCTGTTGATGAAACAGGCACCTGTTGCAACATTTCTGATCACTGTTTTGAAATGAAAGAACTCTGAAGTTTCCTTCATTGACATTAAATGATCTAACCCAAAAGTGACATCTTAACTTCTACTTGCTAATTATTACTGACCAAAAATAGTCACATGACCCCATGTAATCATATGGTAGTCAAGATGTACAATCTTAATTTGTGCCTAAAAAGTAGATGAATTAAATTTTTGGCAAATAAAACTAATAACTGCTATGTTACATTATCAAACTGCAGCATTTCAGCTATTATGGTGAATATCTGGAAACCATTCTCTGAAAAAAATTGATGTATCGCCTGACCAGGCGGTAGTGCAGTGGATAGAGCATCGGACTGGGATGCGGAAGACCCAGGTTCGAGACCCCGAGCTCGCCAGCTTGAGCGCGGGCCCATCTGGCTTGAGCAAAAGCTCATCAGCTTGGACCCAAGGTCGCTGGCTCCAGCAAGGGGTTGCTCAGTCTGCTGAAGGCCCACGGTCAAGGCACATGTGAGAAAGCAATCAATGAACAACTATGGTGTTGCAATGGCAACAAGAAACTAATGATTGATGTTTCTCACCTCTCTCCATTCCTGTCTGTCTGTCTCTATCTATCCCTCTCTCTGACTCTCTCTCTGTCCCTGTAAAAAAAAAAAAATTGATGTATCAATATGTCATAATCCTAAGAATGCTCTATATTTTTCCCTTCCCAAAATATATACCTCTAGAAAAAACTAATGGTGCATATTAAATTTTCCTGAACAAAATAGCCCAAAACAAAGAAGAAATGAGAAAATAAGAGAGAGAAAAAAGACATGAAGAAAAAAAGAAGAAAGGAATTAATAGAGATAAAAGGGAGGGAGGAAGAAAAAAAGAAATACTAAACTAGAAAAGTCACATCAAGAAATAACCAACACATTTCCAGACAAGAAAAAGCTGGGCTTCATTACCATCAAACCAGCATTAAAAGAAATTTTAAAGGGACTTCTTTAAAAAGAAGAATAAAAAATAAAATCAAATATATGAATAAGAAAATATTTCAAAGAAAAAATTTCTCACTGACAAAGGCAAACACAGTAAAAGCCCTGGATCAATCAACACTAAAGCTAACACAAATAAAGGCAAAAGTAGAAAGATCATGTGTAGTCATAACCATGAATCAAGGAACACACACACCAAAAGAAGTAAAAAAATGTCAAACATAAACAGGAGTAGAAATGGCAGCAATTTAGAAAATACTCAAACTTAAGCAACCATTAACTTAAAATAGACTGTTATAAACATAGCTGGGTATATAAGAAATACATGGTAACCACAAAACAAAAATCTATAAGAGATATACAAGAAATAAAGAGAAAGGAATCCAAACATAACTCTATAGCAGTGGTTCTTAACCTGGGTTCTATCGAACCCTAAGGGTTCGATGAGTCGGTCTCATGGGTTCAGAGAAGCCTCTGCTGCAGAGGCCAGAATAAAGTAATACCGTAATTTGTTGTGAGTTCATGCACTTTGTTGGTTTTGTTCTTTGAGCAAGGTGATGTTCATGCACGGCTCATTTTGTGCACCAGTAAAAAACATATACCTATGTCTTGAATTTGGAAAAAAAATTCTATTTCTTTATCACTAAAGAAGGGTTCAGTGAATGCGCATATGAAACTGGTGGGTTCGGTACCTCAAAAAAGGTTAAGAACCACTGCTCTATAGAAAGCTACCAGCATAGAAGAGAAGAGACTAAGAAAAGGGCAGAGTAGAACTATAAAAATAGAAAGCAATTAATAAAATAAAAATAACTACATACCTATCAGTAATTATTTTCATGTTAATGGATTAAATGATACAATCAAAAGATGAATGGATTAAGACAACTTGGTTCATATACACAATGGAATATTACTCAACCATTACAAAAAATAAAATTTTACCATATGTGACAGCATGGATGGACCTAGAGGGTATAATACAAGTAAAATAAGTCAGACACAGAAAGACAAAACTAAACAAACTTATAGATACAGAAAAAAAACTGATGAATGCCAGATAGGAGGTAGGTGAAGCTGGGGGACTGCGTGAAAAAGAGATTAAGAAGTAAAAATGGTTAGTTATAAAGTTATCATGGAAATGTAAAGTATAGCTTAGGGAAAATAGACAATAACATTGTAATAACCAGGTATGGTGTCAGGTGGTACAAGACTCATGGGGGGGGGTCACTTTATAAGTTATATAAATGTCTAACCACCATGCTGTATACCTGAAAATAGTATAACATTGAACATCAACTGTAATTAAAAAAATAAAATAAATAAAAAATGAATAAATAGCCTGCCCAGGTGGTGGTGCAGTAGATAGAGTGTCAGACTGGGATGTGGAGGTTGCTGGTTTGAGCAAGGGGTCACTCAGTCTGCTATAGCCCCTTGGTCAAGGTACATATGAAAAAGCAATCAATGAACAACTAAGGTGACGCAGTGAAGAATTGATGCTTCTCAACTCTTTCCCTTCTGGTCTGTCTGTCCCTCTCTGTCTTTCTCTGTCACACACACACACACACAAGAATAAATAAAATGGTATCTTGGGAGTAACCTAATTCAATATGGCTGTCTTTGTAAGAAAATAAATTTCTTTTTATTTACCCAAAAAAAAATTAAAAAGGAAATAATCAACAATCCTACCTAGAATTTAAGATGAGTACTTCCCAAGAAAATATCAGAGATGTATATCTAGTTTAATGATACCACTTAGGACTGCTTCTAAAGAAATTAGAGCTTTATGTTCTTTCTAACATTGACTTTTGGAGCCGGTACATTCAAGGTACATTCAACCCGGGTAGATTCAAACAGCTTAATAAAGAAACTATTAACAAAGATGTAGGCAGGCTTGGGGGAAAACAAATAGTGCACGTCCCTGAGGCTAGTAGTGGGAAGTCATTCAGCTTCCCTAAATGGGCAAGAAGAGGGAAGAGCTAAACAAACTTTGAGAAAATAGCTAGTTGCCTAGAGAGACCCACCTTATGAAAGCCATAGCCTCCGGTAAAAAAAAAATCTGCCAAATTCCACTGACCCAGAAAGGACAAAACTGGATGAATACCCTTACTTTACTTTTTTTCACACCACAGATCAATCACCAGCCAATAATCCCACTGGCTAAATCTCAGCCAGAGTACAAGGGAGTCTGCTAATGCAACTCATGTAGGTCACACCTTCCAGAACAAAGGACTCATGGGAAAAATGGTCAAGTGTAGATTAGAGGAACAACCAAAGATATGCCTAGTTTATAAATCTTAGCTGTACCTCAATTTAACAAAAAAGTGGAGTATACTCCTTCTACATGCTGTCCAGTTCCCGAAGCTCAGTGTAGATCATTCATTGGTGTCAAAATTTGATTTGACATGGATCGCCAAAATATTTTTCTTGGGAACAGCAGGCTTCCTTTCAGGTATCATCTACCTTAATTTTATAGCATTGCCCCTTGAGATGGACCTCAGATTTCTAGGTGCACTTAACACTTGATGATGTTGCATTTTCAGTGATAGGAGGTGATGTTTGGCCAATAACTATCATTACTAAAGACAGACAAAGATGCCACTGATTCCTCATCTTTTTCAATCACAGAGGAAAAGAAATTTGCCAACTGCCAACAGAAAAACTGGATCTGTATAATACATTTGGCTCTCTGAATTGGTCCAGTGGGCTCAGAGGCATAAGCTAAGCTGGGATAACTAGTTAGTCAGAAAAGAACTCAATACAGATAAAGACAATGATGGTTCAAGGGGATCAGTGCTAGGATGTAGCTGCACAAATGAATAAATATCAAATGAAGAGTCCTCGCCCCATGCATGCTCTTTAGTCCTTCCCAAAGTGACTACAGTTGCTGAGGGAGTTAGATGGAGTCCTTTAACTAACAAGTCCTTTACATTGCTGGGAAGAAAAGACCAAAGCATTTTAAGACTAACTGGTATAAACTTCGTTTTCTTGCTCCCCAGTTGCCTTTCATGTTGCTAGTTCTAACCCACATTCCTTAACGGGCAAAACAGAGGCGGACAGATCCGACATCCTCTGAGCGTACCAACTAGGAAGAATGGTGTGCTGATAAGCCCATGTGGAAATACATAAGGGCACCATTAGTTTGCTTTCCCAAGAAGATGGAAAATCTTTACAATTTTTAGTATAGGTGAGAAAGAAATGTGGAGATCTAGAATTTATATATTTTTTTACACTCTGGTTTCTCTTCAGATCGCATAAATCTTTTGCCTTTTGCTAGAATTTATGGTTTTTTTTAATGTCAAAATATAACTCAAGTTTTGAACCCTAGTTTCATATTAGAATCACCCAGAAAGCCTTTGTAAATGCCTGTGTCCTGGCTCAACCTCCAGACAATTGGATGTAAATGGTCTCATGTAGGATCAGGCACTGGTATTTTTATAAAGCTTTCCGGTTGATGCTAATGACATGCAAGCTTGCAAAGCCCTATATGCAGGAATGGGTTGCTATCACATTTTTTAGACTGTTCTTTAGGTATATGTTAAGAAGGCAAGAAGAAGGCAGCTATTCAGTAAACAAGAGTCATGTCAAGGCTATAAAAGACCTTCGAAAGAAGGGAATTCTGAGAAAATTGCACAGTGATTTATAGAAGGCAATAAAAGATAATATTTAAGAACACAAACTTTGAAATTAGAATAACTTGACTTTGAGTTTCATCTCTGCCATTCACTTTGCAATTTGAGAAAGTGTCCACACCTGTCAAAATGGATATAATATCTAATTTGTGGAGTGTCAGTGAAGTTGTGTGTGTTAAAGGAAGTCAGGTTTGTAATTCACCAGGCTGAACCTTTGCTCAGTAATTGACAGATTACTTTCCATATCCAAGGATACTCCAAACCCAGTTCTATTACAGAGATACTTGTGTAATCCTGATGGTCACTTTAAAAATATAAATAAAACCCAAATCCTAAACTCAGCAAAGCAGTTTATTTACAGAACTAAGATGTAAAATTTGTGATCTGAACAGAAAATTACAGCTGAAATCAAGCGATCATTTTCATGATGGATTTCATTTATTCAAAAGCAAGTTTAGTCAGCAACTTACATATTCCTAAATATACACTTTGGTCTAGACTGAATTGTATATAGAGGAAAGAAATTAAGAGATTTTATTCCAATCCTGAAGTGCTAAAATAAATTCATCCTGAAAGAAATTCAAGAGAAAGAGAAACCTTAACAATGTATCAAAAGATTATCCCTGATCTGATTTTCAGAACTTGAGTAGTAGTTCAAAAAACCTTAAAGAGCAACTTTTTTCCAAAGAAAAACATTCATCTTACAACCCTCATGCCACAAACCAAATCCAAACGAGGCTGGGTCAAACTTTATTAAAACTCTGAGCCACGTGGAGATGTTAGGTAGAGTGAGCCTTGCACAGCCAGCGCATAGTTTTGCTACATCGATTAAAGATCTTTTTGGCCAGCGTCTTTCTAAAGTTACAGCCGAAGTGGGAGGCGTGCTACCCCGTTTCTCCAGCCTCTAAAAATATTTCCTTGCAGAACAGTCTCTCTGTAAGACAGATCTGTTTGCTTCAGTGCCCCTCCTCCGCTCTATGCCTCACGTGGGAGTACTTGCAAATGGTGCGCCTGGAGGGCTCAACATAGTTTTCTAAAGCAAACATAACACAAGTGCTATTCATGGGTTACACACTCCACAGCTGTAATATGAAATGTGTAGGAGCAGCCTCTAATGGCATTCAAATCATGTACTAACAGTTCTCAAGTGTCAGGTGTTTTTCATTTTCTGGCTCGGGGAAGAGCGATTCACGTGCTGATTTCCTACACTGAACAGCTTTGTAACCCCTGCCGAGTGAAGGCGCACTGTGTTTCTGAGTCTCAATTATGTCAGATGAATGCCACAGTTAGAGGCAGGAAAGGACATGTGATCCCAGTTTAGATTCCTTTTTTTTATTACCCAGCTATCTCTCCACATTTCAGTGACATAGATTTTGTGTGCATGCATGGAGGAAAACTCATAGAGCATGTATCAATGTTAAATTTCACATGAAAGACTAAGAACACATATTTTTCTATCTGGGTATAATTTAATACTTCTGTACACACTTTGATCTTATTGAAGGTTTGCATTTTCAGAATGGCCTCTTGCGGTGCCCCAGATGGCTGCCTGTCAAGCCCAAACATCAAGCTCACTACAAATAGTGTGGGTTCTCATTGGAACAATGAGGTTCACATTGTACATGCTGAGGGAATTAAGCTACATTTTATTTATTTAAATCTTTTTTTTAACTTTAAATGTGACTTTGCTCATAGACTACAGCAGAGAATATCAACATATTTTAAAAACACTCAAGACATTTATTATATATGTTGTATCAATAATTTCAACACAAACTGAGAGAGTGTATGTAAAACTTGGGTTTAGGATTCATCATCATAATATTATCTAAATATTTGGGGTTCAGTAAAACTTAAAACATTTTTTCCATTACATTTTAACTTGTTTATTTCAAAGCTATTCAGTCCATTTGTTCCAAAATCATTTATATTAACCTCATTAGGACAGTGCTTTGTAAACAAAAATCTTGACATACAAGAAGGCATATGGGTTCTTTAAAGTCATTTATCTTAATTTCAGATGGCGATTGGAACTCTAAGTTAAAAAAGAGTTTCCTTCCATGTTGAATTTTAGACATCTTTTTAAAGGGAAATAAAATCATTTGTTGTCTGAATACAACATATGGCTAAATATGTACTACTTTATAGTCAACTAAACATATAAAAAGATAAAGCATTTCACAGGATTTAATAAATTACTGAGTCAAGCATATGAACAGTAGCTAGATAGAAGTGCTGTGTTCATAATTTTAATTAAAAATTATTTATGTGTATAGCAAAAAGAGAATTCTTCTCAGGATCCATGAAAAACTTGGCTGGCTATTTATTTTTTTTCTTTCCGTAACAAATGTCTTGCAGTTCTTGTTCTTTTGACCCGAGGACTGAATTTCTGAGAAGTAACCAGAAACACATGTAATAGTCAACATCTCTGTTTGCAAACGATAGCTACACAACATGTGCAGTGTATAAATAGCTTCTGTCAAAGAGATAGAAAAAATTTGAACTGGAAGAAAAGATAATATGTTATCTTGGTTAGCTGTCTTCACATACCTAAAATAGGTATTCTGTAAAGAGAGAAACAGTGAGTTTGGTGAGTACGCTCACAGAATACACCTGACATTTATTTAGATCAGTGGTTCTTAACCTGGGTTCTACCAAACCCTAGGGGTTTGATGAGTCGGTCTCAGGGTTTCAGAGAAACCTCTACCGCGGAGGCCAGAATAAAGTAATACAGTAATTTGTTGTGAGTTCATGCACTTTGTTGGTTTTGTTCTTTGAGTAAGGTGATGTTCATGCACGGCTCATTTTGTGCACCAGTAAAAAAACATATACCTATGTCTTGAATTTGGAAAAAAAATTATATTTTATATATCACTAAAGAAGGGTTCGGTGAATGCGCATATGAAACTGGTGGGTTCGTTACCTCAAAAAAGGTTAAGAACCACTGATTTAGATACTACATGAGGAGTCTGAGTCACAGAGAGCGGTTCTCTTCACTGCCCTGCCCCCACAGCAGGCTCACTCACCCCAGGTTTCAAAAAATATACAGGGTACAGAATATGGTAAAATCTCCCAGCCCTTCCCCTTTCTATCTTTGACATCTCTGACAAGTTAACTAACCTCTGAGAATTATTTCCTTATATTTAAGGATAATTATGATACAACCCTACATTTGCTACCTGGTTGTAGAAATGCCCATGGTGTACAGAATGTGTCTACCACAGAATAGTTGAAAAATAAATGAATATTATTATTATGAGTTAACTAAGTTTGCCCTCTGACATTTACACTATCAACTATCACATAGTAGATCAGAGTTGCCTAAACATATACTAGAATGTATCTTTATTAAAGACAGAGACTTATTGAATAAAATCATGTATTAATCATAAGAAAGATTAGTCAAAATGGAGTGTTTAAAGGGAACAAGTTGTACTTATCAGAAATTCCTTACGAAGAAAGTGGTAAGAGTGTAATACTTCCTTCTCTTTCAGCAGGGAGGAAAGGGAAGGGTGATTCAGTGGAGCTGTTGGGTTTTTGGCTCATTGCACAGTTCTAGTGAAGATCTGATGCATTATGTACTCTAATATGTACACTGTCCTGTACCCATGTACTATATTTTTAAAAATGTGCAGCTGTTTCCCTCGCCATCATGAATAATTTCCAACACGACCAGCACCAAAGTTCTCTAAGTGTTTTCCATAGGTGATTCAGGAGGACTCACTCGGTCTGTCATGTAAAAATGGAACTAGGCAGCATATTTGAGATCATCTAACTGGGTTCCAAGAAATTACATGCCAGTGCTGCTTTCGGGAATAGAAAGAAGTCAAAATAAAGAGGCTGGAAGTCTTTGGTTTCCCTACTTTACTAAACTATAGTAGTGTTTTCTTTAATATATTGGAATTTCTGCAGGACTATATTTGATAAATTGTTTTCCTGTTTGAAAGAGTTTAGGTGCCACCACAACAAAGTAAGAAAAAGAAGAGTTTAAAAGCCATGAACCTTGTCCAGCTTTTCATGCTACAGACTCATAAATTGACCCTAGGACAGGGGTGCCTACACTTTTTCAGCTTGCAAGCTACTTATAAGATAACCAAGTCAAAATGATATACCTACAATAAAAATGCAAAACATAAATTTATTTCTTCTATATTATCATTATTTAAGTTACTATTATTACTATTTAACATTGTGTATTCTTCTTTCACCTTGCTCCTTCTCAGCTCTCTTTTCGGAGGAAAGTCAATGTCATAATTTTTATGAACAGTCCGAAAAAGCCACTCCACATTTCCCTTCTTTGGAATAGCAATGGCACACAGACAGATGAGGCAAACGCACTTAGAATATGACATAGTGAAAAAAATCCCCTCCCATTCTGTATGAAAGTGGTAGGTTTTAGGTTTCTTACTCGGACCAGCTACGACACTCATTTTTATACCCTCTGTTGTATTTAGTTTAAATAAATTGAAGGCTAACTAAGCAGCAATGTAACTGAACAAGTTAGCGTGGTTTAATGCGCATGTGTAGGGTGTCAAAAGTTCAGATGTCAGATTGGCTACCCTCTATGCCAACCAAAAAACAAATGTCTTTTTAATGTCATGCGATCTACCCACACTTCCTTCACGATCGACAAGTAGATCGCTATCGACGTATGGAGCACCCCTGCCCTAGAGGCTAGGTGTCATACCCAAATTTTTGTTGACAGCAAATGATAAACATAACACAATCCTGGTCTCACACTGAGGGTTCAACTCTCCTTTATACCACAGTGTCTCTTCACCTCTTCTTTCCACATAATATCAAATGTCTAAATTTCTCTTGATAGTATTGAAATTATTTTCCCCAGCACCCAAGTTTGCAGCCTGAACTTCAATTCACTAATCAGAGTTTCATAACATTCCTTAGCAGTTCATTTTTACCCTAAAGGTAAGATGTGAATTAGACAGACAGTAAACAAAGGCTATGTATTTTGACTCTCTAGGAGTTGTAATTGTTTCTCGCTCCTCTTTTCATCCCTCAGATCCAGCGAGATAAAAATAGTCAGGGTACTCAAGAAGCAAGTGATTATTTGCTGGTATTCTGCCGACTCACCTGATGCTAGTCAAGGAAGAAGTAAGTCCCTTTCAAAAGGAAGAGAACTGTCCAAAAATCTATGGGCTCACAATTCACAAAACGATTTCACACAGGTATTTATTCATTTAATTAGGGGGCTCATGGGTATAAGATAGCCAGAAGTTTGAACTTCTGGTCCCAGATGTCAGGCCCTCTGCCCACATTGGGTATATCATTTCATATGACTCTTATGCCCCCTCCTACCTGTTGTCCCTTTTCTCTGATTTCCTTTCTTAACAGAAGGCCTTTAAATGCACTCACTATGGGTTTTCTCTGGGTGTCACCTCAGTCTCCAACTTATGTTTCCAACTCTCTACACATTAACTAATAATTTGGCTTAAATATTTCAGACATAAACATGTTTTCTTCTATAAGTATGTTCTGATCACTAGAAAGAACTTCCTACTTTATATCCTTTATTTGTACAATAATTCAAACTAATAACAAATACTCCCAGAGTGCTCCTAAAAGCAGTTTATAATAACATCATGCATATTTGAGGGTGAAAGGTGATCGGGAACTAAGCTGGGAAAGCAACTCTTCCCACACACCTCAGTGTGTTCTATTTTCCACTCTCAAGTCACCCTTTCTTTCCATGTCATTATGGCCCCCTCAACCAGAACTCATCATGGTACACTTGGACTAATGTGACTGCCTCCTGCTTCCTCTGCTTCTCTCTTCCAACAGTCTTTTCCTAAATACCTCCAACATCTTTGAGCGGCTAAATCTGATCTACATCCCAGGGCCAGCACCTCCTTCCCAAAGGCCTCCCTCTACCTAGAAGTAACTGCTTGTTCTCTTGGGTGGCCACAAAAAGCTCTCGGTAGTTCTCTTCTGGAACTTGTGGGGAGTTGACTGAAGCACTCTGAATCAAACTGCCTGCAAAGGGCCACCCTGATAGGCATCACCCACATCTGGGGCTTAGTCTTAGTTATGAGTTGAATTGTGCACATTCTGCTCCCCACTCATATCTCACATGACAATCCCCAGTAACTCAGAATATGACCTTATTCAGAAATAGGGTCTTTGAAAATGAAATTAAGTTAAGATGAGGTCATTAGAGTGGGCTTTAATCTAAGATGATGGGTATACTATTAAAAAGGAAAAATTTGGACACTGAGTCAGACATGCATAGAGGAAAGATGATGTGTACATAACACAGCAGCAATCTACAAGCCAAGGAGCAAGACCTAAAAGAGATCCTTCCCAAACAGACCTTGGGAGGAACCAACCTGACCAACAGATGTCTAGCATCCGAAATGGATGAAAATAAATTTCTATTATTTGAACCATTCAGTCTACAGTTTTATGTTATGGAAGCCTTAGCAAACTAATACATCCCCCATCCTTGCGAGCTCAGACACTACATTATTTCAGGGTCTTCACATATTCAGACTAAATGTGCTGACTCACATTTTAAAACACAGCAGCATGAGATTGATGTATAAAGCCAAAATGTTAATTCATTAAGGACACTAATTAAAACTGTTAAACTGTTGATGGAATCACACACTTTCTTCCTCTGGCCAGCACAGTCTCTTTGAGCAATCATACCCTTTGAGAGGCCTCACCATAATAATTAAATTGTGCAGTGAGCATAAACTCATAGTAACTGAACTAAGCAATAGGATTCCAGAGTTTAAGGCATCAACTTAAAATGCTTGCTGCATACACTCAAAATGCATGCTGGCTGGCAGGACCAATCAAATGAATCCTTGGACTATGTCAACTTTTTCTTTATGAAGAGTATATATCTTTTTAAAGAGTACATATCTGTCAATATAGGAAAGCACTGGCTTTCTACCTAGCATCTATTTTTCCCTTTCCTTTTTTCTGATTTTGATTGGGTATTTGAGCTTTCCCTCAGCACCAGGATAGTAGCCATGCCAACTCTGTGTACAGTTATAGATCCAATAATACAGTCAGTTCACACATGGTGCCTCCCAGGCTCCCCAAGAAAGTGGGCACCTGCCAACATTAGGCTAGTCAAGCTAAAGAGAAGTGTTAGAAGCAACATACTCTTTGCAATCTCTCCCACTGAACATGAACAAGGAAGCATGTTTCCCTCTTTGTTCATGGGAACCTGATAGAAAATATGCGGATACTGTAATAGGCAAAGGTTATAAACAGAAAGAATATAGGTCGCCATGATGGTGCTGGCCACAGCAGCAGCAGGACCTAGGGTTCCTGGGTCCCAAGGACCAGGTGTTGAGTGAAGCATCCAGTCCTGTTGCAGGGAAGGCTCACATATCATCCCACTTCTGTGCCGTTCTAGAAATTGTTTCCAGAATAGTTAATTTCCATTCTGTTTTTCCAGTTCCATCAAATTTCCTATGAATTTCATCATATTCTTTAAGAAAACTCCTTTTCTGTTTCAAAATTGGATTGTGCTGCTTTCAGTTAAGAGCCCTGACTGATTCATGTCTTACTGTAACAGAGCTTGGGTTACAAATTCGAGAGGGCCCTGTTAGTACTGATTTTTTTTTATGATTATTTATCAAGTAGTCACACTACCTCCCATCCTTTGTTGCTCAATGTTCACTGAATGATTTATTCATATTTCAGTTTCTCTTTTAACAAGATGGGTAAAATATAAAGAATGTTGATTGCATATTCTTTATCTTCTAAATATGTCTTTAATTTCTTCAGGTGTATCTGATAGAATTCAAAAGAATTATCTTCAAATAGCCTTTTTTATTGTTGTTCATTAAAATTATATTGGACAAAGTATGCTGGTCTCTTTGGTGAAAAGAGGACATATTAATATGTCTGTGTCTGAAAAATATTGATATTAATATGTGTGTCTGAAAAAGAAATTTTTTGTGTTCTTTAGCTCCCAGTGTGTAAATTGTAAGCCACTATCGTATGTTATCTGATGACAAATATGTACTATACCTTCTTTCTTTAGTTTAGGTAGAAAAGAGCTACCAACGGTGCCAAAGGAATAGTCATCTATTGATAAAAAGCCAATAAAATAGCATTTTGACTCAAGAATATAGATGCCTTCAATTTAAAATTATTATTCATTTAAAATATGTAACACTAACTTTTGTCAAGAGAGCATCTACAAGTAATAACTGCCAATTTGGCGGCATTCATATGCAAGTGCTTGACAGATATTATCTCAATTCTCATAACAGTCATGAAAATAGAATATTAACATTTCACTATTGAATAAATAGAGTATCTGAGAAGCCTGGAACCTGCCTAAGGTTATGTTGTTAAAAATTATTGAGAAAGGATTTGAAATAGATTTATCTTTATCCATTCTCCTCCACCACTCTGCCTCCTTAGTTAGTGATAGGTAAAACTGTCCTTTCTCTCACAGATATGGAAATATAAAGCGGAGGACCATCACTACCTCCCTCTTCTAGAACAATGTTACATACACAGGAGAGAAAATAATGGTTTGCAGTAAGATGATTACTTCTTTTTTTATCATTATAGTGTTCAAAATAACTATATATGTTTATAGTTACTATTCCTACTTAGTTGTTTCTCAAGCACCTTCCACAGTCCTCAATTGTAAGTTTCTGATAAGAGTTGAATACTACTATAATAAACTATAGTGCAAATATTACTTTACAGTCATTAGACTAAACAAATTATAAAATAATAAATATTAGAATTGTACACAAATAAAATTAATTACTAGACCAACATAGCAGAAGAGGGTCTGATATTCAAATTCAGTTAAAATGTAAAAATATGGCCCTGGCCAGTTGATTCAGCGGTAGAGTGTCGGCCTGGTGTGTGGAAGTCTCAGATTCAATTCCTGGCCAGGGCACAAAGGAGAAGCACCCATCTGTTTCTCCACCCTTCCCCTTCTCCTTCCTCTCTGTCTTTCTCTTCCCCCGCTGCAACCAAGGCTTCATTGGAGCAAAGCTGGCCCAGGCACTGAGGATGGCTCCATGGCCTCCACCTCAGGTGCTAGAATGGCTCCAGTTGTATTGGAGCAATGCCCCAAATGGGCAGGGCATTGCCCCATAGAGGGCTTGCCAGGTAGATTCTGATTGGGCGCATGTACTATACAAAGTCTCTCTGCCTCCCCACTTCTCACTTCAGAAAAATACTAAGAAATAAAATAAAATGTGAAAATAAACAAAAGCAAGTTACACATTTTATTTAATGACTTTAGGTAATGTTAACAAAAATGAAAATTTAAGGACTAGGAAGTAACAACTTTCACTAATTTACAGTTAATAGCTCAGAATTAACTTAGTATATCAGGGCTTAATAAAGGATTTGGAAAAACTAGAGAGTCCAGAGAAGGAAATCAGAGTGATTAAAAATTGAAAATATTCAGAGGAATTGAAGTTGGCTATCGAGGGGGGAGAGTCAGCCATGGGCTTTAAATACAGAATCCTTTATTATGTGGCCTGTACTGTCGTCCTCAGAGCACCCACCACAGCAAAACTGGCTGTAGAGTAGGGAATGAGCACCTGGCTAATGATAAGTAACTGTTCTTCCCCAAAGTTTTCCTCACACCCTTTGCCAGTCAGTCTCCCTAAAGGTAATCATTTTCATTGTCATAGATTAGCTTGCCTGTTCTTATACTTCAAACAAATAGAATTATACATTGTATATACAGACAGGATCATTTATCTCTAGATACAAAGCAGACCAACCATGAAAGGTGACTTTACTTTTAGGACCTCCCATTCTACAAGCCACAGTTGTCAGAGCACTGATGTTACTAGGAAGATCTGATTACAGGTGGATTTCTAGCCAACAACTTGAATATCAGGATCCCATCCACACACCATGTGCTAATTGTGTTGGGGCCAGACTGCCATGTTGTTTTCAAGAGGATGGACACTCTTGATTCTAAGCAACTGGTGACAAAATTTGAACATGGGCTTCACAGTCTAACTACTGGATTCAAATTCATTGCTTCCTCTTATTAGCTATATGACCCTGGGCAACTGTCTTAACCTTTGTGCTTGACCCTCCAGTTCCACTCTCCACGTATCTCCCACTTTCTTTTCCCCTGGGAAAGCTAACCTTTATGCAAGATGTGTGTTCTGACTTGGCATTGGGTTCAGCCAATGGAGGAAGCCTCCGGAGGGTTTCAGAAAGTAGAAAGAAAGTAGAGCCAGAACATTTATTCTCCTACTGCTTCCCTTCAGTAGGATTTGCCTTAACTGGGTGTCACAGCTAAAGTCATTCTCAAGATATCTCCTCTACCCAAGAATCTCTTTGTTTGGTAACAGCTACTCTTCAGTTATTTTCTTTAATTTTTATTAATTTTAATTTATTGTGTTAATATGGATTCAAGTGTCCCGCTCAGTATAACTCCCTCTCCCCCCCACACACACACACCCAGTCTTCAGTGATTTTTACCCCACACCACTGAACTATCCTTTGTGATTCCCTTATTCCCCTTTCACACCTTTGTAAATACATAGTATTTGTTTAAAAAGAAAAGAAAAGGATAATAACAACAAAAATCTCAAGTTACACCACTTTTGAGTATGCTCTCTGTGTCTAATTTCTTAATATGAAAACAGTTTTCAGTTTCTGTTTTACTTATGAACATGAAATGGGTCAGCACACATGGCGGGAAGCAAATGTTAGTTCTTCAGGCAGAGAAAGCCTGGAGAATGCCCTGTCACTTTCACCTTCCTGCTGCTAAGGCAGGCAGTCCTACCGGGCCGATAGCATTCCTTAGGGGCAGAGCCTCACCTCCACTGCTGGTCTGGAAATAGCTTTTCCTGATAAAGTAGAAGCAGGAGAGGGCTCTTCTTCCCATCATGACGCTCAGTATGGCCACTGAAGGCCAGTGTAAACCTTTATCTTCACACTCAAGCACAATGATTCCTTCCAAAGATACCCACCATGCTAACATAATTGAGTTTGAGGAGCCCTCCAGCATCAGCTGTATGATGTATCTTTAAATAGCCCAATGTCAAGTTTGGCTACTCATACTGACATCAGTCTATTATTTAGGTTATTAGTGTGCTAGAGCTTCAATAACAAAGCATCAGAGACTGAGTTGCTTAAATAGCTGAAATGCATTTTCTCATAGTTTTAAAGGCTAGAAGTTCAAGATCAAGGTCTTGGCAGGTTGCTTTCTCCCGCGGCCTCTCTTCTGAGCTTGCTGATAACCATCTTTTCCCTGTGTTTTTACATGGTCTTCCTATTGTACCTGTCTGTATCCAAATTTCCTCTTCTTACCAAGACATGTACCATACTGGATTAAGACCTAACCTAATGACCTCATTATAAATTAATTATCTCTTTAAAAATTCTATCTCCAAACATGGCTGTATTCTGACATACTGGGGGTTAGGGCTTCAACATACGAATTGCAGAGGGTGACAACTCAGCCCATAGTAGGCTTTTTCTCTGCTCATGGTAATTTCTAAGTGGTGTGAGAGGGTTGTTTATATCTGCCATTCAATCTCATTTGGAAAGATCTGGATTCATCAGAAATGCTCCAATCACTACAAAAAAATGCAAATGAGGTAGCATGTGGTTCACTTTTCAAAAAGTGGCTTTGGGTTTCTCATTGCCTCCAAACAACATAAGCAATGAGTGCAAAGGCTCCAGGAAAATTGGTACTTTATATTTTCACAGGTAGGGACCATTCACATTATTACTATTATTATTATGTACAGTGAGATCCTCCAAAGCTATCTGTGTTAGTCTCTAAAGATGGAGATAGATAAGATTAGTGACTTCCTTTTAAAAGAAAAAAATAAGTAATTTCTTGTTTTAGTCATCCCACTGTGCTATAATTATGACTGGTTAAAAGCTGAAGCTGACTAAAAATTGTGAAATCACCAGCCCACTAACTATTTTTAAATACAACAGAAACCCATTTATCTTCAATAGTCAAGTATTGGTATGCCTGGAAGCAGGAACCTGAACCAGGTAACCTCTTAAGATGACTTGGTTGTCTGGTGATGTCATGAAATTAAATGGCCAGCAGCCTGGAGGAATACAAAATAAGTCCAACTCAAATTCTTAGGATGACATAGTGAGAGCAGGTGCGACTGTATTAATCAGCGTGTGGCAAAAGTGCTTATATCTGCTAATGAGATGACAGTGGCTGTGTTGTGCAAACTGTCATGGTGAAAGCATCCCTGCCTAGCACAGATGCCCTTGGGCACTTGTCCAATCAACATGTGAGCAGCAGCAGACAGGCAGGACAGGCTTTAGAATTCATGTGCATAAAAACTCTCTCTAAGACTATTACTTCCACTCACTGAAACACTAATTCTGCTAAACATACTAAAAGGAAAACTTCTGGTTTATATTGAAATAACATTAAAAAATAAGAATAGCTTCTGTAGTCATATAAGGGCTCCATTACAATAGCCAAGAGAAAAAGAAATTAATGCTCATGGCATCGCATCCCTGTGGTGTTCTGTGACTTTCAAAGCTTGGGCTAAGAGTTTTAAAATACTGCATATTAAATCTTGCCCAACATTAGGAATAAAGTAATGGAAACTGAATGCTGTATTTTATATCTACAATTTCCTTTTATAGACTACTGTCTTATCATTTAAAGACAAAAGGGCAGAATAATCCCATAATGAAGCTATTTATTACACCATTCTATTTTCATAACGTCCTCATTCTCATTGCATTTTATATAAATGAGAACTAAATAAAATGCTGGTTAAAAATATATTTTGCTTTAATATATAAACAGATGAAACCATTCAATTCAATGAAATAGGATAGAGCATTAACCTTTAGAGAGCAAGGGTTCATGACTAAGGATTGATGGAGTGATTCTGTGTTTTATCAAATCACTTAAGCCACAATGGAGGGTAAGTTAATTGGCTATTTCAAAGTAGCGCAAAGACAGTTTCATGGTTTAAAAAGCATCCGTTTCCATTATCATCAATGTAATATGTGTAAAGCTATTTTACATTGTTTCTACATGCTTTCATTGTACAGAAAGGGAAATGCATTATATTATGTCATGGTAGTTGAATTTCAGCATTGCTACTTTGTGAAAATTTACAACTTAGGGTAAATATTCATATATATATACATATTACATATTAAGCCCTAATGAATCATGTAGATAAAATAATGCTGCTCTACTTTAATCATGGGGGAAATTCGTGGAGAAAACACAATCAAAAAAGACAAAATTGGGCCTGACCTGTGGTGGCGCAGTGGATAAAGCGTCGACCTGGGAACACTGAGGTCGCCAGTTCAAAACCCTGCACTGGTCTGGTCAAGGCACATATGGGAGTTGAGCTTCCAGCTCCTCCTCCCTTTCTCTCTCTCTCTCTCACTCTGTATCTCCTCTCTAAAAATGAATAAAAAAAAAAAAAAAAAAAAAAGACAAAATTGCATTTGTGCATACAATAAAAAATAAATTATTCTTTAACATAGACAACAGATAAGGCAGGCCCTGGCCAGTTGGTTCAGTGGACAGAGTGTCGGTCAGGGCACACAGGAGAAGCACCCATCTGTTTCTCCATCCCTCCCCCTCTCATCTCTCTCTCTCGCTCTCTCTCTCTCTCTCTCTCTTCCCATCCTGCAGCCATGGCTCCACTGGAGCAAGTTGTCCCCGGGTACAGAGGATAGCTCCATGGCCTCTGCCTCAGGAGCTAAGTAGAGCTCGGTTGCTAAGCAATGGAGCAACGCCCCAGGTGGGCAGAGCATCACCCCCTAGTGGGCTTGCCGGGTGGATCCCAGTCAGGGAACATGCAGGAGTCTGTCTCTGCCTCCCCTCCTCTCACTAAATAAAAAAAGGAAGAAAAAAAAAGAAAGAGCACAAACTGATTTTTTTATTAAAGTAATATTTACCTTTGCTAAATAAGGTATAGCTATATAATTTTTAAAAGGTACAGTACAAAAGAGCTTACAATATAAGCTAATTCTCTTTCTTATGCTTTTCCCCTAGACATGCGGTCCCTAATATGACAATTAGTCTCATTAGTTGTTTTTAATGTTTACATATCTATGTTATGGGCATTTATAAACATATGTACATGTATTTTTCCCAATTTAATGAATATTATACAACCACTCAGACATAAGAAAAGATGAAATTCTGCCATTTGCGACAATGAATGGACCTTGAAAACAAAATAAGTCAGAAAAACCTAAGAACCAAGTGATTTCACTCATATGTGGGATGTAAAACTGAAACTCACTAGACACAGACAAGATGGTGGTTACCAGAGGGAAGGGGGTGGGGAGGTGATAAAGGGTAAAAAGAGACAAATATATGATGACAGAAGATGACTTGACTTTGGGTGGTGGGCCCACAATGCAATACACAGATCATGTATCACAGAACTGTATACTTGAAACTTACATAATCTTATTAACCAATGCCAACCCAATAAATTTAATTTTAAAAAAGTAATAAACAGCCGTTTATATTTTCTTTTTAATTTTTTACTGAACAGGATAAAGAATCTAGGAGGTTGTTTCAGAGTAGCATAGACATTCACGCACACACACATGCACACATCATTTTTAATCACTGTATAAGGTCCCCTGTGGGAATGTATCACTATTTAGTCAGTATTCTGTAACAGTCATTTAAGTTGTTTTCAATGTATTGTACTTATAAACAATAGTGTAATAAATCCATGTAACTATGTCAAAACCACATGTAGAAATAAATTCAATCCTTAGGTGTGAAATGGCTGAATCAAAAGTTTATGCACATCAGTTTTATAAAAATAAAAGTTTCCCCACTGATAAAGGGATTCGATAAATATTAACAATTTTATTATTTAATTAGTTTGCGCTAGTATTTTCCTTCCAACAGTGAATGAAAGGCCCTGTATGCCCTGCCCTCTCCAATCCTCTGTACCTATTATTCACTTATTCAGGGATATATTGTAGAACACCTGCTTGGTAGTAGGTCCCTGTTTGGTGGTGGAGATACTGAGACAGTGGTTCTTAACTTTTTTTGAGGTACCAAACCCACCAGTTTCATATGCGCATTCACTGAACCCTTCTTTAGTGATAAATAAAATATAAATTTTTTTCCAAATTCAAGACATAGGTATATGTTTTTTTACTGATGCACAAAATGAGCCGTGCATGAACATCACCTTGCTCAAAGAACAAAATCAACAAAGTGCATGAACTCACAACAAATTACTGTATTACTTTATTCTGGCCTCCGTGGCACAGGCTTCTCCAAACCCCTGAGACCGACTCATCAAATCCCTAGGGTTCGATAGAACCCAGGTTAAGAACCACTGTACTGAGAGGAATAATAGAATCAATCACCCTGATACTCTGGTATTTACACATTTTTTCATATTATATAATAAAGCAAGTCAACAATTACATCGATAAGATATTTTCAGGTACTAAAAAGTGCATTAAAAATGAAGCAAAACAAGGAGATAAAACAATGGGGGGGGGGGAATCCTAAGAGAAGGTGACATTGGAGGAGAGGCTGAATGAAATGAGGACACACAAAGGTGAGAAAGGGCCATCCTGTTAGAGAGAAAACAAGTTGGAAGGTCGGGAGGTTCCTTGCTGGACTTGTTGAAGGTGGAACCGAAAGGTCAGCCCGGCTTCATCAAAGGAGGGATCTGGAGGGTGGGGAAATAGTGTTCAGCAGCCAATCAGAAAGGACTGTGCAGGACATGGAGTTTAAATCTTCTTTAAAGTGAGGGAAGGCCATCACCAAATATTGTGACTTATTTTTTTAGATTTTATTTATTCATTTTTAGAGAGAGATAGACACACACACACACACACAGAGAGAGAGAGAGAGAGAGAGAGAGAGAGAAGGGGGAGTAACAGAAAGCATCAACTCCCATATGTGCCTTGACCAGGTAAGCCCAGGGTTTTGAACTGGTGATCTCAGCGTTCCAGGTCAACACTTTATCCAATGTACCACCACAGGTCATTTTTGCAAATTGGACAGGTGAAAAAAAAAAACCACCTCATTTAAAATTTGCATTTCATTATAAGTAAAAGTGAATAGTTTTTCATATAACTAAAAGAGATGTTTTTTTCCTGTCAATTGCTTTTTCATGTCCTCTGCCAATTTTTAAATGACTTGTTACTTTTATTCTTATACTGAAGAAATTAGCACAGTGTCATCTGTAATATAAAATTACTGCAATTTGTCATTTGTCTATTGATTTTTTAAAAGATTTTTTGTGCAAAACTTTATTGTTGTATAGTCAAATTATCTTTTCCTCTATGATTTTTTTGACAGAGACAGAGTAAGAGAGAGGGATAGATAGGGACAAATAGACAGGAAGGAAGACAGATGAGAAGCATCAACTATTTGTTGTGGCATCTTAGTTGTTCATTGACTGCTTTCTCATATGTGCCTTGACTGGGGGGCTACAGCAGACCGAGTGACACTTTGCTCAAGCCAGTGACCTTAGGCTCAAGCTGGTGAGCCTTGCTCAAACCAGATGAGCCCATGCTCAAGCTGGTGACCTCCGGGTCCTCTGCATCCCAGTCCAACATTCTATCCACTGTACCACTGCCTAGTCAGGCTCCTCTATGACTCTTAAGTTTTGTGATTTCTGCATTGTGATTCAAAAACTTATGCCCTATGCTTTCTGCTATGATTAATTTTAATTTTTGAATCTTTAGTATATGTGGGTTTATTTTATTTAGTCTGCTGAGGGGGTAAAAATTTGTTTAAGATTTCATATTTTCTTTTTGTGTGTGTGTCTTTTTATTTAGAAGTTAAGTTAAATGGGGTGATATTGGTCAATAAGAATATACAGGTTTCAGGTAAACATCTCTATAGCATTTGAACTGTTGATTGCATTGTGTGCCCATCACCTTAAAATTTCATATTTTCAACCAAACTGTTTTAAGAAACTATACTTTTAAAAGACTTTTTCACACTGACTTGAATGAGAAAATGTATCTCATATAATAGGCATGATACAAATTATGACTTCATAGACATTTTTAATCTTATTTTAATTTCTAGCTACTCATGTTTAAGGTTATTTTAAATCAAGAAATTTTAATTTTTGATCAAAACTTTTTTTCCTGCATCTATGAAGAGAATCCTGTTTCCTTCCTAAAAAACAATCTGGAATATTTAGCCATCTTTCCCTCTGGCATATTAATGTATTGCTGAATTTTATTTTTTATGCTTATTTTATATTTGTACCCCTACTGAAGACGAGTTTAGTAGTTTCCTCATATATTTCTATATTTTTCAATTTGATAATGATGTTATGATATTCCATTTTTTAAAAAAGCTTTATTTTGTAAATAAATAAAGCTTGATTGTCTCTCTCAATGATCAGAGCTGTTTAATAGCTTTGGAGTTATCTGAACATTAAAGGTTTTATGGAATTCACCTGGAAACCATATGAATTAGCTACTACAAACATCATATGAAAGGTTAACCCCTTGGCAATTTTTGTTTAATGTGGTGACTGACAGGTTTGAGATTTTTATGTCTTCTGCTCCTAGAACAAGATTTCACTTAATCATCTACATCAATTTTCTTTGAACAAAATTGTGCAAAATATTTTTCACTTATTAAAACAGTCAAAATTAAGTTCATTTCATATGCAAAAGAATGCTTATTGTTATCTTCTTTGAACATCTATATCGTTCAGTTTTTAGTTCCAGAATGTACATTTTATTGGTTTCTTTTATTTAATAAAGAACTTTTTGTTCACAAATTTACCTGCTTAATAGCATGATCAAGTCTTATTCTGCCTTTTCAGGGCCACATATTTTTCCTTTTTCTTGCAGTATCCTTGCTGGGTGTCCAATAATTTTTTAATTGTGACAGTTCTTTCTGGTACAACTATTTCAATAGTACAGTGTGAAGCAAAGGTTGGTAGAATGACCTGAGCAAAAAGCCAACATGAGTCTCAGCAGGCAGTTAGAGTTTCTTGCCTTTAGAAACTTTCCCATCAACATCTTGTCCATAGGTATAAATATCTTGCAGCCTAAAGAGAGATCTATAGGAATCGCGTGGAAGCTTCTTTTAATACAAAAGTGTAAGTTGTGTTTGCGAATGTGTATGTCATGATTTAGCCATTAATTATCCTTCAAGCTGACTGAGATTAGTAACCTCAGAGCTGCTTGTCACCATGTTTTTCCTCCTTCTGACACCAGTAGCATGCCTCTTTGCTCAGCCTCAAATTCCTCATCACGCCATCTGGCCCACCAGCATCTAAGAGCCTCCTCCACTTCTATTTCTCAAATCTAAACACTGTTGTTTGAAGCTGGGGCTATAGATTTGTCCTCACAGGGTGTGTTCCCAAATTTGGGGACTCTTCATTCTGTAGATAGGAAATCTATAGACAGCTATCTACTCAGTGTTATCTATCATCCTAGTCCAATTACTAGAGCAGTGTTTTCATATATTGTTGTTTGGGGTAATAGATGGTTTCTACTTTCTTTGAAGATTGATTTCACTTTTTCTGGTTTTCAATCTCATAATTCAGTTGGCTTCAGAAGAAAGAAGGCTAATTTGATCAAAGACAATTTTATCCTGACAACTTAGATTAGATGTTCTAAATATTATTTTTTCTTACCTGGGACCTAATACACTGAGAATGAAAAATGAAGGAATCGTGTTTCTTTCTGGCAGTGGGCACACTATTAATTAAGATATGTATATTATATCATAAATAAAAAAAATGGGGCACAGTATGTTTGAGTTTGAAGGCAAATCTTGGTTTTAATTTCACAAAATAATAAGACAACTCAACATCGAAAATAGACTATTTTTTTCTATGAGGAGTCGTAGCACACCTGAAAATAAGTATATATATATGCTGTATTATACCCTTGTACTTCAAAGATCATTTAGTGACTCATCTATTCATATAAGTAGTCTTGTGGCCAAAATTTCACAACTACTTAAGGCTTCAAATAAATTCAATTTAGGATAAGCAGTTGCCTTAAACTACATTTTCATTACATTTAAATAAATTTAATTTGGTACATGAGTCACCTGATTTTATTTTTACTGTAATGTCATTGTTATCATTTGTGACTATAGGTCTTTCTAGGGGTGAAAAATATTACATAACCATTTTTATCTGAGCATACAAAGATAATTTATAAGCTTTGCCCCTATTATCATTAATGAGAATTAAAGATTTAAATAGCCATGACTAAAGTACATACTGTATCCCTATGTTCTTGAACTCAGTATGACCTGCATCTGTGTACACTGACACCACATAATTATGATGAACAGCATCATTATAATACAAGGGAAGCAAACTGGGGCACTGCCTGTTCTTTTCATTAGCAGCTCTCCAATTTCAAATAAAAAAGGTCTTGCTTTGACTAAATTATTAATGTTGTAATAATCTGTCATTAGAATCAATAAATGCTTTATTATTCATAGTATATATAGTACTGAAATGGACCCTCTCTGAAATAAATTTAGTGCCTTGCCACACAATACAATATGATTTTATAATATTGCTAATGTGCACAAAGCATTCAAATATAGAATATCGACATGTCAGAGATTTATGATAAATGTGAGGAGAAGATGAATCTAGGTTAAGCTTTTAGATCACTTGACTGAGGTAAAAAAAAAAAAAATCAATACTATTCATAATGTAGCTTTCACCTACAGTCTTGAATGAAAAATCTGAGCATAGGTAGATATTTTTTTATCCTTCATCTTAGTGGTAGAAATATTCCAGAATTTGGGTTAATAGAGAAAAATTAATTGACAAGGACAGTGAGTCAATCACAATTTTGGAATATACTCGTGATCAGGGAGCTGAATATATAACCAATGTGCTTTCTCCATTTTGAACCTTACATTTATCTGCAGGTATGTTTAATGTTTGTGAAATCTAAGAAGTACAGTGATGTAAGTTAACAGTCACAACTCTCTTTTCAACCTTGGCTTTTATGAATTTCATAGTATGCAAATAATCAGCAAGTAAATTTTAATTTACCAATTTACTGTTTCTTAATTCTTTCAATAAAGCATGGTTTTTAGGCATATACTGACCACAGCATTTGATTTCTCTAATCCTTTCATCACTAACAATTAAGAGTAGATACCATATAGATACCAAATGTTATCTCTTCTCCTGTAAGTAATTGGCATAGGAATGGGTAAGTCACTGTAGGTGGCCAATGATAAATTCAATGATAATGTAAGAAGTCTGTTAGAAGCTTTTGGAGAAAAGGACTCATCCTTTTTACAAAAAAAGACCCAGAAAAAAGAATGCCATTCTTCTTCCTCTGAATTTTAGCTAGTGATTCAGGGAACTGTTAGACCCACCTTGCAGCCGTGGGGGAGTACATCTCACTGATTTGCACACCAGGCAGAGCTAAGAGATGAAAGAATCTGATTACTTCATGAAACTGTCCTTGAAAAGGTCTATAGAACACTTCATTTTGGGAGTTATTTTTATTTAGGATAAATGCCCTATTCTAAGCCAGTGTAGTATGCCATCCTCTGTATGCTGCAGTCAAAAAGTTTCCTAAGTGATGCTATCCATCATCATTAGAAATTAAGTGAAAATTCATAATTTTTCATGTTTTTATAGTCTTCTTTGATGTGAAGAGACTGCAATTTGTGGTTGTCTTATCAATGAAATTAGAATGGCTAATGAACCTGATCACAAATAACTGAATCTATTTTAGCACAGAGAAAGGATGGTAGTCCTGATTTATGGATTTCAGCTATAGTGAAACACTTCTCTAAAGCATGTTTCTATCTCAGAAAGGTTTCCAAGTGTTAAAATAATTTCAAATTAATTCTCACTATTAAACAGTGGGTCCTGAACAATAGTTCTCTTTATGTACTTTCAATCAACATTTACTCAATAAATAGTGAGGAATAGAAACACATAAAATTGTTACAAGTTCAGTAACAGATGGTATGGCCAAGCTATTCTGAGTTTATAAAAGACAGGTACTACTACCTAAACTAACCTCGAAAAAGGAAAAATTGGGGAAGGTTTTCTTAAAACAGTTACACCTGAGCTAAATCTTGAACACTGATTAGGGCTTGCCAGATGAAAGAAGACAATGTGAGGATATTAAGAAAAGAAAAACAGAACAATTAAAGGGGTATGGAATGTATGTCAGAATTATGAAATTAGGAGGTAAGACAAAATGTGACAATAGATGAGGCTGAAGATAACGGTACTATATAGTGGTTTAAAAAAAGGTTTTTGGAGTGACAGAGATTTGAATGTCAACCATTTATTCAATCAATAATTAATTACCAAGTTCTAGTTATATCTCCAGTTCTGTGATAGATGTTAAAAATACAGTAATCTTTGTCTTTATGAAGCATACATTCTAGAGGAAAGTGAAAAATACAAAATAAAATAGACATATTAAAAAGAACTGTAAGCTGTGACATGTGTTATGAAGAAAAGAAAGGGCTGAGATGGAAATTAATAACAAATACCCATCTTAAATAAAATGGTCAGGGCCAATCTCTTTACGAAGGTAATAGGCTGAATTTAAAAGTTGACAAGGACCCAACTTTGTAAGGAATGAGGGAAAGAGCTTTTCTTTTCCTGCCATCTCAGAAGAGCTTCCATGAATACTACCCAGTCATAAATGCTTCTCTCTTGATAAAATCACTTTGCAAAAGGAACACTAATTGTTTTCTTGCTTTTATTTATAATTGTATTACCCAAGTGTGTACCCTAAATTCTAATTTAATGTTGCCCATTTCTTTTTAAACTAATAATTTTTTTTAATTTATTTTTTTTTATTTTATTCATTTTAGAGAGGAGACACAGAGTGAGAGAGAGAGAAAGAGAGAAAGGGGGAGGAGCTGGAAGCATCAACTCCCATATGTGCCTTGACCAGACCAGTGCAGGGTTTTGAACTGGCGACCTCAGTGTTCCCAGGTCGATGCTTTATCCACTGCGCCACCACAGGTCAGGCCTAATGTTGCCCATTTCTTAATGTTACTTTATATGACTCAAAAAAAAAATTTTTTTTTTTACAGGGACAAAGAGAGAGTCAGAGAGAGGGATAGATAAGGACAGACAGACAGGAGTGGAGAGTGGTGAGAAGCATCAATCACTAGTTTTTCATTGCCGTTGCGACACCTTAGTTATTCATTGATTGCTTTCTCACATGTGCCTTGACTGCAGACCTTCAGCAGACCGAGGAACCCCTTGCTGGAGCCAGCGACCTTGGGTCCAAGCTGGCAAGCTCGGAGTCTCAAACCTGGGTCCTCCTCATCCCAGTCCGACGCTCTATCCACTGTACCACCACCTGGTCAGGCTAACTCAAAAAAATTTTAATGTACAGTTCCACCCCTCAATTTATTGCTTTCTTTCTTTCTTTTCTTTTTCTTTTTTTTTTTTACAGTTATTGAGCGAAGAGTCTTAGTCAAAGAATCTATAAAGTTACCCACCAGGAGAGAAGAAGAAATGACTTTTACCAGAGTCTCCATTTAGATAGTTCCTTTTTATCTACCACTTAACCTGCTCTGAAGTCCTTTTGAAAAAGTTCAAAAATAATATTCTTATAGAGTTCACTCTTAATTTCCATAAGGAAAGATATCCTCTTAGCACACCCCCTATTTAAGGATAGAATGCCTTATCTGATTAGTGAAATGTAAATGTAAAATTTGTCAGGGTGGGCTCAACATCTTTTCTTCCTCTTGAGAGTAAGTTATCAGAGAAAGTAAGTATCTCTGCCTCTTCTGGACCTCTGCCCATAGGCAGCAGGTAAGCAGTGGAGGGTGGAGGGTGGTGGTTGGGGAGATGCTTGGCCCAGTCCAGCCAACATGGATAACCAATAAGCCCAAATGGCTAACTTTGCGCATGTCCTCCATTGGGCCTATCTCAGTGATAAAATTGATATTGTGTCCCCATGGCCTTCCTTTGCTTCATTTCTCAAGTTGTTCTAAGTTCTTCAGAGAAAGAGTGCCACTCTGAGATCCAAACAAATACCTATTAATTTTATTTCATGATTCGCTTCAATTTACACCAAGGTTCAGTATTATAAGCATGAGATAATCATTATGGATCACATCTTGTTGAAATATATTTCTAACTAATTTAGTTAAAACGTAGCATTCGTTATTTCAGTCATTTAATATATAAAGTATGTTAGGGTTGCTCCCCATTTTAAAAAGTAATCCTGTGGTGAAATTAGTAATGCTACATTTAAGCATGTTTACTACTTTTAGCTTTCCTGTATCAGATTTGTTTGCTGAAATATTTACAAAAATTTTGTGAACACAAAGTCAAATATTCAAAACAAACTTTAAAATTACAACATAGAGTTCATGAAACCAGCATTTATAGGTGATTTTGGCAGGAATTTCACAGGATGTTGGATATTTGAAATGTAGGAATACTACAGATAAGATTCTGAAAAAATAACTTAGGCAGGACACAAGATGGCAGCGGAGTAGGCAGATGCACAGACTCCCAGCTCGCACCGTCAAACTGGATTACAAATTTATTTAGGAACAACCAGCATGAAAAACCAACTCTGGACTACAAGAACTGCTCTCAAAAACCAAGGAGCAAAGAAGAAGCCACACCGAGCCTGGTGCAGAGCACCCAGGAGCAGTGAGCCTCCCTTGCTTACAGGAACAAAGGGTGGGGGGCGGGGGGTTGAGGCTGAGAGCCCAGAAAGGCTCTCAATCCAAGGAAAACAGTAGAAAATATCACTCACAGCCACTTGCCTGGGGACCTAGGAACAAGGTGTGTTGAAAGAGCTGGATTGTTTTTCAAAAGGAAAGGGGGAGAGAGAGACAGCAGGTTACAAACAGAGGAATGCATGGGAGGATCTGAGCAGCAGACTAATCCAGTACTGGAAGCAGCCATCCCTGGGGGAGGTGCTGGAGGCGGCCATAGCTGGGGAGGGGTTGATCCTTCCATATAACACAAGACTAAAGTGGTTCCGGGTCAACCTTATCAAGATATCTCCCCAGCTCCAATCAGCACAAAAAGACACAGCTAAAAACAAGAAGTGGGGAGGAGGGGCAGTAACTCAGGTCTCCATGGAGATCTGAGATACACCTCCCCCTACTGAAGAGGAGAAAGCACTCCACCTCCAGAGAGAGTAACTGGCAGATCAGGTCTTCAGGTTCTCAGGTTACACCCACCACATTCCTGGACACAGTTTCAAATAAAACCCCTGCTGAGATCAGTAAACAAGACTACCACCTAGTTAAGAAAACTGAGAAGAAAACAAACAAATCAAGACTTCAAAGGGGCTCTATTAGAAAAGCCAAATTCCAAAGTGGATTACAAACAACAGCTTAAGCCAACCCAAGAAGACCTAGAAATAACACAACTGAAAATTGGAGGCAGACAACACCAAGCTTGACTCAACCAGCTTTACAAATAACACACCCAAACACACAGACATAATGAGAAGACAGAAAAGTGCAATCCAAATGAAACCACAAGGGAATCCTCCAGGAAATAAACTGAGTGATATGGAAATAACCAAACTTCCAGATGCAGAGTTTAGAATAATGATTGTTAGGATGCTTAGGGATCTTAGAACAACAATGGATGGTCATTATGAACACCTAAATAAAGAGATAGCAAGTATAAAAAAGGACATTGAAATATTAAAAAGAATCAGAGATGACAAATACATTATCAGAAATGAAGACCACAATGGAAGAAATTAAAAGCAGGATGGATGAAGCTGAGGATCGAATCAGCAAGTTGGAAGACAAGATGAACAAAGGCATGGAAGCAGAACAGAAAAAAGAAAAGAGACTTAAAAAGTCTGAGGAAACTCTAAGGGAGCTCTGTGACAACATGAAGAAAAATAACATCCGCATCATAGGGGTACCCAAAGATGAAGAGAAAGAACAAGGGATAGAAACTTTGTTCAATCAAATCATAGCTGAAAACTTCCCTAAATTAAGGTTGAAAAACGTTTCACATGTTCAAGAAGCACAGAGAACTCTATTAAAGATAAACCCAAAGAAATCTACACCAAGACACATCATAGTTAAAATACCAAAGCTAAGTGATAAAGAGAAAATATTAAAAGCTGCTAGAGAAAAAAGACTATCACCTAAAAAGGAGCCCCCATAAGGATGACATCCAACTTCTCAACAGAAACACTTGAGGCTAGAAGGGAATGGCAAGAAATATTCAAAGTAATGTAGAACAAGAGCCTAAAACCAAGTCTACTTTATCCAGCAAGGCTATCATTTAAAATTGAAGAAGAAATAAAAAGCTTCCTAGACAAAAAAAGACTCAAGGAATTCATTACAATGAAACCAGTGCTTCAGGAAATGTTAAGGGGCCTGTTGTAAACAGATCAAAGTGGGAAAAGAATATAGCAAAAGAGGAATACACCTTTAAAATATAAAATGGCAATAAACAATTACATATCAATAATAACCTTAAATGTAAATGGATTAAATGATCCAATCAAAAGACATAGGGTAGTTGCATGGAAAAAAAACAGAACCCATACATATGCTGTCTACAAGAGACACACCTTAAAACAAAAGATGCACATAAACTGAAGGTAAAAGGATGGAAAAATTATTTCATGCAAATGGAAATGAAAAAAAAAAGCTGGGATAGCAATACTTATATCAGATAAAATGGACTTTAAAAACAAGGCTATAGTAAGAGATGAAGAAGGTCACTACATAATGATAAAGGAAGCAATCCAACATAAAGATATAACCATCATAAATATCTACACACATAATATAGGAGCTACTAAATATATAAAGCAGACTTTGATGGATATAAAGGGCAAAATCAACAGCAATACTATAATAGTAGGAGATTTCAATACCCCACTTACATCACTAGATAACTTCTCAAGGAAGAAAATTAACAAAGAAACAGCAAACTTAAAGGACACACTAGATCAACTGGATTTAATAGATATCTTCAGAACCTTTCACCCTTAAGCAGCAAAATATACATTCTTTACAAGTGCTCATGGTACATTCTCTAGGATAGATCACATGTTAGGACACAAAAGCAGTCTCAACAAATTTAAGAAGATTGAAATCATATCAAGCATTTTCTCTAATCACAGTGGCATGAAACTAAAAATCAACCACAACAGAAAAACTAAAAAATACTCAAACACATGGAAACTAAATAGCATATTATTAAATAACGAATGGTTTAACAATGAAATCAAAGAAGAAATAAAAAAAATTTCTAGAAACAAATGATAATGAACATACAACAACTCAAAATTTATGGGACACAGCTAAAGCAGTCCTGAGAGGAAAGTTCATAGCACTACAGGCATTCCTTAAGAAGCTGGAAAAAAAACTCAAATAAACAACCTAACCCTTCATCTAAAAGAACTTGAAAAAGAACAGCAAGTAAGGCCCAGAGGTAGTAGAAGGAAGGAAATAATAAAGATCAGAGTAGAAATAAATGACATGGAGGCTAAAGAAAAAATACAAAGGATCAATGAAACCAGGAGCTGGTTCTTTAAAAGGGTAAACAAGATCAATAAACCTTTAACAAGACTCACCAAGAAAAGAAGAGAGAGGACTCAAATAAATACAATTAGAAATGAGAGTGGAGAAATAACAACCAACACAACAGAAATACAAAATATTGTAAGAAAATACTATAAAGAACTGTATGCCAAAAAATTAAACAACCTAGGTGAAATGGACAAATTCCTTGAAACATATAATCTTCCAAAAATCAATCTAGAATCAGAAAACCTAAACAGACCGATTACAACAAAAGAAATTGAAAGAGTTATCAAAACCTCCCAAAAAACAAAATCCCTGAGCCGGATGGATTCACTGGTGAATTCTACCAAATATTCAAAGAAGAACTAACTCATATCCTTCTCAAGCTATTTCAAAAATTCAAAAGAAAGGAACACTACCAAGTTCCTTTTATGAGGTAAGCATAATTCTGGTTCCAAAACCAGGCAAAGACAACACAAAGAAAGAAAATTATAGGTCAATATCCCTGATGAATTTAGATGCTAAAATCCTCAACAAAATATTAGCAAACCGGATCCAGCAATACATGAATAAAATCATACATCATGATCAAGTGGGATTTATTCTGGGGAAGCAACGATGGTACAACATTTGTAAATCAATTAATGTGATTCATCACATAAACAAAAGGAAGGACAAAAACCACATGATAATTTCACTAAGAACAGAATAAAAAGACAAACCACACAATGGGAGAACATATTCGACAATACATCTGATAAAAGGTTAATAACCAAAATTTATAATGAACTTGTAAAACTCAACACCAGGAAAACAAACAATCCAATCAAAAAGTGGGCACAAGAAATGAATAGACACTTCTCCAAAGAAGACCTACAGATCGCCAATAGGCATATGAAAAAATGCTCAACATCACTAATCATAAGAGAAATGCAAATTAAAACCACAATGAGATACCACCTCACACCAGTCAGAATGGCGCTCATTAACAAAACAACACATTATAGGTGCCGGCGAGGATGTGGAGAAAGGGGAACCCTTCTGCACTGCTGGTGGGAATGCTAAGTGGTGCAGCCACTGTGGAAAGTAGTATGGAGATTCCTCAAAAAATTAGAAATAAAACTGCTCTTTGACTCAGCTATCCCACTTATAGAAATATATCTCAAGAACACCATATCACCGACTGAAAAAAGGAAATGCACCCCCATGTTTATGGCAGCATTGTTCACAATAGCGAAGAACTGGAAACAGCCCAAGTGTCCATCAGTGGATGAGTGGATTAAAAAGCTTTGGGCCTGACCAAGCGGTGGCACAGTGGATAGAGCATCGGACTGGGATGTCGAAGTCCCAGGTTCAAGACTCTGAGCTCGCCAGCTTGTGCGTGGGTTCATTTGGCTTGAGCAAAAGATCACCAGCTTGGACCTAAGGTCTCTGGCTCCAGCAAGGGGTGGCTTGGTCTGCTGAAGCCCATGGTCAAGGCACATGTGAGAAAGCAATCAATGAACAACTATGGTGTCTCAACAGCAACGAAAAACTAATGATTGATGCTTCTCATTTCTCTCTGTTCCTGTCTGTCTGTCCCTACCTATCCCTCTCTCTGACTCTCTCTGTCCCTGTAAAAAAAAAAAAAAAAAAAGCTTTGGTACATATATATAATGGAATACATGGAATACTATGGGGCCATGAAAAAGAAAGAAATATTACCTTTTGCAATAGTATGGAGGGACCTGGAAACTATTATGTTGAGTAAAATAAGCCAGGCAGAAAAATAAAAATATTATATGATCTCACTCAGTTGAGGAATCCAAGGAACATTGAGAACTGAGGAAAGGAATTGAGACAGAGGAGGGATCAAAGGGACCAGAGGAAAAGAGGACAGAGGGAAAGGGAATGATAGGATGGGATAAAACTGAAGGGAAGGGGAGAGGGTGTTGTAGGGCGGGGGGCAAAGGAGATGTAGAGGGGAATATGGGGGAGGGGGGATGCAGTTGGGGTTACCCTAGAATCTATGTAAGCACAGTTAATTAAATAAATTAAAAAATATGCTAAAAAATGATTCCTCATTAGGTAATCTATTACTAGCACATTACGTTTCTTTCTTTTTTTTAAAATTTAAGTATAGTTGGTCTACAATACTACATTAGTTATATTTGTTTCAGGTATGCAATACAGCTATTTAATATCTTACAATGTGATCACCCCACTAATCTAGAAATCATCTACCACTGTGCACACTTATCACAGTATTGTTGACTATATTCCCCTTCACCTTTTCTACCCATCCCTTCACCTTCTCTCTTCTTGTAACCATCTCTTTGGTCTCTGTTTCTTTCTATAAGTCTGTTTTTGTTTTATTTATTAGTTTGTTTTTATTTTTTAGATTTCACATTTAAGTGAAACCATAAGACATTCACCTGTCTCTGCCTTACTTATTTCACTTAGCATAATACCCTATAGACCCATGCACACTGTCACAAATAGTAAGATTTCATTTTTTATTGCTGCATAATATTCCATTATATATGTATATGCATATGTATATGTATGTGTGTGTGTGTGTGTGTGTGTGTGTGTGTATCACAGCTTTTCTTAGCCATTCATCTATAATAGACACCTAGGTTGCTTTTGTATCATATATAGTAAATAATGCTGCAATGAACATAAGGGTACATATGTTTCTGAATTAGTGTTTTTGTTTCCTTTGGATAAATTTTCAGAAGTGGAATCGCTGAGTCATATGGTATATTTTTATTTCTTTGAAGAATTTCCATATTCTTTTCCATAGTGCCTGTAGTTCCACCAACAGTGCACAAGGATTTTTCTGTACATCCTCGCAAACACATGCTATTTGTTGGCTTTCCGGTATCAGTTCTGACTAGTCCAGCACCCTACATTTCTGTATGAATTAAGAACTCCACTATGATGCTGCTATCTCAGTCCAATATTAATGTGTAGCAAATGGAAACATTTGATTGGTTTTGTTTCTGCTGCCTTTCTAAAATATAGTAATAATATGAGGCTTTATCCAAAATGTTTCAGGTATACTGAAATATGTTAAACTTTAACCAGCAAGTTTCATAATCCCACAAATAAATTGAGAATAAATTTATATGCATGGAAGGCTTTTAATTTTCTGTTATTTTATTGTAGAGTTTTTATATATTTTAGAGTTTTATTCCAAGAAATAGTTACATTTTATTTAAATATATCAGACTAAAAAGACCCAAGAGTTCTTTTAAGTAAAAGTTATTATGTAATTTATCATTTCATTACTTACCATATATAGCTGTGATGAAGACTAACTAATAAATGTACAGGTAAGAAGAAATTGTTTTACTTTTAAATTCACTTATTGCAAATCTATGTTTCATAGTTGCCATGAAATCCCAATGCTGGTAATTAAAATTTAGAAAATGCAAGTCAAACTCTGTATATCATTATTTCTGCCAAGAAAAAGTGCTTTGGTAAATTCTTGCTCTTTTGACCTGAATATCTACAGTTAATCCTTAGAAGTCTTTAGCAGCCTCACAAGTTAAAAGCATAATATATTGTCTTCATTTATAGATCTACTTCTTTTGTTTTTATGTATAAATATTTTAACAACTGAAACCCTGTTTCTTTCATGAAAAACAAAACGGGATCTTTCTTTTGTTAGCATCATACTTTACTTCAATAGGTAGAAAGGTACATAAACAATATATCTTTATCTGGAAGAGACAAAAAGTCCCTATGGGTTTCTTCTAATGACTATTACTAAATAGAATGTGAAAAAGGCAGACACAAATATATTAGTGATTTTCAGTAAAAAGAAGATTACTAAAATGATTTAAAAGACTTTTATTCTTGCAATTCTATTTTTAGACATGTCAATTGCATTACAGAAATATTATCACCATATCAACCAGCTTTCAAATTGCCCTCTGACCAAAAACAAAAAACAAATAGTTTTCAATGGCAACAAGGTTGTCAAGTGTAATTGATATGGATTCATAGACCGTTGGGCATTTTTTAGCCAATTTAAATTCAATGCATTTTAACCTCAGTGTGAAATAGGAACTGAAACATTGCTTTGAAATGTCATCTGGAAAATTACAAGCTCAAAAAAGTAAAGATATATGTGTTTAGAGAAGCCATATTTAAAAAGAAATAATTTTGGATAATATTTGGACACATAATTGATGCAATCAACACTAGCTTACATTTCAACTGTCTCTCCCAATAGTAAGAATGAATTTTGCAATAGATAAATTCACAGTCAGAGATTTAAATACTCAGCTTGCAATAACTGATGGAACAAGTAGACAGAAAATTAGTTAATATAAAAAAATACACCATCAATCAGCTTAACCTAATTGACATTTACAGAACACCCTATCCAACAACAGCTAAATATGCACTCTATGCAAGTGCATATTCTTGACCAGAAAACAAGTCTCAATAAATTCAGGACTTAACTTACACTATTTATGTTCTCTGACTATAATGGAATTAAATTAAAAATCAATAACATAAAGATATATGAAAATTTTCCAAATATTTGTAAATAATAACAATGAAATAATAATCCATTGGTCAAAAATAAAATCAAAAGATACATTAAAATTTTTTGAACTGCATAAATAGTAGTAAATAAATTTAAAAATACAAAATATTAAAATTTATGGAAAGTTGCTAAAGCAGCACTTGGGGGTAAATGTACAACCCTAATTTGTTACATTAGAATAAAAAATGAGTTCTCATATCAATGAACTCATATTCAAGCTTAAGAAACATATTTTTAAGAGCATATGAATCTCAAAATAAGCACAAGAAAAAAAAAATCAGATCAGTGAAAAAGAAAACAAAAAGCAATAGAGAAAATCAGTGAAACTAAACTTGGTTTATTGAGAAAATACAACTAATAAAACTCATATCAGCCTGACCAGGCAGTGGTGCAGTGGATAGAGTGTCGAATTGGGATGCGGAAGACCCAGGTTCGAGACCCCGAGGGCGCCAGCTTGAGCGCAAGCCCATCTGACTTGAGCAAAGAGCTCGCCAGCTTGGATCCAAGGTTGCTGGCTCCAGCAAGCGGTTGCCTGGTCTGCTGAAGGCCTGCGGTCAAGGCACGTGAGAAAGCAATCAATGAACAACTAAGGTGTTGCAATGGCAATGAAAAACTAATGATTGATGCTTCTTACCTTTCTCCATTCCTGTCCGTCTGTCCCTATCTATTCCTCTCTCTCTCTTTCTGTCCCTATAAAACAAAACAAAACAAAACAAACCTCTTATCGGATTAGTCTGAAAAAATTTTTTTAAAGAGAAGACACTAATTACCAATATCAGGAATGAGAGAGATGACATGACTTATGACTTTTTAAAAACGATTGGCTTTTTCTGCATGTATGATATAATCAGATGATTGTTATGCTTCATTTTACCTGGTGTATCATAGTGATTAATTAATGTATGGATACTGAACCAACCTTGCATTCCAGGGATTAATTCCACTTGATCATAGTGTATAATCTTTTTAATATATTACTGAATTTAGTTTTCTAATACTTTCTTAAAGATTTTTGTATCTTTGTTCTTCAGAAATATTGGTAATATTTTTTTTGGAATGTATCTTGCTGGTATTGGTATCAGAGTAATGCTAACCTTGTAAAATTTAGCTTGTGGACTTTTTCTCCTTTTCAATTTTTTTGGAATAGATTGGAAAGGATATGTATTAATTCTTCATTAAATGTTTGATAAAATGCACCTGTGAAGTCATGTGGCCCAGGATATTTGTTTGTTGAGAATGTCTTGATAACTGATTAAATTCGTTGCTTGTAATAAGTCTGTTCAAATTTTCTATTTCTTCTTGATTCAGCCTTGGAAGATTGTATTACTCTAGAAATTTATCTGTTTATTCCAGGTTGTCCAATTTGTTGGTATATAATTGATCAAAATACACAGCTCACAAAAATTAGGGATATTTCAAAATGAAAATGAAGCAACAAAAAAATGAGCATTTGATTTTTTAAAAATATTTTTAGACAATTAATTTGAACAGGGTGACATTAGTCAACTAGAGCACATAGGTTTAGAGAAAACATCTCCAGATCATTTTGACATTAGATTATGTTGTATACCCATCACCCAAAATCAGATCATCCTCCTTCATCCTTCATTTGGATTTCTTTATGCCCCTCACCTCCCACCACCACCCCTTCTCCTTTTTTCCCCTCCCCCTGGTAACCACTGCACCCTTATCTATGTCCATGAGTCTCAATTTTGTGTCCCACCTATGTATGGAATCATATAGTTCTTAGTTATTTCTGATTTACTTATTTCACTCATTATATTGTTATCAAGGTTCATACATGTTGTAAATGATCCTATGTCATTATTTCTTATGGCTGAGTTGCACTACATAGTATATATGTACATTTTCTTTATATAATCCTCTATTGAAGGGCTTTTTGGTTGTTTCCATGTCTTGGCCACTGTGAACAATGCTGCAATAAGCATGGGGCTGCATGTCTTCACATACCAATGATTTTGAGTTGTGGGGGTATATACTCAGAGGGATTGCTGGGTCATATGGTAGTTCTAGTCTTAATTTTTTGAGGAACCACCATACTTTCTTCCATAATGGTTGTACCACTTTACATTCCCACCAACAGTGAATGAGGGCTCCTTTTTCTCCACACCCTCTCCAGCACTTGTTATTATCTATCTTGTTGATAATAGCTAATCTAACAGGTGTGAAGTGGTATCTTATTGTACTTTGATTTGCATTTCTCTAATAGCTAGCGAAGATGAGCATCTTTTCATATATCTATTGGCTATTTGTATTTCTTCTTGGGAGAAGTGTTCATGTCCTCTTTCCATTTTTTATTGGATTGTTTGTTTGTTTGTTGTTGATTTTTGTGAGTTCTTTATATATTTTGCATATTAGCCCTTTATCTGAGCTGATGTTCAAAGATATCATCTCCCATTTAGTTGGCTGTCTGCTTGCTTTGTTGTCAGTTTCTCTTCCTGTGCAAAAGCTTCTTAGTCTGATGTAGTCTCATTCATTTATCTTTGCCTTTACTTTCCTAGCCTTTGGAGTCAAATTCATAAAGTGTTCTCTATGGCCAAGGTCCATGAGGTTAGTACCTATGTTTTCTTCTATGTATTTTATTGTTTCAGATTTTATATTTAGGTCTTTGATCCATTTAGAATTAATTTTTGTACAAGGAGACACTGTAGTTGAGTTTCATTCTTTTGCATCTGGCTCTCCAGTTTGTGCAGAACCACTTATCAAAGAGTCTTTCTTTTCTGCATTGTGTGTTTTTGCTCCTTTATCAAAGATGACTTGACCATATATATGCGGTTTTATTTCTGGGCTCTCTATTCTGTTCCATTGGTCTGAATGTCTATTTTCTGCCAATACCATGCTGTTTTGATTATTGTGGCTCTGTAGTATAATTTGAAGTCAGGTATTGCATGCCCCTTAGGATTACTTTCGCTATTCAGAATTTTTTATGGTTCCATATAAACCTGATGATTTTTTTGTTCCATTTCCTTAAAAAATGACATTGGAATTTTGATTGGAATTGCATTAAATTTGTATGTTGTTTTGGGTAAAATGGTCATTTTAACTATATTTATTCTTCCTATCCAAGAACAAGGAATGTTTTTCCATTTCATTCTGTCTTTTTTGATTTTTTTAAACAATGTTTTGTAGGTTTCATTACATAGGTCCTTTACATTCTTTGTTATGTTTATTCCTAGGTAGTTGTTTTGTTGTTGCAACTGTAAAAGGGATTATTTTTTTCTGAATTCATTTTCTGAAGTTTCATTGTTGGCATGTAATAAAGCAATAAACTTCTGTATATTAATTTTGTATCCTGCGACCTTACTGTTTTGGTTTATTATTTCTAATAGTCTTTTTGTGGAGTCTTTGGGGTTTTTCGATGTATAGGATCATATAATCTGCAAAAAGTGAAACCTTTATTTCTTCTTTCCCAATATGAATGCCTTTTATTTCTTCATCTTGTCTGATTGCTCTGATTATAACTTCCAGTACTATGTTGAATAGGAATGGAGAGAGTGAGCAACCTTGTCTTGTTCCTTATTTTAGAGGAAAAGTTTTCAATTTTTTGCCCTTTAAAATGATATTAGCTGATGGTTTGTCATATATGGACTTTATTATGTTGAGATAGTTTCCTTCTATACCCATTTTGTTGAGTGTTTTAAACATAAAATGATGTATTTTATTGAATGCCTTTTTTGCATCTATTGATAGGATCATATGATTTTTGTTCTTAGTTTTATTGATATGGTGTATTACAATTTTTTTTAATTAAGCTATAACCTCAGAAAAGCTAAAGATAAGTCAAAGAAAGTTGATTATGCAAAGGAGATGCAAAACCAACCTTCATTTCATTGGTTCAAATGCACTATAATAAAAGGTTGAAAGCACTGGAGTATCTGCACGTTCCTTGATCCCCTAATTTTTGTGAGTGTATTTCCTGTAATACTTTGTATTTCTGTGGTGTTGAATGCCACTTCTTTCATTATTTCTGATTTTATTTATTTGAATCTTCACTCTTTCTTTCTTGATGAGTTTGGATAAATGTTAATCAGTTTTGTTTTTTCAAAGAACCAGCTTTTGGTTTTATTTATCTTTTGTATTTTTTAAGATGTTATTTTATAATTTTATGCATCTCCCCTTTGATTTTCATTTTTTCCTTCCTTCTACTAACTCATGCTTTGTTAGTTCTTCTTTTTTAGTTACTCTAGGTATAGCTTAGATTGCTCAAATGAGTTTTCTTGTTTTTAGAATTAGGAATGTATTAATATAAATTTCCCTCTTAGATCTGGTTTGGCTTTGTCCCATAAATTTTGGGTCATTGTGTTTTCATTTTCATTTGTGTCCATGTACCTTTTGATTTATTTATTGATCTTGTTAACCCATTCAGTGTTTAGCAGCATTTTTTAAGCTTCCATATATTTATGTGTTTTTCAGTTTTCTTCTTATAATTGATTTCTAGTTCCATACCATTGTGATTGGAGAAAATACTTGATATGATTTCAGTCTTCTTGAAATTATTAAAACTTGTTTGAAGCTTAACATACGATCTATGCTGGGAAATGTTCCATGTTCACTTGATAAAAAATATATATTTTGCTGCTTTTCAGTAAAATGCTCTAAAAAATATTAAGTTCATCTGGTTTAATATGTTATTTAAAGCTGTTTTTCCTTTTTTTTTTTTTTTGGTCTGGATGATCTATCCATTTATGTCAAGGGGATGTTAATGTTCTCTACTCTGACTGCATTATATTATTGTCAATCATTCCCTTTAAGTCTATCAATATTTGCTTTATATATTTATGGTACACAGATGTTTATGAGAGTTATGTCTTCTTGTTGGATTGATCCATTTATTGTAACAAAATGCCCTTCCTTAACTCTTGGTACAGTCCTTGTTTGAAAGTCTATTTGGCTGATACAAGTATTGCTAACCTAGGTGGTTATTTTGTTTGTTTGTTTGTTTTCATTGCATGTGGGTCAGTCTGTGTTTTTCAGCCTGAAGTGAATCTACTGTAAACAGCATATGTACAAGTCTTATTTTTATCCATTTAGCACCCTATGTCTTTTTATTTTAGCAGTTAGTCCATTTACATTAAAAGTAATTATTGATAGATATATAGTTATTATCATTTTATTAACTGTTTTGTTATTGTTTTTGTAGTTCATCACTGTTTCTTTGTTACTGTTTTGCTCTCATCTTTTGTATGTTGATGAATTTCTATAGTGATGTGTTAAATTCCTTTCTCTTCATTTCTTGTATATCATTTGTAGCTTTTGTTTGTGGTTACATTTACTTCCTATATACCAAGCTATCTTTATAGTAGTCTATTTTAAGTTGATGGTTGCTTAAGTTTGAATACATTCTAAAATTACTACAATTTTTACTCTCCTACTCCATATGGAACTAAATCAAACTAAATAGTTTTTTACACAGTAAAACCCCCATCAATATAAAGAAAAGAAGATCTATTAAATGAGAAAAGATATTTGCCAATGATATGTCTGATAAGGAGTTAATGTCTAAAATATATTAAAATATGCCAAAACAACCTGTTTAAAAAATGAGCACAGGACATGGATATTTATTTCTCCAAAGAGGACATAAAGGTAGCCACAGACATATGAAAAGATGCTCAAGATCACTAACCATCAGGGAAAGGCATATTAAAACGCCAAAGAGATACTGCCTCACAGCCATCAGAATGGCTATTGTCAATAAATTAACAAACACCAATGTTGGAAAGAATGTGGAAAAAGGGAACCCTCATGCACTGTTGGTGGGGTTGTAAACTGGTATAGCCTCCATGTAAAACAGTATGGAGGTTCCTCAAAAACTTAAAAATATAATTACCTCATGTTCCAACAGTTCTACTTCTGGGTATTATCTCATAGAAAACACTAATTTGAAAAGACATATGCACCTCTATGTTTATTTCAGCACTATCTAAAATAGCCAAAATATGGAAGCAACCTAAGTGTTCATTGATAGGTGAATGGATAAAAACATTGTGCTACATATATACAATGAAATAACACTCAGGGTCCTGGCCAGTGGCTCAGTAGATAGAGTGTCAGCCCAGCATATGGACATCCCAGGTTCAGTTCCTGGTCAGGGCACACAGGAGATATCAGAGAAAACAGGAAAAGCAATCATCTGCTCCCTCCTCTTCCACTTGTCTCTCTTCTCATCTTTCACAGCCAATGGCTCGATTGGTTGGAGCATGGCCCTGGGTACTGAGAATAACTTGATTGGTCTGAGCATGTCAGCCTCAGGTGTTAAACATAGCTCAGTACTAGAGCATCAGCTCTAGGCAGGGTTGCCACATAGATCCTGGTCCAGGTGCATGCAGGAGTTTGCCTCGCTACTAATACTCCCCTCCTTTCACCGGAAGGAAGGAAAGAAGGAAGGAATGAAGGAAGGAATGAAGGAAGGAATGAAGGGAGGAAGGAAGGAAGGAAGGAAGGAAGGAAGGAAGGAAGGAAGGAAGGAAGGAAGGAAGGAAAGGAAGGAAGAGAAGGAGGGAAGTAAGGAAGGTCACTTAGTCATAAAAAGGAAATCTTACCATTTGCAACAATATGCATAGACCTAGAGGGTGCTATGCTAAGTGAAATAAGTCAAACAGAGAAACACAAATAAGATATGATATCACTTATATGTGGAATATAAAAATCAAAATAAGTGATTAAATAAGAAACAATCTCATAGATATAAAGAATAAATTGATGGTTGGTAGATAAGAAGGGTGTCACAAGATATTTGAAAAGGATAAGTGATTAAGATATACAAATTGCCAGACATCAAAACAGTCACAGAAATGTACAACATAGGAAGTACAGTCAATAATGTTATAATAAAAATGTATGATATGTTAGGTACTAGACTTATAATCAGGATGATCACCTTGTAACTTTAGTAAATATCTAATCACTGTGTTGTACATCTGAAACTAATATAATATTGTATGTAAACTGTAAATAAAAAAAATTTAAATAAAAACAATTTTTTTTCATTTAATTTTTCTTATATTCCTTTGCTTGTCCCCAAGCCTCTGCCTGTTATCCATAGTCACTCTCCTTTCAGTTGTTTTCAATTAGCCTTCATTCCTACCATTTTTTCGTCATTTAAAAAATTTGGTTTCTATGAACTCAGATTTCACATTTTATTGTCTTCCCATTTTCCTTCCTGAATACTGTTTTTGTGACTTAAACACTTCTTATAGAAAATTACTTCTTCTTCTGTCTCTGCACTCCTTCATTGACAGTTCATTTCACAAATATGGCTGCATGTGAGTTTTTTTCCTTTACTTCTTTTTCTGCTTCTCAAGATTTTGTGACAAATCTCACTGAAAAATCTTCTACCATCAGCCCACACAAAAAAAATATTTTGGCTTAAGTAAGTAAAGGTTAATTTTGCACTATAATGCTACTTAGTATAGGCTTTGTCTAAATTCTATGCAGGAGCATGCTAATTCAGTATATTTACTAACTTATATTCACTCTTCAACATATTTGATCATTTTTCCTCATGTCTTATTTGGAGCTACTCATATCTTCTGATTTCATTGAAAATGAAGCTCAGGTTTCTGTTTGTGCTTTCTACTTGCTCTTGTGTAATGTTCAGAAGATGAAATCATTTTAAAAGTGAATATTTCTTCTAGTTTACATTATATTTTTAATAACAAATTTATGAAGTATATTATTCTTTTAAGAATATCATAGTTTGTTTATTTTGGAAGTACTAATATAGTCTTAATCATTAAAACTTTTGAGATGAGCCTGACCAGGCGGTGTCGCAGTGGATAGAGCGTCGGACTGGGATGTGGAAGACCCAGGTTCGAGACCCCGAGCTCGCCAGCTTGAGCGCGGGCCTATTTGGCTTGAGCAAAAGCTCACCAGCTTGGACCCAAGGTCGCTGGCTCCAGCAAGGGGTGGCTCGGTCTCCTGAAGGCCCACGGTCAAGGCACATGTGAGAAAGCAATCGATGAACAACTATGGTGTCACAACGACAACGAAAAACTAATGATTGATGCTTCTCACCTCTCTCCGTTCCTGTCTGTCTGTCCCTATCTATCCTTCTCTCTGACTCTCTCTCTGTCCCTGTAAAAAAACAAACAAAAAACTTTTGAGATGAGAATCCGTTAGAGTTAACTGCATTTCAAAAGATTTTGGTGACACACTGATACAATATCACATTATTGAACATAATTAATATAAATAGTCCTGAGAGCTAATTTGTCATATCCTTTACTCCAGTATATAGTATCAATTTGACATATTTATCATCTAATCAGAAAGTGAATTTATGGAAAATATGGATGTCTTGACTCTAAACACAACTTAAAGAAAAGTAATAGCTATAAATTACTAATTACAGAATATATGAAATTTTAGACATCAAGTTGCACTCTAGAAAGTGTGTTTTGCTATTTCTTGCCTGGGAATATGGGGTTTAAACCCATGTGTTCTCTGGCTTGGTGAGAGAAAGCTGAAAATGGACACCAGCATTTAGTATTATATCTTTATCTACTTCAGTCTCAGCTAAAATCATCAAAGCAACACATACTCCTGTGAGCTCCAGGAAATCCATTATCACACTTCTTTAATCATTTCAACATACCAGTAGTCTTTACTCTTTCAGTTTCTAATTCAAAGAATGCTTTTAACATCAAATGGTTTTCAGTATTATTTCTGAAATAAAGGGATATTTTAATACAATGTTCTAAGCTCTGTAGTAAGGAATCAGTTCTATAAATATAAAGTACTTGGGAATATTAGAAGGCTTGTCAATTTACTATTACAATAGAAATTCTCTGATACGTCCCTAGGGTGTCTGATTACTTGTTCTTTCTATATAAATCAATTAGAAAAATTATCAAGTATTTTAGTTTCGAGTGCATGATGGGAGCACAGTTACAAAATTCAAAAAAAATAAAAAGAAATGAATTAAACTCAACATCTCAGCCATTCCATCTTCCTACCTAGAAACAACTTAATGTCTCCAATGTCACAGAGGTTCCAGAGCATCTAATCTAAGCATATACACACACTCACACCGTTAAACACAAATGGTAGAAATCCATGTACATTTTTTGTAACTTACATTTTCTATTCAACAATATATTTTAACAATTAGTCCAAAATAGATATGATTTATTCTGCTAAACAGCTACATTACTGTACTATATGTGTGCATGACTCATAATTAGTTTTCTGTTATTGTTTGCTTAGGTTATTTCTAATTATTTGCTAGTACTATCTTGTTGACATTAATATTCTTTTGCATTCCACACATGTTTGAGTATATTTTAAGATAAACTTATGACCCTGGCTGGTTGGCTCAGTTGCAGAGCGTTGGGCCAGCATGTGGATGTTCCGGGTTTGATTCCCAGTCATGGCACACAGGAGAAGTGCCCATCTGCTTCTCTCTATCTCTCTCTTCCCCTCCCACAGCCAAGGCTCCACTGGAGAAAGTTGAATTGGGTGCTGAGGACGGCTTCACGGCCTCCCCTCAGGTGCTAATATGGCTCCAGTTGCAACAGAGCAATGATCCTAAATGGGCAGAGTAATGCTCCCTAGGGTGCTTGCCAGGTGGATCCCAGTTGGGCACATTCAGGAGTCTGTCTCTCTGCCTCTCTGCTTCTCACTTAAGAAAAATACAAAAAAAAAAAAAAAGGTAAAATTATGACTGAAACTTCTGGGTAGAAGAGTATATTCATTGTCAATTTTGATAGTACTGGAAAGTGGCTTTCATAGAATTACAGAGGATGTGTCAAATTTGACTCATATGATCTGTGTATAAGAGTGCTTATTTACCCTACACTCTCACTAATGTATTTTAAAATATCCTGAATCTTGATTACTTAAAAGGTTAAAAGAAGTAACTCTAGTTTTAACTTGAATTACAGTTTTTTCTATTTAATATAAAAAATTAAGTAAAACTTCTAATGCTGACTTCTTTACCTTCGCTTATATGAGCCACCCTCACAGACATCCTCCCTACAATTGCTATGTCCTTTCTTATTTTTAATTATCCTTGTATAATCTTATACAGAATTATACTTGAATATGTGCCAGTACATACACGGTTTCGTCATTTTAGTTTTAAAAAATGGGATCATACTATTAGTTCCTATGTCTTGCTCTTTACATTTAATAATAACTCTAGCTTTAATTTACATTTTCACTTCCTAGATAAGATATAAATTACTCAATTATTCTGTATTGTTGAACATTTACTTTATTTTTCAGATTTTTACCTTTATAAATAATGATGGCACAAAGTTTATGTTTCTTTATATACTAAAACATTAATACTTATTAAAACGTGGTAATATATTAATTCACTTATAGTGCGATCTATATCTTCTCTATTTTGTTTTGCTGAATATATATTTTTCTATATCACATTTATGCTTATATAAGGAACCTTAAAATATATTTTAATTCCTAGTAGACAAGTCCTGTCTCCTGTTATTTTCCATATATTACTTGGCTTTTCTTGAGTAATTTATATATATATATATAATTGTATGTAGTTACGAAAAAACTGAGATGCCTAATGATATTCTAGTTAGAATTACCTTAAATATATATGTTCATTTTGGGAACAATAAATTTATCTTGTGTCTTTCCATCAGAAGCTGGGTTATGAATTTTTATTTATTCATATCTTGTTTTATGTTCTTTAATGTGTTATAAATTTAATCATAAAGGTCCCATAATCTCCTTTAGAAATTCATCATAAACAATTGCATATTATGATATTATTACAGATAAAATATATTTTTTGAGCTCTAATTGCAAAAATAGAAAATAAATTTTGGGGTTTTATATATTTATCTTGTAGCTAGCCACTTTACTATATTGTTTATTATTGCTAAAAATAATACACTTCACAGAATTGCTTCTGTTTTTGACGTATAGCAACATGTCATAAAGAACTAAGTTCTGCCAACAAACAGAAAGCGAAAAGTTGTTGCTTCTCTGGTTGAACCTCAGATGACACTATAATATTGCAGAAGACTCAATTACAACTGGGAAATAAACTTGTATGCTTTATGCAGGTAAGTTTGTGGGAATATTGCTATATTTTTTTTTTCAATTTACAGTTTTATTTCATTGTAATTGACAGATTCTGCCTAAATTGTCTACTTATGTAATTTAGTGTTTTGTGTCTTGATAAATACACAGAACAAAACTAATTTTTTAATGTTCTATGAACTAAGATTTCCTCTGTTTTACATGTTCTTATCTACTTTGTTTATTGAATTGGAAAGGATCAATTAAAATCTGCTAGTCATGCTGAGTTTCTAACTTTATTGCTTTTGATTTATGAACTTCATCAACTGTTAATTGTTGCAAAGATATTTATTAATTAAAAACCCTACTTTTTTCTTCTAATATAAACTTTTATTTTTATAGGGTAATATTATTTGTTCTATCATTTTTCAAACTTCTTATCTATTTTGAGTATGATTTCTATCTTTAATTTATATATTCCTAATCTTTTTATATATTTTATTTTAATATTTCTCAGTCACATTGCTTGATATACACCACATATATGTGCATATTTGTATACATGTATCTGTATATACATATGTATATATGTATGTATGCATGTATATATGTGTGCATCTTAGTTTTTTAGCCATTTGTTGTTCAGTAAAATTTATTTATACTTAACTGATACAGAAAGTAGGTTTGATATTGGAACTGCCAACACATTCTCTCATATACTTCTCTTTAATATTGCATTTTAAAACAGTTTATTGCTGTATAATATTTATTTTTTATGGCTCCTTTTAGTATATTTGTATTTTGAAAGATAAGCTTAGAATCAATATTTTCTTATCATTCTGACATCCATACCTAAATTAAACAAACATAATTCTTTTTATCAAAAAAGGAAAAATAATTATGTATTCAAATAGATTTCAAAAGTAATTATTTATGTTAATTTACACTCAAGAATACAAAAATATAAATATTAGTAATTTTTTCTATGACACGTGGGTAATTTCATTTATTGAACACTACTAGATCATTGCCATTCCCAAAAAACAAATCATCCTTCCTAATAATTTCCTCTTCAACATGCAGTGAACATGTTTTCCTTTTTGACTTTTCAATATTTAGTCACTTTATTTCCAAACCTTTTCAACTTCCTGTGTATTGTAACATTTTGCCAAATTTTCTAAGTCAAGGTCATAGCTCTTTAGTTCTAGAAAGCTCTCCATTACTTCTCTAGATAGACCTCAAAATAGTCTAGATTTTTAACCTATATTGATATACATGTTTTTCACATACAGCTAAATTTAGTCTTTAATTTCTTCATTGACTTAGCAAATACTTTTGAACCTTTTTCTGTGCTCAAAACTGTGCTAGGACTTGGGGATGACTGATAAAAAAACTACAAGGTCACTGACCTTGAAGAGATCATAGTAAGTACAACTTTTTAAATAATTGTAATTCCACTGCAAATACACATATCACATTTTAATATATATGTCAAATTGACAGTAGTTAAATTATTTAACAATGACAGTTTCCTTATCACTGCTAATAGTACTGCTTTGGTTATATTTCACACTAGAGAGATAGGGAAGAAAATATTGGCAAAAACTCTTAAATTTTTTAAACTCTACAATCTATATTCCCCATGCTTTATTGAAAACAAAAGCAATGAACATTCATCTTCATTCTTCTTTTTATATTGAAAATTTAAGTTTTTAATGATGTGTTCACTGATGTTCCACTGTGATGAGAGTTCTTAACCAGTAGATTCAGAATGTAGCAGTAGCAGACCCTTCTCTTACTTTTAAGAGCTGACTCAATCAGTGGAAAGGGAAAGAAAATTGACAAATGTGTGCATGACAGGTGAATGATAGAAAAGGAGCAATTTCACAGGTAAAGAACTCCTTCCTTTTAGTCTTTCTGGGAAGTACAGAGAGAACAATGATGCATGTGATCATTTGGGTCCTTCACACACTGGGTAACCACTAATGTTGGTTTCAGTTTATATCCGTTGTCTCAGCATAATTATTAGTAGTGCTCCATTTTTTTCCTCATAAGTTTCCCTATTTGGATAACAAATTACATGGTCACCCTATTATTATAAGGGTTTATTAAGTTAATTAATAAGATTATACAGATTTTTATGTTCATTTAGTATGTTACCTAAAGACTGTGAATAGCTTTTCAAAAAAACAATTTCCAAATCAAAAAGAGAAATTCCTAGAGATCCCATGCTATGCACATAGTGAAGCTCGGATGAGATGTGGTTGATAAGAGAAGGCAAATGTTGCACAGGAAACTAAAAGTCATGTCATAGGACCTATTCACTAAGACATTAATTCTAGCCGTAACAAAATACATTTCAAAAGCATTCACATGTGATCACTGTCAGAAAAAAACATAACTCTGTTGACAATGCTTTCACATGGAAGCAACACTTTCTTTTTGTAGATCATAGGAGTAGATATGTCAATATCAACAACCAATTCCTAGTACTACCAAAAAAAAGCCAAATTATAAACTTAAATCTTCATTATTTTACATAATTTTAGAATCTAGACCAGTCAGGAGGATTTCTTATAAGCCACTCTCAAATGTCATTAATATTACCAGCTTTCACTAGGTCATGCTGCATAAGGAATCAGCTCAAAATCTCAGTGGTTTTAAACAACAAATGTTTATTCTTCATTAAGTTATATGTAAACTGCAGCTTAATTGTGGCTTTGCTTTTGGCCAGGGGTCAGATATGCTATTGACCTATCCTTTCAGAAAAGAGCTGGAAGTTAAATAGAACTAGTCACATTTAAAAATTTTGCTTATGTGAAACATAAGTCACATATGTCATATTCCATTGGCCAAAAATCACCCAGCCAACCCTATCATCAGCAGGGCTGAGAATGTAACTCTACCATAAGATAAAGAAAGAGGAGTATTTGCCTACAATCATAAAATATATCATAGCCATGCTCAATCATTATTAAATTATTTTTTATACCATCCCAATTGCTTGGAATGGTCTTCCTAACCCTTTTATTGCCAATTTCTCTCAACTTTCTAGGTTCAACTCAAATCAAACAACTCCATAAGTCCTTTCCTAATCTTTTCTGTCCACTGTGTTTTTATTTTGTTTACTCTTCTGTGCATTTATACTCACCACTTATTTCAACATGAACTATTGCTTGTATCATATTTGTTTCACGTTACTATGCCTTGTGTTAAAGATCACACCTTCTTTTGATTAGTTTACATACTATGCACATATAAAATACAATACAAACATTGCTGAATTATTCATTACTGTTTTGTCCACTTTCATTTCAATATGTTCTGAAAATTAAAAGGCCAGCAATCAAATCTGTATTTATACTATTTCAATGTTGATATCATTTATTTTATGATATTACCTATATCTAGAAAACCTTAAAGAGTCCACCAAAAAACTACTAGAACTGATAAATGAATTCAGTAAAGTAGTAGCATCTAAAATAAATACCTGAAAATCAGTTGCAATTTTATATACCAATAATGAATAATCAGAAAGACAAACTGAAAAAATTCCACTTATAATCACATGAAAAAATAAAATACTTAGGAATAAAGTTAACTAAGTATATAAAAGACCTACATTCAGAAAATTATAAGACACTGAAAAAGAAAGTGAAGAAGTTTCAAATAAGTGAAAGCATATACCATGTTCATTGATAGGAAGAATTAATATTGTTAAACTGTCCATTCTACCTAGAGCAGTCTATCAATCCAACACAATTTCTGTCAAGATACCAATGGCCTATTTCACAGAACTAGAAAAAATATTCCAAAAATTTATATGAAACTACAAAATAACAAAACAAAAACAAATAGCCACAGCAATCTTGAGAAGAAAGAACAAAATTAGAGAATAACACTACCTGATGTCAAACTATACTACAAAGCCATAGTAATCAAAACAGCATTGTACTGACATAAAAAAGACATATAGGTCAATGTAACAGAAGAGAGAGACCATGCCTTTATAGTTCATTTGACAAAAAAAAGGCAAGAACATCCAATGAGGTAGTCTATTCATTAGTGTTGGGAAAATTGGACAAATACATGCATAAAAATGAAACTGACCACCTTCTTACACCACACATAAGTATAAAATCAAAATAGATTAAACACTAAATGTTAGACTTAAAATTATAAAAATCCCAAAGAAAACATAATAAACTCTTGGGTATTTTTTTTTTGACAGAAACAGAGAGAGGAACAGATATAGAGACAGAGAGACAGGAAGGGAGAAAGATGAGAAGCATCAGTTCTTCATTGTGACACCTAAGTTGTTCATTGATTGCTTTTTTATATGTGCCTTGACCAGGGGACTACAGCAGAGTGAGTGATCCCTTGCTCAAGCCAGCAATGTTGGGCTTAAGCCAGTGACCATGGGGTCATTTCTATGATCCCACACTCAAGCCAGCAACCCCATACTCAAGCAGGATGAGCTCGAGCTCGAGCTGGTGACATGAGGGTTTCGAACCTGCGTCCTCCGTGTTCCAGTCTGATGCTCTATCCACTGCATCACCTCCTGGTCAAGCTCTTGAATATTTCTTGTGTAGCAATATATTTTCTGCTATATCTCCTCAGGAAAGAGAAACAAAAGAAAAAAATAAACAAATGGAACATTAAACTAAAAAGCTTTTGAACAGCAAAGGAAACCATCAACAAAATGAAAAGACAACTCACTATTTGGGCAAACATATTCACCAATGATACATCTGTATAGGGGATTAATATCCAAAATTTAAAAAGAACTTATAAAACAACACCAGAAAACAAAAAACAACCAAATTAAAAAAGGACATGAAAAGAATCAAACATATGAAAAAATGTTCAATGACACTAATCATCACAAAAAAATGCAAATTAAAACTACAATGAGATATTATCTCACACCTGTCAGAATGGCTATTATTAATAAATCAAAAACAAGTCTTTGCAAGGGTGTGGAGAAAAAGGCACCCTCATGCACTACACTGGGGAACAAAATTTTTGTTACACTCACAAACACAATTGTTCTTACCTAATTGCAGTGTGCTGATCTCAATTCTGACATTAGTTTTTCTCTGTAAGCTACAGTTTCTTTTGCAATTCAAGATTTTAGGTTTTCATCTTATTGTAAAATTTTCAACATTTAGTTTAACATAATATAGTAGAATGTCTTCTTGGGCATCATTTTTGTGAAAATATAATAATTTATATAATGCAGAAAATACACTAAGACACTAAAAGATATGATTGCATCAGAATTTGTCTACAATTTTGAAATAGAACATATTAAAACACTTTAATCATTAATTTGCACAAAACTTATTTAAATTCTATTCAGACAAAAATTAGCGTTTGTAGTTATTGCGTTTGTGTACTTGTTGAGGACAATCTCATTTGATGCTCCAGCAGTAGTCTGCTCATCACTAACAGCTCCAAAATTTTCAGGAAACTTATCAAGGTGACTGTTCAGGAAGTGAATCTTAACACTCATGTTACATCCAATGGCACGGAAAGCCAACAACATCCTTTGAACCAGAAGTACATAGTTTTCTGCTTTTTGTTGCCAAGGAAGTTCTTTGTAACTGCCACAAAAGACTGTCATGCTGCTTTTTCCCTCGTTCATCTTCCTGGCAAATTGTCACGTATGAGGGTTTGAATATGAGGTCCATCAAATACACCTGCTTTTATCTTCCCAGAAGACAAGGCAGAAATAATATGTTGAAAACATTCACTTTCTCTATTCAAAGCCTGAACAAACTGCTTCATTAAGCCAAGTTGGATGTGAAGTGGGGGGAAAAGATCCTGTCTTGATTAACTACAGGTTCATTCATAATATTTTGCATCCCTACTTTCAGAGTTTCACATTTCGGCACTCCTGTGTCCAGTGTTTCTCCCGAGCTCAGCTGTCCCACAAACACAGAAAGCAAGGATACTTTGTGAAACCACTCTGTTGTCCTAGCAGAAAATTTACCATTTTAAGATCCACACAAATGATCCAATTATGCTCCTCATACTTCAGAAAGTCGAGAACAATTTTTATGTCATTATAATCTTCTTGCAGATGAACTGAATTACCAATTGAAACCACTGCATAAACATTACCTTTGTGTAGGAGAACACATTTCAGACTCCATTTAGAGCTGTCAAGAAATAGCTGCCATTCTGTTGGACTGTAAGAGGTAACACCTAGCTGGCTGAGAAGACTACTGATATCATGACAGTAAACAAAGTGTTTGTCTTCGAAAAAGAAGTCCAAAAGAATTTGTTCATGCTTCCTGAAATGGGATACTTTAGCTGACTGGTGAAGTACATTCTTTTCTTGAAGTCTGGAGGCTAATAACACAGCTGCTTTCTTTGATAGGTTCAAATCTCTTTCTAAATCATTCAATTCCAGTTGGCTAAACTGCTGAGGGGTTAACGACTGCTTGGCATCAGAAGAAGACCCTTCAGATTCTACAACCATTTCCTCATGCATCTTATCAAAATACACTTGATCACCATGTTCACTTTCATCGTCCTTAGAAGAAATAAAACCATTGAAAACTGGAAACAGGAGTGTCTCAGAGTGTGGGATAGGTTGTATTGCTGAAGGAATATTAGGATATGCGATCATATGCCTTTTTTTCTTGCCAATGCCCTTTGTATGGATCAGACAGAAATAACAGTCACTGCTGTGGTCATTAGGTTCATGCCAAACCATGGGAATACTAAAAGGCATTCCTTTGCATTTTCCATTTGCCCAGTCATGAAGCATTTCCTCACAATTATGACACACAGTATGAGAAGCCCAATTCTTATCTTGATAACCAAGGGGAACTTGAAAATAGGCAATATATGCACATGTCACAAATGATAAAATATTGAGCCTTTGATGTTGAAGTGTGTAACAGCCACATATATAACAGAAGTTGTCAGGACTAGTCTTACATTTACGCCTACTCGAAGAAGCCATGATTCAATCTTAAAACAAAATACAAGGGTGTTTTTATCAGATAATAATTTTTACATTTAAAAGCAACTACAATTATGTAAAAGTGATGTTTGTAAAACATTAATTGCCTTGTGGTTATGTTCAATCCAAGAGTCGTTGCCTTTAACTCCAATTTAAAAACCAATGCATGCCATTAACTGTAACAAAAAGAAATTAAAATTGCATAAAAACTAGAGCATGCACCAAAAAAAAAAACAGATTTCATATTTGGAATTAGCGATGCAGAAATATATAGCAACAGTTCTGAAACCTCATGCAACAGAAAATGAAAATAAAAGTTGTTCCCCAGTGTTATTGGTGGGAATGCAGACTGGTTATGCCACTGTGGAAAGCAGAATAGACTTTCCTCAGAAAATTAAAAATGAAACTGCCTTATGACCTAGTGATTCCGCTTCTGAGAATATACCTGAAGAAACCCAATACAGTAATCTGAAAGAATACATGCACCCTTATGTTCACTGCAGCATTGTTTACAATAGTCAAAATTTGGAATGGCCCAAGTGTCCATCAGTAGGTAAATGGATAAAAAAGCTGTGGTACATTTACACAATGGAATATTACGCAGGGCCATAAAAAAGAATGAAATCTTACCTTTTGTGACAACATGAATGGACCTTGAGAGTATTATGCTAAGTAAAATAAGCCAGGCAAAGAAAAATACCATATTTCACTTATATATGGAATCTAATGAACAAAATAAACTAACAAAAAAAGAAACAGACTCATCGATACAGAGCACAACCTGGCAGCTGTCAGAGGGAGAGAGTTTGCTGGACTATGTGAAAAAGTATGAAGGGATTAACAAAAAAAAATTAGGGTAAGTAATAATAGCTTGGACAAGGGCAGGAATTCATAGAATTAAATGTATAGAAAAACATGAAAATTATTGCCAAACTTTTAAAAATAAATCTCCTTAATTTACAAAGATGCAACATTTAGCATACATCTTCTTGAGGAGTTTCATGGTACCACTAAAAGAAATATTTTACATCTCAACTGAGGAATCAAAAAATAATTGATCTAGAAATAATTATGAAGAATTTTTAGAAAACAAAGTCCACACTTACACATTCCTTGAGCTGTGTACTTTGGTTATGGTTGTCTACTACAATAAAGCTCTTCCATTGGAATGTTTAGAATTCTTCAAACTGACATTAGACTATTTCAAAATTAACAACTGTATATTTCTCATTTACAAATGGCAATTTACCGTGTCAATTTTTTTTATATCCATAGTCCATAAAGAGTTTCATCACTTAATGAGTATGAATAACCATGACATAAATGGAGAAGAAAATAAAATAAAACAACAGATAAACACTATCACTAAAAAAATAGACTTTTTTTTCATCTTTGCCTTATCCCTGCATTTCTTCTGTCTTGTCTTCTCTGATAATGATGGAAAAGTCTGAAAGTAGTTTAATAATATGAGGTTTGTGTGTGCATGTGTGTGTGTGTATGTGTTCTATTTGCAGGCTGTTGTCAAATACACTGGGACAAAAACTATTTGGGGGCTGGGGGAGGAGCCTGAAACTCAGCCACCATGTTTTAACATGTTTTTCTCACAGAAACAAAAGTTTTTAATAACATATGACCAATATACTAAAGCAAGTTTTGCCGGAAAGTTGAACTCTCTTAATAAAGATTATACTGTACCTGCAAAACTTTTACTTTAAATCTCTTTCCCTTTATAATCACTATCACTTGCATATTTTTGTTTTGTTTTGAAAAAGACCACTACCAATTTCATCTTAGTTAAAGAATTGTAATTTAATATCACCAGGATCTCACAATTTCTGCCCAGAGCAGAGAAGTCTAAAGGCAGACAACTTTTTCAAGACTTAATTGTTGCTCTTAGCTCCATCCACTAAGGGTTACTATAGTTGTGGTAAAAATTTTAGAAAAATACCATGGCCAAATAATGTGATAAAGATATATAACAGGTTTATTAAATAACAGTTATAACAGAAGAATTTAGCACCCTTAAATGAGTGAAATGGCGTCCCATCTGCTTAAAGTTGTCTATGTTGGCATACTCATGAGGATTTCTAGGTTACATGCAGAAAAATAAAAAGATTTAAACAAAGCTGCAAGTCATTTTAGGGAAACTAGGATTACCCTAATTTCACTAGCATAATGGTATGGAGCAAGACAGTGTGCTGCAAGTATAGACAGCTTCATTATTCAGTTCATATTAAAGGTCTTAAAGAAGACTGTTGACAGAATTAGTTTGGGTATTCACTAGTTCCATCTTCAGATGTTTGTCTCTTTAATCCTACTGGACTTGACACCTAAGAGTTTCATACTAATAAAGCCCAAGCATCAAATACTGAGGCAATTCTAAGGTTAATTGCTCACCACCTCCTATTCAGTATTGAGAATAACAGTCTCTATGATTTGTGGTTAAATGATACCCATTTATTAGAAAGACTATATTACATAAAAACTCAAAATTAAATTTTGTGACACCAAAGTTGATTAATAAGGTTAAAAACCAATCCTTATATTTAATAAAGGAAAAATGTGGTAAAAAGTAACTAATACTCATATTAATAAAAATTAGTCCTAAAAATGCCAGAAAATTATAAAATTTACAACATCAATAGTAAGTCTATTTTTACATTAATTTGGGGTGTTATTTGCATTTTCTTTACCAAGATAGATTAATATACAGATTTTCTAATTCAACTAGCTTTCCATTCAAATCCTATAACTCTGGAATATACATTGGCTTATAAAGGCAAACTTTTCATTTATCATCCATTCATCACATACTTATTGAATCCTTACATATACCAATATATTAAATTCCTGATGTTACTATAAAACAGATCACCACAAACTTAGTGGCTTAAAACTAGAGAAATTTATTCTCTTACAGTTCTACAGATCAGAAGTCCAAAACAAGTCTTACAGGATGAAAATCAAGGAGTCAGCAAGTGGTTTCTTCTGGAGGACCCAGAGAATATGTGCCTCTTCTACTTTTAGATGCTGCTCACAATCCTTGGCTGTTGGTCACATCACTTTCATTTCTGCTTCCAAGATCACATCATTTTCTCCTCTACCAAAACCTAATCTCTTTCAGCCTCCCTTTTATAAGAACACTTGTTATCAATCCATTATAGCATCAACTCATAGCTGGAATAATCTAAAATATCCAAATATCTTCAGTTCAAACATCCTAGATCTCATTATTTAAATCAAGTATAGACTCTAGTTATAAATTGCTGGGCAAAATTTCTCTCCCTCTGTAGACGTGTAAAACTAGACAGCAAATTATCTGGTCCACAAATACAATGGTGGCTTAGGCATAGACTAACAATTATAGACATTCTATTCCAAGGAGAAAGTGGAAGGAAGAAAATAAAAGTTACTGGTCCCAAACAATTTTAAAATCTATCTAAGAAAACTCAAGTAGGTGCCAGGGCCTGGGAATAATCTGTAGCTCAAGATTCTTCTTGTCTATGGACCCAAGACTCTGCCCTTGGAGTTAACCTTTCTTTTTCTCAAAGGGTAGCACATATTTTAAGCTGAATAGTATAATCAACCTGTCTCATGCCTATAGAATTTTAGTAGTCTGAAAATTTATTTCATTTTGTCCTGTCTCTGCTCCTTTTAATCCAAGCTGACAGTGTTTCTGATGGTAAAACATTCTCAAATCCTTGTTAGTCACCTGTATATATCGCAAGCATTCACTCCATTAGACAAGCTGCTCCTCCACAAATCTTTCCTGGATGATCTAATCTTTATTACTGGCTTCAATGAGTGATAAAACTAACCCCTTTAGCCCTAGCCATGGCTGTCCAGTCACAGCTATGGTCCTCTCTCCAGAACACACATTTCTGATAGTGTAACTTTTAATTTTAGCATCCTTTGCAATCTGAATAGGCTCCAAATTTTCCAAATCATCAAGTTTTAGTTTCCTTTGCTTAAGAGTCCCTCATTTTATCTCCTCACATTTAACTGTGAGCACCAAGAGGAAACCAGGCTGTACCTTCAAACTTTGCTTGGAATTATCCTCAGCTAAATACCTACATTCTTAATTACAAGTTCTGCTTTCCACATAACTGTAGGACACAATTCAACTAAGCTTCCTGACCCTGTAAAACAAGGTTCCCCTTTCCTCCAGTTTCTAATAATGTGTTTCTCATATCTTCTGAACCTTCAACAGTATTGTTCTTTTTACTTTGTTTTTTGTTTGTTTTGTTTTATTTTGTTTATTTTATGCATGTGACAGAGACAGAGAGGGGGACAAATAGGGACAGATAGGAAGGGAGAGAGATAAGAAGCATCAATTCTTCTCTGTGGCACCTTAGTTGTTCATTGACTGCTTTCTCATATGTGCCTTGACCGGGGGGCTACAGCAGAACAAGTGACCCCTTGCTCAAGCCAGTGACCTTGGGCTCAAGCCAGCAACCATGAGGTCATGTCTATGATCCCACACTCAAGCCAACAACCCCATGCTCAAGCTGGTGAGCCCATGCTCTAGCCAGCCAGATGATCCCACGCTAAAGCCGGCGACCTCAGGGTTTCGAATCTGGGTCCTCCACATCCCAGGCTGATGCTCTATCCACTGTACCACCATCTGGTCAGATCTCATCAATATTGTTATAATGTCATATTTCTACTAACAAGTCTGCTTAAGGCAATCTAGACCTTTTCTGTCATGTTCCTTATAATTTTTGCAAGCTTTATTCATTATATAATTTCAAAATCACTTCTACCTCTTTAATTATTTGCTGTACTCTACTTTTAGGTACCAAAATCAGTATTCATTTCCTGTTGCCTCTGTAACAAATTACCACAAATTTAGTGGCTTAAAGAAATATAAATTTATCATCTTAAAATTCTGCAGACCAGAAGCCCAGATTAGTCTTATGGGGTAGATCCCAGGGTGTAAGTGGGCTGGTTCTTTCTGGAGCCTTCAGGGGAGAATGTACTTCTTGCCTTTTCACTTACAGAGCCTAAAGACATTCTTTGGCTCCTGGCAATAACACTCAGTTTTCTGCTCCTTAGTCCCTTCGCCCTCTCTAATAATAAAATATCCCTCTGTACCATCCTTACAAGAATACCAGTGATTATTTTAAGGGTGCTGTTTGATAATCCAGAATTTATTTGTCATCTCTAAGATACTTAACCATATCTATAAATTCCCTTTGCCATATAAAAGATAACATATTCACAGGTTCCAGTGGCTCCAGGAATTAAGAAATGGGTATACTTATAGGTCATTACTCTGCTGGCCACATTAAGTAGCATTCTAACCACTTATAAATACCTAAGAATAAGACATTCCCTGCCTCCAATAAATTTCCATTTTAATATTTGTACTTTTAAAGTGTATTGCTTAAGGTCATTAGACAAAAGAATGCTAAGAGCAGGATAGGCTAAGAGAGTCAGAAATTAAATCAAACCCAGAAGCACGCAGAAAATAACACAAATGTAACCTCGTGTAAGAATCTGGTCACAAGGACCCTGAAACAGCAGAAAGCTTAAAGCCCAGGCAATGATAAGAGTCAGAAGTTTGGGCAACAAGGAGGCAGAAACAAGATCTTAAAAGGAAGAAACTTGCATCAGGCAGAAACCTTCCCATTCTTTTCTTTCTGGGGCTTAATGTAAATCTTGGGAACAATAGCATCAACTATTGGGTCCATAGAGCTGAAATGGAGAGTACAGAGTGAGAAATTCTTTTTAAAAAATTGTTTTATACATAAATTTTTACATTATCAAAGGTCTAAACCTGACCAGGCAGTGGCGCAGTGGATAGAGCATAGGACTGGGATGCAGAAGGACCCAGGTTCGAGACCCCGAGGTCGCCAGTTTGAGTGCGGGTTCATGTGGTTTGAGCAAAAGCTCCCCAGCTTGGACCCAAGGTCGCTGGCTCCAGCAGGGTGTTGCTCGGTCTGCTGAAGGCCTGTGGTCAATGACATATGAGAAAGCAATCAATGAACTAAGATGTCGCAATAGCAACAAAAAACTGATGATTGATGCTTCTCATCTCTCTCCATTCCTGCCTGTCTGTCCCTATCTATCCCTCTCTTGAGTCTGTCTCTGTAAAAAAAAAACAAAACAAACTTTCTTTTTGAAAATTCTCTAAATTTACTATCTGCTGCTTCTTGACTCAATAATAAAATTCTGCTTTTTATAGACCTCAATGAAGTACTACTTATCTGATTTAATAATCTCTAAACAAGATTGTACTTATAACTTGATAAAAACGTGTAATCTCTTTCCCCATCTGTCCAACCTCTATTCCTCTGCCTTTAAAGAAGTGTTGAACTTTACACTTATATCTGATAGATTCCTCTATGAACATAAATTCTTAGTATTTTATGAGTGTCCCATCATAGTTTTTTATATATGAATACAGATAGGCCATACTGTTTCTCAGAACAGACACTCACTGTCTTTATGGGAACATTTAGCATCTGTCTAGTGATGAGAATACAATCTCCATGTGTCAGTCATAAAAACTTCAAACTGATGGAATGTGTCTGCCTATTCAAAATAGTCATTTTGCTATTTCTCCCCAAATCCCAAAATATATATTTAAATAGTTTGGTAGATAGTAACATTCTACCTCCAAGTAAATTTAAATTTGTAGAACTAGGAGCATTATAATTGTGTGACTCCGTGAGAACTAGCCAACCCAAGGGCAGTTATTAATAATTTATTCTCATTATTTAGCACAGCAATCAGTTACCATCACAGACCATGATCACTGAATTACTTCTAAACCTGTTCTTGGAAGCAGATGAGCATTTGGCGTGAGCAGAGAACAAAACAGAAGGAAAGCTGGGTGGAGAGTGAGAATGTGTAAGTGTCCATGTGCTTGTGTATATGTATATTCATGAAAGACAGGTCTACAGGAATTTATTTCTAGCATAAAATAAATGGATTTCAATAACACAATATAAAGTATTCCAAAAGGAAAATGATGGCTGAATATCCTCAGGCAGATACCCTAAGGCACCATTTTCTTGCTCTCCAGTCTCACTTTACTTCACCCTCTATTGGGACCCTGAAAACATGGCAAGATTAAAATTATAGCAGGCCCCCTTTCTCCATAAGGGATATGATCCAAGACCCTCAGTGGATGACTGAAATCACTGTGTATGTGTGTGTGTATATATATATAGTATAGCTTTATATATATGTACTACATATAGTATATATACGATAGTCTTCCTCTGCATACATACCTTTGCACTCAAAGAAAGCATTTTACCACTTTTCTTTGGCATTTCCTAATAGCCATCATCACTACTCTTGTGCTTTGGGATCATTATTAAGTAAAATACAGATTACTTGAACACAACCATGGTCGAGCTGATAATCCGTAGGGCTACTAAGTGACTAAACCAATGGTAGCTTATGAAGCATGAACATGCTGGCAGAGGGATGGTTCAGCCCCATGTGGGATACAGCAGGATAGCGTGAGATTTCATCACACGAATCAGAACAGCGTGCAATTTAAAACTGATGAAGAGTTTCTTTCTGAAATTTTCCATTTAATATTTTCAGACCGCGGTTGGCCACGGGCAACTGAAAAGCAGCGTGTGAAACCTTGGAGAAGGACGGACTCAGGTAGGAGGACACTGGGAAGTTGCAACTGCCACTGTACACTTTACTTTCCCCCCTGAACCACAGTCAGCTGAATAATACATGTAACCTTTCATTATGTTTATGAAAAGCAACAGTGGGAAAATTGTTAAACTGTTAGGAAAGCTCTAGTAAAGTACTGTTAGTTTAAGATAATGCTAGTTGACTTAAACTTGTTGCATCAGACTGAAAAGGCTAACTAATGAAAATGAAAGAAAAGGAAATAAGGTCGTTGTGCCACACAGTAGGACCTTGCCCTGGGCTTGGACTGTGGACACTAGATCTAAAATTGCCACTGACTAATGCCATTAAAAAGGAAAGAAGAATCCATCTAAATGGATCCTACTAATGCATTGCTCAAACTGTCTCTCTATGGAAGACGGGACATATACTTGTAAAATACCGAATGCAATTATTTCCTGTTTCCTCTAGTCACGATTTGAAATGTCAATCTGCATAGATGGCAAAGCAAACATAGTTTATGACATATTTTTCTCTGTATTTTCATTTCCCTTTGAATTTACCCCATCATTTATATATCAAATGGTTTTTATCTTTCATTATATAAGTGTTTGTGTGTGTATAATACCCAATAACCAGAAAACATTGAACAATAGTATCAGTGTTTTGATACACACAAAGAAAGGGAATTTGTGAAATTGTCTTCTTGTATATTATCAGTAGGCTGCTTTTATACTAAAAGATAAACATATCAAAATTTAATGAACTTAAAATCAATAATAGCTCTCAGTTAACCAGTCCATTTCACCTAACATTAATTCCTTTGAAAACACAGTTAATTCTTTATTTACCCAAATAAAACTGACATAATCCTTTGGAATAAAACCAGGCAGAAACTGAAAAATGGAAAATAAATTAATATCAAACTATTAAATCTGTGTTAGCAATAAATAAACCTAAATTGCTATTATCCATTGGTCACCTAATTAAATACCAATGCAAAAATTATTATTTGCCATCATCCTAATTGACTCCCTTTCTCACTTTCTCTCTTTGCTTCTCTTTCTCTGTCTCTGTCTTGCTCCCTCTTGTCAAGCTAAGTGTACGTGTGTGTGTGTGTTTGGGTATGTGTGTGTGCACACCTACTTTTGCCAAATGCTTCTAAGAGTTGGAGGGCCTGCCATCATTGTTATTTCGAGAGAGGAGACACAGTTTATCCTAATTTCCCTCTAATCTGATGTACATACTTCATTCTATCTGCACCACTTTGTGATTAGCTAGTAATAATGACAATGTCCACAGTCCCCTGTTCTACAGCAACTAGTGTCAGTAGCCCTTCTCTTTGTCCTACTCTAAGTAAACCACCATTCTTCTGAGCAACCCACAAATCCTTCACTTGGACTTCATGAGGATGTACTTAAGACCCTACTGAATTTTTTTTCACACACAATTACTTGCAATTGAAAATTATATTAAAAATATTCAGTGGGACACTTAAATCCATGTAAACACAACAAATTAAAATTAATAAAAATTTAAAAATATAAAAAATAATTGAATTTAAAAAAATTATTTTATAGCCACAAATTTACCAACCAAGTACTAACTGTAGGGGAAATTTTTGTATCTTCAAAATTAAATATGAATATACAAACACATATACATATGCATAATTTTTGGTTACTTGACTTACAGAAATATTTCAGTTATATTAACAACCAGAGAGTACAAAATGTTCTAAAATAAAATTAGTAGTTTCTCATACCTCACTGCAAAGCTCCCTTTCTCATGTAACCAATTATGTGTATATTTATATTCTTTACTTGTAAAACAAATATACATATTTTTATAAGATAAAAATGACTTAAATAATAAAAATAGGTTGTATAAATTAACAATATAACAGATATCCTTATTCTTTAAGTAGTGTCTTTCTCAGAGCAGAATTTTTTTAATAATATCTAACTTATCAGTGGTTTCTTTCATAGATTATGTTTTTGCTGTTATATCTAAAAAGTTATAACTGAACTCAAGATCACATAGATTTTCTGATGGCAGTTCTAGAAGTTTTATAATTTTCATTTTTATTTATATCTATGGCCCATTTTGAGTTATTTTTTGTGAAAGTTTTAAAGTTAGGGTCTACATATTTTCCCACTTGGATGCACATTTGTTCCGGTACTATTTGTTGAAGACTATCCTTTCTCCATAAAATTACTTTTGTTCTTTTGTTAATGATCAGACTATTCTACTTCTGGGCATTCTATTCTAATTAATTGATTTACTTGCCTATTCTCTTGCCAAAGCCATGCTATCTTCATTGTTGTAGTTTATAGAAAATATGTAAGATGGTGTCACTGCTGTAAGTTGGTTCTTCCTCTTCAATATCATGTTATTCAATATTGTATAAATGTGTTTTTGCCTTTCTATATAAACTTTAGATACCTCCTAGGACTTTGAGTTTGCTTTGAATCTATAGATCAAGCGGAAGTACTAACATTTCAACAAATATTGAGTTTTCCTATTCATAATGAACATGGAATAACTGTACACAATAAAAAAATGTAATAAACTTAGTTAGCTCTATTTTTATTTTTTCATCAGAAGTTTATAGTGTTTCTCATATATGTCTTGTACAATTTTTTTAATGTATTTCTAAGTATATCATTTTTTTGGTGCTAATGTAAATGGCACTGTGCCTTTAATTTCAAACTCTAATAGTTCATTTCTGGTGTATAGAAAAATGATTAATGCTTATTTACTAATCTTGTATTCTATAGTATTCTATAACCTTGCTATAATATATTAGTTCCAGGATTTTTGTTTTTGTTGTTGATTCTTTCTATACAATCACATCATCTGTGAGTGAACAAAGACAATTTTACTTCTCTTTTACTAATCTGTTTTCTATTATTTCCTTTTCTTGTATTATTGCATAGTTAAAATTTCCAGTATGATGCTGAACAAGAGTAATGACAGTGGCTCATCTTAGTGGGGAAACAACTAGTTTTTATCATTAAGGATGCTTAATGCTAACTGTAGGTTTTTAAGATTTTTTTAATGTGTAGGAGAAATATAGCTTCAAAGTTTGGGGGTTATTCATTACTGCAGAATAACTTAACCTATCTAGAAAGACACAGTGTTCTCTCTTTAAAAATATCCTTTCTAAGACTCCACTTCATTTTCTTATACTACATTTATTATTTCCTTAATTAATATTCTTGAAAGAATCTTACTGTTAACTTTTCACTTTTCTTTTATTCTGTAGACTTTTTAAGTATTCTCTGACCCACCTCTTTATTAGAAAACCATTCTTGCTAAAATGCAAAAGGACCTCCTAAATTTCAACTCCAGTAAGCTGATTTATTACCTTGCTTGACTTCATGTAGAATGTAGCACTGTTGACCTTTAGATATGTTTCATGATACCATATACTTCTCATTTTCTTTTTTCTTTCTTTTCCTTTAACCTTAGATAGTTATTCTGTGTAAGGTTGAGAAAGTTTCCCTCTATTCCTAGTTTGCTAATAGTTTTTATCAGGGATTTTGCCAAATGCTTTGTTTTGCATCTATTGATATGTTTGTACCCTTTTTCTTCTTTAGCCTCTTGATCAAGAGATAGATTGCACTAATTGATTTTCAAATGTTGAGCCAGCCCAGCCATGCATACCTGAGATAAATTTGGTCATGGTATATAATTATTTCTATATATTGTTAGGATCAACTTGCTAATATTTTGTTGAGGACTTTTTTCATAAATGACCAAGAGGTTCTGATCTGTAGTCTTCCTTTCTAGTGATGTCCTTATCTGGCTCAGAAATGACAGAAATGCTGGCCTAGTAGAATTACTTAAGAAATGTTCTCTCTGCTTCCATTCTCTGGAACATATTGTAGAAAATCAGTATCATTTGTTCTTAAATGGTTGGTAAAATTCACCAGTGAAATGATCTGTGTCTGGTGCTTTTGATTTTGGAAGGTTATAAAATATTGATTGAATTTTTAAAATATAAATGGGCCTATTCAGATTATTTATTTATGTGTGAGTTTCAGTAGATTGTGTCTGTCAAAGGAATTGTTTAATTTCATTTAAGTTATCAAATTGATGGGCATAGTTTTTGATGATATTCCTTTATTATCTTTTAATGTCTATGGAATCAAATATAATATTTCCTCTTCCATTTTTGATATTAGTAATTTGTACTGTATATTTTTTCTTTTTTTCTTGATTAGCCTCACGAGAGACTTATTAGTTTTACTGATCTTTTCACAGTAATCGTTTTTAGTCTCTTTGGTTTTCTTTATTGTTTCCTAATATCAGTTTCATGGAATTCTACTCTAATTCTTATTATTTCTATTCATCTGCTTACTTTGGGTTTAATTTGCTCTTCCTTTTCTACTTTTATAAACTAGAAACTAATATGATTGATTTTAGATCTTTATTCTTGACTAATATATGCATTCAATACTATAAATTTTCCTCTCAGCACTGCTTTCACTGCATCCCACAAACTTTAATTTGTATTCTTGTTTTCACTTAGATAAAAGTATTTTTAGTTTCTCCTGAGACATATCCTTAGACCCATGTGTTCTTAGTTATGTGATGTTTTATCTCCAAATATTTTCTGATTTCCCAGTAATTTTTCTGTTATTGATTTCTAATTTAATTCCATTATGATCTAAGAACATCCTTTGTATGATTTATATATTTTTTAATATGTGCAGGTATATTTTACAGACTGAAATGTTGTCTCTCTTGGTGAATGCTGCATCTGAGCTTGAAGAGAAGGTGTATTCTGCTGTTGCTGATTGAGGTATTCTATTAATGTCAATTAGATTCAATTGATTGATGATCCTTGGAATTAGCCTGTTTGGGCTTCATACCTAATAGGAACTCAATAAATGCTTGTTAAATGTATGAATAAATGAATAGATTAAAAAATGAAGAGTATTATATGCCACATACCATAACTTATTTAATCCTTACTCTTATTAAGGAACATTGAGGTACATTAAATTTTGCGCTATTAAAATTGATATAGCAATTCATATGTTTAAATAAATATCTTTATATTATCTAGAATTCCACAACTGTATTGTGTAAGAAAGTAAAATATAAAGATATTAGCTAGTTAAAGGATCATTTCTAAAAACAGTCCTCTCTCAGATTTTTCTCAATGTGCAGTACTGGCATTTTTCCCTTCCTACCATATCTTAATTGTCTGGTTCCTGTTCATTATTGGATGCTCTATTTGAATCTATTATTCTGGAATATTATGAAATATTAATGAAAATTGATTTTTTAAAATGATACCACAAATTTCACACAAGGAAATGTATTTCATGCTGGGAGACTGGAGAAATACTAAAATCATAAGAATGATTACAATGGATACATGGCATAGTTAAACCAGTTAGCATGGGCAGAAAGTAAACTGACAACTATGATTACATGACAGATGTTTTAAAATAATTATTTTACTATTATAGAGAGGCTTTGGGAATGATTGAGATTCTCTTAATGATTTTGTTGCAAAAATCATCCATAAGAAATTCAATATCATGCTACATAAAAAGTTATTAAAAATGCTACACCAAAAATGTTGTTTTGATTTACATCTTATGCTAAGAAATAGCCCATAGAAGCCATTATAATCTAAATTTTATCATATAGATAAAATTTTTTAATAATGTTTATTTTTATTTCTCAAGAAAATTTCCTAATTAAATTAGGTCTATTATATTTGGTCTTCATTTAAAATGGATATTTATTCCCATATAAGTAGGATCATCTGATATTATCCCAAGGTTAAGCTACCTGGTTCCTGAGTTTTTATGTAGAAAATAAACCAAACCTCCCTCCAGGGACCTCACAGGCAAACTGAATGCTGAATTACTCCTCCATCAACAGTTTGTAAGAATATATTTTCTTTGACCTTTGCCAAAATCTTAGATTATAAATTTTTAAATCTTTGTCAATGTGTGACCAAAAGGAAGTATTTCATTTTGATTTCATTTCCTTAACAACTGGTAAAGTTAGATATATTTTTATATATCTTGTATTCCCTTGAATCACTTCTTCCTTGCCTTTGCTATTTTTTCCAAATGGCTTATAATTTTAAAAGTTGGTGTGTGTGTGTGTGTGTGTGTGTATGTGTGTGCGTGCGCGCGCACGCACGTGCACATATTATATATATTAACTTAACCTTTGCTTCATATAGAGGATGCAAATATATTATATTTGTCAGCCCTCGGTTCTTCAATTTTGCTGATGCCGATTTTATTATTTTACCATAGGGAAGATTTAAATTTTTCCAAAATCAAATCTGTCAGTCTTTTATTATAACTGTTGGGCTTAGATATAAATTTCACCTTATGTACTCTCATTGACATGCATACTTCAAAACAAGATTATTAAATTACTTCATGTTTTCTTCCATAAACTTTATAACTTTTTTTGCTTGCTTAGCTCTTAGAATATCTGAAATTTGTGTGAGTGTATGTGTATGTGCATGAGTACACATGGGATGTAATCTATAGCTAACTTATTTTCCTTCTACTTCAGTTTTAATGTCCCAGCATTGTTTGTTTAAGCAATATATCATTTTTTATTGATTAAAGATGCCATATTTATTGCAAAAGAAGTTGTTACACATGTATGGCACTGTTTTCTTGAGTCTTCCCTCTATTTCAATGACCTATTCTGCCACCAATATCATATTCTTTTCAGTAGTCGAGGTTTGTTGTTTATTGCAAATTTAGTATGACAAGGCCAGACAAATATTCTTCATTTTTTTTCACAAATTAATTGGCTATTCTTTATGTTTTCCTTTGCAGATGCCAATACTATAAGCATATGTTTCCCTGTCTTGGTGGAAAAACTTGAGCCTGGAGACAGATCTACTGAATTTGAATCCTGGCTCTATATCTGAATATTAGTGCAATTTGGGACAATTTAATAACCTCAACTGAAATTAGAGAGAACAATTGTGAGAAGTAATTGAAATGATGTTATAAAGTTCTTAATACAGTGTCATATATACAGTGTGTCCGTAAAGTCATGGTGCACTTTTGAGCGGTCACCATGCAAAAGTGCACCATGACTTTACAGACACACTGTATATTAGACAAGATTAAATACTATTATCATTTCTTCCATTCTTCACTAACTAAGAATACAATTTAAATAACTATGGACAGTTATATATGCTATTGTTTGTCTCTGTTAATAAAATATACATGCCAATGGATGTTTCACGTTTCATGACTGCTTTAGAGAGTGAACATAACTTGCGATTTTTCTTTATATAAGGCTGAATTTATATACCTTTAATACCACACAAATCTTACCTTCAATAAGTTTTCTGATTGACTTGACTTGAAACAATGACTTGAAACCTCTTGTAATTCTTCAAATGATATAGACTATTCAATACAATTCCTTAAATATTTATTTAACATTTGCTATAAAAGTATTTTCACAAGTCACCATGATATACAACGCCTCACAATCCTTCTTCTGATGCAAAATATTCAAAGCAATCCCACAATGTTTATTTAACATCCCCTACACTAAGCAGTGTAGAAAATGAGTAAAACTGGACCACTGTCTTCAAAAGAATTACATAATATGAGCAAGGTAGATAAATGGATTTGAAGTAATATGTGAATAGGTGTATATATAATATGAAAACATTGTAATATGCCTTTTGCATTTATTTGATAATGAATCCATGTTCATTAAACTTTTACAATAACAGGACCAGTTTGCTTAGTGCTTATCTCCTCAAAATGAACTGAAAAAATATATATAAATTTTAAAGGACTCATCTATCAGTTAAAAAATCTGAAGAACAAAGTAGTAGAGGAAGTCTAGTATTGTCTAGCCAGATGGGAGTTTAAGCAAGATTCCCATGTGTCAGGTAATTAGCTCTTCCAAATAGAGCATGTGAGATATTCAGAAGTTTCATTTACTCATTTACATAATTATGTTATTATTTATTATTCTGATGTGACAATTTATTTGTAAGTTCTTATTTTCATGCCAAACTATTTGCTGATTATAAAGTCCTTTTCTCAATTTTGCACAATTAACTTATTCATTCATTCATTTGAAAAAGTGTCGATAAAATAACTTTTAAATTGCCTATCCCATTCACAGAGGTAGTTAGTTATTATTCCCTAAAAACATATTCCTTTTCAGGAATTTGGTTTTGTTCATCTGCCAAGTGAAATGTCCCTATATTTTTCCTAATTTGAAGACCACTGACTTACTGTTTTTGTTAACCTTTTAAGAAGTTCCTCTAAATAATATAAATTTTCCATTTATTATTTGAAAAAATCAGTGGTTCTTTAGAACAGTTACTATAAATTCAGTTAAGAAAGAATTCTTAAAAGACTAGAAGCAAATTTAAACTATGCTGGTCAGCTATTTTTTCTTCAAATGGTCATGGCTTACAAGATATAAGACAATGATCCAATTAAGCTAAATACATTTGAGTCAAACCATGTATTTTCCAATCCAATCTAGTCTAGGTTTTTTCTTTTTTCTTTTTTGCAAAGATCTTACTGCAAATCGAATGCATATAAATAAGTCTTAAAACCTTAAAGGGAAACAATTTCAAATAAACTTTTCAGAGGGGGTTGTCTCTTGCTTCTGAAGGATTGGGGTGATCAGAGCTGCCCAGGTCATGTACTAAATTTAGGTTGATATATGTATCAGTTCTTTGGGGTCTTGAGAAGCAAATACCAAGACAGTCTCGGGAGAAACACCTGTGAAGGATAAAGGGGTCATCAGCAACAGCAGAATCAGCACACGCAACAGAAGCAAGGGAGAGGGAGGGAAGACCCTCAACAGTATAGTTCTGAGAAAATCTCTACCAGGCTAGTGGGCAGTCTCCAAGCAAGTTTCCCAGTAGAGCATGCTGAGCAGGAACGATCTACTATAGTTCCCACACTATACTCTGTTATCAACTAAGAACAGCCCAGAGAACACTGTTTCCAATGCAGTGGCAGAACCAAAGACAGCAGTTAGGGCTGTCAGTCAATCTACCTCTCCAAGTTTTCTACTGAAAAAGATCTGAGTGGCACCTTTCCATGGTTGCCACAACATATGGACGTGGTAGCATATTGTAAAACTCGGAAAAAAATCAACCCTCTCAAGTAACTTTTCTATTACTTCAGCTTGCCGACTTACATTCTGAAGAGAAACAACATCCATAAGAATATGTCTTATAGATAAGAAAAAGCAGGGGTTAACATATCTGCTTTTCCACTCCCACTATTGGTTTGCCATTCCTTTTCATGGGACAAAGAGATGTGATATGGCTCTCCTTCGACCTCTCACACAATTCTCATGCCACCTGCCACCTTCTTCAATTCTTTTCCTTGCCCTCTCCTTGCTCTGCAAATGTGTCCACTGCCAAGAGTCAGATGCTAGACTCCTGCTTTTCTCTCCTTCTGTCCTCAGTGAACTCTCATGACATTCACACTGCTGCCTACATAAGCACTTCTCAAATACTTTCTCTATAGCTCTGGCCTTAAGCCACCATCCCAACTATCTCCTAGAAATGATGGCTCAGATATTTCAACCAAACTTTGACCATGTTAAAAAAAAAAAGAATGCATTGTTTCTCTCTTCCAATTGGCTCCCCCGTTTGACTTCCTCAACACCACTAGTTATTTTTTTCTAAGAAAACCATGCTCAAAAGATTTGAGTCATACTGTCTTGGGCATGAGGATTGCCAGTTTGTCAATTCCTTTTTCTGGGAAAGCCTTTTAAATCCATCCCTCATTTCTATCCACAGTATCATAGTCACCATTTTTATCATCCAAACACTGACATTATTATAATGATATCTTGCCATTAATCTCATGACTCGAAATAAGAATAGAAGTGTCAACCATGTTGGCTGGTGTCAGTGTTCCAAAAAGGGTAAAAAACAAACATAAAGCCCAGAGTCTAGGTGTTATTGGTGGGGGTGGGGTGGAGAGCAAGAGTTATTCGTATGTTAGGCAGAAGGGAATTCAGTGTCTGTGTAAATAATAATATCCTCCTAACAGTGATGAGAATGGTGAGAAATAAAGGGAATCAGTTTAACCCCTCTGTGAGAAAGATACTGCATTTTTTTAATCCATGGCAGCCTCTATACAAAGAAGTATTTTGGTTCTTGTTATTTTGCTACTGTGACTTTGAAATACAGCATGAGATTTTAAAATTATCTTATATGTAATCACATCCACATATAAGAGGGGTCAGCTGGATATTAAGTCTTAAATTCCACATATGAAAGCTGGTCTAACATCTTGTTTCAAGGAAACAAAACAAAATCCAAAATATGGAACTCAGTATTTCACAGAAAATAAAAATATTACAACACATTCATGGTTATAATCTGGTGAGAACACTGGAACCATAGATAATGTTTTTGATTAGATAAAGCAATGTTTCTCAATGCCAGCAACCCAACATGGTGGAACCTGGGTTAGAGTCATAGTCTTAGGGCTGCAGCTAAAAGTTACAGGTTCCAGAGTTCAATCAAAGGAAAACAAAACCGTCCCTTGCTGGACACTTTCTTTTTCTCTCCTCTGTAACTTCCCATAGAAATATATGTAATCAGGGCATAGTACATTCACCTATCTATATAGCACAAGGAATGAACTCAGAATGCCTCTAAGAGACCCATTCAGAACCTTCCATTTGGAATCTGCTTGTAATCCATATTATAAATTTTCCTCCCTTTCTGAGAAAGATGGCAGATGTCTCCATTCTTTGTTGCCTAAAACATACCGTCAACCCAAACACTAGGGCCTTTACCCTCATGTAGCCCTTATGCAACAAAGGAGATCTCAAATGCACACCTCCGACAGATTACCTGCCCCCCCCCCACAGGCCTGTTTTCTTTCATTCTTCCTTCGAAAATTGTATGTCAAAATCCATGTGCATCAATTTTTATTGAACTTTTAGGCATCAGGTCTATAAAAATGCAAATAGTGAAGTGTAGGTAAGAAAGGTATGCTCCCCTATACTTTCCTGTGCACTGGTACCAAGCTGCCTGATTGTAGCTCCCCCCAAAATACAACATATACACTTTTTTTTTTAATTTAAAAACATGATGACAGTTAAGCACAGGAATGATTTGAGCTTTTTGTCCCACTATGACCCTCTGCCTACTTCTGTGACCATGATCAAAACATGTGTCCCTCACTCCAATAAACACCTCTTCTTCAGAAATCTCCCTAACCTCCTTCACCCATGCTTGTCAATCCTTAAGTAACAATATCACATATTCAATTTTGACTCATTAGTTTAGTCCTATTTTCTACTTTCTGTTCCATTGCTTTAAAATAGCTAACACAAAGATTTTGGGTTTTGTTCTTCATTTTAGTGCTCAACCCTCTGTAAGTAAAATGTTTTGGAAAAAGTTTCTTTTCTTTCAAGTGACTCCTAAAGTATAGTAACAGGTTTCACTTAAAATAAATACAATCTCTTGGGTAAGCACATAAGAGAAAAAAATAAGCAAAATATATTTTTCTGATATAAAGAATGCTTAGTAATAAATACAGTGATATACTCTTTGTTATAATAGAAATGGGGTACTTTTTATTTCCAGGTAGTATACCTAGAAAACAAATGGCATTTTCTGCAAGACTTTTTTTTTATTGTACAGAAGTTTTTACTAAAAATAAATTCTTTTTTAATATATAAAAGGTTTGGTCCTACATCTGAAAGAATGGAAGATATTAAAAGAAATTAAGACTTGGAAGGGGTGAACACATAATATGGTACAAAGAGATGTGTTGTAAATTTGGGTGCCTGAAACCTATAATTATATTAGCCAGTGTCACCCCAATAAAATTCAATTAAGAAAAGTTTAGACAAAATTATTTGTTCTAAAATTAAAAATAATAAATGGTCTTATTATCATTGAGACTAAATTCATTACATGAAAGCAGCTGAAACACCAAGTTAAATGGGCTGCTATACTATGAACTGGTATTAATTTTACCTCATTTATATTAATATAAAGCAAATCATCAAAGCAGAAGTGAAAGTGTAACAACATTTGTTAGTAAATTTCATTTTATGCTCTGGCAGTGTTATAGACATATCATTAATTACACTGTGCTAGTCGCAGTGCTAAATCACTATTGAAAACCTTCCTCTTAATATAGCCCTTAATTTTGGCCACTATCAAAAGAATGCTTCATCTTGAAGAGCTATCAGAATATTGATTTGAAACTCTCAGTTTAATTGGCTATTTCACAATTATATTGTCTAGGGGAAAAAAATGGTTGGCGACGTTTGTCATTTCTGGACAATTACTTTTACAGGAATAAAGAGGATAAAGCTGCAGATCAATTACCTGTTAGATATCCTGAGTATTGAGTGACTACTTGTTTGATCAACAATTTATTTTTCTTCTCAGAAATGGTATAAAGTTAATTCTTATACCACAGACCTATGATCACAATTGATAAGGAATTTATGATATAATCATAAATCAATTTTTGTATCCACTCTTCTCTTACGATATATAATAGAGTAGAAAACGTCATTTGTCATATATCTTCAGAACCAAAAATGTGGATATATTGCCATGTTTTATTATTGATTTTAGTATGTCAACATATTCCAAGATATGGGGAAAGACTATACTTTTGTTTTTTCTCTCATTCCCTATAGGAAAGAAGTTTTGTTTAGATAAATTTATATAGCATTGTTGAAGGTTCAAATCAACCTATTAAAATAACACTTAATTATTCAGCTTTTGAAATAAATATTGTCTTTTCCTTATAAACATCTTTCTTCTCATAAAGAAATAGAGATGGGATCTGAACACAGTAGTAACCACGATAACAAAACAAAGTAAAAAATACTTATATGGTGATTTACCAATTCACCTTTTAGAGATCAGCTGATAAAGAAACAGGTAAGTCAAGGTATACAGAGCACCAACTGGGTTACTGCTGATAATTACTGGAGCTGACTGATCATTTCCTAATCTTTGACAAAGAGAGAATAGTATCTTCAGTTTATGGGAAGAGACCTGTGAAAAAGATTCTGGGTTTTAGTTGTTGTTTTTTATTGTTTTGTTTTGTTTTGTTTTACATGTGCACTGGGATTTAGCATCCTTGGGGCACACTACTGCTTCTGTTTTCCTTAGAGCATGCACATAAAAGTACATTGTTTCACAAGGAACTCACTTTTCTGAGTATACTGGGAAACAAAGTCATGCAACTTTTCCCCACAGCCTGTGAATTTTCTGATTGGGGAGTAGTTTTCTGCTCCTGGTTCTTCACTGTGACAAAAATACAAGAGTTCTTATGTTTACTTTGGGGTTGTCCTTTCCATAAGTGCCGTGACAATCCCTTAGCTAAGGTTTGAATAACTCAAAAAAGAGTGCCTAAGCACTCACAACATTTGCAGATTCTTTAGTTTGTTGTTTAAGAAAGAATACTAGGAATAGTTTTTAAATACATATTTAAAAATTATATGCGATTAAATTAAATAGAAATTTAATTTTTCACATGAAATTCAAATATTTCTGATCCCAGATTCAGACTCCTATCGGGTTTCTGTGATGTCATCATGCATCTGGGTGTCTTCCAGCTCACTGCCCGGCTACCACTGCCTGTCACCTTAGGCCACACTGGCTGCTTGAACTCTAGCTCCTGCACATGCAATCCCAATGGCAGAAGAGGAAATAAAGGTGGAGAAATGTGTAAGTCCTTTCTTTAAGGAGACATCTTAGAAGTCCCATATGATAACTCTTCTTCCTTCTTATTGTTCAGAACTTGTAACATGGCCATACTTAGTGCAAGATGAGCTGGGAAATGTAGGTTTTCAATGGTGTGTCAAATCGCCTGTTAAACACTGGGATTCTGGTGGGGGGAGAATAGATACTCAAAGGGAACAAGCTCACTCTGCCACAATACTCATTTTCTCAAATCCCAAAATAAAAAGAAAAACATGTGAGGGCTAAAATTTAACAATGCTCCTCAGAAAATGCTTTAGAACTTAATGTTTGCCACTCTATAAGCAGGTAGTGGTAAGGCAAGTTTCAACTAGGGTATTTCTTCCTAGTCACTACTTTCTGCAAAATCAGGAATCAAGACTGAAAGCTCCTTAAAGACAAGAACTGTCCTATGCTGACTTTGATTCTCAGTGCTTACCCATTATAAACGTAATGAATACATATTGGTAATAGAATGAGTAAATTAAATGGTTAGGATAACATGAGATGCAAATAATAGAAAGTAAAAATGGCATGCCTACTAAATATCTGGACATTAGATTGAGTGAGATGTAACACGCCACTTAGTAACTAACTAGAGATGCCATGCAAGTCAGTCATCCAAACTCTCTAAGGTTTAATGTCCTCCTTTCTAGATGAAGGCAATAGTTTCACTGAATTATAAAATTGATCTGATGATATAATGGGTCCAAACTCAATGAATTACACCACTATTCTCCTGGTTGCCATATCAGGAATCCAGGTATCATGATAGAGTAATTTTTCTTTGTCCAGCTCTCCCACATATAATTAATTATCAAATTATCTGGAGTTTTACCTATGTCCTAATCCAGTGGTCGGGAACCTAGGCTCGCAAGCCAGCTGTGGCTCTTTTGATGGCTGCATCTGGCATGCAGACAAATCTTTAATAAAAAAATAATAACATTAAAAATATAAAACATTCTCATGTATTACAATCTATTCATTTTCTACCACTCATGTTTATGGTTGCGGGTGGCCAGACCCAATCACAGCTGTCCTCCAGGACAACACAATTTTTATTGAATAATGCGTAATGTACACGGATGTTGTGAGGTCAGGAAGTAAACTTCCCTCCTTTTAATCAAGTAGTCAGCTAATTGCAGAAACCCTTTTGACGAAAAGATGACTAAAAGAAAAAAGATGAGGAGTATTGTACTATTCACCTTTGTGGAGAGAGCAGGTTCTGTAGTGTGTCTAATATGCAATGATAAAATTGCATCGATGAAACGGTCAAATATAAAGCAGCACTTAGACACACCCCATACTACATTTGCATCAAAATATCCAGCGGGAGACAGCAGGAAGGAAGCATGTCAAGAGCTACTGTGCAGAGTGCAAGCTAGTCAGCCGCAACTTTGTGTTTGGTTTGTCACCCCACAAGGTGACAAATTCGGCTAGCTTTGCTGGTGCTTTAGCAATTGTGAGAAATGGAAAGCCATTCACAGATGGGGAGTATGCCAAAACATTCATACTTGATGTTGCCAATAAACTTTTTGACGACTTTTTGAATAAAGACAAGATAATCAAACGAATAAAAGACATGCCTCTGCCAGGAAGAACTGTTCACAATCATACCATCATGATGGCAAATCAAATTGAGGCAACACAAGTGAAGGACATAAATGCAGCACCATTCTTTTCTCTCGCTTTGGATGAGTCAACAGATGTAAGCCATTTATCCCAGTTCAGAGTGACTGCAAAGTATGCTGTCGCTGACACACTACATGAGGAAATTCTTGCTGTTTTGCCTATGAAAGAGACAACAAGAGGGGAGGATTTATTCAAGTCCTTTACTGAGTTCACTAAAGAAAAAAGTCTACCGATGGATAAACTTATTTTGGTGTGTACTGATGGTGCTCCATGCATGGTGGGGAAAAACAGAGGATTCATAGTGCGTCTTCACAAACATGAAAAGACACCCATCCTAAGTTTTCTCTGCATCCTACATCAGGAAGCGCTTTGTGCTCAGATGTGTGGCGAGCAGCTTGGTGAGGTGATGTCGCTGGTCATCGGGTGGTCAACTTTATTGTTTCCCAAGCTTTAATGATCGCCAGTTTAAAACACTGTTGGATGAAGTTGGGAATAATTATCCTGGTCTGTTTCTGCACAGCAATGTGCATTGGTTGTCAAGAGGGAAGGTGCTCAGCTGTTTCGCGGGTTGTCTGAGCAAAATCTGGACTTTTCTTGAAATGGAAAATGTCAAGCATCCTGAGTTAGCCAACATTGAGTGGCTCCTGAAGTTCTACTATCTTGTGGACATGACTGAACATCTGAACCAGCTCAATGTGAAAATGCAAGGTGTTGGAAATACAGTCTTATCCTTTCAACAAGCAGTGTTTGCATTTGAAAACAAGCTGGAACTCTTCACTGCCAACACTGAAACAAGTCATATACTACACTTTGAAAAACTGGGAGAGTTTAAAGATGCATGCACAGCAAGTGACCCTACTCAACATCTTGATCTCCAGTAGGTAGTGGGCTTCACATCTAATCTTCTGCAGTCATTCAAAGCACGCTTTGGAGAACTTCGATAGCGAGCTCCTCTTTTTAATTTCATCACCCATCCACATGAGTGTGCAGTGGACAGCGCCGACCTGAGTTACATCCTCATTGTCTCCATCAGGGATTTTGAGCTATAAGCTACTGACCCGAAGGCCTCAGACATGTGGGTGAATAAGTTCAACTCACTGAATAAAGATTTGGAAAGACTTGCATGACAGCAAGCAGAGTTGGCAAGCAAACACAAGTGGGGAGAAGTGAAAAAACTTCAACCGGCGGACCAGCTGATTGTCAAAACTTGAAATGCACTTCCCATCACATACCACACACTGCAGCGTGTGAGTATTGCTGTCCTGACAAGGTTTAGCTCTACGTATGCATGTGAGCATTCTTCCTCACATCTAAAGAACATTAAAACCAACCTATGATCATGTTTAATGGATGGAAGTCTCAACGCCTGCATGAAGCTTAACCTCACCATGTATCAACCAGACCACAAAGCCATCAGCAAAATCATGCAGCACCAGAAGTCGCATTAATGGTAAGAAGTACTTTATTCACCATTGGTTAGCAACAGCATAACAACGTTATTAAAAAGAATTCAGAGACTTATTTTACTTTAAAAGTGTTGGTCTTACATAAAATGCACACATTTACTTGTATTTAGTGTTAAACGTATTGTGTGGCTCTCACAGAATTACATTTTAAAATATGTGGCGTTCATGGCTCTCTCAGCCAAAAAGGTTCCCGACCCCTGTCCTAATCTGTCCAAATAGTTCCATCCATATTGCTACAAAATGCCAGTGTGAGACATCATTATATCATCTTGTCTCACACAACAAAAGCCTGTGAACAGCTCTCATTTCCTGCAGGCTTGCTTCTCCCCGGCACATTTTCCATGCAGTGAACGAAGTGATCTTTCTGAATCACAAATATAGCAAAGACAATACCATAATTAAGATGGCTCCATGGCTTTCCATTTCTTGTAGGATCATTTAAACACCTTATGATGGACACAAAGCCTTTTATTGCTAGCCCTGAAAAGCTTTGTCTTTTTCTGCTCCTCCTTCCTGTCCCACAGCCCTTCATGGAACCACAGCTAACTTCTTTCAGCTTTCTGAATATGTAATGCTCTCTCTTACAGGCTTTGCACATGTTGTTTTCTTCAGTGAACTCAAGGTTCCTCCTCCTTCTACCTCTCTTAACTTTTCTATCTAGCTAACTTTCTCTCTTCGTCCACTTATCCATTAATCATTTCCTCTAAGGAAATTTTCCTAAACCTCACCCTACTCTGAGACTCAGTGAGGTAGCCTTGTTCTCTGCTATTGCAGTACCTTGTGCTTTCCTTTTGGGGGCATTTATTAGTCTATGTTTTAACTGATTGTTTAATAGCCTAAGCCATATTGATTGTTAATTCCATAAATGTAGTAACGATGCCTGTTCTCCACATTTATCATATTATCTGCTTGGTACACAGTAAGAACTTACTAAAAAGAAACTGTATAATTGTAAAAATCTACACTATGTCCGTAAAGTCATGGTGCACTTTTGACCGGTCAAAAATGAAAAGTGCACCATGACTTTACGAACACACTGTATATAATTATAAGTTTCACATTAAACTTTACCTATTTTTCTATTTATATTTTACTATGAACAAAGCTCTTTAGATTTCAATCCCTTAAGCTTTAAAGTTCAGATATCACAGTCCTGGATCTGTTACTGCTTTTCTTATACCACAGACACGTGGTCTGTTCTGGGCAATTTGAGCCTATTGATCAGAACCTAAAAATTAACTCCCAGTCTTATATTTATGAAAGAAGGGCTTATCTCTGGAGAACTCTGTTGATGAACCTCCCAACTGTTGTTGACTCTTCCAACTATTTGTCTCTAAGGAGAACACTGGCTTACTTAAAATGTGGATTTCTAGATATTGTGACTCACTTCTGAAGCGCTCTTTAGTTTTTCTCATTTGCTCTTCCTTTCATGGGAAATAAAGAAGAAAATGGGCCAGAGGGTAATCAATGAAGTTTTTATCAAGTGATGATAATATCTACCCAATAAAAAATGATTCTTGTGGCAACTATACTTACTATTATTTCACGCTACCTCATATATTCTGCTTCAATCACTGTCTTATTTAGATAGAAGCACACTTGGATGAGCTTTCCAGTGGTTTTTGTTTTTAATTTGGTCTTTTATCAGAGATAGTTTAAAATTTATTTTCCTCTTTAATATTTTAAATACAATTTGAACAAACTTCAATATTAGTTTAAAATATGTTATTTATCATACCAGATCTAAACACCTTTATTGGACTTTATTTTTTTATAGAAAACACTCCAGAAAATTGAATATAAAGATAATTCTGAGAATGAGAACAAGAGTTTTTAAATGTTACAACTTGAACTGAAAAAAAATTATAACAAAGTACAACTTAAAGTCATCCAGTCACATAGAGACATAGGAATGTACACTTCAATATTTTCTTATTAGCTTTACCTCTTCTATTCTGAAGTGAATGTGTGCATTGGAAATACTCCTTTTTGTTCTTATTTTTCTTTTAATTTTGTTACTTTCAGTAGCTTAAGTATAATGTAATTTAAATATATAGCTTGAATATAAAATACTCAGATATGAATATTTTAAATGTAATAGTTACAGCTAGGAATGATAGTTTAATTGTGACCATCAGGTATATAATCTATTCTATCTTCTCTCTCTCTCTCTTTCTCACACACACACACACACACACACACAGGCACAAACACATAAATAGACACTTAAGCACACAGATAATATCAATTCCTATAGTAAAATACAGGGACTTATATATACAAAAAATATAATTTCCTTACAAATCCATAGATATATGATTAATAGTTTTCTATTACAAAATTATTAGGCTCTAATATGTTTAAAACTGTTTGTGAGGCATATATTGTATCACAATGGTGTGTTTAGAAGACTTATATCCTATTTATATAACTCCCCAACTAAAAGCTAACAAAAAGGATTTTAAGATTATTAAAACATTAAAGTTGAAAATGAAATAATAGCCATCAATGGACTAGAAATTATGAAAAATTCCTGAAACTTAGAAAGCAAACACCATTAAATTGACATGTGAGTACAAAAGACTGCTGCAGGAGCGGGAGCAATCCTAGAACACAGTAATGGATAAGGTGAGCAGAAATGGCCACTGAGGAAAACACTGAGTAGTTGACAGAGAACCATGTCAGAGCCACTGCATTGTCCCGTTCCCTGTCCTTGTCGTATCTGAGCTGTGGTGTAGATACAGTATTAACTACATATGAGAAGAAGGAAATTTTCACATGCTGAGCTTTTACCCAAGGAATTACTGAACTCTTGGATATACCAGAAGACCAAAAGCAAGAAGAAAACTATGTCATATACAAGCAATATACTTTTTCACTGAAATTAATAGAAGATAGGTCTTGTCCTTAGAAGCTGCACCCATAGAAAATAGTTAGGGGTTCTGAAATCATGAACTTCCTCACCTTATGCCCCCAAATTACTAAACTTTTGGAGAAAAGTTTTTAAAAATGCCATGAAAGAAAGGTACTAAGTGAAACTAATAAAAAAGTTCCCAGTTAAGGAGACAATTAATAAAGGACATGAAATTTATATGTAAAAAGCAAAAAAGCTCATCTCAAATCTTGAAAAATTTAATTTTCATAGCATTTTTTAAAGTCTGATTTAATAGTATAATAAAAATAACTCAGGGTTGAATGAGCCTAAAACACTGAGAGGCTCTCTTAGAATACACACAAGAAAACAAAAAGACAGAGAGTATGGGGGAGGGGAACACAACAGAGAGAGAGGATAGATTCATCTAATCCTAATGAGTTGGGAACTCACAATCTACTTAAAAGGGATTCCAGAAAGAAAAAGTAAACAGTCAAAGAAATAATAAAATAGTAGAAAATTTCAAGGTTAAATAGAATGAAGAAACTCACCGATTAATCCTAAAATTCATTTGAAATACAAAAGACTCAGAACAATCTTGAAGAAACAGAGGAAAGTTTGTGCAGTCACACTCCCTAATTTCAAAACTTACTACAAAGTTACACTATCAAAACAGTATGTCACTGACATATACATAGACATTGTTTTAATGTAATAGAATTTCAGAAATAAATCTTAACATTATGATCATCAATTTTTTATTAGGATCTGAGACAATTCAATGGGGGAAAGAATTGTCCTTCCTACAAATGGTGCTGATATCTACATGTAAAAGAATGTTTAGCACCTGACCAGGTGGTGGCACAGTGAATAGAGCTTTGGACTGGGACGCAGGGGACCCAGTTTTGAAACCCAGAGGTCGCTGGGTTGAGCACGAGCTCACCAGCTTGAGTGTGGGGTCGCTGGCTTGAGCCCAAGGTTGCTGGCTTGAGCAAGGGGTCACTTGCTCTGCTGTAGCCCCCCAGTCAAGGCACATATGAGAAGAAAATCAATGAACAATTAAGGTGCCGCAATGAAGAACTGATGCTTCTCATCTCTCTCCCTTCCTGTCTGTCTGTTTCTACCTGTCCCTCTCTCTGACTCTTTGTCTGTCAAAAAAAAGAGAATGCTTATCTATTCTTACATTAAATAATATACAAAACTTAATTTAATATGGATCACAAACTTGAAAATAAGAGATAAAATCTAAACCACAATTAGATATCACTTCTCTTTTACTAAGAAGCCTTTATTAAAAAGGAAAAAAAAAGCTTGGAAAACAAGTGTTGTCAAGGATGTGGAGATTGGAACCCTCATAAATCCTCCTGGGAATGGAAAGTGGTTCAGCCACTATGGAAAATATTTTGATATGTCCTCAAAAATTAAACATAGAATTACCACATTACCCAGTAACTCCACTTCTAGATATATACCCCAAAGAATTAAAAACAGGTGTTTAAACAAAAACTTTTACACATATGTTCACAGCAGTACTATTCACGATAGCCAAAGGCAGAAATAACACAGATTTGTATCAATGTGTGAATTAATAAACCAAAAAGTGGAAACAACCAAAATTTCTATTAATGGAAAAATAAATAAATGAAAGTGGCATATCTATACAATGGAATATTATTCATCAATAAAAATAAATAAAATACCAATACATACTACAATACATGTGAATCTCAAAAACATTACAATGATTTAAAGAAATCAGCCACAAAAGACCACATATTATATAATTTCTTTATATAAAATATTCAGGATAGGCAAATTATAGTCACAGAAAGCAGATTTCTGGTTGCCACGGTTAGGACCAGGGCAGAGGTATGAATGGAGAGTGACTACTAACAGATGCAAGGGATGATAAAAAAATTCTAAAATTTGATTATGATGATTATTGTTCAACTCTGTAAATATATTTAAAAATAATGAATTCTACACTTTAAATAGATAAACTTTATGTATATGTATATTAAATTTTAATAAAACTGTCAAAAATGAGAGTATTCAGGTTAGAAAGACCAATTTGTGACAAGCTATAATTTGTTTGAATACAATTAAGCAATACAGTCTCAGTGCTGAGGGGAAGTTATTTGGAACTTAGTCATCCATATCCAGAGATAGTTTGACATACATTTTAAAAAGGGCAAAATACAGAAATCTTCTGGCATGTGAAAACTTGTACAGTTTATCATCCATTGATCCTATTATAAAAAGAAGCTATTAGAGGAAGATATGAAAGTCACCATACGTATTTTGCCTTTACTAAAAGCTGTAAGAACTTGATTTTCTAGAGTCCCTTGTAGCTAGACTTTATCACACAACACAATCAGCCAATGAGACTTGGTTGGAATTCTCTCAGGTTCTCCCTCTTACTGGAATGCAATTACAAAGCCTACCCGCAAAAGAGTGAAAGCTACACAAAAGGATAGCAGAATAGGAAGACAGCAAAAAGCTAGACCCTTGAGGCACTGGCTAGCCATTCTACCTTTAAAATTTTTAATGTATGAGATAGGTAAATCCTTAAGTGGTTAAGCTCCAATTGGACTTTTTTTAATTTGCAGTCAATTGCATTCCTTAGTGAGACATTTCTGTGAATGAAAATAATATTAAAAAGTCACATAGAATTAAAATTATAATTTCTATTAAAAGTTCAGAAAACGTTAAGAAAGATAGAATTATCTAAAGAAATGTCCAACCCATTGAATGCTTACTAGAATACCTTTGGCAGAATTTAAATGGTGTGAAATAATTTTACCATCTTCATGGCTCAAAGCACAATAAATAAGACTTACATATAATATTGTAATGGCATTGTATAGGCTTTCAACTTTAAATAAATAAAAAGTTTATTTTTATATATAAAAGTAAGTTTATAAATAAAGTATAGATGTTTAATATTATTTTAAAACTGAATTAATGTTATAAGGCTTGATGATTTATAAAGTAGCAATTAGTTCTGGCAAGGTATCTCAGTTGGTTAGAACGTCATCCTGACACACTAAGGTTGCAGGTTTGATTCCTAGTCAAGGCACATACAAGAATCAAACAATGAATGCATGGATAAGTGAAATAACAAATTGATCTCTCTCTCTCTCTTTTCCCCTTCTCTCTCTCACTAAAATCAATAAATATTGAACAAAAATAACAAAATTAAAAGAAGCAATTAAATTTTCAAAAGATGAGTGTAAAAATTAGAGGACAGTTTCAAGAATAAATAAGTATTCTATCTCTTTCATATTAGGGATGTTCATAGATACTATTGGTAATCAAGCATTAGTATATAACTTAATATAATGTAAACCACTAGAAAAACATAAAAGTTATATAAATAAAGTCAGAAATTGGAGAAGAGGGGAAATACAGAAAGTTGTTTTAGTTAAATTCCTCATGTTTTTCAAAAAGGAGGTAATACATGTTTTCTAGAGTAGATAAATCAAGAAATACACAAATAACATGTAGAGCAAATATAAAATACATATAATTATATATGTAATATGCAATATACTATATAATATATATTAATTATATAAAACATACAAAAATGATAAGAGAACTAAAAAGAGAATTGGATGTGCTATTTGCCTAAAGGGAATGAATAGAAAAATTAGGGAGATCACTATTTTTCATTTTGTTTTGTTTTATTAAAAAAACATTTTGTAGTGTACATCATTTTATAAACTTATAAACAATAAAAAAGGATATATTTTAGAGAAAGGAAAATCTCTCAACTCTGAACATAAAATAGAAAAGAGTCAAAAATGTCACCAATTTTTCCATAAATAGCCAGTACAGTAAATATAAGTGCATGGAAAATATCCCTAGATAGCCTACTTTTTCAGTAATTGCCCAAACACTATTACTGAAAATTATAAATATGCAAGTCTTTATTTTAGTTTTTATATTTCTCCTGTATTCATCATATTTCAGTATTTTTTCAATCACATGGTAATTCAGGGAGACATGGTTGAAAATATTGAAATGTCATTGAATTGATACATCCAAAGCCGTGTCTTTTGTTTGAAGTGGACCTTTGTCTTTGTACCCTTTACATCCTTCCTTTCTGTACGCTACTGATGGCTTATTCCTAATTCTGTATGTATTTGTTCTACAAGAAAACCGAAATGTAAAACAAAAATGAAGCCTAGAAGCCCAGGACCTAAATGCAATACTTGAAAAAGAAAATGACCCAAAAAAGCACTCAGACTTACAAAAGAGCAAGAGGTGGCACAAAACACACAGAAGGCTTGATAACAAGCACACAAAAGAAGGAGTGGGCAGAGACAAACGGTGTCATCTTCACAGATAAGGAAAGTCAGAGGGCATACAACTAGACAGAAAACTTAAGACAAATACTGACAAAAAATGAGGAGATAATGAGCTGAAAATAATGAGTATGATTTAGAAAGTGTGCATAGAGAATAATAAAATAATATAAACCAAAATCAGCTATAAATATTAAATTATATATGAGAACTGAATTTCAGAAATAGGCGTTAATGCTATTATAAAAGGGGGAAAATGTGGATATGGAAATGAGAAAACAGTTATAAAAAATTTATGTCCTGATGCAAAGGAAGGTTTGTGCAAATTTCTAGTTAAGGGATAATTGGTAACATTAAACATAAATTCAATATTGTTTATCAAATCTTTATCATTAATAGCTTTACTTCTATGTGCATGGTTTTAATTTTGATTATGAAAAGACACATTTTCTAATTATAATGTTCCATGTAATCCCCTTGATATTTAGTACATGTTTATTATAGTCTTTAACATATAAGACTATATTATATGCTAAGGAGTTGTAGCCAGGATTTAAACACCTTAGCATTACTGAAAGACCCAGAAAATAACCTATTCCTGTCATCACAGTGAGTACCACTGTTTTTTTGAATTTGTGGTCCAACAGTGAAATTGAGGTTCATGATAATTAATTCTTTGACAGTTTTATATTGAAAGAAAAAGATCATAATGATGAAGACTAATATAAATGTTGACATTTAACAAAATGTTGTAAAAGAAAATTTTATTATACTCCAGTGGCTACTTACCAATTGATTTCTTAATAACCCAAAAGAATAAATGGACCTAACAAAACTCTCTAAATTACTCTTACAGGATAGCTTCTGTGGATATATCTTGCTTTTAAAGATGATGAAATTGCTCTGCTGCTATCCTTGTTCCCATGGATCATGGAAAATCATGAATTCAGGTTTCTCAAGTCCTTTATCTATGGGTCAAAGGTGATTAAACAGGCTCTGGAGGTCATTATCACTTGTTCTTTGTTAAGGTTAAAATATATTCAGCATATGAATAGAGTTTAGCCAGATGAAAGAGAACATGAATGTATCCACAGAGCTTGTAATTTTTAAAAATGCTTTAAAATGATTTAAAGATGTAACATTTGATTTAAATATATTATTTTTCACACTTAGAATAAAACCTAACTGCACAGCATTTTATTTTTGTTTATAAACATAATTGCAAAATGATTCTTTTGGCGTGCTGACCTATGGAACTCTCTTGGTATGCAGTGATATTCATTAACTGCAATCATTAAGTCTGTAGTAAATAATCCATTTCTGTAGTTATTTTTAAGACATATCCTGATAAAGCCTAAAAGAATTATTCTGCCTCTATCCTGAACTGGAATCAGCAATTGAAATTATCATTAAACAACAATAACATCATTATAAAAGATAGTTTGATAAGAAACTCAGGTAGAGAATGCTAGTTAGAAGAGCATTCCATTCGCTTTAGTTAGCATCCTTTTCAGACATTCCTTGCTACAAAAAGACAATAAATGAAAGAAAAACAGAGGAATAAAGATTCTTTGTAAACACTGGTGCTTAACTCGGTGAGGCAGAAAACTACTAACTACAAGTACTCTGTAATTTCCTTGTTCAAGATTCTACCTTGCTCAAGACTCTACCTTATCAGGTTGTAAAAAGCAATAGGTTCTCCAGGGTTGCATGAACATAAAATTCCATGCTCTTTTGTACATACTGAATACTGCGCCAATATTTCTTTGTATCTACCAATTTTTAGGTTTTCTTTTTCCTGTTTACTTAAAGTGCTGCAATATAGGCTAGGAGTGGGGTGGGAGAATATATCTGTGTTATCATTTTCAAACTTTCTAAAATATTAAAAGCAACATTATTATCTTAATATTTTCTTCATATACCATATTTAAGACAGATCTATTTTAAAATATGATTTTAAAGAAATCAACACAATTGACAGAATAATGTTTTTGGAAGGTTGAGCATTGTGTCATTATAATCTAAGCTAATTTTAAAAATAATTTCTCTACTTTTTACATCGTTTTGTTTCTGCCGAGTGACCCAAGGATTGGACAAATTATTTCTACCATCCTGTGCTTGGTATCGATGTTTGGCTTCTGATGTTATTAAATCAGGGTTTGAGTATGGATTAGTAATTCATAATACAGCAGCTAATGAAGTGTGGACATGAATAATGAATATCTTAGCTCTTTAATAAGGTTCATCTCAGGCTTGTAATAAAACCCTATATTGTTTCTATAATCCAGTGGAATTTTACGAATGTCAAATTAAGACACAGAAGAGCACATTCTTAAAGTGTGATTCATAATCGTTAGGAAATGACTATAATTGATTTACAACAAACCAGACGCACAGAGAACTCAGAGGCCCCAGGTGATTATAGCAGTAGTGCTTGAGTAAACCTGTGTGCATAACATGCTACTCCGGAACTTTTTCATTCGTCAGACTGTAAAGCCCAAAGATAAAATGCGTAGTTAATGGAGAACTTTTAGCAAAACGTACTGGAGAATGGTCTTCCTTAGGTAAACATTTATTTAAACACATGAATAAAAGTGTCAGGCACATTTAAAAATCACATAAAGAATCTATAAAGCTACCATGTGTTTCTAAAATGAAAGAATTCTTTTCCCTTTATGTTCATAGATTCTGCCTCGTCCAAGCTTTCTCCTTTTTTATGAAATTCTGGCATCAGCAGTGTACTGTATCTGAAAATGATAAGTGTGCCTCTCTGCTACCGTCTTGTCAATGACACGTGCCTTGTTTCATTAGCTACAGCTAATCATTAGCCATAGTGTTCTAGGCTATGAATTTAAATTGAGTCAAATGAGTGGTCATTTTTTATGATTTCCTCCTACTCATTTCAAATTCATCAGACTACTTTTACTACATGGAAAAATAATAAAAGTATAATAATCCAAATCTTTCACCACCTTATTCAGTAACTGAATAAGTGTGTGCATATTAAAGGTGACAAAGATAGATGAGATTAGCTCTGTTTTATTGCTTGACAGCTTTTGCCCACAACATATGTTCAGTGCTTATCAGGGTTATTACAGAGAGCACAAACTAATCAGGTGCACAGGTTCACAAACAGGTCCTAGAACACATGGTGGCCTCCCAATGCTAACAAGGAACGTCCATATCACTGGAAAACATGGTCAAATAATGTGAGGATTTGTCATTTTGATTGTGGTTTATAAAGCTGTGGTTTAAAATAATCATGCCTATGGAGCTTCTCGACTGAAAGGTGAGGTGCTGGGACTCGACCTTATTTGCTGTTGTCATTAAAAAGAGAGAAAAATTATGGACTCTGTAATAGTTCTGATATTGACTAATACATCTGCCTGTTCTACCTTTAAAAATAATTATGATTAAGGTTTCTTCTTTAGGCTAAATTTCTGAAGAAGAATTGTTGTCACAAACCCCTTCTGTTCAAAATTATTAAGACTATTTATTAATAGCTATCTATTATAAATTATTTTCTCCATTAAGAGAAAATGTTAACTAAATCTAATTGCAATGACCACTCAGGAATTCAAATTTAAAGCAATTTGGTGATTTAGCTCATCTAATTTTACAAGTAGTTAAATTTACTTGAAAACTGCCACTGCTACCCCGTGCAATAGCACATCTATGAGTGTGTATATGTGCTTTTATTTTTTAAATTTTTGCTCCATTACATATTTTATGTATGTACATATTTTGCCTCTGCAAAAGGTCTCCTAGACAACTAAGAAGCACATCACTCCATTTGCAAAGAAAATTAGAATGGGAAAAATATAATATTCAGCTAAATGAAATAATTTAGGAATTATAAGGAGAGATTTTCTGGGAAAAGAACTCAGAATTGTAAGATTTCCAAGTAAAGAGACCGATTAAGAAAGCGGAGAAGTCTGCAAGGGTAAGAGCCAAACAGAGCGTCCTCTGGGCTCAGCAATTATTCTACTGGCTTTCCTCAGGTTTTAAAAGAGGACAGATTTCTCTATTAAAGTTTAAATTCCGGGATTCATGGCTTTCTTTTACAATATTTTTCCCCACTGAGTCCTCTCCCCTCCATCGATTTATCATACTCAAGGTCACAGGCAGTTATTACTGAAATACAAAAAAATAAAAAATTAGAAATTAGTTCTATGAATTTGAAGTTAAAATAGATGCCCAATTAGCTTGGCTAGAGTATATAGTACTCTGCAGTCCTATCCAAATAAAATAGAATATTGTTCAAAAGTGTAGGCTTTTGAGACACAGGGGCTCTTTTAAAATCCTGATTTTGATATTACGTAGGAGACATGAGAATTTGGGCACGTTGTTTAGCTTTAATAAGCCTCAATTTTCTCACCAGGAAAACACCAGATATTAATACCTATTAAACATAGTTGTTAGCAAAATTAAAACATAAGCCACTTTGGTGGAACATTTGGTAGAGTGTATGACACATAGAAGATGCTAAGTAAGTGGTATCTGTTATATTTATGAGATAATATTGGTTATTCCATTTTGAATTTTTCAGGCCTGGCTCTAGGCTCTAATCTTGGGGGATAACATTCCTATTCGTTTGATTCCTATTTGACAAAGAGGTTAAGATTCCTCTCTGCCTGACCAGGCGGTGGCGCAGTGGATAGAGCGTCGGACTGGGATGAGGAGGACCCAGGTTCGAGACCCTGAGGTCGCCAGCATGAGCGCAGGCCCATCTGGCTTGAGCAAAAGCCCACCAGCTTGGACCCAAGGTCGCTGGCTTGAGCAAGGGGTTACTCGCTCTGTGTAGCCCCACGGTCAAGGCACATGTGAGAAAGCAATCAATGAACAACTAAGGTGTCGCAACGAAAAACAAGATTGATGCTTCTCATCTCTCTCCGTTCCTGTCAGTCTGTCCCTATCTATCCCTCTCTCTGTTCCTGTAAAAAAAAAAGAAAAAAGAAAAAGATCCCTCTCTTTTTTATCTTCTCATTTAGAAATTGTGACTTTTCCTGCTCAGGACAGTGCTGCTCTTTGACTCCAACTTGAAATTGCATTTTATCAATTACCTGAATGGAGAACTACTTCAACCTCAACCACTCCCCACCCCTTTATCACCTGTGACACTTATACCCAGAACATTAAGATAACTGCATTCAAATTCATTCTTGTATACCTTAGAGAAGAGTTAGTCCTGCCCTCTGGTTTATAGTTACTTTCTCAACCTCCTGTGGATCCTATTTTTCCCATTTCTATAGTTATCTCATTCCTTCAATAACCTTTTCCCCTTCATAGCTTTCTTTCTCCAGATTGCCTTTATCCCCATCTATAAACATGTTTCAGCATCTGTCATCCTCAGGAAAAATACACCTCAACCCCAAGGATTCCTCTACAGTGGTACCTTGAGATACAAACAGACCAACATATGAATTTTTAAGATACAAGCTACGACTCGGTCCGTATTTTGTTCGAGATCCGAGTGAAAATTCGAGATAAGAGTCATGATTCGGGAAGCTGCTGCTAGTTGGTGCATTGGCGCACGGGTCCAGTATCAGCAGTTTGATATACGAGTTGATGACTTACGAGCTCGGTTACAGAATGAATTAAATTTGTATCTCAAGGTACCACTGTATTTCTTCCATTCAAAACTCAGAATCTTAAATGTAACCACATTGCTGTTCCAATTGTTTCACTTTTATTCATTAATTAAGCTAACATCTTGCTATTTGACCCCACCTTTCCATTGAAAACATACTTCCCCTGGTCACCTTGATCTCTCATCATCTAAATCCCAATGGACACTTTTCAGTCTTCATATGCAACATTTGAAAATGCTGATCATCCTCTCCTGGAATTACTGTATACCTTTCTTAGTTTCCAATAGCATCACTCTCTCCGGTTCCCCCCATACCTCTCTGGCTACTTACTGAAATCTTTTATGCTGTTCCTGTTTCTGCACTGTAATTATTCTATCGTTAGTTCTCTTTCCTTCAACAAAAGCTCACTTGTTGGTCTGACATACACCCATGACAATTATCTATATCTATCAGCTTAGCATCTTAATCAAGGTATTGATCTATAAAACCACTGCTTAAAGCCAATTCTTGGATATTTCAAATATAACTTGGCAAAAAGCAACAGAACAATACCCATCTATAACTCACAAATCCTAATTCTCTATCTTGGAGACTTATGCCATCATCTTGCCAGTCTCCCAATGTCTAAATGTTCTTTTACATTTCTTACTTTGCCTATATTCATTCCACTTCCACATTTTATCAAGTTTACCTTTGATATATTTAACAATTTAATTTCTTTCTCTACTACCCCTGCCTTATGTTAGCCCCTCATCTTTTCTTACCTGGATTTCTTATTTACCTTTCCTTCTATTCTTTCCTTCTTCCCTCTCTAATCTATTACTACATTGCCACAAAAATGTGATTTTTCTAAAGTACAATTCAGATAACATGATTCTCTCAAATCATTCCAAGTCTTTCTCTTACCTTTAGGACAAAATCTACCTTAAAATATATCTTTCATGGTTTTCTTCTCCCGCCGCTTACTATGTATATTTGTCCCATCCTCATGCTAAGATACCAGTAGACCCTGGAAGATTGTCTACATGCTCATGTTTTGGCTCTGCCCCTAATTTTCCAGTTTTCATAAAACACCTTTCACATTATTTTTTTCATTTACTCACATTATTCTGATTAATATTCACCTTGGCTTTCACCAATATGAAGATACTGTAGCTCGTGACAGTTAGATGTGCCTTTTCTGTGCTTCTGTTTGAGTTCGTAGGTATTTGTACCATTGCTCTTACCACTGTGTATTTTATTTGTGTCTTACTCATTAGACTCTGAGATGATCAAAGAAGAAAACATGGCTTTTATTTCATCAGCAGCACAGATCCTCTCACCTGATGCATATTTGACACTCCACAAAAACTCATTAAAATAATAGCTAAACAGTCATCTCAGTTCATGTTTCTTGATCTTTGCCATCAGCCCCTTTCAGCTGTTCATATGGGTTTACTGTGGTTTTTTCTCTCCATTTTGCTTTTCCTATTTTCCTTTCTGATCCTTGCTTTTCAGGTTTTTACAACAGGTAATTTACCTAAATATAACTTATAGAAATTTCTTTTTCTTTCTGTGAGTTCTGATTTTCTTTGACATTACTCACTGAACCCTACTTCTACTAATTACATACTCTTAGCTCTTTAAATCATCAATATATCAGTAGCGCAACCTGTTTGGTTTGGGGATTACAATCATCTCAGATAAAGTCCATTACATCTCTCTCAAAAAGTTATTAATTTAAATGCCCTATAATGTGTTAAATGGAATTAATATACTGTCTTGGGAAATTATGACTTTGATTTCTCTTAAATTATACAATATATACTAAGGCCTAACATTCATAGTTCAGAATCAATTTATTTTCCTCTGAGAGGTTATATCTAAATCTACAGTAACTCTTTAGAAAGAAGAGTGCATTATGGCCAGAACCATTCTAAAACTATTCCTTAAACTCACAAGCGAAAGTAATTCTAAGTGAAAATATACCACAAAACATAGAATCAACAGTTACAAATATAATGGTGACATTTCATAGAATGGGGTATCATAAAAGCTGTATTCTAAGTGGAACTTATTTTTGTGTTTGTATTTTTTAACAAGGCCATTGCTTTAGAGCAATGTTAGTGAAGAAATAACATTTATAAATGCTATATAATAGATGGCTACTATGGTTTTAAAGACTTGTTTAAATTATAATCTCAAAAGATCACCATTCTTTCTTCTGTGTTTGGAGTCAAACTTAATTAGAGGGTTCCTTAATTGATCAGATTTAAAAATACACCAGGAGAATTTACAAATAAGTTTCGGCCATAGTATATACACACCAGTGGTGTGTTCAGCTAAAAATAATTGTGAGCTAAATTGTCACTGAAATGTTTTATTTACAAAACTGACTTTGAGGATCACTCCAACTGAGATTGTAATCAAGAACAACTTTTTGAAGTGACCTTGGCAAACATGGCTCAAAAATACGTCCCTCATTAATATCTTCCCCTCAACATCCATTTGGCATCAATCCATGAAAAAGGATTTATTTGTGGGAGCTATCAGATACATCACGATGTGCCAAAGACCTGGGAAGTGTCTCATCGACCCATGTTTTGGGTAATAGGCATATAGACCTTGGTCACAGCTTTGGACAATGCATGACCTATGTTCGAGCTCCAGCTCTTCTCAGTAGTGGTCTGGGAGCCCATGGAGAACACTGTTTTAGACACCTATAGACAAAAGAGCCTTCTTGACAGTCCAGGTTTCCAGTGGAGAAGTTCCAGCACAACATAGGAGCAAAAGAATATGAATATGGGCATACTGGAGAGGGTTAGAGGAACAATCTGATTTTACCCACATCACCCCTCCCCTAGGTGGCACATCTCAGTACTAAGAGATATCTACTCAGCTTGTTACTTTTCCCACAAATGAAAGTAAAAGTAGGGGGATGAGTGCCCAGCTTCCCTAGCTGTGACAAGCACTGTCTAAGAGGCCTCGTTCTCTCTTATCCCATCCACAGGACAGAGTCACTGCATAACTGGGATCCAGGAAGAACCTGTGAGAACAGCAGATAAGACACTTGGAGCACATCAAAGGGCTTACAAACTGCATGGAGGACTTTGCAAGAAGTCTGCCTATAAGCTACCAGGGACACCTCACACACAGATCTCCCCCAACTGGCCCACAGGCACTGACAACCCAGTCCTGTGGCTGGCTCTCTATGTGTGCCCCAATGGCAACAACAGAAACCTTTGGCAGATGGGCGTTGAGCACATGAGGCAAGTCAGCTCAAAATTTTCCTGCCTGGAAGAAACTAGACACTTGAGCTCCAGCTCCACTCTTGAAAAAGCAAAGGGGAGGCTGTCAGCACACAGTGGGCATATGGTAGAACTGAGAGAAGGCATATGATCTGAACTGTTCTCCACAAAAGGAAGAGAGAAGTGAGGAACCCTCAAAACCCCTAGCAAAGCTGATGAAAATTTCTCTCCCAAATTCAGTAAAGACTAGAGGAGGTAACTGATATTTCATATATGAAGACAATAATGCAAGACTTCACGGAACGTGAAAAATCAAGGAAACAGTGTTATGTTCAAAAGTTCACAATAATATTCAAGTAACTGACCCCAAAGACATGGAGGTCTGTGACTTACCTGAAGAATTCAAAATAGCAACTTTAGAAAAGCTCAATGAGCTACAAGAAAAGACAGAAAAGCAATTTATGAAATTAGGATAATAATACATAAACAAAATGAATTTAACAAAGAGTAGAAATTATAGAAAAGAATCAAATAGAAACAAGGGGCTGAAAAATACAATAAATGGAATGAAAGAATGTAACAGAGAGCATCACCATTAGAATAAATCAAGCAGAAGAGTCTATGAATCAAAGATATGACCTTAAAGTTATCTAGTCAAAGGAGAACAAAGAACAAAATGAAAGGGAATAAAGAAAGACTATTTGATGTATGAGATACCATCAAAAGAAACAATCTGAAAATTATTGGACTTTCAGAAAGAGAACAGGGCAGAGAGCTTATTAAAAAGAAATAGTAGTTGAGAACTTCCCAAATCTGTGGGCATATTCCTATGTACAAGTTTACAAAGCTCTTATGTCACCACACAAATAAAACCTAACGAGATTGTCTCCAAAACATATTAAAATAAAACTTCAAACTCAAAAGACAGAGAATCTTAAACACACAAGAGAAAAGAAGATTTTAACTTACAAAGGAGCTCTATTAGGCAATCACACTAACAACAAAATATCAAAAGAAAGAAAAACAATCTCAAACATAACAGCATCAAAAATAATAATATGCTTAGAAGAAAATTCAACCAAGGAACTGAAAGATTTGTAAACTAAAAGCTACAGGACTTGAGTGAAAGAAATAAAAGACACAAACAAATGAAAAGATACTCTGTGGTCATGGATTAAAAGGGTTAATATTGTTAAAATGTCCATACTATCAAATCCAAAGTCATCTATAGATTTTATGTAATGCCTATCAAAATTCCAATATTATTTTTCACAGAAAAATAAAATATAATCCTAAAATTTGTATGAAACCACAAGAGACTCCAAACAGACAAAGCAATCCTATGAAATTAGAACAAAACTGAAGGTATCAGATTTTCTGATATTAAACTATACTGAAAGTGTTTTAAAATAAAAACAGTATGGTATTGGCATGAAAATAGACCAGTGGACAGAATGTACAACCTAGAAATAAATCCTTTTCAACTAATATTTGACAAAGGAAAAACATTTATGATATTCAGATATATATATATATATATATATACACACACACACACACACACACACACACACACACACACATATATATATATATAGAATGATCCTCATTTGGAAGAAATAAAGTTTTATAACTAAATCCACAGTTTAGAATTAAATAAATTCCAGTTTGGGCTGTACCATTTTCCAGTAATGTAACCTTTAGGATATTACTTTAACCTTTCTGAAATTCAGTTTCCTCACCTATAAAATGGGGTTAAGGAACTTCTAAATTTTTAGGCTTTTCAATGAGATCATTCATGTAAGGCTTTTATTTATCATTATTCTTATAAAACATATTTTGTCTCATGTTTTATGTTTCACATTATGTCTATAATATACATATATTAAATATGTTTATAAATAATTTTATAAAAATATGTTTATAATCAAACATTCATCAATATTTTTAAAGTGACAGCTTCTCAGTGGTGAGGTTGTGGTTATTCTGCATATTTTTGGAGTTTTCTTTAGTAATTTTTTTTTTTACAGGGACAGAGAGAGAGAGTAGGAGAGAGAGATAGGGACAGACAGACAGGAACGGAGAGAGATGAGAAGCATCAATCATTAGTTTTTCGTTGCCATTGCGACACCTTAGTTGCTCACTGATTGCTTTCTCATATGTGCCTTGACCGCGGGCCTTCAGCAGACCGAGCAACCCCTTGCCGGAGCCAGCGACCTTGGGTCCAAGCTGGCGAGCTTTTGCTCAAGCCAGATGGGCCCGCGCTCAAGCTGGCAACCTCGGGGTCTTGAACCTGGGTCTTCCGCATCCCAGTCCGATGCTCTATCCACTGCGCCACCACCTGGTCAGGCTTCTTTAGTAAATTAATGTAACTTATAATAAGAAAAAAATAAAATCGCATAGGTCAGGTTAGGGTAGAGATTGCAGTACTAATATCCGAACCCTGAAATTTCAGTGGTTTATTTCTTACTTCTCCAATGTCAGCATGAGTCTGGTGGCTTTCTGGGGAAGCATGAGCCAAGCAGTGATGAGAGTCTGTTTGCAGCATGAATTACACCTGCCTTCTTGCTCTCCATGGAAGGGAAGAGAGCTGGAGAGCGTTCAGGCTTTTTACTGCCTCTGCCTGGAGATGGTACACACCTCTTCTACTCCTAAACCACTGGCCAAACCACTCACATGGTTTTCTTCATCTTCAATGGGGTTGGAAAGTGTAAGGGAAGATGTAGATATGTGATAAGAATTAAATGTCTCTTCCAGAAAAAGTGGCAACTGAATGAAAACAAAATAAATAGATGTTATTAAATTCAGAAGTGTTATTTCATGTGTTCACATGGCAGTTCTGATTTCTCTAACCTTTCAAAGACTGTACAAGTTATAGCATTTCTTTAACTTTCTCCCTAGAGAGGCCTTGCATAAAAGTTATAACTGAAGGATGCTGAGTTACACTCGCACTCAGGAAACACTGTGAGGACTGGCCTTCCACTAACTTTTGGGATAACAATAAAAGCAGTGGTGGAATTCAGCCAGTTCACACTGGTTCAGCAGAACCAATACCGAATTTTTTGTTGAGTTAGGCAAACTGGTTGTTAAAATGGCACTTGTAATCAGGGTTCTCTCTAACATGGGCACCCAGGCAGGCGCCCAGTGTAGAAATCACAAATTTACATTCCTTACTCTTTTTTAACGTTCATCTGCAAAAGCACATTCTAAGTGCCCATAGTAATATTCATTCCATCCATAGGTGAAAAAAATTGCTTTTTGTTAGATTTTATTTAATATTTTTACTAATATTTTAAAACTTTTGTATAACATACTGGTAATTTAGTTTTGTATACCTCTTTTATTGTTCTTATTTAAGTGTTAAATGCATGGAATAATAAACTACCTTTTGATATATCATTTTTTTATACTTAAAATGGTCATTGTTCAATTATTTGAACCCTATCACTGACTAAAAGGCAAATCAATAAACACCTCTGGCCTCAGTATCCTTATTTGTAAAATAGTTTAGTTAAATACTATACTCTTTAAAGTCCTCTCCAGCTAAAATCATGCTGCCTTCTTAAATCAACATGTCCTAGTCAGCTGAAAGTTTTGTTATTACTGGTAACTTCAATTTATTTAAGCAATTCCTTCATTTCATTGGCAACATTAGTGTCACAAACCTAAATTAAATGTCATGTGATATTTATTTTTGGAGCTTTTTCATGGAATTCTTGGTAAAATAAAGACAAATAAATATATTCTCAGGATGAATTACAATTCCATGTCAGCTTAGCTCTCTTCCGCAAATCACGCCTCTTAGTACATATGTGCGGCAGGAGTGGGATGAAATTTATTTCACAGCTGACGTCTACAACTATTCTCCAAGATAAGTATGGTTACAGTTATTATAAATATAAACAGATGAGACATTCAAAGTAACAGAAAGTAATCAAATTGGGTTTGAACTCACTCAAGCTCCCAATCCAGGGTTTATGACATTTTTGTACATTTTGTAATGGAAGCAAACTTTTACCTTGCTTTGGCTAGACCTGAGAATTAAATTGAGCTAAGCCAGATGAACAGGAGAAGAGCATATGAATGTATGTAATGTTTTATTTGACACAGGAGACTTCATAAGGAATAAAGACCCAAAGGAAAAGAAAAACCATTTGCTTTTATATTAGTCTGAACAAAGAGGCAACTGTGGAAAAGTGACTAAACTAGGTGGAGAGGTGAAACAAAAGACAGAATGATTTTAATAAGGCCTATATGTATAGAATACTCCATCTGAACTTTTCCTCCTTGATGATAAGAACATTACCTTGCCTCTGGTAGAGGGAAGACATCTTTCATATAGAAATTTTATTTCCTGAATTTAAGAAAGTCAGAGAAATTTTCTTTTATATGCTGCTTTTTAAGTGCCTTTAACTCAAATAGTCAATATGCCAGAGCAGCGTGTTACAGGGTGGCATGTTCTGAACTCCTTTAGGGCCGAGTTGGAAGAGTAATACTGACACTACATTTTAATTAAAAGAGATTTGGATGCTCCCGTGAACCACTCTGGGAAAAGCTGGACTCTTTCACTCCAGATAGTCTCACTCAGAAGAACCTAAGAAAACCACAGTGTGGAAACAAGGGCAAAATGAAAATATAACAATGCCTGTACCTCAAGTTTATTTTATTTTTTAGCAAATGGGTTCATTAAAAAAGTGCAGGATTTTTCATATGCATATGTCTTCTGTCTACTCTCAAAAGTAACTACTGCTTAGCACCTAAAGACCCATTTGAAAGAATGAAATCATGTCGATTTTCCCAGGAGAACACAGTAAACTTGTACCAGGAGACAACTGAATTTTTACAGAAAAAAATCCCAAATATAGCTTTCAAATGTGAAATGACTTCCACTAAAATAATAGAGAAAATACGTCAAAACTAGAGAGGTATCATCCAAAGTAGTGTCGCTCATAAAACGATAAAAATGCAAAGCCATCTACTAATTAAGTAAAACTATCCTCCTCTGAGGGAAAGCAGATTGGAATATTGGCAAGACTCCTATGTCAAATGATTATAGTATGTCACATAATATAATTTGTAAGTGTTGAAAATTATGCTGCTAGATATTTCACTTTATATTCATATCATACAATAGCTTTTGGTATAAATAGGGCAAATACAGAAAAGAAGTACTTGGCAAACACTTTTTAAATACCACCAAAATCATACTATGGAAGAAGACTTCTTCTAAACTAGCAATGGTATTATGAGTCATGATGTAGATTATGAAATGTGCAGTAAAATCAGGACTGATGAAGCAGCTATGTGCTCATAAAGCAGGTGTTGTTCAATGAATAATAAAGGGCTGTGGTTGAATGTCAATCCTTACACTGCTTTAATCAACAATATATGCCTTCTGATATTAGGTTAGTACTGAACAATGGCAGAATTCAGGAGATGCTAAACCAGACTCATTTAGTACGTGCTTTTAGAGGCTGCAAAATAACAATGACAAAATTGGTGAATCCACACAAGCACTGAAGCAGCCAAGCAGAATGAACCACTCGAGAGCGTGTGAAATGAGTACAGGCATACCTTGTGGTACCGCCGTCCTTTATTGCACTTCTCAAATATTGCGAGTTCTTACCAATGGAAGGTTTGTGGCAACCCTGCATCAAGCAGGTCTATTGGCACCATTTTTTCCAAAGTATTTGCTTACTTTGGGTCACATTTTGGTAATTCTCTCAGCATTTGTAATTTCTTCTTATTATTATTATATTTTTCATGATGATCTGATCAGTGATCTTTGATGGTATAATTGTAATTGTTTGGGGGCTACCACAATCCTCGCCCATATAAGATGAGAAACTTAACTGATAAATGGTGTGTGTGTTCTGACCGCTCCACTAACTGGCCGTTCCTCCATGTCTCTCCCTCTCCTGGGGCCTCTCTAGTCTATGAGAAACAACAATATTGAAATTAGGCCAGTTAATGACTCTACGATGGCCGCAACGTGTTCCAGTGAAAGGAAGAGTCACACATCTCTCAGTTTAAATCAAAAGCTATAGAGATTGAATTTATGCTTAGGAAAGCATGTCCAAAGCTGACACAGGTAGAAAACTAGGCCGTTTGTACCAAACAGCAAAGTTTTGAATGCAAAGGAAGAGTTCCAAAGGGAAATTAAAAATGCTATTCCAGTGAACACACATATAAGAGAGCAAAAACCAAAACATCCTTATTGATGATATGGAAAAAGTTTTAGTGGTCTGGCTAGAAGTTCAGCCACAACATTCCCTTAAACCAAAACCTAATCCAGAGTAAAGCCTTAACTCTTTTTCATTCTATAAATGCTGAGAGAGGTGAGGAAGTTGCTGAGACAAGTTTGAAACTAGCAGAGGTTGGTTCATGAGATTAAACAAAAGCAGCAAGTGCAGATGTAGGAGCTGCAGCAAAGTGTCCAGATGATCTAAGATAATTTATGAATGTGGCTATACTGAACAACAGATTATCAGTGTAGATAAAACAAACTTACTTGTATTAGAAGGTGCCATTTAGGATTTCCATAGCGGGAGAGGAGAAGTCAGTGCCTGCACTACAATGTTTCAAAGGACAGGCTGACTCTCCCATAAGGGGCTAAAGAAGCTGGTTACTTTAATGCTCACTTACCACATTAAAACCTTAGGGCCCTGAAGAATTATGCTATATATTCTCTACCTGTGCCCTACAAACAAAACAGCAAAACCTGATGACAGCACATCTATTTACTGCAAGCCTACTGTTAAGAACTACTGCTCAGAAAAGAAAAAAAAAGTTTAAAAATATTACTCCTTGGAAATGCAATGACCACCCAAGAGTTCTGATGAAGATGTACAATGAGATTAATGTTGTTTTCGTATCTATTAACACAACACCTATTCTTCAGTCAATAAATCAAGGAGTAATTTTGATTTTCAAGTATTATTATCTAAGAAATACATCTCATAAGGATATAGCTACCATAGATAGTGATTCTTCTGATGGATCTGGACAAAGTAAATTGAAAGCTTTGTGAAAAGTAGTCATCATTCTAGATGTCATTAAGAACATTTGTGATTCATGGGAAGAGGTAAAAATATCAATCTTAACAGGAGTTTGAAAGAAATTGATTCCAACCCTCATGGATGACTTTGAGGGGGTTTAAGACTTTACTGCAGGAATAACTGCAGATGTAGTGAAAATAGTAAGAGAACCAGAAGTCAGAGTGGACCTTTAAAATGTGACTGAATTGTTCTAATTTCATGATAAAACTTTAATGGGTGAGAACTTGTGTCTCAGGAACAAGCAAAGAAAGTAGTTTCTTGAGTTGTACTCTACCACTGGTGGAGATGCTAGGAAGAGTACTGAAATGACAACAAAGGATTTCAAAAATTATCTAAAGTTTGTTGATAAAGTAGAGGTAGGATTTAGAGTGGGTTGGCTCCAATTTTGAAAGAAGTTCTGCAGTGGGTAAATGCAGTCAAACAGCATCGCGTGCTACAGAGAAATCCTTTGTGAAAGGAAGCCTCAGTTGAAGTGGTAAACTTCATTGTTGTCTTACTTTAAGAAATTGTCAGAGCTATTCCAACCTTCATCAGCCACTACCGTGGTCAGTCTCCATCAACACTGAGGCAAGACCCTCCACCAGCAAGAAGATTACCATTCACTGCAGGCTCAGATGATGCTTAGCATTTTTTAGCAGTAAAATACGTTTTAATTAAGATGTGTACATTGGATTTTCAGGCATGCTTCTACTGCACACTTAACTTTATATGCACTGGGAAACCAAAAAACTTATGTGACTTGCTTTATTTTAACATTTGCTTTATTGTGGTGGTCTAGAACTGAACCCCCAGTATCCACAAGGTGTTCCTGTAATTAATGATGAAAACATTTTTTTATGAACATGACCATTCAGGTAATTACCACATCCATAATTTCAGCTGGCCTGATCAAATTATATGCTTCAACAATAAAGCAGTATCTTAAATAGTTTCAATTCATAAGTTTAGGACTGAAATAGCAAAACTTTTAATTTCATATGTAATATAATATGGTTTGTTAAAAAGACTGAGCTGTGATGCAAATTCTTCAGTCATCTAGGGTTTCACTCTTGATATTAGTGATTTTTCTCATTAGTGAAAAAAATCAGTAACACTGGGGAACAAAATTTTTGTTGCATCCACAAAAACACTTGTTCTTACCTAATTCAAGTGTGCTGATCTCAAATCTGACATTAGTTTTTTTCTGTAAGTTACAGTTTTATTGCAATTCAAGATTTTAGGTTTTCATCTTATTGTAAATATTTTAACATTTAGTTTAACATAATAAAGTAGAATGTCTTTTGGGCATCATCTTTGTGAAAATATAATAATTTATATAATGAAGTAAATACACTAATACACTAAAATATAGGATCGCATCAGAATTTGTCTACAATTTTAAAATAAAACATATTAAAACATTTTAATCATAAAATTTGCGCAAAACATTTAAATTCTATTCAGGCAAAAATTAGCATTTGTAGCTCTTGCGTTTGTGTACTTGTTGAGGACAATCTCATTTGATGCTCCAGCAGTAGTCTGCTCAGCACTAACAGCTCCAAAATTTTCAGGAAACTTATCAAGGTGACTGTATAAGAAGTGAATCTTAACGCTCATGTTACATCCAATGTTGCAGAAAGCCAACAGCATCCTTTGAACCAGAAGTTCATAGTTTTCTGCTTTTTTGTTGCCAAGTTCTTTGTAACTACCACAAAAGACCACCATGCTGCTTTTTCCTTCTTATTCATCTTCCTGGCAAATTGTCACATATGAGGATTCAAATTTGAGGTCCATCGAACATACCTGCTTTTATCTTCTTGAAAGACAAAGCAGGAAAAGCAGAAATATGTTAAAAGCATTCACTTTCTCTATTTAAAGCCTGAACAAACTGCTTCATTAAGCCGAGTTTGATGTGAAGTGGGGGAAAAATGATCCTGTCTCGACTTTATCACCAGGTTCACTTTCTTCATCCTTAGAAGAAATACAACCATTGAAAACTGGAACCGGAAGTGTCTCAGAGTGTGGAATAGGTTGTATTGCTGAAGGAATATTAGGATATGCAATCATATGCCATTTTTTCTAGCCAATGCCCTTTGTATGGGCCAGACAGAAATAACAGTCACTGCTGTGGTCCTAAGGTTCATGCCAAACCATGGGAATATCAAAAGGCATTCCTTTGCATTTTCCTTTTGTCCAGACACAAAGCATTTTCTCACAATTATGACACACAATTTGAGCAGCCCAATTCTTGTCTTGATCGCCAAGGGGAACTTAAAAATAGGCAATATATGCATGTCTCACAAATGATGAAATATTGCACCTTTGTAACATCCACATATAGAACAAAAGGTGTCAGGACTATTCTTACATTTACGCCTACTCGAAGAAGCCATGATTCAATCTTAAAACAAAATACAAGGGTGTTTTTATCAGATAATAATTTTTACATTTAAAAACAACTACTATTATGTAAAATTGATGACTGTAAAACATAAATTGCCTTGTGGTTATGTTTAATCCAAGAGTCATTGCCCTTTCATTTTAATTTAAAAACCAATGTATGCCATTAACTGTAACATAAAAGAAATTAAAATTGCATAAAAACTAGAGCATGCATCCAATAATGGATTTCAGATTCGGAATCAGCGATGCAGAAATATATAGAAAAAGTTCTAAAACCTCATGCAACAAAAAATAAAAAAAATTGTTCCCCATTGTAATAATTTGGGACCGTATACAAACTACATCCGCATACAAATGGATATGTTTCTAAGTTGTCGATAACCAAGGAGGAAATTGAGGGTCCATATGCTGCTATTTCTCTAGTTAATAACATTCAAGCTTCCATTTTTTCAACTGTAGTATGAATGTTAACTTAGTATATTCAGTGAGAAATATATCCATCTTTTCAGGTTAATGTTTCATCTAAAAATATGTTGAATTGCCTTACTGAATTATGAATTACTTGCTGACATTCTCAATGACCTATAAAATTATAATTTCCCAATTTAAAAAACAACTGAATGGGATTCAAGCTCTACATCATCAAGCAGAAATAGACACATCAGTGAAAGTTTGCTGACAATTTTACCCCTCTTAAAAATTTATTATTTTTGAAAGACTTCATTTTATTGAATTGTAATAAACCCCAATTTTCCTTTTTGAACTTTATATAAAACTGGTAATCCCCACATATACTAAAAGCCCAAATGCTGAAGAAAAGAGACATGCAGTTAGTTTGGCTGAAGCACTGTCATGTCTCTGTACTCTTAAAAAAAAAAAGTGTTATTTTTAGCAGAATTGAGTTAAATGCTCTCCTAACTCATTACCCTGGTGACTAACTTTCCACATTTAATGTGTTTATTCACTTCCCCAAGCTAGTGATTACAAATTCTCTTAGACTCTTCCTGAAACTTCCATTCGCCTCCTGACAAGCCGAAGACAGTAATCAGAGCCTGATTGCTGTTTCCTCCTGGGGGAAAATGTGAACATGCTGCCCCGAGGAGCAGAGTCATTCCTTTGGAGAAGACTCTCAGGTTTGAAGAGAAAAGAGAAAGCAGAAGAATCTCTATTTCTAGGCTATGAAGTAATTCCTCCTGTTAATTAGTCCAAAGTAGGTTCAATTTAATCTGTTGAAGGTGTGTTGGTAAAAGGATCTATTTTAATGAAGAAGAAGAACACTTCCACAAAACACATCGCATTTGATTCAGTAAACAATCAGCTGCAAGAATCGTTTTTCAGTGTTTTGGTTTTTTTTCCAAATTAAATAATCCTCACATTACCTAACAACCCAAAACGTAATGCTGGACATCTTATTACTAACGATATTAATATCTCAAATGACCCCTCAGGCTGCTGCTGAAATAATGTTTTGGGGCTACAGCTTACATTTTTCTCCCCACAGAATAGTTAATTCAACTTTATCTCAATCAGTGCCATGGAAGTGCTCATGTCACATTCTCTTTTATTCTCATGGAAGTGCTCATGTCACATTCTCTTTTTATTCTCACCAAATGGGCCCAGGGATATTTTTACAACTGAGATGCATTTTCCATCCTGTGATGACTGTTGGAAAAACAAAGACACATACAGCATAGACACATCAAATAAGTAACAAAATTGGATCAAAATTTTTATGCTTTGAAAGAAAAAGTTTCCATTAGAACTGGACAATGAATTTAATTTCTAAATGTCAAATATATTCAACTTCCTTCCCTACCAGGAAAAGTACTTGTTTTATTACTCTAAAAAAGAAAAGATGAGGAGAGAGGCGAGAAGAGAGGGAAGGAGGTAGGGGAGGAGAAAGAGCAGGAGAGGAAGAAGGGAGGGAGGGAGGGAGGGAGGGAAGGAAAGAGGGGAAGAGGGAAGGAGGGAAGGAAAGAGGGAAGGAGGGAAGGAGGGGGGAGAAAGGAAAGAAGGATCTAAACTAAAAATTCATTTTTCTTTCAATAGTATTTTCTTCTAATAGTCAAAATGAGTTGAAATCTATTCTATTTAAAATGAGATTGCTTTTGCTCTTAACACTGATAGGTAGTTGTTTATTTGTTTGTTTTCCACCCCATCTCTGTGCAGGCACTGACTCAGAGCTACCTCCCGGATTCTGCTTGCTGTGCTCAGACAACAGGACCTACACAAATCCAAGGTTAGGCCAGCAGGCTGGACAGAGGCTAAACTCCAGCCAGCCACACAATGGGATTGCATTCCCGACTGCTTCATGAAACACCTAGTTCATCCTCTCTGGCCCCTCTCAGAGCTACATTCTCTTAGGTCAACAATTTGTTTCCTGGACTTTTATTTTCTATGTCTTACTTTCTCTCCTGTTGGCTTCCATGCATGATGACTTTCTTTCATTGCTTATGCTTTCCTAACACCACACTCAGAAGAAAATGACAACAGAGCCCACCCCCAACTTCCAGGGGTGCAAGATCTGACAGAGGACAAGGGAGCGCACCCTGGCCCCTGGGCTGGATCCAGCTGAGCTCTTAAAGCCTGTGCGGACTTCACAAGACAAAGGAATGCAAGTCTCCTGCTACTAGCAGGCATTGCTTCCCTCCAGCAATTTGGCAAGGAAAAGAAAAAAGAAAAAAAAGAAATAGATTCTTAAGAACCTTTGTGGGGAAAGAAAGTGAGGAAAGTATTTTGTATTTGTGTTATCCACACACTTCATGGCAATTGATTCAGCTTCATCCCTGAAAATGCTTTCAGTAGAGCAGACAACATGACGCTTTGGGCTTTTTCTTTGTTCAAGGTTAACATTTTACAAGTCTGATTTCCTCCCACTCACCCAGCTCAGCCACAGAGCTTTGGCATAAAAAGCATTCCAGAGCAAAATAAAATAAAATAAAATAAAGCTTCTATTGTCCGCTCCCAAGCTTGTCTTCTTGGCATTTTAAAGCAATATTCAACTCGGCTATAGATGTAATTTTCCATCAGTGATTCTGCCCCAGGGTAGAACGCCAAGTGAGCAGTGAAGGGGGGAGAGAAACCCGACTGGAATCACCTCTCTACTAATATCTGTCGTGGTTATGAGCGTCCCTTTCTCCTTATGCTGCGAGGACTTTTTATTTCCTCCTTCTGCAAACCTGACATGAAGCCAAAAACTCCCAGTGAGGAAATATTTTTATTTAACTGTGCAAAAGGTCAGACAAAAATGTAGTAAGGGCATTTTATTTTTCAACGCATATTAAGCTCGGTTTTGCTCCCCCACGGAGGCTCTTGAAAAGCAGTGGGAGTCAGGGCAGCACCTCAGTGCAGATTTCTGGCAGGCGCAGTTCAGGTTCCGCGGGGCTGCAATGACACAAGTGGTCAGGGGCGGAATTACACAGCTCAGCGACCGTAGCTTCCTGGCTGCTGGCTTCCACCTCCAGTGTCTTTCTTCTGCGTCTTGAAGTGGAAGGGGTCTGCAAAGTGGTGAATTGTAACTTGAGGAGCTACCTCTAACCTCAGCCCAATACGTGCTCTAGTAACAGTTCTACAATTTGCATCTGGGAAACAATGAAAATCAAAGAATACAGGAATGATGGGTGAAATAGCCAAGGAAAACAGTTGTTTTGTCTTTTTTGTCAGTTAAAAAAAAAAGAAATTTTTTAAAAGTCATTTTCTCTTTCCTATTGGAATAAGAAGAGAAAGAGGATATACCAAACCTTTTTGACAGGTTGATGTGGTGCTTTCCTCTGTTTTCCTGGCTTGCCTCTGAGGTATCTTGCTAAACAGCTTCTAAACATATTCTTACTTTCACAATCACAGCAAAAATCTACTTAGTGTTTACCAACCCAGACATATTACTGTGTCTTCCTTAAGTTTTACATTTATTAGGTGAAGGGGTCTTCCATTTAAAACCGGTCACTTTCTTTATTATGGGCAGTAGGGATTTGAATATATGATCCAGTGATTAAAACTGCCAAACCTGATCCAATCCAAAGAAAAGTCTCTAATCACTACTGAAGGAGAATGAGTCCTGGAAAGAAGTCCAATATTACAAGATGTTAACATACAAAAAGATTATGAAGTTATGTGACAACAAAGATCCATGTTAGAACTCCTGCAAAACAGTCTGTTTCCAATGCATTTTTTTTTTAAATTTTTTTACAGGGACAGAGAGAGAGTCAGAGAGAGGGATAGACGGGGACAGACAGACAGGAACAGGGAGAGATGAGAAGCATCAATCATTAGTTTTTCGTTGCCGTCGCAACACCTTAGTTGTTCATTGATTGCTTTCTCACATGTGCCTTGACCGCGGGCCTTCAGCAGACCGAGCAATCCCTTGCTGGAGCCAGCGACCTTGGGACCAAGCTGGTGAGCCTTTGCTCAAGCCAGATGGGCCCACACTCAAGCCGGCGAGCTGGGGGTCTCTAACCTGGGTCTTCCGCATCCCAGTCTGAAGCTCCATCCACTGCGCCACTGCCTGGTCAGGCCCAATGCATTTTTAAAGTAACACCTTCCTACATCCCTTTCCGGTACTTCAAGCCTGTCCACCCCTTTGGTCCTGGGGAGTGGAACAGACCACAGAGTCCAATTAAGACACATATCCTTATACTTATGTGGCCACTGAGGACTCAGGATGCATTTGTATAAGAATTCTGCTTCTGGAAATTACATACTCATAGAGAACATGGAATTTCCTATTAGTGCTTTGAGGCCACTGTTCCTTTCACATCACTCCCAGAGCTGCTTTGTGAAATCTTAGATAAAACTTTTAGATTAACAGCTACTGTGTATAGTATAGCTCTAAAGCAAAGAAGCATGGAAAGATTAGGATTTCTTTCTTATTTAGATCTTGCTATGAAGTCATTGGAGCCAGCTGAGTTCTTGGGGTGAAAAGTCAAAAAATAGTAGAGCAAGAAATGAAAGCACTTTAAATTGATGCCCCTTAATAAATTTCCCTAAACCTGCTTTTATCAGACATTAAAAGTGGAGGACATGCCTGACCAGGTGGTGGCGCAGTGGATAGAGCATCGGACTGGGACACGGGGGACCCAGGTATGTAAAACCCAATGTTGCCAGTTTGAGCGTGGGCTCATCTGTTTTGAGCAAGGCTTACCAGCCTGAGCCCAAGTTTGCTGGCTCGAGCAAGGGTTTACTCGGTCTGCTGAAGGCCGGCGGTCAAGGCACATATGAGAAAGCAATCAATGAACAATTAAGGTGCTGCAACAAAAAACTGATGCTTCTCATCTCTCTCCCCTCCTGTCTGTCTATCCCTATTTGTCCCTCTCTGTCTCTCTTTGTCTGTCACCAAAAAAAAAAAAAAAAAAAAAAAAAAATGAAGGATGTTTAGTAAGTTGTTTTCATTCTAGTGTTTGGAGCATGTTGAAATCTTTCCAATGACAGTTAATCAAACATGCTTAAAGTAAGCTGTCATAGTGTATACTTTAAAAAGAATAAAGCCTCCTGAAATTAAGTAAGTAATGTTTAACTATTACACATCACTTCTATTTTATCTTAAGAAACACTTTAAATTCACAACTCAATTTTGTCCCTAGGACAAAAACATGAAACACTTTCTTAATCTGTAAATGTTAAGTTTTGATTCTGCCTCTTCTAGAAGAAAATCTGTTCATTATTATTATTACTTTTATTAACTATAACAATATGTATTGAGAAATTACTGGTTTCTAAATTCTATTCTTGTAAGTAAATATAAAAAGGAAAAATGCATAAGAGAGACTAATCTTCCCTAGTTAAAATGGAATGCTGAAGTATGACAGATTACAGAGAAGGGCTTCTTGCCATGTTTCCCAGCATTCTGAATGAGAGAAACCTTTTATACAAACTTAATGTGTTTATTTATGCCTTTCAAAATTAAATTGTGAGAACTGATTCATGATTTTCAAAAACGAATATCAAAAATATTAAGACAAGTATATACATTGAAACACCAGGTTATTTATCTTTAACTTTTAACGTTGAATAAATGAATCCCCAGAAGTGATTTTAGTGTGTGTGATTTTTGATGTAGCACAAAAATTTTACCCAATCTTCTGCAGCAGACCACCAAGTTGCTTGACCAGCCTGAGTCTGTCTCAGTTGGCTAGAGATGGCCTGTCAAATTCATCAAATACTGATTGGAATAGATTACTGAGTTGATGGAGTACTGGGATTAGGCCCATCTTTCTGCAAGAGACTCTGTAATCATGATGAGAGGTTATTGTTGCCTGGGAGCTCAAGAGAGACAAACCACACTGCACGCAAGGATCAACTCGAGCTTTTTGTAACACAACAGACATTGAAAAGCAGTGCTAGTCACATCATGTGCCGCTAGGCCAGCAAACATCAGAAAGGGATGTTTAGCACTCACAAAAAATACAACTGCAATATTTTAATGAGAAATAATACATTTATTTGGAGAGTTTCCAAATAAACTTCACCTTCTCTTGAAACAATGCTTCTGTGCTTAATTGAAATGCAATGCTTTATTTCTGACTTTTAAACAGAGAGCATATCTGCTCAGATGATATTCTAATTTTATTATAAATATATAATCAATTATAAATATAATTATAAATAGAAGTATATTATAAATATATATATTTTTTCTAAAAAAGTGAATATACAAATTGGATTGGTATATTATAGAACTATTGCCTAAACATTGTGAACTTGGAGATGGAAAAGCTAATATACTTGGGATTGAAGAAAGATAAAAGCCAATAACAGAGCTTTTTATAAAACCAGCCTGATTGAGTGTTTTAACACAGAATGTATGATTCAGCTCCCTTTAAAGAATATATTGCTCAAATAAATTGTACTAGCACTAAAATGCATGACATGAGGGTTAAGAATACATTTTCACTCAACTATTATTAATGTGTTGTTTTTCTTTCTGACCTCAAGAGAGTTGACTACATATCTGTTTTCTTTTAGTTCACAAATGAAACAGGACTACTTGTTTAAAAAAGCTAGTAAGGTCAGTTGTACTGCAAGGCCTGTGTACCCTAACTGAAAGAACATGTAAGACATGTCTGTAGAGATCCAAGCTCTGAAGTATAAAGGTAATTACTAGTAAAATCTTTTTGTGGAATGTATTCTGATGACAGAAAAGCCAAAATGTTATTTTCCATATTGTCAGAACGAAGACACACTCTAACAGAAACAGAAAACAGAAAAGGGATTCTGCTAAGCATAGGACGATCACAACTGTATTTACTGTTACCATGAGAATCCTAATCTTTCTAGGCACTCAAAAAATGCCCCCTTTTCTTGTACAGTAGAAATTTGAACATTATTAAAATGAATAAATTTGGCCTGCAACTGTTAAGTTTAAACATCTGATATCAAAGATAATGTGAAATATAATAAAACATCACCTAGTTTGGAGTCTGTTAGATATACTTCAGGAGATGTGTGTGTGTGTGTGTGTGTGTGTGTGTGTGTGTGTATAAGTGTGTTTTTAAAGTTATTCTTCCTGAAGATTTTTGAGGTAGCCATTACTATCTTTACTTCATAAATCAGGAAAAAAAAGGCTCAGAACACTTGTCCACAACCCTAGAACTGGTACAGAAGAGCTAAAATTCGGTCTCATTGAATTTAATTGAATGAAAAGAGCCAGATTAGAAAAGTTAGAATGTTTTCTGTCTTTACACTTAGAGCCATTGTTTTACCTGTGACTAGGTGTGATGTTCAATAGGCATTGGGAAAAAAAAGAGAGAGAGAGAGAGAGAGAGTAAAATTACACCTGCTTATTGCTCTATTCCCGCCTTCCTTTGTTCACATCATACTATGATTGACTTCATGTCAATTACCCCCTTAAAATCTAAAATTAAAATGTTCTCTTCAAAATCACTGGGGTTGTGTTGTCTTCATTTTTCTATCCCAGGACCTAATAAAATTCCTGGCTTACAGAAAAGATAGTTATATAAATAAATAAACACTTTGTTGCATCAAAATATAATTGATTAATCTTAGAAGATAAAAAAGAAGGCCTTAGACAAAAATCCAATCCAGAATTATTTCTAGAAATATAAATAAGAAGTTAACCACAGAGCACTGAGCACAGTGCTTGTTAGCTTGCCAGGCTTATCAATCTCTGTTGTCACTGGGTTTATCTCATCTCTACTCGGATTCAGTATCTACATACAACAAGCGTTGTTCAGATCACTAAATTTTGTTTTCTGAGATTATATCTGAGGTATTTAACAAATAACAATCACTTTGAGGTCCTTCGTGGATTCAAGAATTCACTTATTTACTCAACTTGCACACACACACTTACTGAACAAGTTGCTGGGTAACAAGTGCTAAGAATACAAGTATAAATAAAATATGGTTCTTACTAATAATAAGTCACAGTTTAACCATTGGAAAAATCTGCCACAGACCATAATACAATGATGTAAGTGCTACAGAAGTGAGTTCCAGGTGCTAAAGAACAGAAAATGGAATGATCAGAGAAGATGTATGAACTGAGTCTTGTTTGAAGATTGTGATTTTGCAAAAAGAAAGAGGAGAGGAGAACACTCCAGGAAAAGAACTGATGACATTTAGTTATCCTGACATAGGTGAGCATAGAAGGCTGACTGATGTGCAGCTACATCCTAACATGGGTGCACAAAACTGTCTGAAATTTGTATAAACTAGTACAGGTCATTCTCCTGTATTTGAGGTCCATCTGCTCCATCTGCTCCTTGCATTGCTTTCTTCTACATTTCAGAACTTTATCTTAGGCCAGTGCCTGACTGTCTTTGTCAACTCCCATCACTGATATCTCTGTGATTCTACTATGCCAGAGTCTCCTTGACTGTGAACAAAAATTGACCCATTACCTTGCAAGCCAGAAATTTGTATAGCACTCTGCTGGATAATGTCTTTGCTCAACAATGTGTAACCGACAGCAGATCTCAGTTGGCCTTAGACAAATCACATCCCTTTCTGGACCTTGGTTTTATTACCTTAAAAATTATATGTCAACTCTTTGCTCAAATGTCACCTTTTTGATGAGACATATCCTGAACACTGTAGTCAGTAAGGCAAACAGCCCTTGCTCCGTACCTCTGACACACACAATCCCAATTCCCTTTACCTTACTCTATTTTTTAAAGATCTCCTCTTAGCACTTAATTTCTCCTAATGCAAACTACTCAATATTATTTTTGTGTAGTAAAGAATTTATCCTTGAGCTAAGAGAGATCTCGCCTTTGCCCTTATCTCCTGGGAGATGAACTTTTGCAGTATTCTGCCTAATAATAGCATCTGTTCACCCAGGGGCTCTCACCCATGCCATGTAGTCTAACAATGTGGTTTATGGTGGTGACTCTGAGTGACACTGTACCAGCTCAACCTCCATAGAGGCTGGAGACTGAGGTGAGCTATGTGGGCTGCTGCTGACCATGTCTACATAGTGAGAATCCGAACACCAAGTTTCAAATGAGCTCCTTCAGTTGGCAATACTCTGTGGTTATTATTAGAGACCATGGCTGGGAGGAGTTCGCTGTGTGCAAGACTACACTGGAGGAAGACAACCAGAAGTTGCGTCCTGGACTCTGCCCCATGCTTCTGTTCCCTTTGCTGATTTCAATTTGTATCCTTCCACTGTAGTGAATCATAACCATGAGCAAAACAGTTTTCAGTGACTTCTGTGAGTCTCAGTGAATTAACAAATCTGAACATGTCTTGAGTCCCCCAAACTTGTGGTTGGTGTCAGAGATGAGGGTGGTCCTATGGACAGCTCTCTACCTTTGCAGTTCTGTTCACGTTTTATTATCAGTGCCTTCACTAGAATGCAGGCTCCATGAGGGCAGGGGTCTTTGTATGTTTTGTCCACTAATTCATCTCTAAGTAGTAGAACAGTGCTTGTAGAGAGTAGTTGCTCTATGAATATTGTGGAATGACTGAATTGAATGCATTCTACTGGCTGACTTCTGCTTTTTTTTCCCCCTAAATTAAATGACAGAATTTCATGATTGGCCACATTACATCAGCTAGTTTTCCATTTAAAGGTATTTAAAATAGAGAAACACAAAATGGATATGAGGCTTTTTAAAATATTTTTGGAAAATGGAGGGGGAGATTTTAAAGAGGGATTCTGACTCTTGCAATATTTATAGAAGCTACACAAAAGCAGTGGGGGCCAGCAGAAGGCTTACTGCTCCTCTCATCTTTGTCTGACTTGCTGATATGGAAATCTTTCTTCCCATCCAAATCATAACGAATGAACATAAATACATATATAGTTGCCAATGGTTAGAAAGACCTGCAGAAAGAGCTTAGAGAAAGTAAGCAGAGAGAGGCATGATCATGACACTCTGTCACCTAAACAAATGTTACTACTCAGAAAGTTCACTTAGAAGTTTTCCCAAGGAAGGTGGATGCTTTGGGCCTTCTGATAGTTTTATATTGTCTTTCTTTGTGCAGAGATTTAGCTAAGCATCTCTATAAAATTTCTAAAGAAAAAATATGAACTTAAAAGTCCAAATCAAAGATAAATCTATTCATTTGTCTTGGTCTATTGATTTTGTATGTTCCTAGAAAGGAGTTTTTTTGTTGTTGTCGTTCTGTTTTGTTTTTTGCTATTATATTACATCAATAATGTAAAGGCTGAAGAGAGCACCAGGATGCTTACAGGTCAATTCCACTACATATAAATTACTCTGCCTAATAAAATGTCACAACATGTGTGCTTGAATGTGACCCCTGACATCACCACTGCTGAGTCAGTTCATCTGTCTTCAGTTACATTTAAAACAATTTCCAAACATCTATGCTTTAAATAATGCTAATCAGTTATTTAGATAACCTATGGAAATAGAAGCATCCTAATTTGGCTATCAGAGCTATGTACAAGATGATTATGACCTAGTATAAAAATGCTGCATTAATTTCTTTGATAATAAGACAAATTTACCTTATCACAGGTGCTAAAATAATGAAAACATACACTTTTTTAAAAAAAATCAACCTAATACCTCACTCTTATTCAATAAAATTTATTTTGTTTTCACCTTCTAATATTCCTTCTAATTCTGTACCCTCTATTCAATTCCCATTGCCACTGCTTTTTTTGTTTGTTTGTTTCTGGAAATCTTTGATTCATGTATGGCTCCATTATTGGCAAGAAATGACACTATTGTGATGCAGATAGTCTGAGCTTGGCTCCTTTGATGCAGATATTTTGGCAGTTGGGAAGTTTTACTGTTACCACTCAGATATGGAAGTTTGGACATGAAGTATTTTGGGTCTTCTCAGTAAGCACAATTAGCCAACAAGTGGAAATCAACTCCCATCTAGAGATGCAATGGCTAGGAACGTAGACAGAACGCAGCGCTCTGGCAGAGATGCAGCCTATCCAATCACAACAAACCACTGAAATGACGGGCTCTCCTGATACTCCTGAGCCCAATTGGAAGGCAACAAGGCAGGAAGTGGTCAATGAACCAGAAAATGAAGAAAGGACGTGTTGAAACAGTTGACAGGAAAATCTGCCATTTCCTCCACATCCTGAGATCTGCAACCCATTTTAGCTGGTAATAAACCCAATGAGGCTTTGGAGATGAGCTAGGGACATGGATTGCTTGTCCCTGATGGGGACAAGTTTTAACAATGCAGGTAAAAATAAAAATGTTTCTCTCCAAAAGAGTTCTTGTTGGAAGTAAAGATATTCCAGAGGGTAGAATGCAAAATATACAGACAGGAAAGGCTCCCTGGTTCATGCTACCTCTGGTATATTAGAAGCAGCCTTTCACTAAAGCTCACAGCTTGTGAGTATATTACAGTAAAAATCCTAACCGTGTTTAAAGATTGTTCTCTACTGTCCTTAACAAGAATATGGGACAAGAGTGAAAAGACTACAATGACTTATTTTTAATGAGAGATTTACATTAAATGGGAGTGTCTTCTAGAAATACAACATGGTGTTTTTATCTAAGAACATGAAGGCTATTCTCCTTACCCATAGGAGGGAGGGAGCATTTCTGAGCACTCCTGAGTCAATAGCAGCAGCAGCCCCCCAAAACCTAATGATGCTAAAGCAGAGTGGTGGCCATCCAAAAGCAGCTACAAAGGACATATGAGATATAAAACAGAAAGTTTGCCAAGGTCACTGTCATGTCATAATGGAGTCTGGTTGTCTCCGGTCCATTTTATTTCATCCATTACATTTCTACTCTAAATGCTTTCTGCTTCCTTGATTACTACCTAGAAAATGAAGCACAGATCCTATCTGTACTTGAATCACCAATTCTGTGTTTCCCACTGCCAAGATGGAGCCTGAGTAAATTTATGAATACATAGCTTCCTTTTTCAAGAACCTTGTGTCCCAATGCATTGCTGATTCTACCTCCAATTTTCCACGTCCCCATAGTCCAACGAATCTATTTTAATTAAAGGGGAAGGAAACCTTGCTCTGAGTTGCCACATGTTTCATAGCTTTGAGTTCCCTTGGGTCCTATGATTTTGAAACCTAAACACTTACTCTCTTTTTTGTTGTAACAATATTTTCCTACGGGGTATATGTGGCAAGTTCTGGCTCCTGAACAAATGGGAAATAGGTCAGTTTTAAAGGAGATACAAAAGGAAAAACCACCACTTACTATTTCAAAAGTGTTATCTCAATACAATATCTCATTTTATTGTTGAATGAAAATTAAAGCACCCCTCTACTGTTATAATAAAACTGGAGAGAACTCAGCTGCCAATGAAAACAAAGATTATGCTCAGGTTAGAGAGACAGAGAGCTACACCTCATCACACACCAAATTTTGTTATCATTCTTCATTCACTCATTTAACAAACACTTATTAAGCACCTGAGTGACTATTCTCTTATCAGATTATAGGCTCTGGAGAGACAGCAATGTTTAATATAGACAAAATAATCCCTGCCCTAATCAAGCTTACATTATTGTGGTAAGAGATAAAAATTAAACAATATAAGTAAAATAATGCTAAATATTAGGTAGAAACAAAGCAGGGAAGGGAAATAAAAGATTTAGAAGTATTAGAGTCTTAAACAGGAAGACAGATAAAGGCTCAAGTTGAAATAAAAATGTTTAAACAAAGACATGAAAGAAGTGAGAGAGAAATTCATGTGGAATATATCTATAACAGTAAAATAATTATAACAGTAAAATAATTATTGGCCATAATTATTGATCATTTGTTACTCAATTATGCGTTGTGCAAAATTTTAACGTTTACCTTATTTACTCTTGATAATATCTTTATGACTCAAATACTATTATTAATTCCATTTAAAGATGAGAAAAAGTTGGCCCTGGCCAGATGGCTTAGCGGAAAGAGTGGCATGTGGATGTCCTGGGTATAATCCCCAGTCAGGGCACACAAGAGGAGCAACCATCTGCTTCTCTCCCCATCCATCTTCCCCTTCTCTTTCTCTTCCCCTCTCATAGCCAGTGGCATGGAGGATAGCTTGGTTGGTCTGAGAATCACCAGCCTCAGGCACTGAAGATAGCTTGGTTGGTCTGAGCATCAACCCAGACGGGGGTTGCCAGGTGGGTCCCAATTGGGGCATATGTGGGAGTCTGTCTCCCCTCCTCTCACTTAAAAGAAAAAACTGGACAGAGTTGAGAATTTCTTATTTCACATAGCTAGCTCATGGTAGAGCTTAAATTTGAACACAGTACTTACTATCATCTGATATAAAGTCTCTGAACTTGACTGAAATTCTGTGCATGTAAATAGTAGTTGTGTCCCACAGAATCCAAAAAGTTATTCAGCTAATTCCTAGAAAAATCCCTATATCAGTCTCTAATTTTCTTAAATTCAGATTATGGTATTAAATATTCTGTTGGTTCACTTCTCAATTTATACAATGTTTACCTAAAATCAGCTTCCTCAAAGTTTTTTTATTTTGGTCTTCTTTTGTTCTTATTCTTAACTTGCCATGGCAAAGGCCTTGGCTTGACCTGCTACCACCTCCTGTTTTGAGGACCGGGGAGCTCCATGACACTCTTGTAATGAATGACAAGAAAACTGTGTGCCCACCAGGGTATCAACTCTAGGGTGGTTGACATTTCATGTGGTTTTAAATTCTAGAAGTTTCCAATACTCTAAATTGGGCAAAAGAGGGGAATCCAACTCAAACTGTAAAAGAAAAATCAATAGATTACAATTAAAGCAATCTTATTTACAATTGCATAAAGAATCACAAATTCATGCTAAAGTGCTCAGAGAGTTGACCTGGGCACAAATATGTGGGAACATAAAGGGTAAAGAAATTCACAAATTTACAAATGCTGGAGTGTAGCAGAATGTGCCCCTCCAAAATATGCCACTTCGATATATTGATTATTCTGAGCTGTAGGCATTTGAAAAACAACAAAGGCAAGGAGATGCTTTCTCCGATCTCCCCTTAATTTTGAAAGACAAATCTTCCAAAAGAAACTTCGTTGTCATAAATCTTCTACCTCTGGCGTTTCACCAACCAGGGAAGACTGACTCTCATCACAGGGGATGAGGCTAGAAGTTACATCACACCCAGACAAACTTTGACACAAACTATTGGGCGAACCATCTATTCTTCTAAGGGGCCTTCATCTTTCATAAAAAACCATTTACTCTCCCCTGAGGGGCCTATGTGCTCTGTCCCTTTTTCCACTTAGGGTGGTATTCAATCCTGTATTATAAAACCACTACTTTGAGAAATTCATTTTTCCCTGGGTTTCTCCCATGTGTACATTAGGCATACATGCTGCTAAACATCTGCTTTGCTCTTAATCTTTTATTACAAGGGACTCAGATAAAAAACTCACATGGATAAAGGGAAAATTGTTATTTCCTTTCCCATAGGAAGTCTAAATTATATGCCGTATTTCCCCATGAATAAGATGCTCCCATGTATAAGATGCACCTTAATTTGGGGGCCCAAATTTGAAAAAAAAAATGTATAAGTTATTGAACTCAAGTTTTATTCATCATAAAATTCATACAACTAATCACTGTCAAAACTCCAATCCATTATCTTGTCCATCTGTGCCCGATGACAAACCACTGCCTTCATAATGAGCACAAAAACAAGAACGAAAAAGCGAAAAATGCAAGTAAAAAAAAAAAACTACAATCACTGTATAAGAGACACTGAGTTTTTAGACTCCAAATTATTCGGAAAAGGATGCGTCTTATATGTGAGGAAATATGGTAGTTCACCTTAAAAAAATTTTTTTAAGGGAAAGGCTTCAGCTTTATCCAAAATATATTCTTGTGCCAGAGGAATATTAGAAAAACAAATGAAGAAAAAGTGTAGTGGCCCTGGTGCATTAGTTCAACTACAATTTAAATAGATACACTTTAATTAGAATTTATCATCAGTGGAATCTCCCTTGTAATTTCTTATTTGCATAAAAGCCTTATAGTGATAATTATTATACTATTTTGCTGGTAAGAATTTTTTTTATCCTTTAACATTTCTGACTTTTAAATACATTCTGGGACTCGTATCTACCTATTCCTTCCACCTGAGCATCTAGCTGTCTTATCCACAAAGGGTATTCAAGCTACTGCCTTCACCAAAAAGTTTCATAAGTTTTACTACATTTCACAGTTTACTTCTAAGCAACCCTTCACAGAGAAGGTACATACATCACCAGCCTTTTCTAAGTCCCCAATGCTTTTGCGGAATCAGCTCATCAACACTTTAAGTCATTTTGCCTGCCTTCTCAGGTCATGACTGCCATCATTTTTTTGTCTGGGCTTGGCAGACCTCTTGGAGTTGAGCACAATTTTCTGAATCAGGCTGAAGATTTTTTTTTTTTTTACTAACAACCCACACAGAGATGACAAAGCAAGTAACATCAATACTTTTAAAAACAGAAGTTTTAAGTACAGCCTTTTATAATTATTTATTTTTCCATAGTGGAACACATCCTGTCAACAACCAAATACATTTCTTGGGAGTTACAAGAGCAGTTTTAGCCCAAAACACTTTCAGTAATAATTGTCAATTTTCTAAATGCAATTCTATTGTTCTGTAGATAAGCAAGGCTTACTGTAAAAATACAATCTTTGAGGTCATCAGATACAATTGTTTCTTGAGTCCTTGTGACTAGTGGCTTCCCAATATGTTTTAATGTAGAGCATAGCAGGCACTTTCCACCATATCAGTGTTTCTTTTCTTTTTCTTAAATTGATTTTGAGAAAGAAAGAAATAGAGGAAAAAAAGAGGGAAAGAGGAATGGAGGAAAGAGAGAAGCATCAACTCATAGTTCTTTGATTGCTTCTCTTATGTGCCTTGACCAGGGGAGGTCAAGTTGAGTCAGTGACCACTTGCTCAAGCCAGCATCCTTGGGCATAGGCCAGCGGCTTTGGGATCAACCTGGTGAGCCCATGCTTGAGCCAGTGGCCTCAAGCCTTCACACTTGGACCTCAGCATCCCAGGTCAACACTTTTTCCACAGTGCCACCCCTGGTCAGGCTCATCATATCAATCTTTCTGAGAAAATAAATTCACTAATTCCATCTTGGCTTCCTTTCTGCTGACTTTATACAAGTTGCTTTTCCTTCTCAACTGCCACAGTGCTGCTCAGAGACCCAAGGAGGAACAAACATATTTTAAAATAATTCCAGATACCCTGGCCACCGTAACAACTGTATTTGAAGAAAATAACATTTAAAATCCTCTCCTAGAGTTGTGGCACTTATGTTACAACACGATTTTCTTTTTCTTTTCTCAGACTCACTTTAAAATGTTATCCTTTTCAAATTTGATTTATGTAGCTGCTGGATGAAGGAGCCCTTTTCAATAATTGCCAAGATAACAAAATGGGAATCCAAGTGTCAAATTCCCTAACAGTATTTTGTAGGTAGCCTTAAATACTTCTTAATGCCTGCGAGAAATCAAATATTGGTAATCTGTCTCTGTCCATTTTTCTCTTCCCAGATAGCTAATGACATGCATTATACTTCCCTGACTGTGTGTACCTTTCATTTCACGCAAAGCCTTTAATCCTTCTCTTTTTAGATAAAATGCCATCACCATAGTGTAGTAGGTTAAGATTGATTGACAAGTGCATATAATTATGACTTCAATAGTGGAGTGTGTTTTACAGTTGAAAAAACGCACAACCTTGACAATAAAGAAGTTATGCCCTTTCTCTGGGATAAAAGGATCATATCAAATTGGTTCATTTCTTTGCTAGAACGAAATAAAAGATTTCCTGTAACAAAGGATACCACCCATAAGGCTGCTGGAGGATGTCTTTCTTCACTAGATAATGCTTTGCCAATATGAAAATCAAAAGAGATAAAAGTGGAATTTTAGGAGTTTGTCCCTTTTACTTCATTTCCCTGCGTAGTTCACACATAGTCGGGAACAAAAAGAGACAGTAGCAGAAAACCGTAACATTCAAAAATCTAAATTTATAAAATGTCTAAAAAGATGAAGTTTGTAAATTAAAACCAAGGGTTATACTTGGTTAAATAAGCTCCCCTTATTTACTTCTGGCATCAGACACATAACAAATTCCTGTTTTAGTCTTTAGTTTCAGTATTCTGTTTTAATCTATTAAATGCAAAAAAAAAAAAAAACCTATTGATTTAGGATTTTGTGTTAAATGGGATTAAATATACCAATTGGGTACCTTAGATCTGGGTAGTCAGTAAGAAAAGAAAAAATTCAGCCATCCATTGGGAGTTACGGTAACTGTGCGCAAATTCGCAGGATGTACCATAGTCACTCATGCACTTACTAAAGCATTCTTTTCAGCCATATTGTGCCCTAAGAATTCTTTAGTGACTTGTGTTGTCTTCTATATCACAAGGGAAAAGGGCATATAGTACAGAGGAGGGAATCAATAAAAATATTTTGTAACCTTCAATACTTTAGTCTTAATTATCAAAATCCTTTGTGGTCCTGGAAGGTGGCTCAGTGGACAGAGCATCAGCCCACCATAGGGACATCCCTGGTTCAATGCCTGGTCAGGGCACCCAGGAAGAGTGATAACCTGCTTTTTTTCCCTTTCACAGCCAGTGGCTCACTTGATTTAAGCATGGCCCCAGGTGCTGAGGACAGCTCTGTTGGAGCGTATCAGCCTCAGGCACTAAAAATATCACAGTACTCTAGCATCGTCCCCTGATTGGCTTGCTGGGTGGATCCCATTTGAGGCACATGCAGGAGTCTGCCCCTCACAAAAATAAAATAAAATAATAAAAAAGAAAAAAGAAAGGAAAAAATTCTTAGCTATCATTTCAAATATATCAAAGAACAGTATTCAGAAGCAAGTGAACACTATTCAGGTTAATCTGAGAGAAGCAGGAGAATGGCCCAGAATCCCAGACATTTGTCCAATAAGATCGACTTGGTAAAATCTCTCAAAAGGTGGCAGAGGGGAACTGGAGATAAAAGGAAGTCAGAGGAATGGAACAACTGCATGGAGAGACAACTAGAGTGGTAGAGAAAGGAGGTACTGAAAGAGAAAATAAATGCTAAATCCAGCTGTAAGAATTGTGTTAGCCATAAAGCCATGGGAGGAAAGAAAATTTGGCATTGTTAGCTTTTTTTTAATTGGCTTCTGTGGGTTATGGTGAAGAATACAATGACACTAGCACTGTTTCACACTATTGCCTTGATTCAGACTGACTCAGCAATTTTACCCACCATGGTTTTGTAACTCAGTGCAAATGTCAACATACTGAAAAAGACAAACAATGCTTTAGTATCACTATTAAAAGAAAAAGTCTGATATTTCAGATTCCTTTGAAGGGTCTCTCAAGGACTCCCAGAAGTCTGGGGACCTCACTTTGAGATATTCTGTATTTGCTTCATTTTATGAACCATATAATAATCTCCTTTTCAATCTTTATTCAAAGGTGAGATTTCTCACCCTCCCCCCAACTATGGCCTACCACTGGGGTGAAAATGGCAGGGACAAGAGGCTCTGGTGTTCTCTTCTTTCTAGTTCACTATGTATCCCAGAGGATAGTAATTGTTCCTGATGATGCCCCCAGTGCTAGAATGATGCTTCAGTGCTTTCTGGGTCTGTCATTGGTTTAAAGTTTGCATGGATGACTTAAAGGATTCTTTGGAGAACCCACTCTTCATAGCCAAAGATTGTTCACCTGAATTCCCTTGATGAACTGTACATGTCTTGCTTCTTGCAGGCCACGTCTTCCTTCTATAATCTCTAAGATTCTAGTTAGCTTCAGCCTGTCTCTGGCCAGGCTCCTTTTTTTAAAAATTTTAATGGGGTGACATTAATAAATCAGGGTACATATGTTCAAAAAAACATCTCCAGGTTATCTTATCATTCAATTATGTTGCATACCCATCACCCAAAGTCAAATTGTCCTCTATTACCTTCTATCTGGTTTTCTTTGTGACCCTCCCCGCCCCCCTCTCCCTACCTCTCCTCCCCCCCCACAACCACCACACTCTTGTCCATGTCTCTTAGTCTCTTTTTTATGTTCCACCTATGTACGAAATCATGCAGTTTTTAGTTTTTTCTGATTTACTTATTTCACATCATATAATGTTATCAAGATCCATTCATTTTGTTGTAAATGATCCGATGTAATCATTTATGGCTGAGTAGTAGTCCATGGTATATATGTACCACTATTCTTTATCCAGTCATCTATTGAAGGGCTTTTGGTTGTTTACATGTCTTGGCCACTGTGAACAATGTTGTAATGAACAAGGGGCTGCATGTGTCTTTACTTACCAATGTTTTTGAGTTTTGGGGGTATATACCCAGTAGAGGAATTGCTGGGTCATATGGTAGTCCTATTTTTAGTTTTCTGAGGAACCACCATATTTTCTTCCATAATGGTTGTACTACTTTACATTCCCACCAACAGTGGATGAGGGTTCCTTTTTCTCCACAGCCTCTCCAACACTTGTTATTGCCTGTCTTGTTGATAATAGCTAATCTAACAGGTGTGGGTGGTATCTCATTGTAGTTTTGATTTGCATTTCTCTAATAGCTAATGAAGATGAGCATCTTTTCATATATCTGTTGGCCATTTGCATTTCTTCCTGGGAGAAGTGTCTGTTCATGTCCTCTTCCCATTTTTTTATTGGATTGTTTGTTTGTTGTTGTTGAGTTTTGAGAGTTCTTTGTATATTTTGGATATTAGTCCCTTATCTGAGTTGTTGTTTGAAAATATTTCCCATTTAGTTGGTTGTCTATTTATTTTGTTGACAGTTTCTCTTGCTGTGCAAAAGCTTCTTAGTCTGATGTAGTCCCATTCATTTATCTTTGCCTTTACTTTCCTTGCCTTTGGAGTCAAATTGATAAAGTGCTCTTTGTAACCAAGGTCCATGAATTTAGTACCTATGTTTCCTTCTATGTACTTTATGGCTTCAGGTCTTATATTTAGGTCTTTGATCCATTTTCAATTAATTTTAATACAAGGAGACAAACTGTAGTTGAGTTTCATTCTTTTGCATGTGGCTTTCCAGTTTTTCCAGCACCATTTGTTGAAGAGGCTTTCTTTTCTCCATTGTGTGTTGTTGGCCCCTTTATCAAAAATTATTTGACCATATATATGTGGTTTTATTTCTGGACTTTCTATTCTGTTCCATTGGTCTGTGTCTATTATTTTTGATTGTCGTGGCTCTATAATTTGAAGTCAAGTATTGTAATGCCCCCAGCTTCATTCTTTTTCCTTAGGATTGCTTTGGCTATTCGGGGTTTTTTATAGTTCCATATAAATCTGATGATTTTTTGTTCCATTTCTTTAAAAAATGTCATTGGAATTTTGATGGGAATTGCATTAAACTTGTATATTGGTTTGGGTAATATGGTCATTTTGATTATATTTATTCTTCCTATCCAAGAACAAGGGATATTTTTCCATTTCATTGTATCTTTTTCTATCTCCCTTAACAATGCTTTGTAGTTTTCATTATATAGGTCCTTTACATTCTTTGTTATTTTTATTCAAAGGTATATTTTGTTGTTGTTGTTGCAACCATGATGGGGATTATTTTTTTGAGTTCATTTTCTAAAGTTTTGTTGTTGGCATATAGAAATGCTATGGACTTTTGTATAATAATTTTGTATCCTGCAACCTTACTGTATTGGTTTATTGTTTCTAGTAATCTTTTTGTGGAGTCTTTGGGGTTTTCAATGTACAGGATCATATCATCTACAAAAAGTGAAATCTTTACTTCTTCTTTTCCAATATGGATGCCTTTAATTTGTCTTGTCTGATTGCTCTGGCTAGAACTTCTAGCACCACGTTAAATAAGAGTGGAGAGAGTGGACATCCCTGTCTTGTTCCTGATTTAAGGGGGAAAGTCCTCAGTTTTATGCCATTTAATATGATGTTAGCTGACGGTTTATCATAAATGGCCTTTATTATATTGAGATATTTTCCTTCTATACCCATTTTTTTGAGTGTTTTAAACATAAAATTGTGTTATATTTTATCAAATGCCTTTTCTGCATCTATTAATAAAACCATGTAGTTTTTGTTCTTTGTTTTGTTGATATGGTGTATTACATTAACCGTTTTACGTATGTTGAACCATCCTTGAGATTCTGGGATAAATCCCACTTGATCATGGTGTATTATATTTTTAATATGTTGTTGTATTCGATTTGCTAGTATTTTGTTTAGTATTTTAGCATCTGTATTCATTAGATATTGGTCTGTAGTTTTCTTTTTTCTTTTTTTGTGCCGTCCTTGCCAGGTTTCGGTATGAGGGTTATGTTGGCCTCATAATATGTGTTTGGAAGTATTGCTTCTTCTTCAATTTTTTGGAAGACTTTGAGTAGAATAGAAACAAAATCTTCTTTGAATGTTTGATAGAATTCACTAGTATAGCCATCTGGGCTTGGTCTTTTATTTTGGGGGGAGGTTTTTAAGTTTTTTTTATTTCCTCCCTGCTTATTGGTCTGTTTAGGCTTTCTGCTTCTTCATGACTCAGTCTAGGAAGGTTGTATTGTTCTAGAAATCAATCCATTTCTTCTAGATTGTTGAATTTGGTGGCATATAGTTTTTCATAGTATTCTACAATAATTCTTTGTATATCTATGATATCTGTAGCGATTTCTCCTCTTTCATTCTGGATTTTGTTTATATGAGTCCTTTGGCCAGGCTCTTTATCTCAGAATTTGGCAACATTCTAGTCTATTTCTCATCCTAAAGGATTTGTCCTCTTTCTGAAAATTTCCTCAAATATTTGTATCAAAGTGAAAGAGTTCTGAGTTACAACAGTATAAATGTTTATGAAATCAAGTGTCCATAATACCAATTGATTATAAACTATAAGAACATCATTATGCTCAGCAAGAGATATTTTAATCACTGTAAATACTCTTAGAGAACTATCAGAGTAACCATGTTTATATGGAACCTGTGACCTACCCTACAACATCGTCAATCATTTTGACTATCTTTAGAGCCAGTGCAATTCACAATGACCGAATTTACCACAGGATAATCAACACCTTTTGTTAGAATGATCAAAATAAATAATTAGCCACTATCTATGTTTCATTATGGTATAACAAAGCCTGACTGTTTACATTTACATTTATACAGAAACACACATTTTTTCACAAAATTATATTTATATCTATATATTTACAAATATTATTTCATATAATGACAGATTTTATGATTGAAACCCAAAACGTTTTAGTCTGTTTTAATAAAGTTTTCTCAGAAAAAAATTATCTACCTATTGAACTTGTACCAGAATCGCAAACAAATATTTCAGCAACATATATGAATAGTGAAGGTATTTAAAGTAGGTCAACCAGTAATGTCTAGTCATTGAAGTTTAGCAATAACATAGAGCCTTACCTTTTATAATATTCTTAAACCTCAATGAAGTATTTTACAGAGACAGAGAGAGAGTCAGAGAGAGGGATTGATGGGGACAGACAGATAGGAATGGAGAGAGATGAGAAGCATCAATCATCACTTTTTGTTTTGACACCTCAGTTGTTCATTGATTGCTTTCTCATATGTGCCTTGATCACGGGCCTTCAGCAGACCGAATAACTGGTTGCTGGAACCAGCGACCTTGGGTCCAAGCTGGTGAGCTCTTTGCTCAAGCCAGATGGGCTTGCGCTCAAGCTGGTGAGCTCAGGATCTCGAACCTGGATCTTCCGCATCCCAGTCCGACGCTCTACCCACTGTGCAACCGCCTGGTCAGGCATCAATGAAGTATTTTAAATAACTGATTTTACTTCAAGTAATATTAATAAATCTGTAAACAAATTTAACTGACATGACTATGTAAGACTTTACTGTAAGGTTCTGCCCTCTAAACTGTGTAGCTGGACCAGACACATTCTTAATGCTAGATATGATATGTACTTTCAAGTCCTCAGGGGAAAAAACAAAAAGAAAAATGGATAAGCACATCCTCTATAGTGAAACTGGTATTTACTTACTAGCTTTAGTACACAAGAGGGATACTGTCAGAGTGCTCACTGCTGTGATAAAATTAAATCACGTCAGCAGTTTTTATACCCAACAAAAGAAATATGTAATACATACAGAACTGTACTTCCTTTTAAAGAAAAAAAATCACCTTCTCAGCTCAATACCATACCTTAATCTGGTGATTAAATTCCAAGGATGAGTGATCTTGAGCTGCCATAAAAATACAAAGTGTATCCATATATTGGATTTTATTAATCTCCTGATTTTGACTGCCTTGGTTTCATCCTTGGAACAAACTCGAAAAGTCCATTTATGCTTACATTCTAAAGCATAATTACTATGATTAAAAAGTTGAGGTAACTTACGAGCTGTAAAACTGGTAAATTATATCCAGCCTGTAAGTAGAACTAATTATAAAGCTGTTGCTTGATTAAGGTGTTTATACGAAAGAGTATTAAAGGGATTAGTCCAAAGCTTTATATCCTGCAGCCCAGAATTAATATGCAGGATTTAAACACTCAAATTAATTCAGGTGCAGCAAACAATTATATGAAATAGGAACACTCGACCCAGCTAATGACCACACTAGTCCACCAAGCTAATTTATAATCATGTACTTATTGACCTCTCTGCGTGTTCACCAAAGGACTATTCTCAGGCTAATTCCTTCCTGCAAGCCACTGTCACAGCACTATGTCTAGTCGTCATAGTGATTAGTGCCAGACAGAAAGCACAGACTCTAGTCTCCAATATCACTGCAACTTCTGTCATAATGAAACACCTTATCTTGCAAGGAGTTACATATAAGTACCAAATCTATGGTCTTCATCATCATCATCAAGATGAAGCATTTAGGAACAGCTCACTATGAACATTTCTAGTCTCTCCACTGAACATTCTAGCTGTGCTCCAAACCTGACCTCTGTGAGTTTGCCAGCTAATTGGGATAAATATGTTGAAGGAGAGAGAGACTAAGTCAAAATAAGAGCTCATCCAGTTTAAGGGTTAAGACTCCTGGACCAGACAATTAAGCCAGTCAAACAACATCCCAGCCAATTGCTCAGCTTTCTCCAGGATTTGTTCTGAGCAAAATAAATGCAGTCCAGATCCCCTGGTGTTTTTATTCATTCAAATATTTCTGCAAACAATTTATTAAGCTCTATCTTATGCAGTATGGAAGATTTTTTTAAGTACCTCTTGCTCCAACAAAATTAGTAAGAAACATACACTTTTGCAGGAAAGAAAGATAACCGTATTTTAACTGCATCAGATTTGAAAGAGCTGGGGCATGAGAGTGGCACAAAGAATTATATAAGCTCATACACAGAAAGCTGATACCACAGGGAGTGCAGGTGTCCTATACAAAGCATGATACCAGGAGCCCAAAGACGTGGATTAGACATTGAGTCATGCTTGTCTTGTTGTGTATGTAGGTTTAGACATTTGCTTTAACATAGACAAAAAAAATTATATTTTACATATCTATCTGTGGACTCTGAGAAGATTTATTTGATGTGAACTTCAAGAAGATATTTATCTGCTGCAGTGGACTCCCCATGGTCAATGGAGGGCCCAAATTTTATGAAAAAGAGTGTAACAGCCATTGCTGACAGGGACTGCTCACTACTCTGTATACCAGAGAGCTGCAGACTGAATTCCTGGCAACCCACACTATGCCTTTCTTGTTTCTACCAACAAACTGAGACCTGCCCTATCGAATCATAACTGCCTAATTTGGATACCTCATTTATATAAAACAGACCTAATTGACCACCTAGGTGAGAATTTTCTTTATAAAGGTAGCTTCTCCTTTGTCACAGTGGAACACAAGTTAGGTTGCTAACTGAATCTTTCCGCTGGCTACAGCTCCTTTTGCTCAAATAAATGCTTTTTATCTTTTATTACAGTCTAAAATCATTTTGGTTTACATGACAAAATTGTTGAATTGGGATGAAAGCTAATATCTTGTATGCATATAAAGGATCATTCTTGCTGTCAGTGGGTATCCTACCAAAAATGTGGATGGCAAGGTCATCCACCAAGAGACACTACAACTTGTCTCACTTCTTGGAGTTTCTTTCTTGTTTTTTATTTGTTTATTTACCTATTCATTGTTCATTCATTTATACACTTTGGCCAGAAACTTCTCTTCTGAGAGAGGGCAACACAGCAAGCAAGAATGAAACATTTATTTTCACACACGCACACACATACATGTGTATATATAGGTATATATATACATATACACACATACATATGTACACCTATATATACATATAGGTATATAAATATTTATCCTATCAGTGGAGAATATATATATATATATATATATATATATATATATATATATATATATTAGCAAGAGTGATGGAGAGAGGGACAGATAGGGACAAACAGGAAGGGAGAAAGAAGAGAAGCATCAATTCTTTGTTGCAGCACCTTAGTCATTCCTTGATTGCTTTTTCACATGTGCCTTAACCGGGGGGCTACAGCTGAGCCAGTGACCCTTTGCTCAAGCCAGTGACTTTGGGTTTCAAGCCAGCAACCTCTGGGCTCAAGCCAGTGACCATGGGGTCATGTCTATGATCCCATGCTCAAACTGGTGAGCCTGTGCTCAAGCCATATGAGCCCGTGCTCCAGCTGGCAACCTCAGGATTTCAACCTAGGTCCTGTGCATCCAAGGCTGATGCTCTATCACTGTGCCACTGCCTGGTCATGCTATAATTTTTTATTTTAATTTTTTAATTTTAATTACAATTTACATTCAATATTATTTTGTATTAGTTTCATGTATATACTGTAGCAGTCAGACAATTATATACTTTACAAAGTGGTCTCCATGATATTTCCAGCGTTCATCTGACACCATACACAGTTATTACAATATTATTGACTATATATGCTGTACTTTATATCCCTGTGACTATTATGTAACTACCAATTTGTACTTCCTTTCATCTTTTCTATTTATTTCCCACCACTCCACTCCCTAGGACAATCTTTAATCACTAGGCTTTCTTTATTCTCAAAGAAGGGTAAAGAAGTATAAAAATTCAGAGGTTGTTTCTGATAAGTCATAAAACTTGTATAGATTGGACCATATGAAAGCAACAAAATGAAGATTTGAGGATAGGGCCTTAAAGGTAGAGTTCGTATACATCTGAAAGTGTATTGAGGGGAAGCAACAGAAGCATAGGGTTTTCAGTTCAGGATTTAAATGTCTGGCCCTGAAAGTTGTCAAGGTTGCAGCTGGTGAAATGCTGAGGCCTCTAGCAAAACCCAGGAGCACTGTGGGACCTGAAATCTGACTCCACCTCTCCAAGAGACAATGCCTTATCACAGCATCTTGGTGAACGGCTATAACACAAATAAAGCTTAAGCTTCAGAACCTCTTACCTGACAAAACTTCTCCAGGCATTAAGATTATTTTACTTTTCCAGCTGTCCTGCCCCCAATACTTTCCTTGTGTTGGGTGGCTTTGCCACGGTTCTGCAAGTACTAGAGTCTGGCTAAGTGGAAGTTGAAAAGCAATACATATAATGTGTCCCCAATTTAAATTAAAAGCTTTGGAGATTCCAAGATGGCAGCAGAGTAGAAAGACAAACAGACTGCCACCTCCCACAACCAAACTGGATTACAAATTAATTTAAGAACAATTGTCGTGAAAAACCAATTTTGGACTAAAAGAACAGGACTCAAAAACCAAGGGGCACAGAAGAAACCACACTGAGCCTGGGAGGGAGTGTGGAGGCATAGTGGGAGCTCCCCTGCTCCCAAGAGTGAGGGGAGGCTGAGGCTGAGGGTCCAGAGAGTTTCTCATTGCAAGGAGAGAGACTCTGAGAGGAAGGATCCTCAGTCCCAGGACCGGAACGCCAGCCTAGAAACCCAGTGACTGGAGGAGACAGCCTGACAGCATTGAGTGGGGAGAAGAGCAGGAGTTCTGTCTGTGGGAAGCGGCTGGCAAAAGAAGTTGCAGCATTAAAGGACCAGCACAGAAAATATCACTCACAGCCACTTGCCTAAGGCTCCGGGGGCAAGAAGGGTTGGTAGGACTGGTCTTGCATGTGGAGAGTGGGGAGATCGAGGCACAGGGCCACAAACAGTGATGGGGAGAAGAACACCTGAGCTAAGTCATTCTCCAGTGTCGATGTGGCCATAGCCTAAGGGGGTGTCGCTCCCTCTGTCCAGCACAATGGACAGAGGGAACCCATTTACCCACCTCCAAAAAGCTCCTCAGCTCCAAACACTGCAATAGATTGTTCAAAAAGGAGGAAGTAAAGGGGAGGGGCAGTGACTCAGGTTTCTAGGGAGACCTGAGCTACACCTTTCCCTTCTGATACAGAAAATGCACCCCACACCCAGAGGGTCCCTGAGCAGACCATACCTTTTGGTTCTCAGAGGTCATACCCACCATATTCCTGGATAGAGTTTCAACTGGATCCAAAGAACAAGAAATGCCCACTTTCTTCCTCCTAAACACAGAATCTCCCTGCTGGGATCAGCAAACACAGAAGCTCCCTGCTGGGTTCAGCAAACAAACAGCAGTAAAATTAAGACTTTTAAACGGCTCTACTAGTTAAGGAGAATTAAAATCCGAGGAACCAGCAGAGGCTGAGGGATAAAGTCCTGGAGGAGAAGCCATGTTCCATAAACCAACCTCAGACCCACAACTATAACAAGCTTGCAAACTGCACACAGGAAAAATGGGAAGACAGAGGAATGTAAACAATGAATCAACAAGAGAAATCCCCAGAAAAAGAACTGAATGAAATGGAAGTAACCAAATTACCAGATGCAGAGTTTAAAATAATGATTGTTAGGATGCTTAAGGATCTCAGAGATACAATGGATGAACTTAATAAGCACCTAAATAAATAATATCAAGCACCAAAAGACACTGAAATCATAAAAAAGAATCAATCAGAAATGGGAATTACAGAAATGAAGACTACACTAGAAGGATACAACAGCAGGCTGGATGAAGCAAAGGACTGAATCAGCGAATTAAAAGACAAGAAAAATAAAAACACAGAATCAGAACAGCAAAAAGAGACTCAGAAAGTCTGAGGAAACTCTGTGGCAATATGAAGAAAAACAACATCCACATTGAATGGCCAGGAGCTGCCTTCATGGCCATTCACATGCAGATTCACATTTGATTCAGACAGTCGGTAATGAAACAATGGAGCCAAAAACTGGTGAGCCATCAGCTTTAATTCTAGCACCCGGCGGGCAAGCAAAAACACACACTGGGCTCCAAAACCCACTCATTCAGTGCTCACAAAGCTACTGACTTATCCGAGTTTCCTAGAATCAAAGGTTTCTAGCTCAACAGACTTATTCACCTCTGTTTCCCATCTCCTTCTCTCTGCACAAACTCTGCACAAACTGGTTTCTTCCTCAGTACTCTACCATCTTGGCTGCTCTCCTCTCCTCCACATGGCCTTGATCTGCTCTCTTCTCTAATGCTAACCTCAGGAACTGAGAGAGCGAGAAAGCTCCTGGTCTGCCCCACTTTACAGTGTAGAAATCCAAACCTTTAATCCAATCTACAAACAAGGAAGTCTCTGATACAAAGTCACTTATCTGAGGCACAAGGGGAGGATTTCTCATGATAGTGCACCACCCCACATCATTCAATCAGTCAAAGATGTGGGTAAAAGCTTACTCTTAAAATTAAGCCTTAGGCTATAACAACCCAGCCTGCCCACAGCCTGTCCCCCAACACAAATTAATATCAACGGACTTGCACGTGGGCAGTGCCATCTTTAACAAAGTGAGCATAATATATTTTATCTGCCCAACATACATCATAGGGGTTCCTGAAGCAGAAGAGAAGAACAAGGGATAGAGAACCTCATTGAAGAAATCACAGCTGAAACTTTCTTAAATTGATGAAGAAAAAAGTCACACAAGTTCAAGAAGCACAGAGAATCCCAGTATATAAAAACCCAATGAGGTCTACATCAAGACATATCATAATTAAAATACCAAAGTTAAAAGATAAAGAAAAATACTAAAAGCAGCAAGAGATAAGAAGTCAATTACCTATAGAGGAGCCCCCATAAGGATGACATCCAACTTTTCAACAGAAGCAATTGAGGCCAGAAGGGAATAGCAAGAAATATTCAAAGTAATACAAAACAATAGCCTACAACCAAGACTTCTTTATCCAGCAAGCCTATTATTTAAAATTGAAGAAAAAATAAAAAGCTTCCCAGACAAACAACAACAACAACAAAAACTCATGGAATTCATTACAACCAAACCAGTACTGCAGGAAATTGAAAAAAAAAAAAAGAATTATAGATTTAAAGAATAAAATGGCAATAAATAACTACATATCAATAATAACCTTAAATGTAAATGAATTAAATGCTCCAATCAAAAGACATAGGGTAGCTGTATGGATAAGAAAACAGGACTGGTATGTATGCTGTCTACAAGAGACCCACCTCAAAAAAATATATACACATAGACCAAGAGTAAAGAGAATAAAAAAAATACTTCATGCAAACAAAAAGGAAAAAGAACTGGAGTAGCAATATTAATATCTGACAAAATAAACCTTAAAACAAAGGCTAGAGTAAGAGGTAAATAAGGTCACTACATAATGATAAAAGAAGCATTACAACAGGAAGATATAACTACTATAAATATAAATATGCATCTAATATAAGAGCACCTAAATACATAAAAACAGATTTTGATTGACAAAAGGCAAGATCAACAACAATACTATAATAGTAGGGAATTTTAATACCCCACTAACATCAATGAATAGAACCTCCAGACAGAAAGTTAACAAAGAAACAGCAGCCTTAAATGACACACTAGATCAACTGGATTTAAGAGATATATTCGGAACTACAAGGCTATTGTATTCAAAATATCTTGGTACTGGCAAATCAACAGGCACACAGATCAATAGAACAGAACAGAGAACCCAGAAATAAATCCACACATTTATGGTCAATTGATATTTGACAAAGGAGGTTAAGAGCATACAATGAAGTAAAGACAGCCTCTTTAACAAATGGTGCTGGGAAAATTGGACAAATACATGCAAAAAAATGAAACTAGACCACCAACTTACACCATTCACAAAAATAAACTCAAAATGGATAAAAGACTTGAATGAAAGTCGTGAAACCATGATCAACTTGGAAGAAAACATAGGTAGTAAGCTCTCTGATATCTCTCGCAGCAATGTATTTGCTGATTTATCTCCATGCACAAGTGAAATATAAGACAGGATAAACAGATGGGACTATATCAAACTAAAAAGCTTTTGCACAACAACAGACAACATGAACAAAATAAAAAGGCAACCTACACACTGGGAGAACATATTTGCCAACACGTCCAATAAGAGGTTAATAACCAAAATCTACAAAGACCTTGTAAAACTCCACATCAGGAAGACAAACAATCCAATCCAAAAATGGGCAAAAAAAAATGAATAGACACTTCTGCAAAGAGGACATACAGATGGCCAATAGGCATATGAAAAAATGCTCAACATCACTAATCATTAGAGAAATACAAATTAAAACCACAATGAGATATCACCTCACACCAGTCAGAATGGTGCTCATTAACAAAACAACACATAACAGGTGCTGACGAGGGTGTGGAAAAAAGGGAACCCTTCTGCACTGCTGGTGGGAATGCAGATTGGTGCAGCCACTGTGGAAAACAGTATGGAGATTCCTCAAAAAATTAAAAATGGAACTGCCTTTTGACCTAGCCATCCCACTTCTAGGGATATATCCTAAGAATAACAAATCACTGATTCAAAAGAAGAAATGCTCGCCCATGTTTATGGCAGCATTGTTCACAATAGCCAAGATCTGGAAATAGCCCAAGTGTCTATCAGTAGACGAGTGGATTAAAAAGCTGTGGTATATATACAGGATGGAATACTAAACAGCCATGAAACAGAAGGAAATCTTACCCTTTGCAACAACACAGATGGACCTGGAGTCTATTATGCTAAGCAAAATAAGCCAGGCAGAGAAAGAAAAGTATCACATGACTTCAGTCATATGAGGAATCCAATGAACAATGTGAACTGAGGAACAGAAGAGAGGCAGATATGGGGTCAGAGAGTTCAGAGGGAAAGCGAGCAGATGGAAAGGGGATGAGAGGAGGGGATCAAAGAAAGGAAGGACATTAGCGAAAGTATATACACATAACACAGAGAGAAAGAGAGCAGGATGGTAAATCATGGAGGGAAGAGCAGAAGGCAATGGGGGAGGGGTGCAAAGGGGGTATCAAGGAGAATAAGGGGGGCAGGGAGGGAGCTATATTCAGCGGTACACTTCTAACTATGTAAGCACAACAAATTAAAATTAAAAAAAATATTTTAATTAAAAGCTTTATTATAGATACTAAAATCATACTTAACACATAAAAGGTGTCCAATAAACATATTGCTGAATAAAGTAATGAATTTACAGTATGTCATTTTCACCTCAGCCTGTAACTTTGCCTGGCAAAGATTAACAGATTGGAGGCAAAATACACTGAGTAAAGGAGAAATTCAGTAGCCTTCTCTTTAATGTTTAAACATCCTGCCTTGAGAATTATTTCAGATGTTAAGAAATTTCACATATCCAATAAGGAGATTTGCTTTTGTTGGTAGCAAATAAAGGGATCTTTATTTTGACTTTTCAGAAGCCAACAGAACTAAGAAAAAATTGGCATCAAGTCTAACGAATAAAGTTTCTCTGAGTAAACCCTACAAATCGACTACTGTCACTCAGGAACTGAACAGTTTGAGGGATGACATGGCCCTGTGTATATTACTTAACTTTAGAGTAATGTGGAAACAGGAATTGGCATTTTTTTTACATGCCATGGGTTTTTAATGAGTAAGAGATAAAATGGGAAAGAAAATTCTAATGATCTAAAAACCATATGCTTCTCAAAACAGAAATAGGTTTTTCTGACTTTCAAGAATCCTAAAACCTCACCTGACCAGGCAGTGGTGCACTGAATAGTGCATTGGCCTGGGACACTGGGGACCCAGGTTCAAAACCTGAAGTTGCCAGCTTGAGCGCTGGCTCAACTGGCTTGAGCACAGGCTTACTGGCTTGAGCACAGGGTCACTGGCTTAAAGCCCAAGGTCGCTGGCATGAGCAGCGAATCACTGGCTTGGCTAGAGCCCACCAGTCAAAGCACATATGAGAAAGCAATCGATGAACAACTAAGGTACGTAATGAAGAATTGATGCTTCTTATCTCTCTCCCTTCCTGTCTGTCTGTCTGTCTGTCTGTCTCTCTCTCTCACTAAAAAGAAAAAATACAAAAATTACAAAATAAAAACAAACAAGAATCCTAAAATCTTGTATGAAGTCATAGGCATAGTAAGCTACTAAATAATTACCTGTTTCTAATAAACTGATGATGAGAATCAGTTGGGAGAAGAGAAGATACAATTTTAGGATCTGGTCTAATGAGGCAATAGTCTAAGATGGGAGATGTGCTCTCAGAAGAATCCTATAGGCAAGTAAGGGAATAACAACAGGGCAAGGGAAAAAGTAGGCAAAGTTGTGGTTTCAAAAGTTTATCTTTGGCTTATTTCCATGGGGAGCTTTGGATTTCTAGCACTGAAGTTCTCCCATCAGAGTCAAGAAAAAGGGTTTTTAACTCCCACATCATTAAAGGATTATCCATAGATGGTCTTGGAAGAGGGAACATGAAGAATCTCTCAGACATTTCAAGATGGCTGTCAGCCAAGAGCAATGGTGGAAAAAGGATGTGAGTGTGAACCATCAGAAGCCAATGCCCATGGTGAGATACGAGTGAATCAACTAATAAAGAATTCCAGCAGCAACTGCTGCAAAGTTACATATAACAGTCTAAGTCTGGGTCCTAGATCGCATGGCATCTTAGAAAAATAAAATAAAATTTCTAGACCAAAAGAGAGAGAAATTGTTATTGATTTATATAATTTAAAAATGTTATAAAAAATAAACTTTCAACCACATTTGCTGACCCTGTGGCAGGTACTAATAATTTATATACATTATTTCCTCTAACCTTTAAAAAATTCAATGAAGGAGAGAGATATCATTATTCTAATTTCACATATAAAGAAACTGAGACTTATACAAATCACATATCTATTAAGTGGCACCTGTGAGAGTCAAATTCAGGTTGGACTGACTCCAAAATCCATTCCCTAAACATAAAACCATTCTAACAGATTGCTTTATAAAAAATTAAATATCCTTATATCAATAAAATTTTGGTATGTTCCCTGAATTGACATGAAACATTTTCTTTCTAAATATATTTCTCTTTTGTGTTTAAAGAACATAGAGAAGGACCCTATGAAGTGCTCAAAAACTGAGTTTAAATTAATATATCATCTACTGAAAACATAATGTGTTTTGAAAATGTAATACTATAAAACAATGGTTGTTCTCTGGAGAAGAAAGCATTGTCCAACAAATAAGTAGATCAGAGCTATTAGCAGCTTTCCCCAAAATGGGCACTGTAAAACTCTAGGGCCCTTCAATATTCTTCAAATGAAAATGAGTTTTAAGTCAAATAATTTGGGGAGAACTATATTAGTGATCTGCCTCTTGAAGAACCAAACAGCACATTAAATACACCAAGTAGTCCTGAATCGAGATTTTTATTTAACTTGGGTAACATAAACTTTCCAGATTGAGTTCTCCAAAAAAAATTTTTTTTGGAAAATGTTGAGACCTTCATTAACATTTCACAAAATACCAGTAGCGCATAGACTCTTTTAGAGAACACTGGTACACTGTATATAAATACATCTAAGCGTACTGCAAAAATGAAATTATAATAAAATGCATAAGGAGACTGGAGTCTGGAAGTGTCAGTGGAAAGAGCAAAGGGATTTGTCAGTAATCATTTTCAATTATAATGGGGTGGGAGGGGATGCTATCAGAAGAAAAGACACTGAAAATGGGTGGACATCCCTGCCCTGTGCACACTGACATGTTTGCAATTTAGGGGGAATCTGTGCTTACACATATACTAGGTGTGCAACAAATTTTCACTTAACCAATGTTCCAACAAAGAAAGCCAGGAGGGGAAAATACACTTGCATTACACAGAGACAGATTCATGGTAAACAAATTTAATTACCCTGACATGGGAAGATTAAACTCATAGCACGAGGTCAGAAAGCTCAGTAAATCATAACTGTAGCACTCAGAGAAATGTGACATTCGCTCCATTGTGTTTCATTCTGTGCCTGTAAAAAGGACTTGTTCTTATTCTACTGTTAGGGGAGGTTTTCTAAATCAACTACATTAATGTGATTTGAAAACAAGTAGATAGTTCTATTAAATACTAGGTATCCAGTTCAAAGAGATAGTGTAAACAGTTTGGGGGATTATTTAAAAAGAGCACTATTCCTCCTAAAGGCATTTCTTTCTTATGCTAATGAATACAGATGGGCAATCTTCAGTGGGCTATAAAATTCAGTTTAGATAAGTGTTATGTCATCTCATACTGTATGGCATTTTAAGATGAAAATATTATCAATTTATGTATTGATTTAACTTTTTTTCCTTGTAGAAGAGGATTCTCTGAGCATTTGTACCTCAGGTGATTCGTATGCGGAGGAATGTTCCTAACTGGACTGTCAACATCTCTTTGGTTCGGTAACACTTTAGCAAAAGAGCAAACCTGTAGGTGAGATAAGTAGGGTCAGTCGTATATCAAGTAGATATACATCTGTGTGGAAGTTAATGAACTTGAAAGTTAAACTACAGGACATAACATTTGGATGAAGATAAAATAAGTAGCAAACTTTAGCAACATTCTTGTGAAACTAGTCAAATATGTACCTGAACTTCAGAAATAGAAACAATGGCTCCAGGTTATCTTGACAAATAGAAGAAAAATATATAGATTCCAAAACAGTCCCAGAAGCATAATTTGGTAATTTCAAGAAACTTCCATCTTTTTTTTTTTTTTTTTTTTTTGCAAAGCTGAATTCACACAAGAACTCTGTGTGCCCAAAATACTGTTTTCTCTAGGTCAGTCACCTTATCTTTTTATTTTTATTTGTTTATATCAGACACTTCCCTAGCCATGGACTGTAACTATGGAATCATCCTGATTTACATGTAAAGTGTATATCAGTTGTTAGTCAATAAAGACTTGGATATAAATTGACTTTCATGATCTTTGTGCAAGAGATTTAGAAACCATTGTGAAGGAGTCATAGGTTTATAAAAATTTGATCAGAATAGAAGTTAGAGCTTATAATTAGGGAACTGAAGACTGACATTCATCATATCTTTTATCCTAGGCATAGAAATTAATTCAGAGTCTGTGTTTTTTCTCACTAATTTTTAGATTAGGTTGGCCATTGCTTTTATTTTCTACTTATAAAATATTGTATTATTGGAATGTTTATTATATCCATTTCAGATTTGATTTCTCTTACTGCTCTTCTGGTTATCTGGAATGTATAACGGGCATTAAAAATGTCTATTAATTTTATTTTCTTTTTAAAATATCTATTTAATATATATATTCACAATGTATAGGTATACATAACAAACCAGTGAGTCCACAGCCCAAATATTAAAGATGTTATAGATAGCATATATATTTAAATGTTGATAAAAATGAACTAAAGAAATAAAAGTATAGGGACAACTTCCAGGCAAAGGAAATGTCACTTGAAAAATATTCCAGAAAAGAAGACAGAAAGCTTTTCTGACCTGTTGGAACTTTTCCTTCTATAATGTTTTAATCAGCCTTCAGGTCATGGCTCTATCTCCTATGTTAATAGCCCAGTTCATAGATCATCAATATTTTTCACACACAGAGAACTTGCTATTGAATAAAATGTGCTACTGGAAGGCTTGTCTTAAAGGGCTGTAAGGCAAAATCATAGTTGTGTATGATAGATCATGCTTGAGAAAATGAACGTTATGTTTTATTTCAGTCATCTGTGAACATTATCCTATTAACTCCAGGGCTTTTCAACATCTAAACTAAAAAAAAAAAATAGTCTTAAAGTATCTTAGATCTCAAAGAACTTTATTTAGCCAGTAACTACCTGAGGCAGATGCATTTCTTAAGCTTTACTAAAAACTGTATTACTGCATGAGTTAATGTCTCAATGAAATAATTATTCTCATGTGTAAGTAAATTACATAATTAAATTGTATATTCATTGTTCAGCTTCTGATTTTGTGTCTGTTTATATGCATTAAAATATGGCAGAAATTATAGCATTGGTAAGTAAAAAAATAATTAGCATGGCTTTCTGAAAATTTATCATTGAATAGCAGACTTTTGAAATAAATGTAATGGCATGAAATCTCTCCAAGAAAAGAAGATGAACTATGAGGGAAATGGTAGAGAGAGAAAGTATAAAATAGAGAAATGAAGGAGACAAAACCAATTATGGATTTTTCTCTGTTCAGAGATAGCACCCAAGACTCTCCTACTAATACTTCTGAAAAGTTGACTCAGAGTTCTAGCAGAAAAGCATCCTGTGGATAGTGAGCAGTTGTGTTTGATCTGAGAATGCTCTTTCTTTGGCCCATTGCCCAGAGTTTGGAGGTGTCAGAGAAAGGGGCACCCACCTAGACATTGAGACCAGTCAACCCTAATGATCAGCATGGTAATGAAGGCCAAAGCCACACTGCTTCAAGTGCTAGGAAATTAGTTTTACTCAAACTACCTTTATATTCTTTAATTAAACTGGGGAACAATTTTCTTTTCATTTTCTGTTGCATGAGGTTTTAGAACTTTTTCTATATAATTCTGCAGATTTGAGATCAGCACACTCGAATTAGGTAAGAACAAGTGTTGTTATAGATGTAACAAAAATTTTGTTCCCCAGTGTAATGTGACATTCACAATGAATCCCCATCCTCTTGACAGAAAAAAAGCTTTTAATTTAAATGTATCATTGAAACATTTAAATGCTACAATAACCCTTATCTGATATAATAATTTAGTCCTTATCATTTTTAGTTGGTTTAGATTTTTCTTTTTTTAATATTTTCATCACGCTCACGTTTCTTCCCTGGATGTTCCCTGGTTGTCAAGAGTAGGTGAGGCTTACTATGACTTCATGGTAGTGAGAATATCCTTGTGCAAAAAACGGCATCCTTGTACTGTCCCAGGGTGCTGTGCTCTGCAAAATGGCCCTTGTCCAGCTAGCTGCTGCTTGCCCTACTGGCATTTAAACTCCCTTCCCTTTGCATCCCTTCCCTCCGCCCTTCCTCTCCCTCCCTGTCCCTCCTCTCCCTCTCTCTCCAGGTGGTACTCTCTGGTTGATAGTACCACCTTGGCTCTCAGGTGCCATGTCTTCCACAGAGCTCATAACTTAAGGATCATCTCCCAGCTCTGCTGTCAGATCAGCTCTCCCCTCACCGAGTAGTCTCCAAAGCAGCATTACAACCCTCTAAGCTCTTACTAGGAAGTATGAGTTCTCCCCATGAAGTTCACGATCCAAGAGCTACTGGGGACACTATCCTCTGGTCCTCCCTTCTGCCATATTATTCTATGTTACTGTTTACATTCAATAGGTCACTTCCCAGATAAGCAAAGTGAGGGGCAGCTGACAATAATTCTGTATTCCTAAATATAAATCAGACAAAAGCCTTTTTTCCTAGGCATTCTCCCTGATATTTATGTCTCAAACTAGGAAAATTGGTATCCACATACTCATTCATCTTCTGCTTCCATCTCCCATTATTCCCCAACTATCTCAGGGACAAAACAAGGGATATCAGCCTGATGAGGATCTGCCTTTTAACTTATAGCTTACCTTGTCTGCTTACTGACAGTCTAATGCAGGAGATAAGAGATCGGGGTTTGGCGGGAGGAGGACTTTCTGAAAAGTCTGGCTTACAAGACTATTATCCTGCTGTAAATTTTATTTTGAATATCTGAAGCAAAATATGATCTTCCTTTCTATCTGCAGTCTGCCTGTAACAATCCCAATTTATCACTCCCATCTCCTCCCGCTACAAGACTGATCAATAACTCCAGGTGACAGGGAGAATGTCATGTGTACAAATACAAAATGCAAAACAAATTATATTACTGTCTTCCAAGCTCTTCTCTCTGTTGAGGTCTGCATTCCTCTGATGGAACAAAGAGAAATCGTGCAAAGCTCTCCTGTGGAGCTCACCCCATGTGTTCTTCCTTCTGTTGCCCTCTTGCTGTTTCTCCACACACCTCCTCAAAGCATCCTAGAGCTGAGAGTAGCTACCCTGTTGTGAAGGGATCACTCATTACTAACAAAGCAATGGTGAGAGAGGTGATCCTGCTGGAAATATCCTTGCTCAGCAGTTCTGACCTTAGTTCATTTTGTGTGATCTTACATTTTTGGTCTGAGCTAAACTTCAAGCACTAGTTAAGAAACTGCAGACTAAAGGCAAAGGGACAGTAGGCTGAAACCATTAAAGACAGCTGATTGTGGTGATGCACAAAAATGCCATCAAGGACAGAGACAATGACCTTAAGCTCTATTGATCTTTATATCTTTGCTGAGCATACCTTCGTGGACAAATAGTTTCCAAATAACTCTGATAAAAAAGTTATTTATAATCATTTTGGGCCACATATATTTCTCTGGATATCTGTGCTTCATAGGTTTGCTGCCTTTACTAATAGTTGACCAGAAGGTAGAAGAGTGAATGGATGAGATAGCAAAATGTTCTTTCTTTATAATCCCAGAATGATCATTCTTGTGAACCTCTGTCTTGGACTCATTCTTTGGGAAAAGGTCTCCACTAGTCAATTTCTGTACATAAATATTCAAGGCTCTATTAGCTGCTATCAGTGAACCAGAGAAAAAAGAAATTAGGATCTTTTGCAACTTATTGGATTGGACTGTTAGGTAGAAAATTAAACATAAAATGGTTCCGTGAAATAAGTATAAAAAAAGGAAGAAGAAGGAGAAAAAGAAGAAGAGGAGGAGAAGGAGGAGGAGAGGAGGAGGAGGAGGAGAAGAGGAGGAGGAGGAGAGGAGGAGGAGGAGGAGGGGAGGAGGAGGAGGAGGAGGAGGAGGAAGAAGAGGAAAAAGAACATGAGAGCAGAGAGGAAAGTAAGATTATATTTTGACTAGAGAAGCTGACATAGGTTTCATGGAAAAGATCACATTCAACTGAGCTTTGAGCAGATGGGAGATATTAATGAACAGCAAGAACAGAGAATACATTAGACTAAAATATGTAAGCATTTCTACACTTTAATATTTTAAGGTAGGAGTATTTTGAAGAAATTGGAGCAACTTGGTGCATTGTGCTATGGGAGGCAGAGGAGAGATGAGAAACAGGACGTTTAAAACCAGGTAAATATCTTGGGCTAATTTAAAGATTCCTGGACTATCTGACAGTTTGAACTTTATCGTGCAAGCCCCTGGCAGCATAGCAGCTCTCAGGCACGAGAGCCTGATCTCAAAGTGAGAATAATACAAGTCAATGCAACTGTTGAAAGTTAGAAAAATAAAAAATATTATGGTTAAGACTAAAGAAAATAAGCTCCCTTTTTGTTTGCATGTGGTTTACAATTTAAGTTTATATTCTTTCTCACTGAGTTGGCAGCAGTTTTTCTAAAGAATAAGTAAATCATTCTCAGGGGTATCATTGATGCTTTTTGCAGAGTAGTCTTTGAAAAGGGTCCCCTTGATTTCTAATCTAGTCTTGAAATGTTACCTGGAAAAAAAACTATACACTAAAAAAATCTCCTTACAAAAAGCATCCTGGGCTAAAAATGTGTATGTAATTTTTGAAGAAGGCTCAGGGATCTAACTCATCACGTGTATTTTTCAGAACATTCTTATAAAAATCTAGCAGCAGAGGATGGGAGTTGGGCAGAGGAGGTCAGGGGAAACAGATAGACTTGAAAATGAAGACACCTGGCCAAATGCATGGCCCAGCATACCCTTAATGTGCACTAAAACAAAATGATTCCATTGTCACCTCTCCTATCTGACAAACTGGCAAGAGCTGACTCGTGATTCTTTTCCATGTGGGTAATAGAGCAGGCATACCTGGGCACACAGGTTAACAGTGGCGAGGGCACCTTGGGATGGGGTCTGAAGATGGCACAACTAAGGACTTCCATGTGTGCAGTCCCATTCAAACGATCTTGGGAATAAGATAATTTCATGGTGAAAACTCAGCCACCTCTATAGATGCTGAATTTCTTGTGCAAGAATGGACATCCTTCAAAGGACATGTGTCCTAATTAGCTGACATAAGCTAGTTTACTTCTTATTTGAGACAGTTCGTTTTTAGAGCTAGACTGATCGCTAATAATGTAACAGGAAAGAGATTTTCAAGCATAAGGTCTCTATAGATGGCAAATATTAACTTGGGAAGGATTTTTTTTTTTTTTACTAATTCCTATAAAACCTTTATTGAGCTCACCTGTTTGGGTATTTGAGCATATTTCAGTAGAAGTTTCCATCATGAGTTTTATCCCATTGCTTTTTCTTTGTAACAATACAGTGAGTTCAGGAGGGAAAGAGTAGTCCAGATATTAAGTAATTTCTCTGAAGTCACACAATAATCAAGCCATACAAAAATCTTAGGTCTTTTAACTCTAATCCTGTGCTTTTTTCAGTGGATGATGTGTGACTGGCTGCATTAGACTCCTTCAGATAATACTGGTGTCCACGGTCCTCAGAGTCTAGACCCACCATCCCAGTCTGCTGCTCCTTCTTCCTCCCTGTCTGCTACTTCTTCTCCCTCCAGGTCTGCTGGTCTGAGCTTGAGATGCAGCCTTTACATATAAGATTAAAAACAGTGTCGTTCCTTTAGTCCCTGATTTAGAGGATCAGATTATGAATGCTCTCCTACTCCTATATTTGTCAGATTTGTAAGATGCGAAGCCACCGGAATGGTGTCCTTTCAGAGAAATTATTTTCTTGCAGTGATGTTCCACAACATCAGAGTTCCCCTAAGGGAATGAGTGATAAAGACCATTGAGTAAATATGACTGTGCTCTGGGTTAAGCATTAGTTAATGTGTTTATGTGTTTTCCTTGGCTCTTCCCAAGGCCACCAAATCTCTCTCAAAGGAAAAAAAAAATGATCCTGATTATCACTTGGGCTGATATGAAAGGCTCACTCTTCACAGAGACAGTGGTGTTTCCTCAATCAATTCATCCTTCTAAAATGTCCGTTTTTCTCTATTAAAATATCGACTGAGATAGTTACCATGTTCTATAGTAAATGTGGTACAAATTCACTACTTCCAGGACTGAGTTGAGTAATATTTACTTTGGGTTGAACTTAGACCTGAACCTTGGGAAGTTTAAATTTAAATTTAATTCAGACAACTTATCTTTGGCTAGTAAATTGGGATACAAGCTATTATTAACAGCCTTTTAAAAATTTCTTTGTAGAGGAGCAAGATGGAGACGGAGTAGGCGAACGTACCAACTTCCAACTCCCAGAACCAAAGTGGATTACAACTCAATTTTAAGAACCATCACCTGGATAAACCAACTTTGAACAAAACTAAGTGGACTCTTCAACCAAGGAACACAGAAGAAGCCACATTGAGACTGGTAGGAATAGTGAAAACGCGAAGAGGGCTGCCCAGCTCCCCGGAGCAAACGGCAGCCCGGAGAGACCCGTGTGGCGGGAGGAGAGTTTGGCGGAGAGGGAGGGACCTGGGTCCCAGGAACCAAGCCCCAGCCTCCAGTCCCAGAGCCTAGAAAGGCGTTTGGACAGTTTTGAGCTGTGAAACAAGTGAGGGAGCTCCCAGGCCTACAGTGTGGAGTATTAGGTCCCTTCCTACTCTGCTGAGGGCTGCTTAAGGTTTTGGGGCAGCAGGACGCTGAAAGGCGGTTCTGACGGCGTGGGCAGAGGCCAAGCCGGTGGGAGATCGGTCTAGCCCAGAGGGTGGGAGGGGACCGCGAAAGTGGTCCGGAAGCTGCGGGCCCGCCTTTAATCCCACTTACGGGGACAAAGCGGGAGGCCAGGAACGGGCAGGCCCTGCGCAAGCCGGCCCTGACCGCGGGGACCGGGCTAGGACCAGGGACGGACAGGGGCTGTGGCTGAACTGACGCTACCAGTCCCCCCCACACCCCCCCACCCCCGGCCGGAGAAACCGCGGTTGGCCAGTATACGTGCGCGAGCGGGCTCCGAGTGCGGGAACGGGGTGAACCCCGAGACAGGCAGAGGCTCGCAGCTGAGCCCACGCTGCTATCCCCATCCGGCCGGAGAAACCCCGGATAGCGTTCATACGTGCACGAGCGGGCTCCGAACGCGGGGGCGGGGTAGAGTCCGGGATGAGCGGAAGTACGCAGCTCGGCGGAAGCCAGCAAACACGCCCGCCCCAATAAACCTTGGTTTCCGACCCTGCGCAAAGGGCCCTGGCCTCGAGGGCGGGGCTAAAGCTCCGGACGGGCAAAAGCTTACAGCTGAGAGCACGTCAAAAGCCCCGCCTAACCGGCAGAACTGTAGCAAGCAGGCTCCGACTGCTGGTTCTGGGCGGAAGTCCGGAAATAGGCTGGGTCCACAGCTGAGGAAAGGTGCTCGCCTCTACCCTTGGTGCTAATCTTGTGGCTTCAGTCACAGCCCCTCCCACGGAGGAGAGGCAGAAATCACAGCAAAAGCCACAGTGGGCCGGCGCTGGCAACGCTCATACCCAAACACCCTAGGCACCGGCAGAGGGGGTGGGGGGCCTGCAGATAGACCACACATAGAGAACACAAAGGCAACACCTACTGGAATCCAGTGGCAACAACTTGCTTATACACAGAAAAAATGGGCAGGCAGAGGAATGCAAACCAAATGAATCAAGAGAAATCTCCAGAGAAAGACCTGAATGAACCAGATATAACCAAATTACCAGAAGCAGAATTTAGAATAATGATAGTTAAGATGTTCAAAGAAATTAGAGCAACAATGGATAGTCATTATGAACACCTAAATAAAGAGATAACAAGTATAAAAAATGAAATTGAAATAATAAAAAAGAATCAGACAGAAATGACAAATACAGATTCAGAACTGAAGACCACAATGGAAGGAATTAAAAGCAGGATGGATGACGCTGAGGATCGAATAAGCGAGTTAGAGGACACAATAAACAAAGGCACAGAAGCAAAGAAGAAAAAGGAAAAGAGACTTAAAAAATGTGAGGAAACTCTAAGAAAGCTTTGTGACAACATGAAGAGAAACAACATTCGCATCATAGGGGTGCCTGAAGAAGAGGAGAGAGGACAGGAAATGGAAACTTTGTTCAATCAAATCATAGCAGAAAACTTTCCTAAATTAAGGCTGGGAAACACTCCACACATTCAAGAAGCACACAGAACTCCATTAAGGAGAAACCCAAAAAAATCTACACCAAGACACATCATAGTTAAAATACCAAAGCTAATGGATAAAGAAAAAATTTTAAAAGCTGCTAGAGAAAAAAAGACTATCACCTACAAAGGAGCCCCCATTAGGATGACATCGGACTTCTCAACAGAAACACTTGAGGCCAGAAGGGAATGGCAAGAAATAATCAAAGTAATGCAGAACAAGAACCTACAACCAAGACTACTTTATCCAGCAAGGCTAACGTTTAAAATTGAAGGAGAAATAAAGAGCTTCCCAGAAAAAGAAACCCTCAAGGAATTCATAAAAACCAAACCAATCCTGCAAGAGATACTAAGGGGCCTCTTGTGAACAGTTTAAAGGGAGGAGTGAATAGAGCAAAAGAAGAATACAGCTTTAAAGAATAAAATGGCAATAAACAACTACATATCAATAATAACCTTAAATGTAAATGGATTAAATGATCCAATCAAAAGACATAGGGTAGCTGCATGGATAAAGAAACAGGACCCATACATATGCTGTCTACAAGAGACACACCTTAAAACAAAAGATGCTCATAGACTGAAGGTAAAAGGATGGAAAAAAATATTTCATGCAAATGGAAATGAAAAAAAAGCAGGGGTAGCAATACTTATATCAGACAAAATGGACTTTAAAACAAAGGCTGTAGTAAGAGATAAAAGAGGACACTACATAATGATAAAGGGAACAATTCAACAGGAAGATATAACTATTGTAAATATCTATGCACCAAATATAGGAGCCCCGACATACATAAAGCAGACTTTGATGGATATAAAGGGCGAGATTAACAGCAATACTATCATAGTAGGGGATTTCAATACCCCACTAACAACACTGGATAGATCCTCAAGAAAGAAAATCAATAAAGTAACAGCAGACTTAAAGGATACACTAGATCAACTTGATTTAATAGATATCTTCAGAACTTTTCACCCTAAAGCAGTAGAATATACATTCTTCTCAAGCGCTCATGGTACGTTTTCTAGGATAGACCACATGTTAGGACACAAAAATGGTCTCAATAAATTTAAGAAGATTGAAATCATATCAAGCATTTTCTCTGATCACAATGCCATGAAACTAGAAATTAACCACAAAAGAAAAACTGAAAAATACTCAAACACTTGGAAACTAAATAGCTTGTTATTAAATAATGAATGGATTAACAATGAGATCAAAGAAGAAATAAAAATGTTTCTAGAAACAAATGATAATGAGCATACATCAACTCAAAATTTATGGGACACAGCAAAAGCAGTTCTGAGAGGGAAGTTTATTGCACTACAGGCATATCATAAGAAGCTAGAAAAAGCTCAAATAAGCAACCTGACCCTGCATCTAAAAGAACTAGAAAAACAACAACAAATAAAACCCAAGACAAGTAGAAGGAAGGAAATAATAAAGGTCAGAGCAGAAATAAATGACATAGAGGCTAAGGAAACAATACAGAGGGTCAATGAAACAAGAAGCTGGTTCTTTGAAAAGGTAAACAAGATTGATGAACCTTTAACTAGACTCACCAAGAAAAAAAGAGAGAGGACTCAAATAAATAAAATTAGAAAGGACAGTGGAGAAATAACAACTGACACAACAGAAATACAAAGCATTGTAAGAAAATACTATGAAGAACTATATGCCAAAAAATTAGACAATCTTGGTGAAATGGACAAATTTCTTGAATCATATAACCTTCCAACAATCAATCTGGAAGAATCAGAACACCTAAACAGACCAATTACAGCAAATGAGATAGAAACAGTTATCAAAAAACTCCCAAAAAGAAAAAGTCCTGGGCCTGATGGCTTCACAAGTGAATTCTATCAAAAATTCAAAGAAGAACTAACTCCTATTCTCCTCAAGCTATTTCAAAAAATTCAAGAGGAAGGAAGAATTCCAAACTCCTTTTATGAGGCGAGCATAATTCTGATCCCAAAACCGGGCAAAGACAACACAAAGAAAGAAAATTATAGGCCTATATCCCTGATGAATTTAGACGCTAAAATTCTCAACAAAATATTAGCCAACCGGATCCAGCAATATATGAAAAAAACTCATACACCACGATCAAGTGGGATTTATTCTGGAGAAGGAAGGCTGGTTCAATATTCGCAAATCAATCAATTTGATTCACCACATAAACAAAAGGAAGGACAAAAATCACATGATAATTTCAATAGATGCAGAAAAGGCATTTGATAAAAATCCAGCACCCATTCATGCTCAAAACTCTCAGTAAAGTGGGAATACAGGGATCATTCCTTAACATGATAAAGGCCATCTACGATAAACCGACAGCAAACATCATACTAAATGGACAAAGATTAAAAGCAATCCCCTTAAGATCAGGAACCAGGCAGGGTTGCCCACTTTCACCACTCTTATTCAACATAGTTCTGGAAGTCCTAGCTACAGCAATCAGACAAGAAGAAGAAATAAAAGGCATACAAATTGGAAAAGAAGAAGTAAAACTGTCATTATTTGCAGATGATATGATATTGTATATTGAAAACCCTAAAGTCTCATTCAAAAAACTACTGGACCTGATAAATGAATTCAGCAAGGTGGCAGGATATAAAATTAATACTCAGAAATCAGAGGCATTTCTATACACCAACAATGAAATATCAGCAAAAGAAATTAAGGAAACAATCCCCTTCACTATTGCAGCCAAAAAAATAAAGTACCTAGGAGTAAATTTAACCAAGGAGGTTAAGGACTTGTACTCAGAAAATTATAGAACATTGATAAAAGAAATCAAGGAAGATACAAACAAGTGGAAGCACATACCGTGCTCATGGCTAGGAAGAATAAACATCATTAAAATGTCTATATTACCCAAAGCAATTTATAAATTCAATGCAATACCAATTAAAATACCAATGACATACTTCAAAGATATAGAACACATATTCCAAAAATTTATATGGAACCAAAAAAGAACACGAATAGCCTCAGCAATCTTAAAAAGAAAAAATAAAGCAGGAGGTATCACTCTTCCTGATATAAAGGTTTACTACAAGGCCATTATATTCAAGACAGCCTGGTACTGGCATAAGAACAGGCACATAGATCAATGGAACAGAACAGAGAACCCAGAAATAAACCCACAGCTTTATGGACAACTGATATTTGACAAAGGAGGAAAGAACATACAATGGAGTAAAGACAGCCTCTTTAACAAATGGTGTTGGGAAAATTGGACATCTACCTGCAAATAAATGAAACTAGACCATCAACTTACACCATTAACAAAAACAAACTCAAAATGGATAAAAGACTTAAATGTAAGCCGTGAAACCATAAACATCTTAGAAGAAAACATAGGCAGCAAGCTCTCCGACATCCGTAGCAGCGGTATATTTGCCGATTTATCTTTATGGGCAACTGAAATAAAAGGCAAGATAAACAAATGGGACTATATCAAACTAAAAAGTTTTTGCACAGCTAAAGACAATAGGAACAGAATAAAAAGACAAACCACACAATGGGAGAACATATTTGACAGCACATCTGATAAGGGGTTAATAACTAAAATTTATAAAGAACTTATAAAAAGCAACACCAAGAAGACAAACAACCCAATCAAAAAATGGGCAAAAGAAATGAATAGAAATTTCTCCAAAGAGGACATACAGATGGCCAATAGGCATATGAAAAAAATGCTCAACATCACTAATCATTAGAGAAATGCAAATTAAAACCACAATGAGATATCACCTCACACCAGTCAGAATGGCACTTATCAGCAAAACAACACAGAATAAGTGCTGGCGAGGATGTGGAGAAAAGGGAACCCTTCTGCACTGCTGGTGGGAATGCAGACTGGTGCAGCCACTGTGGAAAACAGTTTGGAGATTCCTCAGAAAATTAAAAATCGAACTGCCTTTTGACTCAGCTACCCCACTTTTAGGAATATACCCTAAGAACACCATAGCACTGTTCGAAAAGAAGAAATGCGCCCCCATGTTCGTGGCAGCATTGTTCACAATAGCGAAGATCTGGAACCAGCCCAAGTGTCCGTCAGAAGACGAGTGGATTAAAAAGCTATGGTACATATATACTATGGAATACTACTCAGCCAAAGAAACGATGACATCGGATCATTTATAACAAAATGGATGTACCTTGATAACATTATACGGAGTGAAATAAGTAAATCAGAAAAAAAGAAAAACTGAGAACAGCACGATTACATACATAGGTGGGACATGAAAGTGAGGGTATGAGACATGGACAAGAGAGTGGTGGTTATGGGATGGGGGGAGGGAGGGAAGAATGGGATAGGGAGGAGGGGAGGGACGCAGGGAAAACCAGATTGAAGGTGACAGAGGACAATTTGACTTTTGGTGATGGGTATGCAACACAATTGAATGATAAGATAACCTGGAGATGTTTTCATTGTACATATGTACCCTGATTTATTGATGTCACCCCATTAGAATTAATAATAATAAAATATATATATAAAAAAAATTTCTTTGTGCAATTTGGTTGGAAATACAGCTAATAAATGTTAAGAAATAAAAAGTGGGGTCTTTTTTCTAAAATAAACTTCACGGCTTATAAGAGTAATAAGAGTCACTGTGTTCGTTGACATGTGTGGCTCATAAACTAGGAAAATTCAAAATAAGAAAACGGTTATATATGAGTACAATACAATACATTTAGATATAAAACAATAATTCTTGAAAATGTGACCTTAGTTTACCAGTTTAAATAAGATGAAAAAAATCGAAGGAAAAAGAAAGAAACTGAGTCAAATATTCTATTCTGTTTCACGTCTCTTCTTTGGGTTTTCTTGTCCCCTCAATTAATTCTCCATCGGCCCTGGGTATTAAGGGAACTATGTATTGATATAGAGTTAAACAGCTGTTAAGTCCTATATTTATATATTTCCTGTATCTGTAATTCTAGTTAATGCTTTCTAATTAGAATCACTTACGGATGCAATGGCATTTTAAGTACTATAATGATTCATCCCCTAGCCAGCACAGGCCTTGGGCTACCCTCACTATCGGGAGCTATTTGGAACTTCCCTGCTGCATAACCAACCAAAGACAAATCTTGACTTGCTGACTTACCTAAGCTTCCAAGAATCTGTTCTGACTATAACTCTGTAGTCAAAAGTCACACTAAACTCAGAAAGGGAAGTGCAATTTCTTTAACATCACATATCACATGATGAAGTTATCTTATTATTAAACTAATGCATGCCTCTTGCACTAAAATATAAGCCCCATGAAAGGATCTAAAAAACTGCCTGCCACAGTAGATGCTTACTAAAATGTGTTGAGTGAGAGAATGGATGAATGAGCAAGAAGCAGAACAAACATTGAAATACAGTGTGTCTGTAAAGTCATGATGCACTTTTGACCATGTGACCAGTCAAAAGTGCACCGTGACTTTACAGACACACTGTATTTTCTGGACATTCTCACTCAACCTAAAAGAATTAATGGGAAAGAGAAATATAACTGTTCTTAGGTGAGTTACTCATTACTATTTATCAATTACCTTTAACAATATCTCACTTTATGTTTCAATGGCTATAATTTTTTCATAATTCATACCATTTATTTTTTTGTTTCCACCTTTTTTAAAATTTTGGCTTTATGTTTTTAGTAGTGTTAGTACTTTATTTTTACCTCTGCTTATTCTAAATAAAAATAATTCAAATCTTAGTCTGACATTGATAACCTTATTTGGAGTTAACTTATGTCAGTCTTTCATTCTTAGAATTATATGACTTAATAGATTTTGGAATTTTGATTTACTTACTCACTTGAGAAGAAAGTTTTGTTTCGTTGTTTTTGGTTTTTATTGTTGTGTCTTGGGTGATTCTTTTCCAATCTTTTTAAATTTACCAAAGTTTGTTTTCTAGCACACAATATGGTCCAGAGAATGTTTCACATGCACTTAAAAAACATGTATTCTGCTGATATCTGAGTGAATTGTTCTATACATATAGCTGTCAAATAGGTCAAATTGGTTGATGGTGTTAATTCAAGCCTCCTATGTACTTGCTGACTCTCTTTCTAGTTGTTCTTCCATTACTGAGAATGGGCATTAAAATCTTTATTATTGCTAAATAATCTATTTTTCCTTTCAATTCCTTAACTTTTTGCTTCATGTATTGTAGGGCTTTGGTTCTGGGTATGTGCACACTTGTACTTGTTATAGCTTTCTGATATGTGGACTCCCTTGTTATAAAATGATTTTCTCTGTCTCATGTAATATTTCTTCTCTCAAAACATATTTTTCTGATAATAAGATAGTCAATATAGCCATTGTAATACCATACAGAAGAAATTTTAAAGAAAAATATTATAACAGAGTTTACAAAAAATACAAAAGTTGGCAGAAGGCGGTTTACAGTTGTAATACAAATAAATAATATGATAATTAATAAATAATAGTACAAGAATAAACTCTGTGTTCAAGTACTGGTAACTGTAACCTACTTCTGCCCACCCTATATTTGTTCTACTTTCCTTCTGGTGTTCTTTCTCTGCAGCTGCCATTAAATACTTCACTGCTACTTTAATTTGAGCATCTAAAACAAAGAACTATACAGTCCATACTTATTATACTTTGATACATGGTTGCCATAGTAAAATAAGTAAATAACTAATCTTCCCATGTGAAATATCTATGAAGATCATTTTAAATATTTTCCTGAGATGAAGCATTGCTCTCTGAAATTATAATATTCATGAAAATAAAGCCTCACATAAATCCCTAAAATGGTCAGAAGTAAATTAATAGCACTTTCACAATCAAATTCATAACAATTCATCCAATTATGTGGAAGCATATAACTTTAGGTACAATTCTTGGGCAGAGTCTATAATCTTGGTGTAATGACTATTTTGGTGAAAATTTTAAATCATGGAACAAAGTCCATTCAGCAGATTATGTTTATATATAATCAACCAACTGGTGAAGTTCTTGAAAAGAAAATATAATAAACTCTATAGCAAATATAGAATATTTAATGTATCTTTTATACATCTGTGCTGAACTACGACTAACATGAAACTAGAGTCTATTTTGTTTTAAAAAATATTTGGAAAGGAGATTTTTTTTTCCTTTGGCCAAAATAACATTTCATTGCCTTTGATTACAATGACATTGATACCGAGAATATTATTCTTCTTTATATTCAATATAACAAATATTCACTCACTGTCTACAATGTGCAAGACTTTGTATGTAGCACTGGATGTGCATGGGTGCATTCAAAGATCTTTCTGCCTGGTTAGGTCTGCAGGTAAGACATGGTATGATTCAGTCAGCCTTAGAGGAAGTAGGTTGTGAGAAGGCTTCCTAGATGACCAGTATATAGGTACTGAATGGTAAGTAATAATTCTCCAGGTGAAGACAAGGGGACATAAAAAATATCCCAGGCTCAGGAAGCATTATGAATAAAAGATTTTAAGGAAAATATTTTCTCTAAAAGTAAAACAGTTTACTTTATTGTGGAGTGGCAAAACTGGAGGACTGGAGACAGGTATGAAAAATGTTACCAGAAGCCCAGGTGAGAAGAAGGATAGCCTTTGCTTAAGTACTGAGAATAGACAGAGAGAGAGAAGCTGGTGAATTACAGAGCTTTACAGGAGAAAAATGACATGACACATTTTTTCTTGACTATGTAGGCAGAAAAAGAGGAAAATGAGGAAGATGATTCCCAGAGCAGGAGCTTGAGTGAATAAATGAATGGAGTGCCATTTGCTAGAATTATAGGTCAAGAGGAATCATGTAGTTCTTGGTCAGGCAGTGGGAAGCTGGGATGTTCCGAGTGGGCCCCTGTAGGCAAGGTGATGCATTTGTTTGTAACATGTTAGTTTAAGTGGCTCCTAACATGTTAGTTTATCTACTAGGAGACACCTAGTAGATATCTATTAGTGCAGATAAATTCATTCTGAAACTTAGGAGAGGGATCTCTGATAATATAAAATTTTAATTCATCAGTTTATAACCTGAAGCTATAGAATTAGCCAGAGACAGAAGATTAAAAAAAAAAGTCAAGAATAGTCCTTAGAAAATTAATTGGCAGTCTTAGGAAGAGGAACAACTGATAAGATTGAACAGGAAAATATTTCTAAATGTATAAAGTCAGGAAGAGCTAATATCCCAGAAGCCAAACAGGAGTTAGCGACCAACTCCAGGAATGAAGGTATGTATTATTTGTCTTTATATATTTGGGAACTTTAATAAAAAGAGAATCCATGGAGGAGTTCAGAGTACTACCACATGGTAGGAAACTGAGAATTAATTATGTCATAGAGAGCTACTGCAGAAATTTTCCCTTCCTAGTTAAATAATAATACTGAATGAAATAACTGAATAATTAAGAGTAACAGAATATGTCACCCACAAATATTCCCCTATGGTATATTACTTTGAGCTGTAGGCACTTGAAAAACCTCAAATGCAGGAGAGCCTTTCTATAAACTTCCCTTATCTGCCTAAAGACAGAAAATCCAAAGGAACTCAATTATCATATATCCCCTCTCAGGCTGTTTCTTCTACCAGGGATGATTGACTCCATCACAGGATGTCTTCACCACTCCCAGACACACACAATCACAAAAGTATCAGACCTCTCACCTGTGTTTCTAAGGATCCATTTATCTTTCATAAACATCATTTACTCTCCGCTGAGAGGCCTTCATTCTCCATCCCTTTTCCTGTTAGGATGGTATATTTTAAGCCTGAATTCTAAGCCACCTGCTTGAGTTACTCATTTTCTCCTGAGTATCTCCTAAGTATACATGAGATAAACATGTTAATAAGTTTGCTTTTCTCTTGTTAACCTGTCCTTTATCACAAGGGGTTGTAGCTAAGACTGCAGAAGGGTAGAGGACATAATTCTTCCTCTCATACAACAACATTTAAGTGAAACATTAAGTCAAACATTCAAAGAAAAAAATCCTATGTGCCAAGATTGAGAAGGAATCTCAAAGCCAGGGAGAAGAGTGGCAACTAAACACAAAACACAAGTGGTCCACAGGGACACTGGGAAGTAAGATGCAAACTGAAAGCTGATGTTCTAATGCCCAATGGAGAGCATAAGGCTTTAGGCCCATGCGTGATGAAGTTGCTCATTCATTGCCAGCTAACCCTTCTGCATAAATACATCACCACCCATCACTAAAGTCAAGAGAAATAAAACTTTACTGGACAGGAAATTTCTCAAAAGTGAGTCATAAGTAATTGTAATCCTAAACTTGGCAATATATGTAAATAAAAACTCCATGTACAAGCTATTGTATAACTCCTAAAACCCAAAGTGGGAATTAGTATGAAAACAGGTCTTGCTTCTCAGAAACTCACTGATTCTCAGGAGAAACTAGGGTAAATCTACCTTCCACAGATGCCTCCATGACTCAGTGCACTTCCAGTAAAATCTTCCACTGAACAACAGTATCCTCTAAAAACTGTAGTGAGTCCAGAAATAATAAAAAAGAAAACTATATTTAAGAGGCTGAAGTTAATTCTTCATTTCTTTCATTAAGGTAAGCTGTGAAGAGAAGCAAAAGAGAGAGAGAGAGAGAAGGACATAAACTGTATGGTAATATGAATTTAAGAACAAGAAGGACTTGATTATGTGTATGTGCTGATAAGAAAATAAAAGCTGTTAGAAAGGTAAAATTAAATCAATTAGAGGCCTGGCTGATTGGCTCAGTGGATAGAGCTTCAGTCCTCTGTGAAGACATCCTAGGTTCAATCCCCAGTCAGGGCACATGTCAGAAGTGACCATCTTCTTTTCTTCTCCCTTTCCCCTCCTCTCTCTCTTCCTTCCCATAGCCAGTGGCTTGATTGGTTCCAGCATTGGCACTGGGCACTGAGGATAGCTCCGTTGATTTGAGCATCAACCCCTAAATGTGGGTTGCTGGATGGATCTGTCATAGTGAAGTCTGTCTATCTTCCCTCCTCTCACTTAAAAAAATCATTTAGGAAATGGGGAAAAATCAGTGCTAAAATGTTTCTGAAGGAATATTTTAAGTGGAGAAATTAGCCATAAACATTAGGGGGGAAATGTTTTTGCAAATATAGTAAATTAGATAGAGGTAAATAAGAATAAATGATAAAAAAGAGGAACAAGAAGTTGAGTTTTCAATTTTACAACATGATTTCACTTAATGCTTACAACAATAGTGAAATTTTGATACTGTTAGTACTGTCAAAGAGAGTCCTACATTGAGTGAATTGCCCAGGTTTTTTTTACTTCTTTTCTTTCTTTTTTCTTCTTTCTTTTTTTTTTAGGTGAGAGAAGAAGAGATAGTGAGACAGACTCCCACATGCACCCCAACCAGGACCCACCTCGCAACCCTGTCTGGGAAGGATGCTTGAGTACTGAGCTCTTTTTAGCGCCTAAGGCTAATTTTCTTAGACCAAGCAAGCCATCCTCAGTGCCCAGGGCCACACTCAAACCAACCGAGCCACTGGCTATGGGAAGGGAAGAGGGTGAGAAGGGGGAGAGAGCGGAGACTGATGGTTGCTTCTCCTGTGTACCATGACTGGGAGTCAAATCCAGATGTCCATGCACTGGACTCTACCACTGAGCTATTGTCCAGGGCCCCAATTTTTCTGCTATTGTGGGCAAAATTGGGATTCTAATTCCGGTACTTTCTCTTCATAATCCTACACAAGCCTCACATCATAAAAATTTTAGTGCAACTCAAACACTATAGAGGTGACTACACCAATTATTACAGTGTCTCAGAAAGAAGGAGGTATCAGCTACCTTTTAATTCCTATTTCAAAAATAAGGAGTTTATTATGCCATTTCCCAAGATAAACCAATATGCCGTATAAGCTATATGAATACACTAAAAATGAACACAGAGATTGTGCTCACATGACACTTAAGCCAGATAAAGTAAAAAAATCACTAATTTACACATGAATGCTGCATAAAAGCAGCATGAATTATCTCTGAATTGACCAGTTGTACTGTATCATCTGCAGATCTGCAATCCTCAGTGTACACACACACCGTGTAGTTTATAACAATTACATGAGTTCCTGTATCTTTCCTTTAACTTTCAGCTTAAATTCCATCTTTGAGAAATCTATCTTATCCATCCAATTGAAAATGAGCCCACTCTGTTAAATTCTTTCACTGTATCTCTTCCCATAACATCGCCCAGTTGAAACCCTGTGTTTTTCTGGAGCAGAGATTACAAGCTTTTTCATCTTATAGCACTCATAAGCTAATCACTAAAATTCTGTGGCACATCAAAAAATATATTTGTTGCCAATCTGACAAAAAGAAATAGGGATAATTTTGATTCATTCATGCTGGACTACTATTGTTGTATTGGTAGTTGTCACTTTTTTTAGTTGACAATCTAAGGGAAAAGAGGTCAGTGCCCCTGACCAAGCAGTCAGGTATTGCATATTTTCAAAATTCGTGCAGCTCACCGGTGTTGCAGTCATGGCACGCCAGTTGAAAATTGCAGTTCTAGAACAACATTTAACAGACTTCTATTTGGGAAGCACAAATGCAATATATCAAAAATTAGTTCAGGATATTCATTAAACTACCCAACAAGCACATTTTTGCTAATATGTACTTGATATTGTTATAGGCCTGTGGCAAGAGCAATAAATAAAAACACAAAGTCCCTGTCTACATAGAGCTTCATTCTATAGGGGAAATAAATAAATAAAGTAAATATAATACTATGATATACATAAAATTAATTTCACATATATAAATTAGTAAAGTATAACACTAGGACCTAAAATTTGCATATGTATTATGCTATACATATACTATATTATGATCAAGAAAGAAACCATTGGCAATGAAGTAGAACATTTTTTATGAATCATGTAGGGCTAGAAAGAGTTCATATTCCCAACAGACAGAATGGATAAAAACTTGTAACATATAGGGTTGAGCACTTGGAGAGTATTGTCTCAGTAGTGAAGCCAAATTATCCCTAAAATAAAGATTGATCTGGATCTACCGAACAAAACTCAAAGGCAGTATTTTAAAGAATCAAAATGTTTCCAAGTAACTAAACTGCATCTCTAAACAAAACACAAAAACATATTAAGAAATGAAAAAAATATGTAGCACTCACTTCATAATTAGCAATGCTCGTATCAAATTAACAATTACCAGGCATGCACCCACAATGAGAAGAAAATCAAATCAATAGAAACAGGCCAAGAAATTACAGAGATAATACAACTAGGAACAAAAGATTTTAAACTACTACAAATACATCTCTTATGTTTAAAAAGGTAGAGAAAACATGACGTGTTAATAAGAGACATAGAAGACATATTTTAAATACCAGAGATGTACACTGGATGAGACTGACAGCAGATTAGTTATTGCAGAAAAGATTAATGATCTTGAAAAATATAAGAGAAATCATCCAAAATAAAAGACACAGAGAGAAAAATGAATAAAAAGTGAACAGAGTGAAATGAGCTTCAAGATTACATCAAGGGTGCTGATATATGTGTGACTGGAAAAATAAATTTTTTCCAGACTTAGTGAATAATAAATCTAGAGATCCAAGAAGCTGGAAAAAAAAAAAACAAGCATGATTACAAATGTAATTTCTCCTCTCAGGGATAAATAAAAGGCATCAGTAAAATCTAAAACCTGGTCAAGAAAATGATTATATCACCTGACCAGGTGGTGGCAAAGTGGACAGAGCTTCCACCTGGGACACTGAGGAACCAGCTTTGAAACCCCAATGTTACCAGCTCAAGGGTGGGCTCACCAGCTTGAACACGGGCCTCGGGCTTGAGTGTGGGATCATAGACATAACCCCATGGTTGCTGGCTTGAAGCCCACGATTGCTGACTTGAGCAAGGGGTCACTGGCTTGGCTAGAGTTCCCTCTCACACTGGTCAAGGCACACATGAGAAAGCAATCAATGAACAATTAAGGAGCTGCAACTATGAGTTCATTCTTATCTCTCTTCCTTCATGTCTGTCTGTCCCTGTTGCTCTCTTTCTCTCGCTAAAAAGAAAAAATGATTATTTAAATAGAAAAAAAAAAACCAACCTAAAATGATAACATAAATTTGAGTAACTGTGTATAGAAAAGTAAAACCCAATTAATTAGGTTAGTAGAAGCTGCTCTTTCCAGCAGCCTTTGGTATAATTGTAGACAAAGAATATACTCCTGGCACATTTCCAACTTTATTAGTCAGGAATATTTGAATGGTAATAATTTAAACTTTACACATTGGTTCTCAAGCATTGGATTATTGGTAATCAACAAAGATCTAAATTTAGAATACAGCGTTTTCAACCTTGGTTATGTTGGAAGAAGTAAACCAGATAAAGTTGAGAGAATAATAAGAGTGTTCATAATAAGAAGTCAAGAAATAGAATTTTAGACATTTGTAATTATAGATGTCAGCAACAGAAAAATTAAATACAGTTAAATAATTGCGACTGATACATAAGTACATATTTATAAGAGCACACACTGATAAATCGACATTACTGATAAGTCAATCAACAAATCTATAAACATATATAGAGTTATAAAGATAATATGAAAGGAACCAAAAGCTGAAATATAAACAGGAGCTTCTTCTGAGAACTGAGAGGGAAGAGTATCGATGGAATGGATACCAATAGTTTATCAACATAAACTTTTCTGTATTATTGGATTCTTTAAAAAGTCTAAATATCACTTTTATTTACTTTTGCTAATAAAGCTAGCAAAAATATCTCTCAACATGCACACTTCATATCCTTGACACAATATTTTTCATGGTTTCCATATTTTCATCTGAAGTCAATACTTTAGAAGATAATCAAATATAATAGGAATTTCCTGTTCTTAAAAACTCCCACATATAACTGGTTATAAAATCATATAGACTCTTTTTGTATGATAATTTCTGTTATAAGTGCTGCCTTGAAAAGAAGTGCCTAGAGTACAAGGGAGGAAAAGCTGTTTTCAGAATTCAAGGCCCTCGCCATTATGACCCCACTGATTTTTTTCAACTTGGTCTTCCTCTGCACTCCTACGTGACCCATTTCTCACTGTCATACTAAGGTCACATGAATCTGTCCATCACCCACGCATACATTCAAAATAATATTGAGTGCCTGCAATGTGCCAGTCACTGCAAGCTATAGGTTATAAGAATATGAAAAACACAGTCAATCGTGGGGCACACATTAGAAGCTAATATTCAAGAAGAATTCATCCAAGGTCTTCTTGCATCTCAGACTGACAAATACTAACAGAGAATCAGAAAGCTAAAGAAAATGAAAATGGATGCCAGGGAACATATCGGATAGTCTCACTGCCTACATCAACTTTATAAGCTGCACAACACAAAATCTTCCCTCGGCGAAAATACAAATCCACATAGACTGTGTCTTTAGGGAGTTGTCTGAAAAGAGTAGAAACTGAAAATGTAAAAACAATAAATTTCAAAAGTATAACTTATACAAGAGCTCTCATCTGAAATTTATTTCGCTTCATAACTCTTACCCAATAATCTTTTAATTCATATTTACTTGTATTTACTCATATGACACATTTAGTCATGCTGTCTTATAGAAGTCATATTAATTTCTTCTCTTGTAATTTAGCCTTTCATGTGTGTGTGTGTGTGAGCACGTGTGCATGTGTGTGCGCGCACGCGCTCCGTATTTTCAATATGCACCTGGGATTGTGTGTTATACTTCACTGTACCCCACAAAGTATCCTGAGATGCTCTTTATTCAGATTCAAAGATGAATAACTATTGATAGGAGGATTAAATTTATATTAAGTTATTGAACAATTAAATAAATTACACATTTAACTACTCCTTTGAAACCATAATGCCAGTTGCTAATTGAAGATTTAAAATTACTGACCAGTTAGTTACTTGATATCATATAGACATAGTCACCAAAGAACTTATAGAAAGCCTGGCCCCTTGCTGGGTGGATCTCAATCGGGCACATGTGGGAGTCTGTCCCACTGCCTTCCCACTTCTCACTTCAGAAAAATACAAAGAGAGAGAGAGAGAGAGAGAAAAGAAAGTCCGCCCTTTTGTTGAATTAATTTTAATAAAAAAAAAACATTTTTAAACAGAACCTAATAGCTGTTTCTGCCAATCATGTAACATCTGTTTATCATTTAACAAGTTATTGTATCTATAATTAGGATTTAAAAGTTATAAAGCCTAAAAAGAGTTATAATTCTCAAGAGTGAGGTATAATTTGTGTTGTCATAGGTACAATACTCCTTACTTTAGGAGCCTGATCTTTGAAAGATGAATGGTAATATTTTATTATGTAAGGCAGATGTTAATCTCATCCATTATTCTTAGCAAATCTTTTTGTGAGAGGAAGTACCAGGAGCTCAGGGCATCATGTTGCATCTAATCACAATACAGGAATCCCTGCATCACAGATTCAAATGTTAATTACCCCCATTTATTGTGTATTGTTTGTATTGCTCCAATAGAAAAAGTTATAACTAAAAATCTCTACCCTTTAGGAGATGTGTATTTAAAGCAGGCAGTATTTAAGTTGCCAAATATAAGAGAACACAAAATACTATGAACAGTACAAAAGAATGAGAGAATGTATATTTCCTTAAGTTTAGATGCTGGAGGTACATCTCAGACAGAGAATTATTGCTCGTTAAGAAAGCAAGCATGTCTTAATATAGCACCACTCTGATTCGGAAATTATCCTAAAAGAACAATATAATAGCAATTCAAGCAGTTTTAACAGTAATTCAATCAGTTAAATAACAAGTGAAAAGATTTATTATATTAGCACACAACCTGGTTATGGCAGACAAGGGGAAAAGATATTCTAGTTGAAATATGTTCAGAACAGCTCAGAATTTAAGAAGAGGGTTACAACCTGCTAAAAAACATTACTTAAATTCAACTATCAGTTACTATACACCTAGATCTGCAAGAGTATATAAAAGAGGTAAAAGGTATTATTTTTAATCTGGAGTAACTTGGGGGGTCTAGTTGAAGAAATATGAGTAGTCCTTAAGGAATAACCAGAATACTACTTTAAGGAAATAAAATGTGATATATAGCATTGTTGTAAGTCTACAGGAAATTCAAAATAAGAGAAAGTCAATGTAGAGGAAAATTAGCTACAACAAGACTCAGGGGTCAGGTGAATTTCCAACTGGGTTTTGAGCCATGTGTTAATCATAAGTACTCCCCACACAATAGTGTGTGGTTTCAGTTGGATTTGGGGGTTATCCAAGCTAAGAGAAGAGCCAGAGTTAAGACAGGAAATGAGTGAAGTATAACTACAAACTAGAAAAAGGACAACTATTTATATAGGTAAAGTAGACCCGTTGTGGAAAAGCCTTTAAGAACAATCAGAAAAGCACGCTTCTGGTCCCTGAAGGACAAAGAGGCTTGGTAGGACTTGTGTAGTCGAATAAAATGATGAAATGGAATTCCAAGAAGAATAATCCACCCACATGTGGAGGATAAAATGCAATGTGCAGCAACTTTCAGCAGGACAGAGACCATTTAAATCATCTTGTATCTGGGAATAAGGAAGTAAACCAAGGTTCTGACAAATGGAAAGAAGAAACATCACGTTGTGGGGAATTCTGCTGCACAAGTATCTTCTCCACCTTGCATACTATTTTATTTTTCCCTCTATCAGAAAATAGTGTCTTGAAGCCCAGTGACAACATGGCATTTGGAAAAATGCCCCCTGCTCAGGCTAGATTAGGCAGCTGAGCTCTCTGGACCTCAGGGTATCATGGTGCAGACACTCTTCTTCCCACAGTAGTAAGAGATTAAGGTCACCCATCGTCCCAGTTCTCAGAGGACAGTTCAACAGCAGCAAGAGACAGGATACAGTAGAATGTAAATATTGTTACCAGGGTAAATGGCTGTGAGTTGAAAATGAAAGCAGTAGACCTTCTGTCTTTTGGTTGGTCACCCAGGGAAAACTTGAATAAAACTCTTATTTATATTTCTTTCCGCTGTTAATCCACGCTAACCAAATGGACAGGCTTTTCAAAACTGTAGACTACTATTACTTTTACCATTATTTTGCCTTGGTTATAATTAATGTGATTAATCTTATTATTGGAATTGGTGGGAATAACAAAAATAACCTGACTGTTAAAGTCCCCAAGCCATATTTGACTACAGTTATAAAGTTGGTTCCTACTCAGTAACTTACAAAATTAAAAACACTAAATCTAGGATTTTCTCCACTGGGACCTAATCCAGTCCAATTTAGAAGTTGAGGATTTATAAAGGCTTTTCTGAAAGAAATGGGGAAATGTCAGCTACAATTTCTTGCTAGACTTGAACTGAATCTATTAACCTTGCCCAGAGAATATAATGTTACAGTTATCTCATTTACAATGTTATTGTATATGATTTATGGCCATAGTATCAAGCCTCAAACTAGGTTTTGTAGTTTTGTTAAATTTACATGTCTGTAATACAAATGATTTTTTTTCTTCTTCAGATAAAAAGATATTAAAAAGTGATTTATTACATTTCAGTTGGATGGAAAATATAGAGTATGGCTTAGTCTACTGAAGGGAAAAAACATTAGACAGCTATCATGAATATGTACATCCACACTGTTTAATGCTTCCCATCTTTGAATGTATGCCTGGTTATCAACACCTCAACATCTTCTGAATTACATTACATTTAGAATACAATGAGACACAAATCTATATGAAAAGTTAGATTAAAAAGGACAACCAAGCCTGACCAGGCGGTGGCACAGTGGATAGAGCGTCGGACTGGGATGCGGAAGACCCAGTTCGAGACCCCGAACTCGCCAGCTTGAGCGCGGATTCATCTGGTTTGAGCAAGGCCCACCACCAGCTTGGACCCAAGGTCGCTGGCTCCAGCAAGGGGTTGCTCAGTCTGCAGAAGGCCCGCAGTCAAGGCACACGTGAGAAAGCAATCAATGAACAACTAAGCTGTTGAAACGGCAATGAAAAACTAATGATTGATGCTTCTCATCTCTCTCCGTTCCTGTCTGTCTGTCCCTGTCTCTCCCTCTCTCTGACTCTCTCTCTGTTCCTGTAAAAAAGAAAAAAAAACATAAAAAAAGAAAAAAAAAAGGACAATCAAAAGGGCAAGGGGAAATACGTGTCTGTAATGCACTTTACCTGAGATCACGAACCCTAAAACTTACATAGGTACCACCATTTTT